>OY744520.1:129894925-130122425 GCA_963556195.1 Sepiola atlantica | reverse complement strand
CTCAAGAATTAACCCCGCTCAAATCCTCGTCTATAAAAGTAATCGCTCAGCCATCTCCTATTTCAAAAAAATTCTACTACTACGCTAACAAAACCATATTCTCGCCCGAAAGCTATGCCTCCACCGATCACCGCTGCCTTAAAAGTTAATTTCTCTTAGCCCAGTAAAAAAAAACAAAGCCGTCTCCTCTACCAAGCCTTCCCTTTTAGTCACCCCACAAAACACCCCCCAAAACACTCCTCTGCATTCCCTGCAAAATGGATTGGTGTCGTTTCTCTCTTTCTGCACAATAGAAACATGACCTCTTCCCACTTCCTAATGAAAGAAGGCATGCCACCTCCACCCCTCCATCTAAAAAAGGCAGAGAAGCTCTTCGTTGGAAAAAATTAAAAAATCTGCTTTTCTTCCAGTAATACGTATATGTATAGCGAATGAGGTGCAAGAAGAGACTGTAAAAAACTACAAAGTGGCTGATATGAAAAAACGACTCGCCTTTAGGGAGGTGGGTAAGAAGTCGGTTGGAGATCCCCTTAACATCCTTAATGCTGTCAGAGTCCTTACAGTTGTCAGGAAACCCGAAGAAACAAAGGGGCTCTAGCAAATGCTAAGTGGGGAAAAAGATAATTTTCATTTAACACAACCCATGGCTATTTAAAAAAAATGAAATGTTAAAATGTTTAAGGGCAGATTGTGTTGGGAGTTTCCCTGTTCAGTTGCACCCTTCCCTTTATAGTATAGCCTAACAAACGTACCTCTTAAATGTTGGCGATATCTCCCATAATGGATACATCAGCATTCAGATGGATACACTTATCGCCGCCCCGGTGCGAATCCTAAATGCGTACATATTGCCGCCCCAGCGTGCATACTACATCAGTACCTATCGCTGCCCCACTGCGAATACTAAATATGTACATATTGCAACCCCGGTGCGAATGCTAAATACGTACCTATCCCCACCCCAGTGCGAATACTAAATACGTACTTGTCGCCGCTCCGGTGCGAATGCTAAATACGTACCTATCGCCGCCCCGGAACGTGTGCTATATACGTACTAATCGCCGCCCCGCTGCGCATGCTATATAGTACTTATTGCCGCCCCTGTGCACATGCTATATATCTATCGCAACCCCTATGCACTCCTATATACGAACCTATTCTACCCCGGTGCACATACTATATACCTATACCTATCGCCGCTCTGGTGCGCATACTATATACTTACCTATCTCTGCAAGGGTGCACATACTATATATGTACCTATCTCCAGGCCAGTTCGCATACCTAAGAACTCATACTAATTCGTGTCAGAAAAACAAAACTATAGTGTTCATTCATGTAGTGTCACTATCATAAATGGAAATATTTTAAGGTTAAAGAAAGAAAAAAATGTTTCCCCCCTCTCAATTTGTTTTTTGTATCCTCCTCCATTCATAGAAATATTTTTAATTAAAAAAAATGTTTTGAACCCACCCAATGTTGTGTTTACCCTCCACATACATATAAATATTTTTAATTAAAAAGAAAAAAAAAATCCGCCCCCCTCAATTTTTTTAGTTATCCTCCCCCATACATAGACATATTTTTAATTAAAAGAAAAAAAAATGTGAACCCCTCACCAATTTTTTTACCCTCCCCCATAGATAGAAATATTTTTAGTTTAAAAAAGAAAAGAAAAAAAATTACCCCCTCAAAAAAATTTTTTCATCTTCCCCCATACATATATTTTTAATAAAAAAAAATTGGAACCCCCCATTTTTTTTACATATAACTATTTTTAGTTATAGAAAGAAAAACAAATTTCCGAGGCGCCTCGGTCATATCAAAGAACCATACTGCAGAAGCCTCCCGGTCATATATTGTAGAAGCACCCCCGGTGCTGGGTCCGTATACTTTAGAAGCACCAGAAGCACCCCCGGTTCGTATACTGCAGAAGAAGCAATGGTCCCTATATTGCAGAAGCCTCCGGGTCCTATATTGTGATGGGTCCTATACTATAGAAGCATCCCTGGTCCATATACTGCAGGAGCACCCATGCTCCCTATTCTGCAGAAGCCTCCGCGGGTATATTGTAGAAGCACCCCCGGTGCCGGGTCTTATACTGTAGAAGAACCCCTAGTCCCTATACTGCAGAAGCACCCATGGTCCCTATTCTGACGAAGCTTCCGGGTCCTATATTGTAGAAGCACCAGAAGCACCTCTTACTGATCCCTCTCCTGTTCATATGCACAGTAGCTCTATCTACGACATTGAGCAATTTTCTCCTGGACAACACCGAGTACTTGGAAAATCAAGGAAGAATCCAGAGTACTACTAAAATCACTCTCACTGATTCCTCCTCCTTTTCATTTGCACAATATTCCGAAAAGAAGCGTAGGTGCTGTTAAAATGTTATACAAATTTATCCCTACAGTAGCTCTATCTTAGACATTGAGCACTTTTCTCCCTGACAACGCTGAGTACTTAGAAAAGCAAGGAGGCATCCAGAGCACTACTAAAAGCACTCTTACTAATTTCCCCTCATTTCAATGTGCACAATAGTCTGAAGAGAAACGTAGATGGCGTTGAGATATTATCCAAACTTATCACTACAGTAGCTTTATGTAGGATATTGAGCATTTTTCACCTGGACAACGCCGAGTACTTAGAAAATCAAGGAGACCTCTATATCACAACTAAAATTACTCTTACTGATTCCCCCTCCTGTTCATCTGCACAATAGTCTGAAGAGAAACGTAGATGGCGTTAAAATATTATCCAAACTTATCACTACAGTAGCTTTATCTAGGATATTGAGCACTTTTCTCCCGGACAACGCCGAGTACTTAGAAAATCAAGGAGGCATCCAGAGCACTACAAAAATCACCCTTACTGATTCCCTCTCATTTCCATGTGCACAACAGTTTGAAGAGAAATATAGATGGCGTTAAAATATCATACAGACTTATCACTACAGTAACACTACCAGGGATATTGAGTACTTTTCTCCTGGACAACGCCGAGTACTTAGAAAATCCAGGAGGCATCCAGAGCACTACTAAAATTACTCTTACTGATTTCCCATCATTTCCATGTGCACAATAGTTTGAAGAGAAACGTAGATGGTGTTAAAATATCATACAAACTTATCACTACAATAGCTCTATCTAGGATATTGAGCACTTTTCTCCTGGACAACGCCGAGTACGTTAACGTAGCCTTCCTATTGTGTTATTGATACATCCGGACAGAAGGTATGGTATGACCTGATGCAACCGGACTGAATTTATGGCAAGACCGGGTACATCCGGCAAGGGATTATTGGACGTTTTCAGTGACTCAGCATTTTTATCGGATTAGTGAATGAATACGTTGGATGATAAGGTTTTTTGGAATTTTCTGGAAAACTAAGTTATATGGTAAAATGAATTTTAAATGCCATCAACTACACCCTAGAACCTCTATCTCTGCCAAAAATCATCTGAATCCATTAAATAGTTGATGAGATATAGGGTGGCACATACGTACGTACGTACACACGGATAACACAAAATCATGCCTGACCTTTCTGGATCTCTGGGTTTCTTTGACTAATGATGCTGAAATTCTACACGCTTATAGAACTTATAAAAAAATGTGTGCAAAGTTTTAACTAATTTGGTTCATTGGTTTTTGAGTTATGATTGATCAAAGAAATGAGATTTCTAGCATAGGCCGTTTTTGAAGTCTATTAAGAGATAGAACGCGCTCGTGCCTCCCTTGATTACTTTCAGGAAAATGTATATCTTTTTTGCGAATACTGGTGCATTATTAGTGTCTTTTTTAGTAGGGCGTTAAACGTCACTTATTTCTAACTGTATTTGTTTTGTAATAAAAATTTAAGATGCGTATTAGTATTAGTATATTAAATAATGAATTAGGCATTTACTGATCGTATCATTATTTTTATTTGATTTATATCGATTGTTCATGTGTTATCTTTTCGGTATAAACTATTAATTAACTGTATATAATACCTAAACAAGCGTATCCACCAAAATAAAAAAAACGTTTTATAAAGACAATAAATAAAAATGTAAATGTTACTAAAAACATATTAAAAACACATATTGCAGAATTAATCAATAGCAAATGCAAGAACAACTTCTCAAAGTTTAATCCAGATGAAAATCGTTGAACATACAAAAGATATATGTTTATAATTAATAACAATACTAACTAATCAAGGTGGCTGATTTTTACGTTAAACTACATTTTACGGGCATCTGATCGTAACAATTTCAGTAATATAATTCGAAATAAAGAAAGTGATTATAGTGGTAGACGTCTCACCTGACTTGGAGTATCCTAGGATAGTAAATCAAACTTAGAAAGCAATACCCCAATCTCAACTACCTCAGCTATAACCGATATAGTATGGAAGCCTAGATTACAAATCCGTTATAGGGGGAATATTAAAAAAAAAAAGCGTTGTAATACTATGCACATACCTTTTCACTGCTATTGAGCAGGAGTGTGGTTTCTTCTATATAAGATGTATGATCAACGATAATCAAATTCAGCCGCAGGTGTCTACAGATAATCAGCCTTCATCAGTCGTTCCCGACGGGAAATGTCGTTATATATATATATATATATATATATATATATATATATATATATATATATATATATAGGGTAAATACACGAAAATAATATGATAAAAAGCTATTTCCTTGAATGAACCGCGGGATTCCAACGGATGCCATTAGTCTGCGTATTATGAAATCTATCTTCGAGAAATGAAGAAAACATATATCTCCATATAATGCAAATGTCATTGTACAATAAACAATATGGCTAATGCTATATGTTCACTTACACAATGCCACAATCTTCAAAGTCCCCACAAAAAGAGTCAGCCATTCTATCCTGATATAGGCGTAGTCTACACTGAAAAAAACATATATACATATATACACCTATATATATATATAAACATATACATACACACACATATATGTATATATATATATATATATATATATATATATATATATATATATATATATACATATATATATACATATATATATATATATATATATATATATTCGGTTGACGATGCGATATCAACAAAGATAATGAGAACTTATCTGTGCGGATCAAACGCTTTATTGCATGCAAATCTGATTGACGTTTAATGTACTGAATTATTATTTAATGAAATTCAAAATGAAAGCTGTTTAATTTTTAAATATTTTTATTTTAAACGGCGAAGGTCTGTTCGAAGTATTTACAATTATATTAATGCATATAATTTGCACGGTTTTCATAAGGTTATTTCGTGGCCTGCTCTAATCACGACCGTCTAGTAGATCTGGTCTACTGTGAAAGAAAGCGTCGTGAAAAATAAAAGTGATGCTCGACTAACTGCCAACTTCACCTCTTTCTCTATGCAGTTCACTCTTATCACTGAGCAACACGCCTCTTTTATCCTAAGAGTACAGTTCTTATACTGATCAATCCACCTCCTATGCAAATTGACTTCCGACCACAACCATCTAGCGGTCAGAAACTCAAAACTGTCAATTTGCAAATGAGAGATAACTCAATTGGCTACTAAACCACAGTATTCCTGGATCTTCCAGATTAATAATTGCTTTCATAATCCACAATCCACGTCGGCCGTCTTCGTTCGCGATGCGACCTTTTCATAGGGAATTTTAACAACCTCTTCATTCGATGGTAAGGGAACCCTGCGTAAACCTGATATGTGACGAGGCACTCCGTTAACTGACACGTGGTTTTCAGATAGTACATCAGTTACTGGTCCTCTTACCCAGCGGGGTGTACATCTGACGTTTGGCAGTTTCACCCATACCTCCTAACAATATACTGTTTATATTCTTGGTACGTGAGTAGGAAATTTAAACTGATTTTTATATATTAAATATCAGGCGTAGGTGCTTGTGTGTATTGATATGTGTTTTAATAAGTTTCAAGATACACTACCGATTTTTATGTTGGAAAGCTGGCAATATGGTGGATATACAAAATGGTTGTCAACCTCCATTCCTAGGTTTATTTTTAATACTATGCTCAATGTGTTTTTAGCCTTTCAGTGAAACCACGTCTAATCAATATTTCTTCATATATGTATTTACGGGCGTCGAACATTTCCTTGTCGGCTTAGAACTTATTTATCATATTGTTGATTGTTTTCGGTATTTGTTTTATTGTGGTTTAGTCGCGATTTGAGTGATCTCCCTTTTGCAACTTGCTGTTTGGAGCCTCTAACAGCTAGATAGCTCTGGTTGGGAATCAATTTGCATACGAGTGGATTGAACAGTATAAAAAGTGTACTCTTTTGATTGAAGAGTCGGTTGTTGCTCAGTGAGCAAAGTGAAGTGGAGAAGGAAAGAGGTGGAGTTGGTAGTTGACAGTTGGTGGAGAATACATAAATTTTATTTTTCAAGAACGTTCAAGCTATTTCGGCGAAAATGGGCGAACAATTTGAATTCAGCAGTGACATTTTGAGGCCGTTTGAAGGAGATAACGATGTGGTCGCGTGGCTTATTAAGCTAAAACTGGTTGCGAAGCTGACAAGGATTGCTGACGTAGCGACATTGATCCCAATGTATTTAGAGGGGGATGCGCTAGCAGTCTATTTGGAAATGGGAGAGCCGAACCAGGAAGATGCCGATATGATTGAAACAAATTGAAGACAGCATTTTCGGAGAGTGCTTTTTAGGCTCATAACACGCTCAGAAGAGTTACCTGGACCGGAGAATCGGTGGATGTATATGCGGCAGATATAAGGCGACTAGCGGGATTGGCCGGATACACGTGACGAAGTCTTCAAAATACAGTTTAAATGGTTCTCGTGTGTCATTTTCCTGACCGAATCTCAATGGAACTACAACAAATGACTAACATTGAACCCATAAAGGTAGAGGAGATCTTGAGGCACGTCAGGGTGCTGGCGAAGCGTCCTAGTGAACTGGAGGCAATTTCAACCTCTACCGCAAACAAGCCTGGTGAAGAAAAGCTGATAGTGAGAAGACGTAAATTTGTTGGAAAATGACAGGGTACCCACCTGATGAGAGACTGCAGTGAACCCAGATCGGGTGTTATCTGTTTCCGGTGTAGCTAGGTTGGACACATCAGTAAGAATTGCCTTTAATATCAGGGAAACGAGTAAAAGGGTGTAATTACGCCAGTAGTCGCCCCTTTATTTCTGAAAACGCATGTGAGAGTTTACTGCCACAGATAGTGGTTACTGTCAACGGAAAAAGGTCAAGGGCCCTTGTTCATACTGGCTGTAAAACTACACTTGTTACAAGTGTCGTCAACTTTAGAAATGAAGCCAGCAATATTAGAGCAGAAGATGGCAGAGAGGTGAAGTGTTGTGGAGAGACTGACGCTGAGATTATAGTAAGAAATATACCGCTACGACTCCGAGAATTGTGCTGGATACACTCTTTGGGGGAATTGATGTGATACTGGGCCTGGATGTTATCAACCAACTAGGAGGAGCTACAATTGCTAAGGGTGAGGTGAAGTTCGACAAGCAGTATGAAACGAGAATATCAAGAAGTGCGAACAGTAATAATGTCATCCAGCCGACAAAACCCACACCATCTCAGATTGAAGATGACTACTTCCGAGTCCATTTTGATGGTGACAAGTGGACAGTAGAGTTGCAATGGACCGCAGAACTGCCTGTGTATACAAATCAGGTTAGCTGCTATGAAAGCACGCTAAAAGGAAAGATAAGTTGTAGTTTGAGAAGGAAGTAGAGAAGTGGATCGACGAAGGAATGTTAATACCATGCTCAGCGAAGGTTGAAGGAATTCTGTCACTCATGGCATCGTTTAAGCCTACAAAGAAGAAAGTTAGGCCAGTATTGGACTTCTGAGAGTTGAATAAGCACGTTTCCTGCCACACTAAAGATGGAATCAACGTATGTGAAGAAGTCATTAGGGAGTGGACGAAAAGATAGCGAGCAACCAAATTCGTTGACTGAAAATCGGTCTACCTTCAAATCCATGTGAACAAGAAGCCATGGCGGGATCAGTTGGTCGAATATAACGGTAAGATTTATTGCTTGACCAGACTAGGATGTGGACTGAATTGTGCACCGAAAACTATGACGTGCTTGCAATTATTAACTTTATTCTTGCTCTGCGTTACATGGATCCTTCTTACACTAAGGTCCTCTATTCAGAACGTAGCATATTTCACGGATCCAACATATTATATATTGCAAGACGTTTTATTTCTCGACGGCTGTAACTTAGAAAATCCTTACTATGCTTATGTAGCCAAATGTGATCGCCTATGACACGCTAAAATAAAACAACACAAGGCAAATGTTCGTATACTTCGATTGAATCTTGGAGGTGTGGTTTTTCTCCGTCCGCGCAAAAATAGGTACCCCAGTCGTGGTCGTCGCTATCTGGTCAGTTGTCAGTCCGATCCGCTCTTATCGAAAACTAACCCCGAACTCCCGTCTTCTCTCTCAGTCTATCACTCGTCAGTCGTCAGTTGTCGGTCCAATCTGTCCCGATCTGCTCTCTGTCCAGGTTCGATCCTAACTGCCCGTCTTCTCTCCGAAACCCAAACTCGTTAACTTTTTGTCATAAACCTTACTGTCGTAAAACTGTCGTAAAACTAACCTACCTTACTGTAGTCAGATGTCGTAAAACACTGTCACTCCTAAAATGTCGTGTTCGGTATTCTTTTCTTAGTCACCTGTCCTGAACAAAGGAAATTGACCACTCCCGCTATTCTTTTGTCTCTGTCGATGAGTCATTTCCTATCCTCGCGGCCTTCATTACTGACCACTCCCGTATATTCTTTTGTCTCTGTCGATTAGTCACTTCCTATCCTCGCGGCCTCCAGTGTATCACATTTATATAAGTCAATAATAACAAGATCTGTATATGAGGTATAAAAGTTTTTATGCATACACACATTATTTAACTTCGTATTTGCAGACATATTTGGATTCTCGTTTGAAATTAAGTTGACTGCCTAGAGACTCTGAATTATGGTTTAGTCGCCAATTGAGTTATCCCCCTGAGCAAATTGGCTGTTTGGAGTCTCTAACCGCTAGATTGCTTTGGCTGGGAGTCAATTTGCATATGTGGTGGATTGGTCAGTATGAGATCTGTACTCGTTTGATTGAATAGGTTTGATGCTCAGTGAGCAGAGTTAAATGTCGAGAGAAAAGTTGGGAAGTAAGTAGTTGGCAGTTGGTGGAGCATAATACTTTTATTTTTCATGAAGCTTTTTTACAGATAGACCACAAGCTATTTCGGCGAAAATAGGCGAACGCATGAACTTAAGCAGTGACATTTTGAAACTGTTTAAAGGAAAAAGTGATGTGATCGCGTGGCTTTATAAGCTAAAGCTGGTTTCAAAGCTGCAACAGATTGATGACATAGCGGCATTGATCCCAATATATTTTGAGGAGAATGCGCTAGCAGTCTATTTGGAAATGGGAGAGGCGAACCAGGCAGATGCTGATAAGACTGAAACAGCATTTTTGGAGAGTGCTTTTGAGGCTCAGAAACGTAACCTGGACCGGAGAATCGGTGGACGTATATGCGGCAGAAATAAGGCGACTAGCAGAAATGACTAGATACACAGGACGAAGTATTTTGAAGATGGTTAAAACGTTCTCGTGTGTCATTTTCCTGACAGCACTTCAATGAAACTACAACGAATTACTGATATTGAAACCATGGAGGTAGAGGAGATCTTGAGGCATGTCAGGGTGCTTGCGAAACGTCCTAGTGAACTGGAAGCAATTGCAACCTCTACCGCAAACAAGCCTGGTTAAGAAAAGCTGATAGTGAGAAGACTTCAATTTGTTGGAAAATGCTTTAGATGTTAGGGTACACACCTGATGAGTGATTGTAATGAACCAAGGCCGTGTATTATCTCTTTCCCGTATGGCAAGGTTGGGCACATCAGTAAGAATTGCCCTTCATATCAGGGAAACAAGTAAAGGGGTGGTATAACGTCAGTAGTCGTCCCTGTACTTCTGAAGAGGCGTGCAGAGTTTACTGTCACAGGTACTGGTTACTGTCTCTGGAAAAACAGCAGAGCCCTTGTTGATACCGGCTGTACAACTACTCTTGTCACAAATAGTGTCGCTAACATTTGGAATGGAACCAACAATATTATAGCAGTAGATAGCAAAGAGGTGACGTGTAGTGAAGAGACTGATTACGCCATTATAGTTAGACATATACCGCTACGACTCCGAGTAATTTTGCTGGATACGGCCGTTGGAGGAATAGATGTGATACTGGGCCTGGATGTTATCGACCGACTGTCTGTATCTACAATTTCACAAGGTGTGGCAAGGTGCGGCAAGCAGTATGAAACTAGAATATCAAGAAGAGAGAACAGTAACAATGCCATCCAGCCGACAAAACCCCGGCCATGTCAGATTGAGGGTGAGGACTTCCGAGCCTATTTTGATGGTTACAAGTGGACAGCTGCTACGAAAGCACGCTAATAGGGCAGATAAACCCGCAGTTTTAGAAGTAGATCGACAAAGGAATTTTAATACTATGGTCAGGGAATGTTGAAGGAATTCTGCAACTCATGGTAGTGGTTGAGCCTACCAAGAAGAATAACAGACCAGTATTGGACTTCCGAGAGTCGAACAAGTACGTCTCCTGCTACACTGAAGATGAAATCAACGTATGTGAATAAGTCATGAAGGGGTGAAGGAAAAGAGAGCGAGCAACCAAAATCGTGGACTTAAAATCAGCATTCCTTCAAATCCATGTGGACAAGAAGCTATAGCACTATCAATTGGTCGAACTTAAAGGTCAGTTATTGCGTGACCAGACAAGGATTTGGACTGAATTCTGCACCGAAAATTATTACGGCAGTACCTACGACCGTGTTGTCCAAAATAATGCAGTGAAAATAGCCATAGCTGAGATGCTTATTATGCGTTGACTCAGGGCACTTGGAGACTTGATCAGAGAAGTAAAACTGAGAATAAGCGTCACATTGGTTTTATCAGAGAAAACCAAGGAAGACGTGCTGACTAAAGTGAAGACGGCTTGGCTATGAGAGGAGACAGATGTAACTCCGGTGTGATGTATAGTAGATGAAAGGAAGCACCTGCATAATATGCACCATTGTGATAAGAAACATACGTTATATCTTGCAAAAATAATGGATCCAAACATCGCAACGGACAATGTTCAGGATGTAGTTGAACACTGTACGGAGTGTCAGTCCATTGACCCTACACCATCCAAGCATGAAAAAGGAGAGCTGCATGTAACAGACAATTGAAGTCGACTGGTCATGAATATCACGCATTACAGCCATGAACTGTATTTAACTATGATTGTCTGTGGACCTGGCCTTGTAGCAATATGGCGAAAAATTAGAGCAGAAACAAAAGATATAAAGAGAGTTGTTGAGGGGGTGTTTATGGAGAGGAGGTCAGTAGAAGAGGTCATGATGGACAACGGGATGTCCTTCCGCTCGGAATTATTTAGAGAGCTATATGAGAAGTCGGTGTTAGACAATATTTTAGATCAGCGTACCGTGCAAGCGGCAATAGAATAATAGAGAGACACAATCAGACTATAAAAGCTGTGGCAGTAAGAAGCCAAATTTCACCCCAAGAAGCAGTCTTTCCGTATAACATGACACCGAATGTGGGCCAAGACGAAACGTCAGTGCCACATTTATCAATGACGGAGAGAGTGGAACATGTGCGAGCGAAAATATTTATAGAAATGTAAAATATGAAAGTGTTAACAAAAGCGTTTTTGTAATTCAATAGTCTAAAATCAAGAAAACATTGGAAAACTGGCACAAGGTTAAAAGTTATCACAAATCACAACCCGATCATGTTTTCGATTACCGTAGGTTGTTAAATATCGTTTACGCTTTTAAAAGTAACAGCAAGTTCAAAACAATTACGTTTTTGAGTAACATATGTGACCATCTTGATAGTTTTTAATTTAATATATTACTGAGTTTACATTCCCAATATAAGATTACATGCTTACCGGCCAATAAAACGGAGGTTTTATTTAGTGTCGAATCGTAAAGTTAATATGGAAGGGTATGTGATGGTGTAGTCAATTAAAAGAGTAGGTTGCACTTTCAATTCTTATTAAAAGAACTACTCCCTTATAGGTTACATAGATATAGAGACAATAGGGGGAAGAAATAGATAGAATGGTCGACGACCGATCGAAATGAGGAAAGTAAAAATAATAAGTATTAAGTCTCTTTGTTTTAAACTTATCTAAAAAAAAAAGCTGCAAAGTTCCTCGTTTAGCACTAACGTCTTTTATCCTTAACATATTATTTCTACACATTGTCTTTCAATAAATACCTGTTATTCTTCATGGCAAGTTATTCTTTATGACAAGTATTTCTTGTTTGTGGGTTTTCGCCGGAAGCAAAAACTTACCTTAAATACTCACTAAGTACTGTAAACATGAGCTTTTAAACACTGATTAACGACTAATTAGCAGAGCAGTTAGTCAGAACGGATATTGTCATCACGGTGTAAGACCACATATGTTAAAATACAAACACCTCATAGTCTGAAAAACTTCACTTTTCCTTCAATAACAACCCAAACTAAGTTTCACTAAACAATAGATAAGAAGAATAGGTGATTTAAATAGTTAAATGTAAATAATTTTTGTAATTTAAATTTTTCTTAGTTTTGTAATGTTTAATTGAGTTGTTTGATTTCATTTTTGACGTAACGGGAAATTTCAATAAATCAATGACAGTCAAACAAAAACACTATGTTTCTTACACTGAATAAGATGGGTTACTTTCTTTTATTTAAGATTAAAAGTAGCTTTAATGCATATCTAAAACAGAACGTAGTTACACGAGATAAACAAAGGATCATAATGTCAATATAATGACACGAATCCGAATATAAATCATGCACGTATTATGCAATATTTGAACTTAACGATGATTATTCTAAATATCCAAACTGCCTTGATAATTTCAAACAAGCCTTTGGATCTCCAACATCTGAAGCTGGCATTTCAAACCACGATTTCGCTTTTGAATGTGGCTCTCACGTGTTTAAATATTTTCTTGTCTTCCCTTTGTTGAATACCTTCCGGAAAACTTGGATTCGTTTCTACGGATTCGTCAACCACGTTTGAAGTATCCACTTGATAACCTCAATATGGCTTCGCTAAGTCATTGATCCTCAAAAGACTTCGCAACCATTCAAGTAGTTCCCACAGGCAAATGTTGATATTAAAAGCTAAACAGATACACATTTTGAATGTGGAGAGTACACTAAACACGACCTCTTTCAAAAATATCCCTACGCATTTTTTGGATGGTTCACACTTCCGTACGATAGCTATATTGCACGGGGAAAGCTGTCAATTAGGCTATTAAATGCCGCACGACATTTAAGAATGTGGGTGAAATAATTCAAATACTGACAAGTTTCCTCTTATAAGATGAGTCGTTATTAAGGTGAGTGCACACAAACATATTGGAACGTTGTCTGGTATACATTTACTCTATTTCTATTAAATATCACTTTTATAACAAGTACATATTTTTCAAAATATTATGTTCTCGAATGGAAGAGTGCAATGTACTTATCGTTCTGAACGCAGTTCTTTAGATAAGAGGATGCTCTTATATGAGAACGTTGTTGTGTTATGCCCATCACATTTCGTAATGCATTTTTAATTTACATTTTAACGGAGAGCAGCTTGGTTCAATTGACATGCTATGATGTGTTCGATTCATATCGGTTCATAGCAAGAGTGTCATTATGTACGTTGTCAACCTTCATCTGTGTATTCCTGTGTGTTAGTAGTCTTTTAAATTCAGAATAAATAAGGTCAAAACCTCTTAAATGATGATAGGTACTGATTTAATTAAGGGTATAATATAGACACTTGTTTCAAAATAATAGTAATATCGCCTTTTAAATGATTATGTTTAATTCTTATATTCTATTTAGTAAATCTATATTTCGGCATTTATATTTTTAGAGGTCTCTCTATTATATTAGCTATAATACCTAGTACTCAAAGTACAGAAATAATATAAACTATATGAAGCTTTCTAGATGCACCTGTGAGCAATTGAGTAAATACTTCTACCTGTGTATGATCGACTTTCATTTAATTTCCAAATTCATGAAAGTTTTCTTGCATAACTAAACAATAAATATATTTACTTGTATGTTATCGTTGTAAAGATAGCTTCTTTTTATCAGATGTATATGTGTTCACGGCGAGTATGCACACAAGTATGTCAAATAAATGAAAGAATAGAGTATTTCTGTAAATACTCACAGGAACTATTACAGAGTTGCCGAATCAGCATACAGTGAGAGAGGGCAGCCAATACATATATATCAAAGTGCGAGATGGGTCACTTGTTCAGTTAATTATAAATTACGTCTTATTAGAATATATAAAGTAGACGTTTTCAAACATAACTAAATCCCTGAACTAAATAATCTTTTAGTATGCATTTTATTGTCATTAAATATATAAGAAACAGCCGAATGAAAACCAACGTGGATAACTTTAGTTGAAGTAATATTATAGATTAAGGCATGTTATATAATTTAACATAAAAAGGGAGGCAAATGTCCTTTATTTGCTTGTGGATTATTAATTTATCTTCACAAGAAACATGTGTTCATCCAGGATCTTGAAATAATAAGCACTTATTTATGAATATAAACTTTGCAACACGAATTTCTACAACGTGATCACTTACTATGGGAATGTTGCCAGATAAAATACCCAACGACAATGAACGGTAGCAGAAAAAACTACTTCCGTGTTTTTCTGTAGACATCCTCCACTAGTGTGTTCGGCGTAGCGAATGGGGGAGTGCTATTGTGCAGGGTACGAAATGCTGCGGGTAACATTTACTCTAAACGAAGTAAGAATTTACTTTGAACCACTCACGTTGTAAATTGGTTTCCACATGTTCTCCAAGGACAACAAGTCCGAAATCAAATCATCTAATGCCCCTCGGCACCGATTTACAATCGCTGAAACGACATTTTGAAATATATTAGACGGCATACAAATTAGACGGCACCCACTCACAAGTTAACAACTTTACTTTGCTTCAACATTACATATACGTTTTCATAACGCATTTTGAATATCGGTAACCTTTACTTGTTTATTCCTGTGAGTAGCTAATTATGAGAGGAAATCTGAGACACCAATGCGACATAATCTAGCCGGTCAGACATGTTGTAACAAACTGATGTATGCGAACAAACTTATTTCTTTAAACATCTCAAAATAGTCGCTCAAATTTACGTCGTTACATTACGTGTTCTAAAAATGTTACATAATATTTATTTTACAAACATTCCAGAAATAAAGACACAACTTTATAATTGAGAAAAACCTTAGAGAAAACTCTAGAAAAAAAACTGAGCATAAATCACAATACCGTTTTCGATCCCGCTGAAAATCTGTGATCTTATCGAGAACATTTTCACAAAATGAAAGAAAATGACACAATCTACGCTATGGATAAAATATAGATAATTTCCGGAAGAATGTTAATTCATCAGCTAAATTGTGTGTTTAAATAGTAACAGATTTACTAATTATTATGAAAGTGAAAAAATATTCTGATATTATTTTTACCATTGCTTAGCTTTAAGGTATAGAATATTGCGTCATGACAACATAGTTGTGACACTATAGGCAATGCGTGTTTAATTGATTATAAGTTTATTGCAATGTTGGGCTAACATCGAAAAACGAAACATACCTGTCAAATCAGAATTAAACGTATTTAAAACCGTGCAAGAACATTCTGTATTGGCGGTGGTAAACGGTTGCTGACGGATGTTATGTTATTGAAAATAATCAATTTCACCTCACAGGTGCCTTGAAATTATGTAGTGTCTATTATTGAGAAGCACGTATCGGCAAATTTACTATCGGACTCCGCAACTGCTGTTACCTTGTGTTTTTTTGTAGTTAAGCGAGCCAAACTTTTGTATTGAGTTCACGAATGTCGTGCCTCAAAATTGTTTGGTCTGCATCAAATCTAATTCTTTGATCGCTGCCATTCGTTAACCTGCAAGATTGTTATTTTTTACCCCTGACAGGGGCAGAATAACACTTTTAGGAGTTGTATGCGCAAGAAAAGCTTTGCTAGTCTCACACCATCGATTGGTGGTGCCGTGCCTTACACGGCTTTGGGTTCCACACACGCAGGCAGAGACGATCAGAGGACGAGCTATTCTCATGCCGACTTTTCCTGGATTTGCTAGACAGGGATATCTGCGACTACGATATTCTCATTGCCCTTACCGCCGTAAAGGGTTTGATTTGAGATGGAAACTATTGCTGCTGATGTTGTTGTTGAACGAGTCGGATTGTCCACAGTGCCCGTTAATATCATACCTCACGATTGACCGCTCTGCATTAACTCTTTCTTGTATGACCGTAGTAATTTGGTAAACCTGGAATATTGCGAGTTCAGCGGTTTCATACTAAGTCGATAAAAGTTTGCTATAGAACACACATTAAGACAGGCACAAATGTGATGGTAATGTCCTTACTTAAAAAAATGCAGTTCCGTGCTTGTAACATATTTCCTTGTCCCACGATGGATCCTGAAGACGATGGATCCTGAAGACTTCACCTGGCTTTTAGCCAGTGCACTTTTAGTCGGGTAGTCTTTAGACTATCACGTTGGCACTGTCCCCAGAAAATGGGGGGTAGTCTCGAATTATAAAAGGCACCACTGTTTAACAGTAAGTATGACGTATTTGTAAAACTGAACCGCGGTTTGTTAATCATATTTCGTAAAAGTAGAGAAGCCTTTGTTAAAACTACTAACACAACGTAAGCTCTGTATTAAAATAATTTGTATCTGTATGTGTACGCGATACGTTGTATTACGTACACATTACTATTTTACTTATTCTTTATCTATTAGTTATTGTAATAAAATATTCAATAATGTAATGCACTAACGTTTTCTTAAATCACATTAAAAACAATTTGAAAATTAGATCCAGAACAATAAAGGTAAACTATTTTAATTTTTATATAAATTGTAGAAATAGAATGATGTATTTTTCAGACTATTTGAAATAAAAATAAATCTCAAAGCATGTTAAATGTCGATTAGAAAAACATTTAATCTGGCTTTTGAATTCTTAGGTACTTATTGTATCAAAATATTGGCACTTTTTGAAGCTATTTACATCTAATAATGTTATTCATAGTAATTAAAACAACAATACTTCAACAAACTTTGTAAGTGGTCTATAACAAGATTCTTCAATTAAATATATCATTACTTAAATATACTGTAAAACGTAATGTTAACTGTTAAATACACTACACAAATAATAGCACTTTTTAAAAAAGAACATGCTAAAAGTTAAAAACACATAAATAAATGAAAGTTCAAAGACCTCAAGGGAACATAGAGTAGGCACCGTTTGCAATATATATAACTGTTAATAATGAATTACTATCGAAGATTAACAGCCATTACTGTGATATGAGACATAATTAATTCGATAAGGGAATGTCAACACTTTTTTGACGCTAAAAGACTCATATATATATATATATATATATATATATATATATATATATATATATATATATATATTAATATATTAAAGCGTCCTACATAGACCATGCCAGATTATAACACAAAATTGTCTTGCTATTGCTGCGATTAATTAGCAAATACAACCATCACTTGATATTTTACCGCTGGCATAATTATCAGTAATTATTCATTCGGCTGTGCCTTTGTTAGCCATCTTGTGTATGAATTAGCGTTATGCTTCATACATAATATTTATGAATTGAAATGCTATACTAGGCCGCATATGTTGCGTCAAGAACAGAGTGACCTATCGCTACATAGTCAAGTACCATTTTGTGCTTATCTTCTATATAAAGTAAAAATGATTTTTCTCCTGTGCCTTTGTCAAGAATAGGAAAATAACCGCATGCATAGCATGCTACAAAACTTACCAATCGAGCGTGTTATAGTAAATGTGTGATTATTTTCTTCAGCTTACATAAATAATACGTTTACTCAACCATCTTCGGATTTCCCCATAACATAATCCATATAGGTGGTAGCAAAAACTTATACCGCTAACACTTTAGTACTAACACTCTCCCCATCGACACCGGGAAGTAATAAACAACGTTTACTTTTTAAAAAGTGACCCTTATTATTTTCTATTTATCTGCTATTAATTTACTTTATAATGCAATACATTACGCACACATTTTATGGACGCTCTTTGTAATTAAGATGATTTTTAAGAATATCGGATTACGTTATTTCTACATATTACGTAACCGGTTTTACTCATTCTGGTGTTTAGAGAATCCTATTAACGAACATAGTGTTGTATTATTCAACATAGTGGCTATTATTGATTGAGCGACTTGACTTCCGAATTAAGTCCGTATACGCGAAGATACTCGACATACTATAAAGTTGATATTTTTTGAATCCTACAACTTTCACACGCATAATATTCATAAATCGATATAAACACATCGATTTCTCTGTAGCGAAATTACCCAATACGTGTGACTATCTGACCCTATATTTGGTCGCCTCTGTCTGATCGTAAAATAAAACGCATGGCATCTACATGCTTCGTTTTAGTTATCTATTTTTCAAGAGATTTTCTACTCGTCTCCGTGGCCAGGAAGTTATCGACGTACATCCAAGACTGAGACGTGTAGCGTTCGATCACAATCGATTCACACAATTTGTATACATTATTAAACGTTTGCTTACGAGGGAGAGGGAAAGGAGGACTATGGGCCGTTTTTTGTAAACTCCACGTTATTATGTAGTAATTTGAAAAGAAATTAATGTAATGTGTAGTATTTTAACTATTGTGAATATCATTATTTCTCTTCGAACACACATGGTTTATTAGAAGTGCTCAGGATGCATATAATTTTTTCTTACTTCTTTCTTTAAAATATAGGGGCCTTCTATACTATGATAGCGGAGGTGGAATTGGTTTTAATAGTGCTTTCTATGCCTTTTTAATTTAAACAGTACAATTTATCATAGATAGAGCGGGTGTTTAATCAAAACAAAATCTGGAGAAATGTAGGTACCATGGGATGACCAGGAATATTTTTGAACAGCCTCTTTTTCATTTCTTCATTCCTTTCTTCCTCCTTTTCCCCCTTCACCAATTCCAAACCAACAATTATTCTGAACAGTAAAGCTGTCCGATGTGACATATTTGCGTTCTGTCGGATGTTGACAAATGTTAATATATTCTTTTATATTTCTCCCGGGCAACGCCGGGCGACGGAGCACGCTAGTTATATACAAAGTAAAGTCCGTCGTATTTTCTCATTTATACGTAAATAGCAATGCATTGATAACTGTATACTTCATACTGACTAGCCAGTGAAATACATATATTTTCAGTCGGTGTGAATTAGATTAAACAATTCACTCGCTTTCATCTATTAGATTTTCTATTCACCGCGATACTTTTTCTAGCAGCGTACACTGCGGAATATACACCTTTTATTTGAAAAATAGAAAATACAAATAGTGAAGGCTGATTAATAATCGTGTCTCATAATACTTCAGGAAAATATGTTCCTATGATACATAATAGAATAACTATTACATAAAATACATAAATATCAAACACCTAATTTGTACATTTCAGAACAAGGACTTACAATTAAATTTCGATTTCAATACCGTTTTTAGGCAACTATAATTCAGAGCATATGTTGCAAGCTAGATTACACGTAAACAAATACTCGTTACATATAAAATAAAGTAAGTTATTGTTGATTAATCTCACTATCCGTTAATCGGCTATGAGTCTTATTAGATTTACCGTTAATAAAAACATAATCATTTCGATTCTGTTGGGTTATATCAGACTGAATTGTGACCGGTTTACCAAAATCAAAAGTCATATACAGTTAACGCCACTTGTTTTTACACACATACACACCGTTTAACCGTTACTGTAAAATATTTCAATTAAACTGAATGTCTGACATTTAAAAAAAATGCAAGAAACACAGCAACTTCTTACTTCTTTTTCACATTGATATCAATAGTTATTAAGAATTAAATCAAACAAAACTACACAATAATAATTAGTACGTAACAATACAGCACTAACTTGTGTTAACCACATACCCATATAATAATCAACGTAGTTATAAGATATTAAGAGCACCGACCTCCGTATACAGTAAATACAACATGTTCAGTAAGTTCCTTCATAATTTTAAAGTTAATATATACGGAGAGTAAAACAATGACTACAGGAGAATTATTCGTGCATTAACTTGTAAAACACATAATCCCTAAAAAAATATTTTAAAAGCAGTCTCAATTGAACGATAGAGATTGTTGGAGGTTCACGCTCATTTAATTCAGTGCCCGCAAAAACTTGGGATTAAATGGAGTGTTGCTATTTAATTCATGTCTTTTCATGAAAGAAAATTCTAATTTATTTTTTAATGTGATGAATATCGAATTATAATTAAATGTAATAATCAAGGATTATCATCGCTTTTTCTGTTTTTCTGTATCAAAAATATTTTTTTCAAAATTTATTAGACTAAAATAACTTTTGACATAAAATAAATTATAACATTCGTTGTACAGAAAGATACCGGTTTGAAAGATTTTAAAAGCAAAATGAATGGGTGTACACACATTTTGAATAAATAAACAAAAGTTGATAATTTATAATAGTTTAAATTATTTTTGTAAATTAAGTAAACAAATATTTAAAAATGTTTTTTTACATAAAAATATTCTAACAGTTAGAGAATAAAATGAAAAATACATTTATTTGGCGATATTTCTGGTTAAGCAAAGTATACTCAATACTCGCCGACATTAATTCAAATGATTATTAATGGAATAGGCTTTTTAAATTATTATTATTATTATTATAATTATAATAATAATAATAATAATAATTATTATTATTATTATTATTATTGTTTCATTATTTTCTTCTTATTATTATTTTTTCATTATTTTATTATTATTATTATTATTATTTTATTATTATTATTTTATTATTATTATTATTTTATTATTTTATTATTATTATTATTGTATTTTTTTTATTATTATTATTATTTTATTATTATTGTTATTATTATTATTTTATTATTATTTTATAACTTTATTATTATTATTATGTTATTATTTAATTATTATTATAATTATTTTATTATTTTATCATTATTATTATTTTTGTCATTATTATTATTACTAGCAAATATATGCTTCCTCCGGTCGCATATATTTGTTAGGCCGGGAGCCTCATATCATGATGAACGGACTACATACATTGAACCCCTCATGAGAAGAGCTAACGACAGAGAGGATTATATAACGAACGAACACTACCCCTACCCATAAAAAAGAAAGAAAGATGAGTTAATGCCTGAGAGGAGGATATCATGACAACATAATTGATAGTACAATACTCCGACCTTCTAAAATAAGTAGAAAGTACTCATGGGATCATAATACCGTGAGGAATGAACATATACTATACATCCATCCATAAAGAGGAGAGAACGTCTAGGAGGTATGCTTCATGAGAAATATACATATACTACAGTAACACCTTACAAATGAGGATGTAAATCCTCGGAGGATTCCATTAACCCCTCAATAGAATATGTGGGTATGCGTGGTATGATGTATCATGACAACAAAACAGATGCTATAATACTCCCTTCAAAATAGATGTGGATAATACCTGTGAGCATGACCCCATGAAAATAGAAGGTAATGCCTAGCCACACTTGATAACCTGGTCATCACCCCATCCCAGGTCAGAGACATTATAAAAAGCCTTGACACCTCTAAAGCTTGTGGGCCTGATCTTATACCTGTAATAGCAATAAAGAAATGCTCTGCTGAACTGGCCCCTGTTCTCTCCAAACTCTACAACAAATGCCTAGCTGAATCTTGCTTCCCCGATAGCTGGAAAATTGCCTCTGTGGTACCAGTCTACAAGAATACTGGGAATAGAACCGACCCTCAGAACTACCGCCCAATCAGTCTACTGCCGATCTTTGCCAAAATCTTTGAGTCCTTAATCAATCTAGCGATAGTACGTCACTTAGTTAATGCTAAACTTCTATCCGACCGCCAGTATGGGTTTAGACAAGCACGATCTACTGCAGACATCCTAACGGTCATCTCTGAACGCATGTATCATACTCTCGACAAGGCAGGTGAAGCTAGGGCAGTAGCGCTTGATATATCCAAGGCCTTTGACAAGGTATGGCATAAAGGGCTTCTCCTGAAAATACGCTCATACGGTATTACTGGGCAACTACTTAATATAATTAGATCCTTCCTAAACAAAAGAAAAATCCAGGTTGTCCTCGATGGCCGTTCATCTAAACAACATGACATAAATGCTGGTGTGCCCCAGGGATCTATTCTTGGACCTTTGTTGTTCCTGATCTATATAAACGATCTCCCTGATGACATAGTGTCTGAGATCGGTTTATTTGCTGACGACACCACGCTTTACTCTCGCCATGTTGGCAAAACGGACGCGATCATATCTGAGGCAATGGCTGCATCCTTAGAAAATGACCTCCAGGCTGTAGTGGATTGGGGCCATAAATGGTTGGTGACTTTTAATGCCGCAAAGACAAAGCTCCTTTCCTTCAACAACTACAAGAAGCCTCTCCAACCACCGATTGCCATGGCAAATAACACCCTACCTGAGAGTTCATCATTCAAACTCCTTGGCCTAACCTTCACAGGTAACATGAATTGGAACACATACATTGAAGACATTGCCAAGGCTGCCGCAAAGAAGGTTGGCTCCCTCTACCGTGCTAGTGGACTCCTTACACCTGACATTATCCTGTATCTCTACAAAGCCACCATTCGCCCATGCATGGAGTATTGTTGCCACATCTGGGCTGGTGCATCATCTACTAGTCTCTCCCTCCTTGACAAAGTCCAAAAAAGAGTAGTCAACCTAATAGGTCCCTCACTGTCAGCTAAGCACCAGCCCCTGTCCCATCGCCGCAATGTAGCATCCTTGTGTTTGTTTTACAAATACTTCAATGGATTATGCTCCGATGAGTGTGCTGCTCTGGTACCCCCTCGACGTAAACTCACTAGACTAACTCGACATTCTACTAAATCTCACTCATTCACTGTGGAGGTCCCCAGATGCCGGAGAGCATTCTACTCAAATAGCTTCTTTCCTCGTGCTGCTGGCCTCTGGAACTCCCTCCCTGCCCCCTGTTTCCCCGACAGTACTGACATGCAGAAATTTAAAACTAATGTAAACAGACACCTCGCTGCTCAGATCCCAATTTAAGCTGAACCACCAATCCTTCCCCCCTTTTCCTTTTTTCTCAGTAGCCCCTTACGTTTACAGTGGCGTCCTGCCTTGTTTGGGGTGAACCATGTAAAAAAAAAAAAAAAAAAAAGTGTGGTTTGGCAACTTTTGATTGTATACGTAAAATGTCGAAATCAAAAATAGGGTGTAACATGTACTCGGTATCTATATGAACAAAGAGAACTATGCTAGCTAAGGAAGAACAATAACATCCTTTTATATTTTTTTCATATTAAAAAAAAGACGTTTATAACCTTAAGTTATCCTTCTTCCTTAGCTAGCCTCTTACTCGACTTGTTTAGATGTCGACTATATTTTTCCAACCTAGTTTTTATTTTAACATTTCACGTATACGATGAGACTTTACATAAGTTAGGGGGTTGTAATGTTTTTGTTGTCTTGTTTATAACTGAAACTTTATTAAGTAAAAACAAATAATTAATTATGAGTAATGCCGAAACTTATTTCACTCTCAACAATTTACGTGACTTAAATAGGAATTAACGCTAAATAAAAGTTAAAAAACTTCTTTCTAGAGAGAAGAGGTTTATTAATGCCTGTGTTTTATGTATTCAATACCTGCAGGGGGCGAGAAATGTTGATAAAACACTTTATTAAAAATTGAAAAGAAATCTGTAAATTAAGAAACACTTCACAATTAAAACAGAAAAAGCAACGTTATTGGTTTGTATAGCAAGTCAAATACGCGTTTTAGTTCAACAAGTATATTGATAAATGTGTTGCTCTTTATTTTGTGCTAAATAGTTCAAAAAACAATAAAAAAAGAAAATGTATCGTCGAAGGCGAAAAAGAAGTAGTGATGACGACGCCACATTTTTTTTAAGAGTCAAGAGCGCGTAAGTGTGCAGTTGTTGTATAGTCTCGTTATAATAATAATAATAATAATAATAATAATAATGATAATAATAATAATAATAATAATAATAATAATAATAATAATAATGATAATAATAATAATAATAATAATGATAATAATAATAATAATTTGAATCAAAGTTTAGAACCTTTGATTATTATTATTATTATTATTATTATTATTATTATTATTATTATTAATATTAGTATTATAATTATTTAGATGTATCCCCTTTCTTTATTTTATTTTGTTACTTAACGAAATGTGAAAGTTTCAATATGATTCCTTTTAGGTCATTATGTGTTAACACCTTGATGTTAGCCAGCAGTGGAGGTTGTAAAAAATATATACGAACATGAAAATATTCAACAACATTTTGTTTAATTATCAAAAGAAACTGATGGGGCAGTTTTCCAATACGTGTTGAAAACAAAAATTGTCTCATTGTTAAAATTTATTTGTGAGCAAATTGTCGCAACAATTAAATACTGTCTAATATCAAATTACGAAAATAAATCAGAAGCCTTTCATTCTATTAAAAAGGTTTTAAACATTTTAGAAAATTGTCTGTGTCAAAGAAAAATAATCCACTGAAAAAAGTGATATAAGATTTGACGATGAAAACCTAATATTTCTTTCTAATATTTGAAAATTCCACAAAACTGGGAAGCAAGCAAGCTAAAAAAATTCAACCATTAAAAAGAAGTATTAGTTTTCCCATTAAACATGCATGCAATTGTTTCACTGAAATCTTGTAGGGGTTAACTTGTTTGTGCTCAGGAAATTTACAATAAGATATTAATATCTGAATATGGAAAATGTTGACAATATGTACTATCGTAGCATAAGCAATAAACATTTTTTATAATCATCTGTAAAACAAATTGTACACGTAATAAACATCACACATTTTGTAAAAATGATCAAAATTGTTTCTCTGAACATTATTTTCTTCATAAAATATTTTCTTTTGTAAAATGCTAAACTAGCGTTCTTATTGTATTATGACATGATATTTTCTATAATCAATTTATCAATAGACACTAATTGACTAATGAGTTTTAAATATATAAAATGATCCTAACTTATGGTGAGCAAAGTGAATATTTGTGCATTTTGTTCGTTTATATTTTTGTTTTTTATATTGGAGTTAATATACACTTCTTTTTAAGAATATGTATATTTGCTAATTAACTAATTACTAGACATTAATAAGAATTCCTTATTGAAACCTATCAGTAATTATCATATAGTGGAAACTTTATTTTATACGTAAATGCCCCCAGTCGTGAACCCGAGTCGCATGCTTTACAAACCTGGTAAAAGTATAGGCATGATGTTATATAAATAATCAATTGAGTTACCTATATGTAAGAGAATATTCGGTAAAATGTTAACCAACATATAAACTCACGGATCAATAATTTCAGCTTGGCTTGTATTGAATATCTATTTTGAAGAAATCGGACAACCCCATTTAATTTGACTATTTTTTAATATTTATTTTGAAAATTATTTACACAGAAAAATCACATTTTAAAAAACATTTTCTGAAGAAAGTACCATAGGAACTACTCTTATCCTCCCTATGATACTGTTTTTTAAGACAGTAAAAATGTCTTTATACTCAAGGCATCTTTTCTCATCTATTAAATTCCATTTTCGTAACTTTATTAACATCTTTATCATTTTTTAATTTTTATTAATAACTTTATTAAAATCTTTCTGCGTAGGACACATTTTATATTAAATATCAAGATAAACTAAGCAGCTCAGACACTAACATAGAAAAAGAAGATTTCATATAACACAATACTAACCAAAGTGTTGCAAAATTATACAGGCTCATTTTCTCGCCCGATGACGTGTGTAAATAGCTATAATGCAGTGTTTGTTTAATGTGATAAAAACATTTTATCCAAGATCAGTAGGTGACTGGGGAATCACATTTTTGCAGTATATATGTATATGCATATATATATATATATATATATATATATATATATATATATATATATATATATATATATAATATTTAATGTTTAATATTTTTTATATATTTTAGAGCTTATATATATATATATGTATGTTGTATATATTTTTATAGCTACTAATATTATTATCAATATTTTCTTAAATCTTATTAAGATTATTATTAATGTTAGTATCATTATTATTAGTAGTAGTATTATTATCATATAAGCTAACGATTTATTTTAATCAAATAAGCTATCATTAATAATATTACCATTTAATTTCTTAACATACTCAAATAATTAATTTAAAATGATATAGATGTACGACTTTTCTCTTCAGAAAGCACATTACTTTTTAGGGTGAATACAATTGTTTTTGACTGGATATATATCGTGTCGTTCGCTCTATATGTGTAGTCAATTAGTGAGTGTGAATTTCTCTTTTCTTATTTTCAAAAATATAATCACCTCACTTCGATGCTTGACAATGCCCGAAAGTTGAAATACATTATTGCACCGGTGGTTATGTGATTATGTGTTACTTTATTTTATTTTATTCTGGCTCTGTTTATTATATTGATCTCTTATACCCGGATTTCCTTCTGATATGTATTTAACTATAACACAACACTATATATATATACATATTATAATTATTCTAAAGGCAAAATGATTGATGTGTGTTGATATATATGCAAACATAAACGCCAAAGTTATGTAGTGTTGATGTCAAATATAAAAATCCTACCAGTAAAACTATTTCTTTTTAACACCTCCATACGTTTTTGTTTCTCTGTAGAAGTCATATATAAAAACATGCAGGTAAATCAGTAAGGTTGACAGTATTAAGTTTAGATAACACATCAAAAGTGTATGTTTAGATGACTGATCCAAACAAGTTAAAGGGACAGGTGTTCCACAAACCCTAGTTTATATGTGACATCAGATACGTTGTCAACATAAGGTCCTAAAATAGTAATCACCAGATTCCACAAGATTTCATCTCATATATTTATTTGCTATAAATATGCAATCCATTACGAATACTAATGTGGGATTTTAAGCTAAGCAATGCTTAACTAAATCATCCTGCAATATAATATCTCTAACGGTAACGTGTTGTAATTCCACAGTTAATTACGTACGGTCTTCTCTCTCTCTTTTTATTTTAATTGTCAACTAAAAATATTTTGAATTCAATAAAACGAAAGTATTCACCCTTTAATTTGTTTATCTTTTGTAAATGTGTAAATCATTTTTATAATAGTAAGTTACTTATTTAAAATTGTATAATTAAATGTACTAACAGAAAAATAAGGTAAAAATTACCTTGTAAAACTGTTTTAGTCTAGTAAACGACATCATTCTATTGATGATTCAATTTAGAAAAAAATCATGTTGAAATCGATAGAATGTTCCATTTCTGTCAAAGAACGACATTAGCTGTTTCTCAATTACGTTTTGTATTTCATATTTTGCAATCGAAGGGTCTCAGTTCTTCTAATAAGGGATACAAATAATAACGTGCTTATGAACACGAAATGCATTAGAGTATTCTTATATAGATGTAACGAAATACTGAAATGAAGACACACCGCTTACGTGTAACATTAAACTGTCCTTTCTTTTATAGAATGTCACAATGAATAGCAAAATCTATTCCTTGTTAACATAATGTATTTAGATCCTCTTAATACTGATACGAAGATGAGATGTTTTAAAATTAATTTTAATAAAAGGCGTGATAATTACATTCGTCTTAATGCGCATGCGTAAGGAGATTTCTTTTGAGAGGGAAAATGCTGATTAAATACTTCGAAAAATAATGTTCAAGGACAAAATCTAATCGAGAAAGCTAACATTTTACTGCCCCGGATTAATTACGCGCACTTCACAATAAAACATACTTGTGAAGATGAACGAGCAAATAATTGTACCCTGACTAGGTTTAATCACTTTCAAATAGTTAATTAGATTCAGCAACATCGATCTGAAGGACTTTTTAAGTAAAATTTGTTGTTGTCTTCAAATCATTGAATCTAGAATGGAAAGCAATGTTAAATTAGATTGAACCTATGCCTGTAATATCTTTTGACTACAAATACACACATACACACACACCCCCGCACACACACACATATCTATATATATATATCTATCTATCTATCTATATATATATATATATATATATATATATATATATATATATATATATATATATATATATATATATATATATTGTGTGTAGTTAGGTAGCAAGTTTTCATTTAGGCAAACGTTGTTGAATAGCACGGAGTGTTTCTGCAGTGTGATCTTTTTTTAAATTTTTTCCATCTTCAAATAAATAAATAAAT
Organism: Sepiola atlantica; assembly: GCA_963556195.1. Lineage (NCBI taxonomy): Eukaryota > Metazoa > Mollusca > Cephalopoda > Sepiida > Sepiolidae > Sepiola > Sepiola atlantica. The sequence continues at coordinate 130,093,826 of OY744520.1, read as the reverse complement.
TAATAAAAAAAAAAAATAAATGAATAAATAGAATAAATAAATAAAAAAAAAGTAAAGACATACTCTTTTCCTCTCTTTACATTCTATGAATACATATTCTTTTTCACACTAACACGCCTGAAGATGATTTGAGGATATCAAATCGAAAGTACTCGCAAAGAAGATGGAACAACAAAACTACGGAAACTTCATACACCAGTTTCATCGAGGTACGAAGTTGACCATTCGGAAGATGGAAAAATTTGTTAAAAAGATCACAAAGCAGAAACACTTCGTGCTATTCAACAACGTTTGCCTAAATATATATATATATATATATATATATATATATATATATATATATATATATATAAGCGACGTCGAGCCTGGCCAGTATTAAATGGGTGACCATTTGGGACTACCAGCTGCTGTATGTGCTCTCTGTTTATCTCGGCATTGTTTCCAGTCATCTTGAACTGCTTTCCATTGGAATCAAGCAGTGCCGACTCAGGAGAGGTGTTGTTAGTGATTGCGCAACCCTTGCTTCATAATTACACGCGCAGCCAGCCACTTATAAGGGTATCCATAGTCTCTCTAGACTGAACGGAGGGCTTATATACAGGGTAAACCGGGGTATTAGGCACCCCCTTTTTCACTGACTCAGTGTTTCATCTCAACTAAAGTTTGTTTTTAAACTTTCTCTGGACTATCATGGGCAAAATATATTTGTGATACCTTGTTTAAACAAATACCAGTTGACTCGTGTTCATCAGAGTAGAACATATTTTTATTGAATCGTTTAAAATCTCAAGTTTGCTTTTCACAAATTTCAGTTACGTTGGGCAATAGGCACCATCCCTGGGGCATTAAGCACTGTTTGCAAAATTCACACAGCCATTCCTCATTTTGGAGGTTTTCAAATGAAATTTTGATGCTGGTGCACTGTATGTGATACCAGGAACCACACATAGCACACTGAACCCAGTAAATGCCTTCCCTTATACCACATTTGCAACATTCATCAGTGTCGGAAGCTCTTGATGTTGACAGGTGGCGTCTTGATCCTGGTGGTGATGGTGTTGCCTGCCTTGGTGTTCTTTTACCCCTGCCTTTCCCCTTTCCTTTCCCTCTGCCACATTCTCTGGATGCTGTAGTGACCTCCTTAGCAGCAGATGTCTCCATGAGTCTCATGCCACTTTCCTCTGCTGTGAGGCTTTCCCCATATCGGAATCGCTGTATTCTAGCTGATCTCCTTCTAGGGGAGTCAGACTGAAAGTGGGGAGTAAGTTGTTTGAGGAAAAAGTCTTTTAATTAGGCGGATGAAGATGATGAAGTCGGAGAGGAAACAGGCATGTCTGAGCATGAGGGTCCTGGAGTGGGGGCTGAGGATGAGGGTCCTGGGGTGGGGGCAGAGGATGAGGGTCCTGGAGTAGGGGGCAGTGCCGACACTGGAGCAGCTGGTGTGAAGGAAGATGTGGAGGACCCTGTTTGAACAGTGACACGAGGTTGACTTTCCAAAGTGACCATTTGGGCATTGAAAGGACAGATGCCTGTGCAACTGAATCCTGATTTGATTATTTTTGGCTTAAAGGATTCATCTATGAGTGGCTTAAGGATCATGGGAAAGTCCTTCCTTCCCACTGGCCCTGTGTGTGCAAATTTGCGGAGGAGGGACTGCCACTTCAGTTTCACAGGCCTAAACACGGCACGATCAAGTGGTTGCAGGTGGTGTGTCATGTGAGCTGGAAGTCGCATCAGCACAACATTATTTGCTCTTGCCTTTTCCACAAGGGCCAAAGAGAGGTGTGATGAATTACCATCAAAAACAAGAAGTTGTACCTTGTCACTGACATCACGTGTGTGGTTCAAGAAAATAGTTTCAAACCAGTTCAAGAAATGCGGGGCCTCCATCAATCCTTTTGAACTGATTGTATAGGCAGCACCTACAGGTCCACCCTGTGTCCATGCCTGGTAGAGGTTTTTTCCTATGTAGACAACATAGGGTGGAAGTAGCTTGCCACTAGCAGATGCTGCACAGTTAACAGTTATCTGCTCCCTTCCAGAACCTCCAATACTCTGATTAACTCTCTTTGATCCCTTTGCTGCTAGAACAGTGTCTGTTTTGGGGTCCGTTACAACGCCAGTTTCATCTGTGTTGTATAATTGAGCCGGCAAATCTTTTATCCCCGCCTCTATGAGAACCTTATCAAGAAGCTCAAACCAGTGGGCGATGACTTCAGGGTCCTCTGCCCTTGCACGAGCAGTTCTGAGGTGCTCAGTCTTACGATGCACTATGTTTGGAATACGGCGTAAAAACCCTTGTAGCCAGTCATATCCTGGACGATCATTTACAAAAGGAGTCTCTATGCTGTGGGTTTGAACAAACTCCATTACAGTGTCTTTGACCTCCTCAGTAGTGACTCCCCAGCTCCATCTTGCCATAAGCTTGATACACTCATCAAGCTCATTTTCATGAGCAGGAGACAGTACTGCTTCCCTCCCAACATGCGCACTGATAGGGATTTACCCAGACGTTCTCTTGAGCAATGACTTTGTGTTATCTTTGTAATACTTGGCTGCTTGATTGGCAGACATCTGCTTCTTCATGACAGCCTCGTATGCAGCAATCATCTCCACTGACTGACTTAGATTCCTCTTTCCACCCTCAATCTTCTTCCGATAGTTGCGAACCATCTGTGAACAAAAAAAAATTAACGGGGAATTAGGCACCTGTGTACCCAAGTAATATTGGAACGATTTCATTAAAAAGGAAGTTGACTTGTTATTATAACTTTCTTGGTTTTATATAACTTCCCCAATAATATAAACAGGCCGAGCTTAAATAATAATCATGTTTCTTATTACTTACATCACTGTAAGCTATTTTAAACTCTTTTCGTTCAGAAAAAATACAGACATGTGGCATTAAGCACACCCTTCTTTAAAAGTTCGACATATTTTGTTAACAAATAAATTAAACACAATTATGTGCATTATGCTTAGATTAGTACTAGTACAAAGCAATTGACATACTAAAAGCATACAAAAAAACATGGCAAGTTAAATTTGCAGCAGTTTTGAAAATGGGTGTGGAAATTATGAACAATTTTATAGGCTGTGGATGCAGACCACCATGACACACTTTTCAGCTCTAAAAAATGAAAATCTGAATTAAATCAAGTGTAAAAATGTTTTGGTACTTACCGCTGATATATTTCACTCCTTCAGCAGCAAAGGTACAGTTTGCCAGCTCAGTGGTTATGCAGAGAAACACAGTTGTGTGCAGTTGCCCTTCTAGAGTAAAAAGTTCTGAACTGTGTTTTAAAATGACTGCAGACGTAGAGTGAAAACAGCTTCTGAACTTGCCACAAAAAGACTACTTTTGCTTGGCTCATTAAATACTACTCTTGAGAAACAGAGCCTGTGATTGGTTAGCGATCAGACAAGATTATTGCTTATTTCCCTATAAGTGCCATAGTAATCCTATAGAGAGGTTTGTGAACCTTACCTAGTTGCTGGTGCCTAATGCCCCATGGTGCTTAATACCCCGGTTTACCCTATATATATATATATATATATATATATACGTAGAGATTATAAAAATGATATATTAAAATTAAAGATAACTATTTATACATGCATATATATATATATATATATATATATATATAAGATATGACAGATATATAAAAATAAAATATAAATTAAATTATGTATATAAGTAAAGATCAATTAATTTATATATTATCATTAATGATAGATGTATATGTATAAATATATAGTGTGTACTTTTCATTATTAGAAGTCATCGTTTAAATATTCCCCGCTAATTAGCATGACAAGGGTTTATGATGTTGTTTTAATCGATATCTATCTGTCAGCATTTGGTCACTTCTTTCTTATATTAATTTCCCTCTCTCTGACACTTAGTGTTTCTCTTTCATCTCTCTCCCTTTGTCTCCCTCTCTCTTTCTCTCTCTCTCTCTCTCTCTCTATATATATATATATATATATACAGGTGGGGCACGTGTCCCGGCGTTATTCGGGAAAGTTTATTAAATCAAGATATTCGACACACGAACATTTAACTACGGAAGTGATACCATTATTTTTTAATGAATGAGGTAGAAGCACACAACTTATATTTTTAAATAAGTCGGTGTATTAGGGGGTCCGCCGTGAGTTATTCTATAATTCTTTAGTTTGTTATGTTTCAAATCTTCTCAATGGGTTGTTTATCGCCATCTGAGAATTTCGTAAATTCTCATCCTCTATGGACCGTTGCCTTTATAAGCTGTGACTCACTTTCTATAATAAGGTTCGTTTTGTGTTACGTATATTATTTAAATATTCGATATTTCTATTCAAATCCTCAAGTACTACAAAGTTATACATATTTAAATGTTAAAATGTTAACTTCTATCTTAAGTGGAAGTTTTTATTTTTGAATTTAAATATACAATAAAAGTTGCTATCAGTTTATTTGCATATTTCTGATATTATATATCAGTCTTTAGATTAATTGTATATTTATACTCAACGATGTGCACACCCTTCACCGACAAACAAATGAGAGTCTACGTTTTAGACGATTACGGTTGAACAACTATAAAATCTTCGTGGAGAAAAAATAACAGTTATCTTAGAATTTAAAGTAGGGCCTTGATTTGTTACTAATTTTCAAATCAAATCGATCGAATTTGAAATTACAACGTATAAATGCATATGCGAAACAATATATATATATATATATATAAGAGTGAGCGAGAGAGATAGAAAGAGGGAGAGAGAGAGAGTGTGTGTGTGTTTGATTCGTGAAAGATAGAGGAATTTCTCTATATAATCTTAGGCAAAGAGCTCAATATATAAAGACAGCGCAATAATAGAAGTTAAAAAGAAATGACTCAAGTAAAGACTCGCGTCATTTCATGTTATAATCTATTTCTTCCTGACTGGACGAGAGTCATCAGACGTGTTCTTATGGCTGGTGGTATATCACTGTTAAGAGAGAGCGCTATTGCCGTCCTATCACACTTTAATAAGAGAGTGGAGAGAACAGAGGTAATGATCACATCGAAATAGTTGTTTACTTTTCGCTCAAAGTATCGGAGGAATATCTGGATACAACCCCAGAACGTGCGCGAATTTAAACCACCCCACCTACAACGACCAAACATGGAGATAGCAATGACCTGTTTAGTTCGTTAAAACCACTAGTTCTCCCTTCCCCCTGTTTATTCCCCTCTCTCCTTAAAGTGTGACAGGACGGCGTCAGTGCTCTCTTCTTTTTAGTAAAAAATACGAGCCATAATGAGACGTCTGATTACTCTAGTCTTGGCGGGAAAATCTTAATTATAACGTGAAATGACTGGAATACCTGAGTCATTTCCTTTTAACTTCTATCTCCCCAATCTCTCTTTATATATATATATATATATATATATATATATATATATATATATATATATATATATATATATATATATATATATAAATATATTGATACAAACAGTATTGGTTACGTATGTGCATACATGTTTAAAACCTTCTAACTTATTCATTCCACACATTCTTGACATAGCCAGCTGGTCAAACACTACTACTCTCCAAACATTTCACACCTACCTACAACAAAATCTCCTCTCTCCCCCTCATCAATTACACCCTTTCAACTACTTATCTCACAACCATCCACCCACCCACTCCTCCCACTTTCAAACCACCTTCATTTTTCAAATCTTTTCTAAAACCATAACATTACCCGCACACAAAAATCACAGAGCCTCCCCCTCCTATCCACTCCCCCACCCCTACACTTCTTCACTGACAGCTATCCACATTTTTTTCTGTTCACCCCCACCCCTCACTTTTTTCACTCAGAACCCTCCTCATTAATTTGATTCCATGCTACTGACTTCACTAAGCCCGGACCTCGGTCCTGCGCCCCTAGTAGTAGCAACAACTTTTTCTCATCAAGCCATAATGTCAACCCAATATTTTCACGTACTTGCATGCCTTTTTTCTTAAAATTATTATCCTGAGGAAGTCTTACACATAAAGACGAACCGTTGATGAATATATAAAAAAAACATCCTTGTTGGTTTTTCAATTTTTCATTTCCCATAAATATATATTTATATATATATATATATATATATATATATATATATATATATGTATATATATATACATACATACATATGTGTGTGTATGTGAGTATGTGTGCGTGTGTATGTGTGTGTGACAAACAGAAAAAAAACATTTTAATACAAGAAAAAAAAATCAAGCAACGAGATATTCTACCGGTGTTGTTCGTATAAACGAAAGTATTCAGAAAAATTATAGTAAATCGAGCAGATATGTGTGAAACTACAACAATGTACTTATTAATATATACACATGTATAAATATATACACATATATACACATATATACACACACACATATATATACATCTATGCATACAATATGTGCATACATCCCCATATATACACTCAAATTTGCACACAGCACACCTGTTCATACTTACACGTATACATATATAGCTTCCCAATAGGTATAGCCTGCCCACCTGTTAACACTCATATAAATAATACCACACACATATACACATCTAAATATGTACATATATATATATATATATATATAATTTATTTAGATAATGTATGTTACATATTTCAGCAATGTACCGCGGTTTCATCCAAAAGGGCAGATTTAGACATCTTTTGGATGAAACCGCGGTACATTGCTGAAATATGTAATATACAGTATCTAAATAAATGATATTAGCTCTTTTATATGATCGAACATTTTATTTGATTTCTTTTCATATACCACCTGACACTCTATATATATATATATATATATATATATATATATATATATATATATATATACATATATATATATATATAAATATATATGTATCCATACATACAACAAGTATATATTGTATATACATACTTTTCCTGAAGACGTTCGTTTATCCCAACAAAACTGGATTTTTCCTGTATTTAAATTTGTTTTTCCTTTTGTCATTTTAACATATTCTGTCTTAACGGCATTTCATTTCATGATATATCGTGCATTTTGTCACACACTCACACAGACACACACACACACACACACACACACACACACATATATATATATATATATATATATATATATATATATATGTATATATATATATATTATAATATAAAATGAAGTAATAAAATAAGGTGTCAATCAAATTTTATTACTATTCAAAGTTCATGCAAAGCATCCTTAAGTCCTTAGCTCATGAGTTTTCAAAGATAATTCTTCTCTTCAGAGGACCATTACCGCAGTTATACTACTACAGGCAATAACATTACGCTTTGAAAATATATAAAATTATATACACAAATACATAAAAATACATAACATCAAACATCCAAAAACATACTTTTGTTGAATCCATACAGTCCATCCAGGTCATACAAGTTGAGAAGCATAATCAGGAAGGACATTACTCCAAGATACAAACAGCAGTCCAAATACGTGAAATTGAAGGGGCCGGCAAAGTTATCCAGTCGCGAAATGTGTCCATATTCAATGTTAATGATAAATAAATCAATCAAAATAATACAAAAAGTCCAATCAAAGTTCCAAAATCCCGACATGTGCAACCCGAGTCAAATCCAAATTCCTTGTTCAATTAGAAAACCCGTTAAATCCGAATTGAGCAAAATAAGACTGAATCCCATCACATCTAGCCAGAAGAGCGAAAATTATATAAGTGATCTTCTCCCCCTGCCATTCAACCAGACATGACAAATCCCTAACGAACAGAAGGCAATATTAAATTGTCTACATCTCAGAATGACTTTAACGGGCCTAAAGTCATGTCTGTGTTGCATCCTGTTTGACGCGTTCAAGAAAGACAGCAACATACAACCCCGCCATCCATCCCACCCAAATTAGGTCTTCCCTGTCTGGGTCAGTAAGCATATTCTATGTCAAAGGAGAAGGAGCAAAGACGTTAAAAGAAAGAGAAAAGGATGCTTTGCATGAACTTTGAATTCTAATAAAATTTGATTGACACCTTATTTTATTACTTCATTTTATATTATAATATTAATGCTCTATCCAGTATATTAAGCTTCAGTTTTTTATCCGGATGTTTCACTAATTATAAGATGTTAGTTGACGCTTATATCTTTTGTTGGATTGCTTCATATATATATATATATATATATATATATATATATATATATATATATATATATATATATATATATATATATATTTAAAGAATTATGGTTACCAACGCTAGTAAAAAACCTTTTTCAATAATTATTTATCATCTTATCATTTTAACATTTTAAGTTTTTTTAAATATAATTTCATAACGTGTTTCGAGCATTTATCGTTTATCCATTATGCGCTCTTCAGATGTAAATTCCATTTGATAAAAGTGTTTCATTTGAGAAAACATTTCATTTTTCTATCATTTAAAAGTGTCTGTTCCATTTGAAAGAAAAAATGTTTGTTCCGTATGACAGAAAAAATGTTATCTTGTTGAGATAAAAATATATTCCGTTTGGCCAGTGTTTGGTCATTTGAGTACATTTGTGTATTAGATTTTATTGCTTTAATTGCTGTCGGTCGAATCTGTATAGTATGTGTGTGTGTGGTCATTCCCGGTCATTCATGACGGTGTCCCTTCTGGGTTCACACGTGAATGTGGATGTGTGGGTGTTAGGGGTGAGGATGTTTGCATACATGCAGAAAATAATATGAATGTGTGTATCTATCTATCTATCTATCTATCGATAGAATATGTATAATTCTTTAAATATACTTTTTTCTCTCGTTGGAACTGCACTGATGCTACACAACCCCCTTCTCTCTCTCTCTCTCTCTCTCTCTCTCTCTCTCTATATATATATATATATATATATATATATATATATATATATATATATATATATATATATATATATGAAGTTAATCCAAAAAAAGATATAAGAGGCCACTAATATCTTTAATTAGTGAGCATCCGGATAAAACTTAAGCTCAATGTACCGGATAGCCGATTACATCAGGTCGTTTTAATTTTATTCGAATTGGATTTACGGGAGCTTTTATTTGACCAGGAAGTTATGGTTTACACTGTTCTAATTACCTCATATGAACTTTGCATTTTAAACATCATAATTATTCAAAACCAAGTGAGTTTTCTGAACATTTCATATGTTTTGGTTTCTTTATCGTTTTATTAATTTGCATACCACTTGGATACTGTCATTTACTGCATCGATTGCAAACGGTTTTCCCGCTTGGATAACCTTTTCCTCTTTGGAAAGCCATTCACCACTTGGATCACTTTTCCATCAACATATTCAACATCTTGCAGGTTTTTCCTGAATATGTTTTTAATTGTATGACTTGGATGAATTGTATAGCGTTAACAAAAACTATGTTTTGGGCTGATATATTTGATGTTTTATGTACTTTATGTATTTTGATATCTATTTTTATATATTTTCACAGTTTAATTTCATTATCTGCAGTAATGTCATTGCGGTAATGGCCCTCTGATGAGGAGAATTTTCTTTGAAAACTCATGAGTTAACGAATTTAAGGTACTTTGCCTGAACATTGAATTATGATAAAATTTGATTCGCACATTATTCTATTACTTCATTTTATATTATGCTATATATATATATATATATATATATATATATATATATATATATATATATATATATATATATATGTTACGAAATTTAAAACTAAAGTTTCATTAACAATCAGTTTTAAGTGACATCCCCTTTTTCCTTTCCTGTCCTGGAGGTAAGAGTTGACAGAAAGCTGCCGCTGTTAACTATAGATGACATCTAGCACTCCGATATATGTGAGACTCTGGATGAGGACAACAATAACAGGTTTTTCTCCTCATCTTACTCTAACTGTTATATTATGACGGGCCCTGTATTTCAAACGGGTAGATTAACTAGTATCAAATAGCTAGTTTTGTTATTCGAAAAATAGGTTTTGTTTCTGGACTCAGAAATGAGTCAGAGAAGTGTTTGATTCAGGAGTAGTCAAAACAAATCTAGAAACCTGACGTGACCTTTGAGTCAGAGATCAGAGTCAGTCGTTTTTGTCCCCATATCGTGGCGTGGGAACAATGATTACGTCACCACAGAAAAACAACAACTTAGTTTTTTAGAATCAGTCTGTGCCTAGAAGCGAAAGTGTGCAGATCGGTTGCGAAAATGTAGCCGGTAAACGGGCAGGGCCCCGCTGTGGGAGGGCCAAAAGATATCCCCAGAAGAAAAGAAAATAGCCCGAGTGTGAGAGAATCGAAGCCGGAATCCTCCTGACGACAACCGAACCGAAAAGTAAGAACATGGTGTGTTGAGAATAAATAAAACTGTGTGAAATATTCCCTCAAGTAAACCCGGGTCTCGTTTGTTCCTTTTGTCTGAGACATACTTCTTCCTTTGATCGAGACGACACAGCGGCGAAGACTAGACGAATCACGGGCCAGGGAGGAGAGCAGAAATCAAGGTAACCTTTGAGATCTATTTGAGATTTGTTTGAGAACTGTTTTAAAGACGTTAAGATACGTATAAATGAAAGAGGCTATAAATGAAAGGAGGCCGTAATTGAAAAAGGCCTGAGATGCCGTAAACGGTAGTGGTTTGAACAGAGGACGTTTATTAAAAAAAGGTTGAGATGACGTGAAAAGATTCGTAATGAAAAAGGCCTGAGATGCCGTTAAAAGATTTGTAATTAAAAAAAGGCTGAGATGCCGTAAGTTGATGAGTGAAGATTTAGGACTGTGTTTACGAAATTTATAGAGAAAAAGTGATATACGGTTCGAAATTTTATAAAACGAAAATGACTATGAAAATGATATATGAGTAGACATGTAAATTGTATCGTCGGAGGTGTTGGGGGGAGAGATTGAAATCACTGTTAATCCTCTCGTGAACGTTACGCGTTATTTTCGGCCGGTGAGGTGATTTTGGAGAAATGCCTCAGTCCGGAAGGATTTCCGCCTGAAGTAATAAAGAAGTTCTCTCTCCCCCCCCTTGCTATGCAACATATATTGAATTGGTTGCCGTGACCTGCTGTTTCCACAAGAAATAGGTTGAAACGAACCGCGTTACCACAACGGAAGTCTTGGGGTCCAGAAGCGAAGACAGAGACGGAGAGAGAAAGAGTGTTGTCAACGAACAGTGAGTACCTCGTAATTTTTATGTTGAATAGATAAATTTTAAAGAAAAAAAAAAGGAACTCTTACGAAGAAAGTAATAGAAAAAGGAAGAAAAAAAAAAAAAAAAGGAACGAGACACGAGGGAAAAATTGTTAAGATTCACAAAAAAAGAAAGAAAAAAGGAAAGAAAAGAACGCACGCACACACAATTATTAGATTACGCAGAAAGAGATTTTGTTAATTCTTAAGATTCACAAAAAAAAAAAAGGAACAAAAAAAAAAAAAAAAGGAAAAGAACGCACGCACACACAATTATTAGATTACGCAGAAAGAGATTTTGTTAATTGTTAAGATTCACAAAAAAAAGAAAGAAAAAAGAAAGAAAAGAACGCACGCACACACAATTGTTAGATTACGCAGAAAGAGATTTTGTTAATTGTTAAGATTCACAAAAAAAAAAGAAAGAGGAAAAAGAAAGACACGTTTTGTTAGTTGTTAAGATTCACAAAAAAAGAGAAAGAGGAAAAAGAAAGACACATTAAAACAATTGTTAAGACTTTGTAGGAAAAGTACATTCTAGTTAGAAAGAAAAGGACGATTTGCCGTAATTATGTTTTTTTTGTGTTGTGTTTTGAGAATTTGTTGCTGTAATTTTTTTTTTCTGGTTTGTGTTGGTGGGGGACAAAGGCGGTGACGGGCGAAAAAAAGAAAAAAGGAGAAACGAGGGAGGTATGCAATTGAGAAAGAGAGGAAGAAGTGAAATGTTAAAAAAGGGTGGATGTGCTGAAATGGCATGTACACGCGAGGACGGAGTGTGCGTGTTAAGAAAAAAAAAAAAGAGAGAATGTGTTGGAAAGAGAGAGACAGAGACGGAGAGAGCGTGGAAAGAGAGGGACCGATGTGCCACCCTGTGGCCGATGTCTTTTGTTTTTTGGAATGTGTGTGCGTCCTAGACAGAGAGAGAGAGAAAGAAGAGAGAAGAATTGAAATGTTAAAAGAGATTGTTTAAAAAAAAAATGTGCGCGCGAGGTCGGAATATGCGTGTTAAAAAGAGAGAGGGAGAGAGAGAGAGAAAGAAGGCGCCCGTGGGCCTTGAAAACTGCTATGAAGGTGGCAGAAAAATAACGACGACAACGACGGGTGATCTGGTGGCGTCCGGGCTGGAGTTTGGCGGCATGTCGGCCCGCCGTGGTGTCGGGCGCTGTTCTCTTTTGAATTGTATTGTATTGTGCTGTGGAGATGTGTTCTCCATTGGTTCTGTCGGTTTCGGTTTTATTTTTTTGTTGTTGTTGGGTGGAATGAATTTTTTTGTTCTTTTTTTTTTTTTTTTGATGTTTTTCGATGTATTTTGATGTATTTGTTACATGGAGGATTCCGGGTTTCCAATGCTTGAGTGAATGAGATTTTACTATTTAGAGGATGGTGAAATTTAAAAATGTAATTGAAAAAAAAAAAACAGTTCTTAAATTGAATGAGTTTGGGTCAGCCGGGCGATTTGAGTTGATTAGGTTCGGGCAGCGGGAGCTGGTTTGGGTCGGATCGCGGAAACCCTTGGACAGGGTTGATTTTATCGGGAAAAATCCCCGTGTACAGAGTATGTACAGGCTTGGAAAGTCAATGAGGGATTCCCGGCGTTTGCTCGTATGCTCTCTTTTATAGAGTACCCATGGGTTAGTGGCGAGGCTTTTGGTAAAGCCTGCATACGTTAAAATTGCGAACGGGAGTAATGACGGTGATATGGTCATTCTGTAGGACCACGAGAAAAGGAAGGTGGTCAGTTATGGAGATTGTTGTTTTTGTGACCCAGGTGTGCCCAACTGCGCCGATAGAGTGTGTGAAAGTTGTGTAAAATGTTAAGCTTTGAAATTGTGGTCCCAATTTTTTTTTGTGGATTTTGGATGTTTGCCGACGAGTGTGCTGCGAAGATACCCCACCCTCTCACCGCATAGATAAGGACACGGGAAGGGAACGCATAGAATTGGTGTCTGCTCAACACCAGTGGGGATGGAGTTAAGCTGGGGTGTGGTGTGACTCGGGTGCGCGCGTCGGGGCGGATGGAACCATGAGGATCGATTTAAAAAAAAAAAAAAAGAGGTACCGGGTGTTAATTGGATTTAATTATAAGATTATAGGTTGGGCCTAGTTTGTGGTCATTCGGCGTGTTCCGGGAGCAGGATGATTCGATGTGACATTTCGCTCAATACCGTATCGACTAGATAGATCCATGGGATGGGGTCCTCCACGTTTAATGAACAGGGCTGGGAGCTAGAGACATGAGTGATTGTTCGCGGACGTTTGCGCCGGGGCACTGGAATGTTCAAAGTATATGGTCCAGATTAGACAGTGGTAGGAAAACGGTACCTCTTGTAATTTTGAGAGGCTGACCATTTAAGTTTACAGGTTAAGGAAAGGGGTTTCTGTTTTTGCGCCCCCATATCGCGGCAATACGCCCGATCAGCAATCGGTCGTGTACCGATGATTAGATGAATATGTGCGTGTGTATTTAAAAAAAAAAAAAATGTTGGTGATGGATTTGGATATTTGTGTAAATTTCTTCAGGGAAGAAATTTTGAAAGATAAGGTGGAGAGGAGTGTTATATTATGACGGGCCCTGTATTTCAAACGGGTAGATTAACTAGTATCAAATAGCTAGTTTTGTTATTCGAAAAATAGGTTTTGTTTCTGGACTCAGAAATGAGTCAGAGAAGTGTTTGATTCAGGAGTAGTCAAAACAAATCTAGAAACCTGACGTGACCTTTGAGTCAGAGATCAGAGTCAGTCGTTTTTGTCCCCATATCGTGGCGTGGGAACAATGATTACGTCACCACAGAAAAACAACAACTTAGTTTTTTAGAATCAGTCTGTGCCTAGAAGCGAAAGTGTGCAGATCGGTTGCGAAAATGTAGCCGGTAAACGGGCAGGGCCCCGCTGTGGGAGGGCCAAAAGATATCCCCAGAAGAAAAGAAAATAGCCCGAGTGTGAGAGAATCGAAGCCGGAATCCTCCTGACGACAACCGAACCGAAAAGTAAGAACATGGTGTGTTGAGAATAAATAAAACTGTGTGAAATATTCCCTCAAGAAAACCCGGGTCTCGTTTGTTCCTTTTGTCTGAGACATACTTCTTCCTTTGATCGAGACGACACAGCGGCGAAGACTAGACGAATCACGGGCCAGGGAGGAGAGCAGAAATCAAGGTAACCTTTGAGATCTATTTGAGATTTGTTTGAGAACTGTTTTAAAGACGTTAAGATACGTATAAATGAAAGAGGCTATAAATGAAAGGAGGCCGTAATTGAAAAAGGCCTGAGATGCCGTAAACGGTAGTGGTTTGAACAGAGGACGTTTATTAAAAAAGGTTGAGATGACGTGAAAAGATTCGTAATGAAAAAGGCCTGAGATGCCGTTAAAAGATTTGTAATTAAAAAAAGGCTGAGATGCCGTAAGTTGATGAGTGAAGATTTAGGACTGTGTTTACGAAATTTATAGAGAAAAAGTGATATACAAGTCGAATCTTATAGAGTAAAATGACTTATAGAGTAAAATGAAAACGTTTAATGAAAATGACTATGAGAATGTCAATGTAAATTGTATCATCGGAGGTGCTGGGGGGAGAGATTGAGATCACCATTAATCGTCTCGTGAACGTTACGCGTTATTTTCGGCCGGTGAGGTGATTTTGGAGAAATGCCTCAGTCCGGAAGGATTTCTGCCCGAGGTAATAAAGAAGTTCTCTCTCCCCCCCTTTGCTCTCGTTACGTTTAATTGAGAGTGTATCGTAACATAACCTGGGGGTGAGAATGTTGTACCTGCCCGGTCATCCTTTCAGGTATCTCTCCCTTTTTTTGAAGCGTGAGGGCCTGACAATTTTCCTTCGCATAACTAAAACGAAAAAAAACGAAAGAAACTGTATTTTACTTTTGTAACTTTTTAAATATTAGAAAGAAATACTAAATAATTTAAGACATTGATTTCAATAAACAATCGATCAATGACGTGAAAATGAAATTAAAAACAAACAACAATCTGTACGTAGAATAACTAATTCGCTGAATTATTCATTAATTGATAATTTAATAAAACTTGTATTTATTTTCACTACTACATAATGTATTAAAAATCGAACTTGATTTTAGTGTTTTAATCGCTTGCGGTCATTTGTATTTAAACCTAGTAGTAGCTGACATGTTACACTATTTTTTATGACCAGAGATAGTATAAAAGTATGATTGAATTATAATACAGAACTATTAGAGTATTGGTTTAAAATGATCATTAAATAACCCATTTTACTGTGAGTTCTTTAGCTGATTATAATAGGAGTTGTTAAATAAATATTTATTGTTTAAATCAAACAAAATAAATTTATCTACGTTATTTTGTTTCTGGGATTCTCTTCCCGGACAAATTCTTTTTTTTTTTTGCGTGTGTAGAAATCCTTCTAGACTGATGTAATTTTAATTTTGGTTGGTGCGTTATTTCTTATTATGTTAAAATATGTTATATCTAGTTTTTACAAAATTGAATAGTAATAACATAGCCAATATTACGATCAATTATCAATCTAGCGCTACTCCACAATTTCGTAAACACTGACCGAGAGTATGGATTTAGACACACCCGTTCTACTGCGGATATCCAAACTATCATCTCTGAACGATGATACTATGCAGTGGGGGAGTCAGGGGAAGCTAGAACGGTGCCCCTGATAAACCAACTCCTTTGGCAATATATGACATGAAGGTTTTTTCATAGCAATTGAATCATGAGCTATTACTGAATGAATACTTAATATAATCAGATCCGACTTGTGGCCAGAAGTGATCGCCTAGGTTCACGCTAAAATAAATCAGCACAATAAAAATATTCATATATCTCGATTGAGTCTGGGAGGCGTGCTTTTTCTCCGTCCGCGCGAAAATAGGTACCCCAGTCGTGGTCGTCGCTATCTCTCTCTTCAGTTGTCGGTCCGATCCGCTCTCTCGGGAAGTCTGATCCTAACTGCCCGGCTTCTCTCCGAAACCTAAACTCGTCAACGTTTGCCATAAACTTTACTGTCGTCAACTCTCGCAAAACTAACCTACCTTACTGTAGTCAGGTGTCGTAAAACACTGTCACTCCTAAAATGTCGTGTCCAGTATTCTTTTCTTGATGACCTGTCCTGAACAATGGAAATTGACCACTCCCGCATTTACTTTTGTCTCTGTCGAGTAGTCATTTCCTATCCCGTATTTTATTTTGTCTCTGTCGATTAGTCACTTCCTATCCTGTCGGTCTTCATTGTATCACAGACTTAGGAAAGAGGGTACTCCAGGTTGTCCTCGATGGCTTTACATCCAAACAACATCAAATTAATGCGGGTCGATTCTTGAACCATTATTATTCCTGATATTCATAAACGACCTTCCTAATGACATTGTATTCGAGATAAGTATATGTGATGACGACGTATGGGAAAAAACAAATATACACATATCAAAGGAAATGTCTTAAACCTTAATAAATGACGTCAGGTCTGTAGTGGAATGGGGAAGTAAATAAATGGTAAAATGTAATTCTACTAAGACAATTTTCTTTAACAATTACAAAAAACCTTTTGCAACCACAAATTATCGTAATTAATAACACTGTACTTGAATGTTCATCATTCAAACGTTTCGTCCTAACATTTACAGACAACATGAATTGGAACACATACATAGAATGTATTGTCAACAAAGAAGGTTGCCTCCATCTACAGATCTACAAAGCTACTCACATCTAACCGTATTCTATATATCTAAAAACAACAATTCGGCCATGAATAAAGTAGTGTTGCCACATTTGGTGTATCTTCCACTAGTATCTCCCTATTAGACAGTGCCCCAAAAAACATATTAAATCTAATAACTATTTCACTATCAACCTAGCTCCGACTCCTGTCCCATCGACGCAATGTTGTATCCCTGCGCGTGTTATACAAGTATTTCAATGTAATGTGCTCGGACGAACTCGTTGCACGTGTGCTTCGTCTACGGAAATACTCCTGGCTAAACGGGCAAGTAAGAAAATCCCACCATTCATTGTAGAAATCTTTTAACTCTAATAGTTTCTCCAATCAAACTGCTACTTTGGAATTCCATTCCGTTTTCCTGTCCCCTGACTGTACTAACATGCAGACATTTAAATGTAATGCGAACAAAATCTCGCTGCTCACCTTTTTACTTAGAATGTCCTTGTAGGCATGCCCCCGAATAGTAGCCCCTTACGTCCCAGTGGAAATGTGCTTTGTTTGGTATAAATAAGTGTAAATATGTTTTTTTTTCAGCTTGAGAAGAAATCGTTATAGACTGCGGCAACATTTATTTTATTTTTGAGAACGAGATTACTCATAAATGATATTGACAATCAATGTTGTTGTTTGTTGGAAAATACTGTTAAAATAGTGTCTAATAAAGTACTCTTTGCGTAACGTAGCCACTATATAATATTCCCGATGAAATTGTTTTATTCCGCTTAATAAGAGTGTCTTATAGACTTAGGTAATTTTTATTTTGGTTGAAGAATGTGATTTACCACAGATAATAATGAAAATAATTTTTAAATAAGTAAATATGAAGGTGAACATTCCGAGGCAGGAGCAATGCAATGTTGAAAACCGGAAGGTGGAATAAAAAAGAACAAAAATAAATGACAAGAGACGGTAAATATCAGATCAATTCATTTATATTTCAAAATTTAAATATAAAGACAGTAAATTGTAAAATTGGTGGACTTACTGTTAGTATATTTAAATTTGAAATATAAATGAATTGATCTGAGATTTACCGTCTCTTGTCAGTTATTTTTGTGCATTCTGATTCCACCTTGCGGTTCTGAACAGTGTATTGCTCCTATCTTGGAATTATCACCTTCATATTTACTTGTTTAATAGCAATGCTTCAAGAAAATAACCATTTCCTTTTAATTTTTGAATAGTTTATCCTTGTAGACAAGGCAAGTTCCAACGTCAAAAATGTACTCCTGTCTGAAAGCGGATGTCGTTAAGACATCCGTTTTCAGACAGAGTACTCAGCTGAACCATGTTGTTTACCGAAGGTCTTAGCCACAGGGACCGAGTATGGCGGAATGATATTCCGTTAATCTGCGAAGGAAAGCGAGGATTATTTAGATTAAAAACTATTTCATTTTGTAGACAATATTAAGAAAATACAAAATAATATAATTTATGTGATCTAACCAAAATTGCCTTCTACTAAGTATGGACCCGGTGGTTCATTGGAGCGGTAACAGTAGATAAATGGTAGCGAAAAAAAGTGGCAGCTACCTTCCATTTGGAAAGTTATTTAAAAGTGACCAAATTACCTAGATAACATATAATGAATATTGAAAGAAGACGAAATGAACGCATAATTTCCGTAAAGACTGATGATTCCTTCGCCTAATTGGATAACGGAACAAATACACATATGTAGGTTTAAGTTACCAAGCTATTACGTAAACAAATGGGGCGATTATACTTTATTATAATCATATATAAACATGTATACACTCGTATAAAATGTATTCTAAAAATAGAACGGCATATCCCTGAGTCATTCGCTTATCCAAAGTAGGCATGCGCATATCTAAACACGTCCACATGTTGCCACTAATGATATTTCTTTTAACTTTGGGCAAGTGATGATTAACGGAGATAATATTATCAATGCTGACCGCTTTAACACTCATCAATTTCCACCTTCGCTAAGCACGACGACAAACGGATCATAGGCGGAAACTTCAAAGGCAGTTTTCTGCTGATAGGAAAATCGGTTTAAAGAGACAATTCTCTCTTTGATTGTGGAGTGTAAAGATTCATTTAAATATTTATTTTTGTGTTGTTTTCTCATTTTATTCGGTGCAGGCATAGTGTGCAGATTCTTTTTATAGACATTATCTTTAGGATAAAATATTGGGGTTACACTCAGGTGTGAATAAATACCATTTTGGATCACAACGCTAACAGATGGGACGTTCCTCAAAGTGCACCTTATACAATTCTAAGGAGATAACACAAAAGTGTATATATATATATATATATATATATATATATATATATATATATACGTACATATATACGTATATATATATATGTATATATATATATACACACACACACACACATATATATATATATATATATATATATATATATTATTGAAATTGGTAGAAAAGTCAAGTGTAATTTGAAGTTTATTTAGCCAAACTACGGTTGAATCGAAGAAAGAAATGTGAATGTTTTTGACGCTTAATTTCATGAGTACATTTATGGGGTCACCGTTAGGTTAACAATTTCTACCTAGTATATTAGTTTAAATTGGTTTGAAGGGTTTAAATGTTTAGTAATGAAGTAAAATCGCAAAACGAAATTAGTACTGCATGTTTATACAGGTCTCCGAATTTTAGTAAAGAAGAACATTACAAAATGTACTAACAGTCAAATGAAACATCATTTGTATTAAATAACAATTATAACATCACGAATATTTATAGATTCAATTTTCCAAACATGGATTAAGTTAACTGTATCATTTCATATTGTCCAAGCGTAATTGATTAGTGTTTCGTAACGCCGAATGCTATGTCATAATTATTTGCAACTAGGCTTCTAGAGAATCCATATATATGTGCATTTGTGTGTAGTCAATTCTTACAGCTACATTAGATCAAGTTATCTTTCAAATAGTGAGGAATATACATTCCGTTAATATATACTACGTTAATCAAATATTAATATGTGTATCAAAATAGAGGAAATAAAAGTGAATTTATTCTGAATGTTCATTAGATAATAACAAATGCACACAACTGTTTTTTCTTTAATAAACAGCTAATTACATAATATTACTCTTCTACTTCTCTTGAAGTAAACATAATTCATATATCAACCACTAAAATATAAAAATAAATTCGACAATAGATATAGTCCCTACAATGATAATAACACCTGTGATTTTTTTTAAATATTTACTTGGGCACGCAATAGCTTTCAAATGAACAGAACAGAAAAAAAAGAAACTTGAAATGTTATTTGCAGCTCAACACATGTATGATAAGCTGTCAAATACCTATAAAATAACAAAAAAATAAAAACAATGAGTGATGAACAGATGAGAATAATATCGTAAATTGTGCAGATTACTCAACATTTAAATGTCTGAAGTAAAATATTACTCAAATGTTAAATAAGATTAGTGTATTAAAATTAATTAGACATATCAATTAATATAACTTACGAATAAAATGAATATGTAAGTGGAAATATTATGTTTATTCTATTGCAAGAATTAACTCTGCTAGCTGAAGACTGTGACACGAAGGAAATAAATTCGAATTCATAAAAAAACTATTAAATGTTTAAGATTGTTTCACGTAAATGTAAGTTAAAGTATTGAACCAAATAAAATGTATCCTGAAATACTGAATTTCTCCCTCAACTAATAGGTCGTTTATCGATGCTTTTTACATTAATTTAATAAATGTATCTATGTTTAGAATATTTCACATACATGTAACACATCTACTTAAACAGATGTTGTATTCACCTTTTGCGAAGTATACTAGTTCCATCAATTAAATAAACATATGTAAGTTTACTTTATATGTAAGATTAATGGACTTATTGAGAAATTTTAAAAGCTATATGTCATAAAAAAGTGTATATTATTTGATATGTATATTCATATTATATAAGGTTTACTCATGAGTATTTATGAAAAAAGCGTTACAATGGATTTAAAAGAAGTTATACTACGATAGTAAAACACTGGTTAGTTTTTTATATGGTGAAATGAGCAGTGTTAAATCCTCGAAATGTACATATAAAACCTATATGTAATATATATATATATATATATATATATATATATATATATATATATATATATATATATATATATTAGATTTCTTGAATGTGAGATGATATATATCGAAACTCGAGTCTAGGACTTCCGGTTTGTTTCTTTTCATAGGTTGTGGGCTGCGGCGTTGTCTGATTGTGGAAATAATTATATATATATATATATATATATATATATATATATATATATATATATATTAAACTCAAGGTATGTGTGAGTCGGTGTATTTGTGATGTTATGTGTTCCCTAGAGAGAGAAAGATTAGTGAAATTACATAAAATCTAAAAGTGTATATTATGTATGATTTACCGAGAAAAACGAAGGCAGTGTAATTTAATCACAAAGTAAGCTATAAGGAGATAACAACTTGAACACATCTAATATATTCTATTTTATAACATTTAAATTATATGTATAACATTTTCTGGAAAACACAATGGAACTTGTCCCAAATCTAAAGGGGCTATGGGAGCCGAAACTCTTTTAAAATGATTCTATTGTATGCCATGAACATGTAAGTTGCCATATACATATACGCTACCCTCTGTCTGTCGAATATCTACGTGTCACTTTCTCTAAGTGACCCATAAAACTTCCTCTTAGTGTCCCATACATCTTCAAATACACATACCCACATTTTATCATGACTGAAAACATCGAATGGGCGATTTCGATTCTACAAACTGGTTTCTTTTAAATAAAATTATATATAATCAAAAATATATTTTTAATTTGTTATATAATAAAATGTAAGAGAAGGATTTTAGTGTATTTAGTACGTTACGCCTATTAGTCTGTTTGTCTGTCCGTCTGCTTCTCTCTCTCTGTCTCCCATTTTCTCTCTTATTATGTATCGATCTTAACATATTTCGATCTATTTATATATTTAATATAATAAAATGACCGTCCACCGTGTAGGTCACTATCCTTTTATAGAAATACAGACGAGAAAGTTTACCAAACATATACATTTTCTGAATGCCATAATGGAAGGAAGGTTGACTCACTCAGTTCGTTATAAAGAAAACTGCGACCATTTTCCAACATACTGCCCATAAAATAAGAGTATACTTATACGTTTATTTTTTTAAATACATGTTAACCAATGGCTCAATTGCTCACTTGGAACACTGTTAGACTGAAAACATTGAGTTTGTGTTTTCGATTATAACCCCCATCGTTTTTTTTAAAATAAAATAATGAAATAAAACTATATTATGAAATAAGACTATGTTGTCTTTCTCATTTGTTAAATATAATACAATAATAAGTTTGGCATATATATTAAGTAACACTTCTCCGTCTGTTTGCCACTTTCTCTCTTTATATTACTCTGTATATATATATATATATATATATATATATATATATATATATATATATATAGAGAGAGAGAGAGAGAGAGAGAGAGAGAGATAGATCTATAAATATATTCTAGATCTCTTATATATATATATATATATATA
Source organism: Sepiola atlantica (assembly GCA_963556195.1). Classification (NCBI taxonomy): domain Eukaryota; kingdom Metazoa; phylum Mollusca; class Cephalopoda; order Sepiida; family Sepiolidae; genus Sepiola; species Sepiola atlantica. Next base: position 130,071,305 of record OY744520.1, on the reverse strand, counting down.
TATGTATATATACAATAAAATTTGAGAAGAAAACTATACTTTTGTAGAATTGAACCTATAGTGAAATGATTAAAACTCAATATACTGAATAGAGCAATTATGTAGGAAGATAGATAGAGATATGCGAATGAGAAATATATATTAATCTTCGGTTTTTCAATGCAAGGTGGACTCGATAGAAAATGTGTTTAATGTTCTTTCCTTAAGCCAAGCTTTTAAAAGAGTAAACAATTATCATCTTGGAATGACATAGATGGATAAGTTGGCAGGGGAATAGATACAATTCAAAATTAAAACAAAACAATAAAGTGCCATATGAAGTAAAGTGCGTGCGTAAAAAGGTTATCAAAATATAGAGCTTGTCCAGTTTGAAAAAATGCACGTTGACAAAGTTTTCGGTGAAGATAAATTTAAGATGGAAATAATTTATCGTAGAGAGTACGTTAAGACTGCGTCAGAAATGGCCAACACGTTATAGATCTAACAGAATGATTTTAAGTTTAACCGGAGATAAAATAGACCTTATAAGGATGTGATGACGTTTTTCAAACTGGACACGCTCAATATTTTGATAACCTCTTTACGTACAGGCAGTTACTTTACATTACTTTATATATTTTTTAAAACTTTTTAAAATTTAGAATTTTGGCTATTCCCCTGCAAACGTATCCATCAATGTAATTCCTCAGATTATAAGATGTTTATCTTTGAAAAGCCTGCCTTAAGGATAAGTAAATTAAACATGTTTTTACCTTGCATTGAACAACCGAAAATAAAATAGATTTGTCATACGAACATATGTATCTCTCGTCCTTTATTTATCTACAATATATATATATATATATATATATATATGAACTAAATGTCATCATGTTATGGTTATGTGTTCCCTGTGTAAAGTTCTGTGGAGACGAACATTGAAGCTCTTCCAAATCTTTACGTTTTTTATATTTTACGATCATCTATGTGACCCCTACTTCAAAATTAGTGATAAAGAGAGAATCACTTTAAATACATATAGCCGGTGTTTATTATAACTGCTATTTTAAAAGTCAACTTAATAAATGTTTAAATAGTTTAGTTAAGAAAGTATCGGAATTCACACATTTAGTATTCGGTTCCTATTCTACACCTCGATTCTTAAAAAGTAAAACGATATGAAATCAAAAATATATTTTCTTCTATTTTAACATCGTAATATAAGTATTTTCGTACATTTACTACATAACGCCCTTCCGTCTGTATTTCTGTACCTCTCTCTCTCTCTCTCTCTGTCTGCTTACTCTCTTCATCGCTCTTCATGCATATAGATTTTACATATATATATATATATATATATATATATATATATATATATATATATATATATATATGAATGCCATGTATGAATATATACATAATAACAAATGGAAATAATATTTCTCACGTAAAGGAAAATTAAAAGCAAATCAAAAATATCATTTATGCATTCGTCAACGCTTTGTTTTGATTTAAAGACTTTTTGAAGATGATTAGTGTGAATAAATCAGAAACCAGTACAAATGTTTGAAACAATATCAGTAGGAAGATACCTCTCAAAAAGCCGCTTCTTTTCATACGCTGTTTCTCAGCTTTGATTTTCTTTAGACCAATGAACCTGAGGGAATCTTGAAATAAAAAACAAAACGTTCATGAATACATACATATATTTTTTGTTTTTCTATTTTGCTCATTTTTCACACAGACAAACACAAATATAGAGAGAGTAAGATTTACTTAATATACACTATCTTCGAGTGTCTTCTGTACAAGAATCTGTCATGACAACCTGACATGATGATACTTCACCTACAAATAAAACACGACCAAATAGTCTATATAACATGTTACTCACAGCACAAATAAGATCCCCTCAGCACGGCTATACACTTCCTCATACGAGGAATATTGCACCTTCTGCTAGTGATGTTACTTCACCATACAAGATTAATTCTTATCCTGGGATCCAGTAAGACCAAGAGAGCACAATTAATATATATCATAAACTAGTTGTCTTGTCAATTGGAGAGAGAAAAAATAATGTTGTTGACTTCTTTTCTAACCCAATGTTTGGCAGGTAAAATAAAACTGTCATGTAATATTCAAATATCTATGTATTTCATATAGATATCAAGTGTTAGCCTCAGGAAAAAGCATCTTGGTTTCTGAGAACTTCGACCGAAGTAAAATAAAACTACAAAAAAATAAATATATATATATATATATATATATATATATATATATATATATATATATGTATTCATATATAAATAATTACACTTAATTTACTGTTACATGTGTGCTTATAAAAACGAAGACATACAGGGGTGTGTACCTTAACTACAAAGGTTCTCACATGCACAGTTTGCATGTGAACATGACATTGGTGTAGAATGTTGTTTTGCTGCCTTTTTTAAGGAATTACATAATGAAATGAATCTATTAATAAGCGTAAGGTTTAGAGTATTAACATGTCTGAATTGTTCTACTAACACGGACAACGCCGCTAACCCTGTTAGGAAATAAATATGCCAAACACATATGCGTAAAAAGGAATCAGGTTATATTTTATTAATAGAATATAGCCATACTACTCGCTGAGTGTATTCAAGTCAAAATAGTATATACTAACCAGAAGGGGTCATTGTATATTAAAAGAGGGATGATATCACAAAAAACAGTATTTAGCTTTTTTTAAATACAATAAGATGTTGATTAATTGTGATTTACATTATTTAAGTCGTAGAAAGAGCAGATACAGATAACGTATGATTTACTGGGTTAGTATTTTGGTTTATATGCACGCACCCGCACTCGCACCCACATTAATCATATATTTATGACCACAAGTATACATGCATTCGGCTACTTAAACTCGTTTACCTGTGGTCTCCAAGGACAGTTCTTTTACCTCAGAGTTAAGCGGTACTTTTCCCACGGAGATAATTTTATTAATGTTGAACGCATTGCCACTCATTAATTTCTGCATTCGCATAGCACGGCGGCGAACAGAACATGGCCAACAACTTCAAAAGCCTTTTTTCTGCTAATCGGCAAATCTGATTAAAGAGACGATTTTCTACTTCGTTTCGTTTTGGCTTCTCAGATTTATTTTAATGTGTATTTCTCCTTTATTTTTGTGTTTTATTTCTATCTGATAGAAGGGTATTAACAAAGGTGTTTTGTTGATTGATCTTCCCAAATCCATTTGCCAAAAATATAGAAAGCAATTTTAATATGAACGCCGCCTTTCAGGCAAAGCATCAGGTCTACTTTAAACAAGTACATCACCTATAATAATAATAATAATAATAATAATAATAATAATAATAATAATAATAATAATAATAATAATGATAATAATAATATTAATAATAAGTATTATTATTATGATAATAAAAATGAAAACATATTAATAATAATAATAATTATTATTATTATAATAACAACAATAATAATAATACTAATATTAATAATAAGATTATACGAATAAAATGTAATCGAAAATTACAATAATTCAATAGAACTGAAACTGACTAACACTGAATGATTACATCCCCCTATGAGTCCGAATCCCATGGTAACAAAGCTTGCGTGCCTCAATCATCTATTCTGGGTCCAACCTAATATTCATCAATGATCTTCCAAATCACATTTTAATATCATTTGTTGACACTTATGCAGACAATAAACCCTCTATGGCAACACTTCGAACCGCAGAAATGACCAATATATTCCTGATTCTCTTTCTTGCCAACTTGAGTACGACGTACAATCAGGTAAAAAGTGTCTGCGTTCGTTAAATGCATGCGGAACCAATCTTCTTTCATTTCACCGCGAACGCTCTGATCCCACATTTCCCCTAATTAGAATCGATGGCTCTCGTTTTGAGGAAGCCCCCCGCTTTGTCAATCCTCTTAGACTAGCTTAACTCCAGAACTGAAATAGAAAACTTTCATCAAATCTGTTGCACAGGTCGCTTGTAAGATATTTCTATCATTCTACCGCCCCAGAAATCATTTATCTGTAAAAGAGCCAAATACGTCCCACATGGAGTACTGCTGTTTAAAGCACATTTTATGTGCCTTAACAGAGTACAAAACCGACTTACATATTTGGAAGTTCTGGAAGCAGAGACCAGCATATCTACAGAAATGAAAGAGAAGATTAGAAAAGAATACCTAGGAAGAACCAGAGAACTCTTAGAAACGAAATTATATAGCAGAAACCTAGTAAAAGGAATAAACCCATTGGGAGTATCGGTCTGGAGGGAATAAGATCTGAGGCAGCTTTGCTAGAAGATTAGAAAATTAATGACCACCCCGCATAACAAAATACGATAGAGGAAGACTCTACGTGAAATGAAACGAAGACGGAAGAAGACTGATAAGTATACAATACTGTGTTGGAGATACAACAAAACGCTGTGGAAATACATAAATCAGAACACGGAAAGTGGGAACAAACATATATATGACGTTTTGTAAGAATGATCAGATAAGAGACGAACCAACATTCCTTGGAATAGCTACGAAAAGAACATCTGATTTGAGAAACGGAATCTCTACTAACAGCTGCAAAGAACAATGCGATAAGGACTACTTATATTAAAGCTAAAATATATAAAACACAGGAAAAAAGAGAATAAAATTGTGTGAACAAAGAGACGAAATTGTAAATAACTGAATGCCGCAAACTAGCCCCAAAATAATACAAGAAAATTCACGACTGCGTGAGAAAGTAGTACACTGGGAACTATGCACACGACTTCATTTCCAATTCCGAACACTGGACAAATAGTACAAATATAGACCAGAAACATTACTGGAAAATACATATCAAAGAATGCTCTGGGGCATGCTGATGCAAACATATACACCTGTAAAAGCAAAATGACCGGATGTCATAGTATTCCACAAGAAAGAAAAATCCTACCCAATTTTAGATTTTGCCGTTCCAGCAAACCACATAATGAAGATCAAGGAAACTGAGAAACGAAGCAAGTAGACAGACCTTGCAAGAGAACGTAAAGAGGTATGGGACATAAAGAAAGCCAATATAATATCAATAATCATAGGAGTACTAGCAACAGTTCCCAAAAACCTGAAAATAGTTTGGGAGAAATAATAATCAAAGGGTTCACTAAGACCATTAACAGGACGGTAATGATCAAAACAGCTGCACTCTTAAAGACAATCCACGAAGGAGTAAACCAACCCGCATAATCTACGAACGGGTACCAGTCACATGGAAGTTATAATAGGAATAAAACAAAACCACATGAAGAATACAACCACACACACCACGGATGAGAAACTGCATGACATCTCATAAACTGGCACGCCCACCCTAAAGTGATGGCGCCAGCCTCCTCTGATACCACACAGAAAAGTTGTAGAGGGATAAGGACGAATGGGAAAACGAGGGAGGGAGTGCATTAACTAGACCTAGACTGGAAGAGTGCGGAGAGTTCTGAGACTATGAGGAGGCTTACTGCCACCCACATTCCCAGAATAGTCGTTACAGCGAGAAATCAATAGTAGGCGGTTGTTGTGATATCGCAAAGTTATTTGTGGTGATTATCGAAAAGAGGTGGAGGGTACTGGGAATCTGGGGAGACTTGTAGTCACTCAGACTGCAGGGAACAGCTTCGGTTGTTGTCGGTGAAAAATCACTGATGATGACTTCTGTGTTAACTCTTAGTGAGCACAACATAATAATAATCATTCGTTTTGACATGGAAATGGACACGGAAAATCCAAAGCAGAAGAACAGACAAATATGTCACGCAAATAACAGAATGAATAAAAAAAGAGGTAGAAACCAAAACAAAAATGTAATTTGTTAGAGGGATAAAGTAATATGGAATAATAAAAAAATACGGTGAATCCAATAATTGTAGGTGCACTAAGAAAAATTTGATAAAATCTTGAAAAACGACTAGGAGAAATTTGTATGAAAGACGGGATTAGTACTATGAAAACTGCGATGATGATCAAAACAGTCGAAAACGTAATAGAGTTTAAAAACTAAACCGCATAGCCAGGCGACACTGGCCAACTGCGTATCAATTAGCACTAGGTCAAGAAAAATAAAATGATGTATGATATATACTGATATAAACTAAAGAGAACAGACACTGCGAGGATAGATAGATATGAAAACATCGGACATCTTCAGTTATACATAACACGCGGGAATACCACTATCTTTTGGTACCATAGAAAATGCTCCTGAAGCTTCTGAGAGAATAGCAACACCAATGATGGGAAACACCATCTTAATCGCTAATGGTAAGACCAGGAGAACTTTAATTCTGATGAGACTTGTCACTTAAATTCCACAGTAATCCACACCATCAGCAACGTCATTGGCAAGGGAGATACAACAGAGGAGAGTACTGGAACTAAGATTGTAGGCAATACCACTTTTACCCAGAAGGTGATTACTCGTAATGACTCCCGTGAGAACTCCTAATGAGTATGAACTACTATTACTACTACTACTACAACTACGAATAATAATAATAATAATAATAATAATAATAATAATAATAATAATGATAATAATAATAATAATAATGATGTTCCTATTTTTTCTCTTTAAAAAAAGAAATTGCCATTTTTGATTTTCATTTATTCCTTAAATTTCAGTTATTCAATATTTTTAGCCCAAACTCTGCCTGCTATAATGAACAATTAGATATTCATTGCAGTTTGTAAACCTTACATAAGTTTACATATGAATTCTCAAACGTATTTCAAGAAGAGATGGCCGTGATTTGCCCCATAATCTCCTCGCCCCGCCGAACACCGACTGCTAAGCAAATGCATCTTTTTTTCAACTAGCTCACACGTAAAAAGACTAAGGTTGCTTTGTATTTTTCTCTTTAAAAATTGTCAGTCTGGTTCAATATTTTTGTCAAAAATATGCCTACCGTAATGAAACAAGTTTGTATATATGACTTGTCAAATTATTTTAAAAGAAATATGCCAATTTCCGGACTCATTAATTCCTAGCCTTTCTAAAGAGATACATTTAAATTTAAAAACAGTTAAGTGTTAATTCCTAGTTGAGCAGAAGCGCTACTTCAGACAATACTTAACAGTGTTTAGAAAAGAGAATATTAGTAAAAATTATACTACACTACAAAGTAGATCGTGTTTCAATATCTTTCTTGAAAGGTCCCGTAAACCATAATAGCAAAGTGCAAACTCAGGAGAAATATTTAGTTCAATATCAGTTGATGTCAGCTTCTTGATTACATATACAAATTTCCCAGCATCATAAACGTCACCTAAATTGAGTATACAGGTTTCTAGGGGATTCATTTGTTGGTTCTCATATGAGAAAACAGTCCAGTGCAAGACATGCATTATCGTTTGGCAATTGATTTTCGCTGCGCATTATTCTATTGAACATGATGACACCGTTGACTTTCAAATCTTTCCACACAACTCTTTATTTCATTCCTCCACTCAGTTCTCCTGAACGCAGTCGCTTCCCATTTTGGGTGATCGATTCTACAACTCTTGATAGTCTCATTCAAATAGTCCTTGTAGCATTCTTTTTGTATTCCAACCCTCTTAACTCTAACATTCAGTTCCAAATAGAATATGTTTTAAAGATATAACTGATCGCTTATTTTTACCACATGGCCAGCCCATCTCGAACGATTTTTAACGAAAAAACAGCTATATCAGTGCAGCCAGGACACCGTAGTTGATTCAACGATATTATTAGTATTTTTAAGAAATGTTCGTAAAATAACCTTGATGTTATTTTTTGTGCGCTATAAGATGTCGACGGTATGCCGCCCAGCTATCCAATGAATAAAAGAGTGTTGGAAGCACAATGACTCGATACCATAATATGTTGGTATCAAGTCTTAAGTCTTTGTCATCAGAGACACTCGAACGAAGTTTACTGAAAGCAGCACTTACGCACCTAATACGACACTGGATTTCGACGTCAATAGTTGCATTAGAAAAGAGGCGGCTTCCTAGATACGCGAAGCGATCCGCGTTTTCTAGTCACGCGCCGATTAGTGTGATATTAGAAGGGTTTCTGTTGTTATCTTCAGATGAGGGCTGGAATAACATATCAGTTTTTTGGAAAGTTGATGTTAAGTCCTAGTTTGGAGTATGTATCCGCAAAGGCATTAATCGAGGCTTGTAATTTATCTTCTTTCAGAACACAAACCGCATTATCATTTGATTATTTAAATTCAATAAGGACATGAACATTTATTCTAGCTCTGGGCTTCAGACATCTGAAATTGTAAACTCCACCATCCATTCTGTAGTTTATGGTTATAACAGGTGGATGTAAACCATCTATTAGGTGAAGTATAGCCGCAGTAAAAATTAAAAACAAGGTCGGTGCAGCTATACATACCTGTTTGACCCCAAGTTTTACTTTGAAGAGATCTGTATAGCTACCATTGTCGATTACCGTTGGTAGTCATCGTTGTGAAGAAGTTTTGTTCTCTGGGCAATAATCTTTTGCAAATATTTCTAAGAGAAGCTCACAGCGTACACTATAAAAGGCTTTGTAAGATCGATGAAAGTCATATATTGGGGGTTGCTGTTGCTCTCGGCATATTTCCTGAAGCTGACTTTAACTGAATATCATGTCGTTGGTGCAACCAGCCAGTCGAAAGCCATATCATTGCCTGGGTAAAACAGACTCATCGAGAGGTGCTAGTCTCTTTGTTAAAATACTAGCCAATATTGTCTAGCTATTGGTAGTAGTGTAATACCTCTACAATTCTCAGTCAGTACTTCTTCCTTTATTCTTTATAATGGTTGTAATTAGATGCCCCATACATAAGTGTGTATTTCCTCCTGTGCTGATATGTTGACAATAAGGGTATGCAGTTGACAATACAATAGTAGCCTATTTGAAATACATCTGGTCTATCTGTAAAAGAAAGATTCTTGAAAAATAATCGTCTGATGCTAAACCAACTGCCAACTGCCAACTTCATCCCTTTCTCTCTGCACTTCACTTTTCTCACTGAGTAACACACCTCTTCAATCCAAAGAGTACAGTTCTTATACTGATCAATTCACTTCTATGCAAATTGACTTCCAACTAGAGCCATCTAATGGTTAGAGACTCCAAACAGCCAATTTGCAAAGGGGTATAACTCAATTGGCGACTAAACCACCCGCCCGCTTGATCTCCAAACACAATAATTGGTATGATAATCCGCCATCTACGTCGTATGGGTTCTTCTTTAAGGAAGTTCAAAAACCTCTTCGTCTGATGGTAAAAAAACTCTCCGTATATCTAATATGTTACGAGGCACTCCGTTAACTTGCACGTTGGTTTCAGAGAATACATCAGTTAGTGTTCCTCTTCCCCAGCGGGTTGTACATGTGACGTTGTGCGGGTTTACCAACACATCCTCAATCACTGTGATATTCGCTTGCCCCTGTTCCATTGCCAATAGGTGTCGCAATTCATACATGAAGACAGATCGATGTGGCACTGACGTTTCGTCTCTGGCAGCCTTCGCTGCCATGTTATACCAAAAGACCGCTTCTTTAGGTGAAATGTGGTTTCTTTTATAGTTCGAGGGGGTATATCTATTATTCAATGGCCGCTTGGGAGGTACGCAGATCTAAAATATTGCCTAACACCACACTTCTCACATTGTTCTCTAAAGACCTCAGTGCGGTAGAACATTCCGTTGTCTATTAAGACATCTTCCGCTGGCCCCCGCTCCATCAACACCTCCTAAACAACTCTCTTTATCTCTAATGCTGTTTCCGTCTTAATTTGTCGCCATATTTCTACTCTCCCTGACCCACAGTCAATCATAATTAAATACAGTTCATGGTTGTATTGCGTGATATCAATGGCCAGTCGTCTACAATTCTTGTTACATGCAACTCTCCTTTTTCATGCTTGGATGGCGCAGTACCAATGGACTGACCCTCCCTACAGTGTTTAACTACATCCTGAACATCTTCCATTGAGATGTTCGGATTCACTTTTCTTGCCATATATAACGTACTTTCCTTACAAAAATGCTGCATACTATGCAGGTTATTTATTTCATCTACTATACAGCACAATAGAGCTACATTTTCATTCTCTCTTAGCCAAGCTTTCTTCACTCTTTTTCTGTGATGGAAGCAATATGACGGTTAGTCTCAGTTTGACTTCTCTGATAAAATCTCCAAGTGCCTCGAGTCAACGCTTGATAAGCATTCCAGCTGCTCTTTTGGTCCTGACTCGTTTATCTCCCGACACTTTTGACCTTATCCACGATGCTATTGTTGCCGAGTCCGTTCTAATATCAACTGCTTGTAGTCTCCATTTCAAAGCCAGGTTGATGCCCTTCAGTGTGGCTTCGAGCTCCACAACATTGATGTGGGAGCTATCATTCTTCTTTCCTAGCAACTCAGCATCTTCAACAGTTACACTTTTTATTTCCAACAATGCTCTAAATGCCAGGCGGCTAGCGTCGCTTCATATCACCACTCCCGGGCCCTTTTTACGTGTCATTCTCCCTTTAAAGATCCCGTTTCTTTTACTTCCGCGATCACTTTCTGTGCAACAATTTCATTCTTCCATCGGTCCATACGGGTCTGCGTTTTAATAAAGCTGCGTGCAGTCCGCAGCCATCCGACTAAGGGATACTGACCAACACGCTCCCCTGCACAGCGAGAAAAGTTCTCGTTGGTTAAGCCGTCTGTGACTTCAGGGATATTGCTTCTTCTTCCAAACATCAGCTTTCCTGCCTTATTCCGCTGTAATTGCAATTCAAGAGCCATTCAATTTTCGAAGGCCTCTGTTAGCTTAGCTGTCAGTCCATATATTTTGAAATAGTCTCTCACCCTTGCCGCAGTCACCTCTGTCTCGTCAACAAGGACAGCAGCGTTATAAGAACAGCTGGCTTTTTTCACTGCATCATCTTTGGACAACACAGTCTTAACCACTGCTGTCATAATTTTCGGTGCATAATTCAATCCAAATCTTAGTCTTATCCAGCAATTAATCTGACCTTCATATTCGACAAACTGATACCGTCATAGCTTCTTGTCCACATGGATTTGAAAGTAGGTCGATTGTTAGTTCACGATTTTGGTTGCTTGCTCTCTTTTCCTCTACTCCCTCATGACTTCTTCACATATGTCGATACCATCCATAGTGTAACAAGCCACGTGCTTGTTCGACTCTCGGAAGTCCAATACTGGTCTAACCTGTTTCTTGGTAGGCTGAACCAATGCCATGAGTGGCAGAATTCCTTCAACTTTCCTGACCATGGTATTAAAATTCCTTCGTCAGTCAATTTCCTAACTTCCTTCTCAAACTGCGGTCTTATCTCTCTTCTTCGCGTGCTTTCGTGGCAGCTAACTCGATTTGTCAGCACAGGCAGTCCCGCGATCCATTTCCACTCTACTGTCCGTTTGTCATCATCAAAATGGGCTCGGAAGTTCTCGTCCTCAATCTGATATGGCGTAGCTTTTGTCGGCTGGATGGCATTATTACTGTTTGCGCTTCTTGATATTCTACTTTCATACTGGTTGCCGAACTACACCCCACCCTTAGCAATTGTAGCCCCTCCCAGTCGATCGATAACATTACGATCCAGTATCACATCAATTCCCCCAACGAGCTTATCCAGCACAATTACTCGGAGTCGTAGCGGTATATTTCTTACTATAATCTCGGCATCGGTCTCTCCACAACACTTCACCTCTCTGCCATCTACTGTTTTAATATTGCTGGCCTTATTCCAAAAGTTAGCAACACTTGTCTTGACATGTGTAGTTGTACAGCCGGTATCAACAAAGGCTATTGCTTTTTTTCCGTTTACAGTAACCACTATCTGCGGCAGTAAACTCCTACACGCTTATTCAGAAGTAAAGGGGCGACTACTGGCGTTATAGCACCCCTTTACTCGTTAAAAGCAATTCCTATCAATGTGCCCAACCTGGCTACACCGGAAACGGATAACACTCGGCATTAGTACTTGTGACATTTAAAACATTTTCCAATAAATTTACTTCTCACTATTTCTCTTCTTCACCAAGTTTGTTTGCGGTAGAGGTCGACATTGCCCTCAGTTTACTAGGACGTTTTGCCAGCACCCTGGCATGCCTCAAGATCTCCTCTACTTTTATAGTTTCAATGTAGGTCATTCGTTTTACTTCTCCTGGGATGCGGTAAGGAAAACCAAACACGAGAGCCATTTTAACCGTCTTCTCAAGACTTCGTCCTGTGTATTCGGCTAATCCAGCTGGTCGCCTTATTTCTGCCGTATATGAGTCCACCGATTTTCCGGTGCAGGTTACTCTTTAGGGCTTGTTATAAGCCTCAAAAGCACTCTCGAAAATGCTGTCTTCAATCTTGTTTCAATCGTATCGACATTTGCTTAATTCGCCTCTCTCATTTCAAAATAGACTGCTAGCGAATTGCTTTCCAAATATATTGGATCAATGTCGCTTCGTCATCAATCTTTTTGCAGCTTTGCAACCAGCTATCAGCTTATCAAGCCACGCGATCACATCGGCTTCTGTTTTAAACGGCCTCAAAATGTAACTGCTTAATTTCACTCGTTCGCCCATTTTCGCCAAAATAGCTTCTGGTCTATTTGTAAAAGAAAGCTTCTTGAAAAATAAAAGTCTGATGTTCCACAAACTGCCAACTCACAACTTCACCTCTTTCTCGTGGACTTCACTCTTTATGAGAGGGAATTATGGTAAGTAAATCGTCCACAACTTGTTCCGGGATGTGATGTATCGTATTGTCGTCCACGACTGGATGTCGGTTTAACAAAGCTTGAAAGTTCTTTCCACCAGGATAAGAAGTCTCTTTTAAGAATTCAAAAGCTTCCCGTATTTTGCAAAGGATCTAGGCCTTGTGTGCTTGAATTATAGATACTTCTAGTTGTACTAAATCAATTGTATGTTGTCTTTATTAACATACAGTTGTTTTTCCTTATATTTGTGCGCCCATTAATTGTGTTCAATAGCTTTTACAGATGTTTAGAATCATGCTGCCTTTCTCGAAAATTGTCAACCCCAACGCTGTGTGCCCGTGGCCTTCGTATTATCTTAATTGTGTTTCTACCCGAGTCGTCTATCCACTTACAATTCGTTGTAGGCACATTACTGGATTACAAGTTTACAAAACAAATAAAAGCGAAACAACTCAGGAGAAAGAAGACACACTCATATGCATTGCGTAGGTGTTATTTGAAACTATAAGCGTGTGTGACAACATCGCGGACTCCTGAGACCGACATCTTCGTTACTCAAGTCGTCAGCTCATCTCATCACTTGCGAACTCTTTGTAAATCTCCGCCTGCGATCTGCTCTAATCCAACGATGACTCCAAACTGCGATAATTCGTCTGTCGTGCCCCCCAACTCCACTAGGTTAACCAGTTCATCTCATCGTTTGCTCGGCTAGATCTGCTCACCTTTTGAAGCTGACACTAAACTGAATGTTTTTTTCCGAGTCGCAGACTTTTCAACTCTGCCATGAACCGTCGCCTGTCGTAAGACTTACTTACTGTCGTCAAAATGTCGCAGACCTAGAGTTTTGCGGCATTTTGACGACAGTAAATATTCTATGTCCGGTCTTCTTTGTCTTAGTCACCAGCAATCACTTTCTCCTTAAAAATAGCAACCGACCACTCATTGTTGATCGCCAATCCTATCTTCGACCGTCCTCATGGGAGTCGGTGAATCATTTACCCCCTTTGTCTTTCCACCCATCCTACCTCCGACGCCCACTGCAGTGAATAATTCCTCAATATTGTTCGGGGCTTCTCTTCCTCTCGTAGGTTTATAGTGTTACAGATAGCTTTTAATTCTCTATGTTTCTTCTTTATGGCTTTGACGTGTTCTTTATAACGAACGCGATGTGATGCGAGTGCTTTTCTTGTTTGCTCAATTAGATCCTTTATTTGTTTGTTTTGTCAAACGAGTATTGATTTTAGAATTCTTCAAACGAATCGACACCCCGCATGCGTCTAAAAGGGCAGACTTACGCTTTTGCAAATGTTCTTCATCACTAGCGGGATTTTTCCCAGGCAAATGCCGAATAAAATGTTGTTGTATCTGAAGTTGCTTAGTCAAATGCTGCAGCAATTCGACGTTGAATTTGAGCCTCTTAAGTGTTATCAAGGTGTTCTTCCTACGCATCAGCTTGCCTCTCATTATTGGAAGAACTAAACGAGAGTCTGTCCCGAAGTCCTCGGTGAATGGAGCAGATTTTGTAATAAAAACATGTCTCCTATCACGTTCGCGAACAATTATATAGTCTATAGTATGGCAATGTTTTGATCGCGGGTGTTGTCAAGTTGTTTGCATGTGTCCATTTGTCTAAAAAGCGTGTTAGTGAAAATGGGAGTTTATTCGGCACATTTAGAAAGTAAAATTGTTCTATCTGAGTTTATATTACTCACACATTCTTTACAATGCTCCCCTCCTAATTTGAGAATCCCTTCTAACCCTCGAATTAACATCATTAAGTAGAATTATTCCATCTTCAATCCAAACGGTAATCGTAGAACGCTTTCTTGGTTCGTACATCGGCCTTGAGTGTAAAGGCATATACACTGATTACTGTTGCACAAAAAATTGTCCCTATTATTAACTCTAAAAGGTCATAAGGAGTTCGTTTATGCTTACTGATAATTCATTGAGTCGCAACAATGACGTGTTCATGATAGCGAAAGCCGGCCCCATGTAGTCGCGAATTGTCAGGCTTGTGGCCCTTCCAGAGAATTGTGCCGCCACCACCTTCTCCACACAGATGTCATTCGCCTGAAAGGCGGGTTTCTAAAAATGCTGCAATATCGATGTCGAGTCTGTGGAGTTCCTGTGCGACAAGAGTGTTTCTTCCTACGGGTATTGAAGGATTAAACTCTTCAATATCCGTTGTAGTAGGGCATTATATGATTCAATTTAAAATGGTGCTTTATTGTTTGTCCCGCAATTTATGTGAACACACCTGTAAGCTGTTTCCCAAAGAGGTTATAGTAAAGCCAACTATTTTTAGATAACCTTTCATAGCCCCTCCTCATTTCAGGTGAACAGAGTAGATCCTAGAATCTGCTGATTCACTCTATTACTTCTGATCCAAGAGCGAAACGACCGAACTTAACATCCGCTGCTGAATGTGCCGGTTGAACACTAAAGACTTAGATATAACGATACTGCCCCCATCGCCTTCTTCAGATTGCCGCTAGAATTCTTTCTATTCTTTTCTTCTATATTTTGTCTCACTACTGGTGTCCCTGGAGACGCCTGTGCGTGGAGTTGTCTAATATAATTATGTTGATGCGCAAACGACAGACCTATTATCTTGGCTAGACAGTTGTAGGTTCAGTGACACGAACATCGTGACGACCGAACCCTCTGACTGGCTGTAACCCTTCATCCGTCTTAGTTACCTTACATAAGGATAATATGCTATTGAAGGATGTGTCGCAGTGCCCGCTAACTGGACTGTTCGCTGCAACCTAGTATAGCTCAATTATGCTAAGGTCATCCACGTACCTGCTCATTTCTCAGCCATTGATTTATTTAAATTCGTCTGCCTAAGAAACTGCTGCAAAGACTTTGCTCTTCATAGGTACAGGGCAGTTATTTTGTTCGCTAGCCGCCTGAGAAACAACTACGTCTGTATGGTAAGCATCTGGAATATCAGAGGGAGACGAACAGGTACTTCACTGCACATTGCCCAAGGGTTACCTGTAATTGTGCAAGGCAGATACGTTCAGCTTTCTGGTGTAGTTTAGATACCCCGCCTACCATCGAAAATGTCAACGAAAAATATTTGCTTTTGAATATGTACTTTTTGTAGTGCACCTTCTATGGAAGCGTTTTCAAGATTAATCAACACTTTTTTTTGCTTTTGCTTTTTGAAAATACAAAAAAAAATCCTTCGCACAAATACTACTATATTAATATCGTGTTACTGCTTTGATTTTATTAATTAAACCCTTTACAAAATGACAGCGTGTAGATTAGCTGATCTGCAACGCTGTTAGGGCTTCACATAAATACATGCTTGAGCAGAAAACTTTCTTCGATTAAAAATGTTCATCAAGAACGAGCCTTTTAAAGCTAAAAGAAAGAAAACTTCTGTTTTCATTGAAGTATATTCAAAGCTATTTTCTTTCCATGTTAAGTAATACCCCAACATAACCTGCAGTACATAGCATAATGCATTTTTTAATTGAAGAGGTTCTTAAGATCACTGTCTCTGTTATAACGACGAACCGATATTTCTGAAGATAGTTTGCATCACGTCGTCATGATATTAATTCGTCGGTGGGGTTCTAACTTTTTTACAAATATAAGCCATTAAAATTTGTAAAAGTCTGATCGTCTTTGCCTTCGCTAGGGTGAAAATATAGCAAACGTGACGAATTGAAGACAACAGTCTCCGTGACGTTTTGTACATACACCCATATGTGAGATACTTAAAAAAGACGGAACAACGACTGCAGCAATTAAGGAAATAAATTCCACGTGACATGGTTCAACGAGTTTCAATGAACTTTTGAGGAAACTAAAATATTGACAGACGTCATTTAAGTGATCAAATGTTCAAAACACCATAGACATTTAATTTCACTTCGCGTACAAAATAAATGTTATTATTTTTAATTACCTTTTCATTGTATCATCGCTTCAACCTTTCAAAACAATACTCTCGCAATCTACTATCTTTAAAATGTAATACTCATTACAGAGAGGCAAGCGAAAATCACGTTTCGGCACTTTTACAATAAAAACAAATTATCAAACTTTTTTAAGTATCATTTTATGGGATTTTTGTTATCATGCTAATCCGCCTTTTCCATCAATCTCTTTATCTAAAATATAGTTAACCTAACACGGGTTTCGCTGGCTTTGATCGATCGGAGTAAGATTCAAAATCAAAACACCAGTGTTGTGTCCGGTGCTTTACAAACTCAGCTAACGAATCTTCATCTTTAATCGGAAGAAATATATCGTGTTTAAAAAAATCTATTGATTTATTTACATTGTTACGATATATATATATATATATATATGTATATATATATATATATATATATATATATATATATATATATATATATATATATACACTATCAAATAGTATATTGCCTCTCTCTCTCTCTACATATATATATATATATATATATATATATATATATACATATATATGAAAAAGACAAAACGAAACACAAATTAACACAGAGAAATAGATCATCAAAAACGAGAGATTTTCTGGTGTCGTTCGCATAAACGAACGTCTTTAGAAAAAGTGAAGATTTTTAATTTATAGAATAACGGTAAGACATAAGAAAATATGAAGACACACAGCGGAATACTTTTTGCACGTATGCAACTATTTGAATGTAGCGCTCACGACACATACACTAAAATGTGTATATAAACTATAAATGAATACCTCATCTAAACGAACCATTCTGTTTACAAAATATAGATCGTCTCATGCCCCTAGCAAGCACCTACCACCATAAACCCTGCTTCGAAATAATACTAATATCATATACACCCAAGGAAAATATGTTTTTATTATAATTTATTTAACTCTTTTATTCTTTTATATGTATCTATTTCTTTCCTATTATATGCGTCCACAACCCGTGTGTTTCCCCTGTGATTAAACAGTGTCAAAATACGTTCAAATTCTGATCGAAAGTTAGTTCAAACTTTAAACACACCATACGACTTTCGACAAAACTGATATATATATATATATATATATATATCGATATATATATATATATATATATATATATATATATATATATATATATATATTTACAATGGAGTTAAAATAATAAAACACAGATATATTTACTGACTCTTTGAAAAATGTTATAACTTAAAAAAACTTACATTTTCTTCTGAATATAGATTGAATCGAACACTCTCTAAGAAACTACAACCATGACTAGCCCTGCTTCGAAATAATACTAATGGCATGTCTATCCATGAAAAGTCGCACAGCTACGTTATCAAAATGTTCCCATTCTTTTTCCCCCTTTTCTATTTTATTTACTTACTCTATCAACGTTCGTTGTTTATGTGCCATAGGTTTGTGCATTTTTATAGTTTTTCTCACACCTTATAATGTGAGAAAAGCGTATTTTCATTTTTTGGGGAAGAGACAAGAAAACTTATACCAAATATATACTTAGTGAGTAAATTTATTTTCACCACAAAACTATCGTTCATCAAAAGAAATGTAGTGTAGCAAATCTACTGTGGATGCACTGAAGGCAGCCCCCCTACTCTCCCTTCCTCTACCGTGTCACCCAGTCCTCAATTTCGATGAACATTGCTTCTAATCAGGGGTGCGTATGGTGGAGAAAGTGCTGTACTCTCAGACTGCAGTGTGAGCGTTTTCTGGAGATGATTTGGGTAATGCTCTCTATCTATTATTTTCCATGTCTCGAACATATCTGCTGTGGGTACGCTTTTACCTGGTCTGATTCTATCCGCCTGTTATTCTATGGACCCAGACTATGAAGTAACTACCACGAAGGCTGTCCTATCAGGTCTCCTATATCGCTCTGTGATGAATAGAGTTTGATTCATGCAGTAGTGTCGGGGGCGGCCACTCAATTACATATTATTTTCATCTTTCTTCATTATTTTTCCTGCCTTCTTCAATTTACTGTTCTGCTGACTTCTTCCACAAATCTTCCAATCCAAAAATGATATGTCATAAGACAACACATAAGGGTGACTCCTACGTAAATCCTTACTGTAAGGTTTTCTTTACAATAATAGTGTCTAATATACTTGAAGAGGTTTAAATCTATTTAAAGAAGGGAAAACCTGACTTATTTCTGTGTAAAACTGTCATGAAGCCGTCAGTTTTTATAGATGACTTAATGATCCAAAGTTACTAAAATAGGTCGTTAAAACTCAGCCATAGAATTAACGCCTACATGTTGGCGCTTTTCCCAGCGGTAGGGACACATCCTATGAATATCCTGATTTGGAGTAATTTGTTTCCATGTTGCACTAACTCACAGCAACGGTGTCATCTTGCTTTCTATCGTTCTTTCACAAATACTCACTGTTATTGAGCAAATCACTGTTTACATATTTGTAGCAACCATGTATGTGATGACTTTACTGTTCACAATGCTGAGCAGCTAGTTTACAATTAAGATCAAAATGAAGTTCATCAATTCGTCAGATGCCATTTTCTATCGCAGCGTTTTCGATATTTTAGGACCAGCTAGGACAGCTTATAATCCTTCATATCTGAAATATCTCTAACATCCATTTTCAAAAATAATGTATCCTGCATCGCACCAGAGTGTTTTACAGTTTTTATTGAAAGTGTTACCCCTTCCAAAATACTCTGACATCCAGCTATGTGATACCCCTGAATGCGTTACCGTCATACTGCTTGAAACCACTGCAAAAGAATATGGAAAACACTTAACAGTATTTTACCTGATCTGTTAAATCTACATTGGAGTTTTAAAGAATAATAAACAATTCCCTAACCATCCTAACAATCATTTACGGACCTTGGAGATCTCAAAATCTGATGAAGCAAACGTTTTCACAAAGACCGTTGTGCCAAATTCGAACTTTTTAAATCAGAGCCATCTACATTCTAACTTTCCCTCTAAGACAAAACACCCTAAGCGACAGCCGAATAAAGCGACTCGAATCAAATCAAATCGAAAACGTGTCAAACAACTCAGCATAAACTATATTCTTAGTTAAAAACAATATGGATTTCGGCCTGCAAAATCTACCAGTGAGGCTGCTCGTAATCAGTTAATCTATCGAGATTGGCTTCGTTCCTAGGGTGATAGCTTTTCGATTGGTTTGCTTGCTTCATAAATTTGTTAGCTATGAAATATCTGGAAATGTCCTCTCAATCATCGAATTATTACATTCCGATAGGGCTTTAAAACAGGTGTCGTCCACGCCCAAAGCATACAGCATCAATCCCGGTGTGGCTCAAAGATCCATTCTAAGTCCAACCTGGTCCTTGGTCTTCATTAATAATCTTCCCAATCATATTCTGAGATCATTCGTTGATATCTATGATGGCGACACAACTATCTATTGTAGCACTTCGAAGAGCATTAATGATCAACATATTTCTGACTCTCTCTCTTTCTCTCTCGCTTTCTCCCTCTCCGTCTCTCTCTCTCTCTCTCTCTTTCTCCCTCTCTTTCGGCTCGAAGCATATTGTGCAACGGGTGAATAAAGTGGCTTATGAATTTTAATGCCTCTAAAACCAAGTTTTTTGTTTTTCACCTATAATGTACGGATCCTCATTTCTCCACAGTTGAAATATAGGGCTCTCGCCTTTTTTTGATAAGCTTCTACCTCTGACGCTCATCAACGATTTTTAACTGAATTCTTACCTCAAATCTGTTGGTAACGTCGCTGGAAACCTGTTAGATCATTCAACCGCTCAATAAAATATTTCGCCATCGCTTACCTTAATAACAGCTATATTTGTCTAAAGATGGAGTATTGCTGTGATATATCAAGGGAGGTGCCGTTCGTAGCACTCTTTCTTGTCTTGGCAGAGTACAAAATGAACTTGGCAATCTAGTAAAGGATCATCTCCTTTCGTCCCTCAAGCATTTTTCACTCATGAAATATAGTGCCAGCTTCACTTTGTATCGTAATGTTCACAGTAGGTGCTAGACTGAACGCTTATCCATAGTCCCTTGTCTGTAATACATTGAGAGCAAAACTCATCTAGCTACAAATACTGCATCAACTATATATATTTATATTAATATATCTATATGTATATTATATTAATATATATATATATATATATATATATATATATATATACTGCAGTACTCCATACATTATTAAAGCATAGTAGCCTCATACTTATATAAAATATAGTCATGTTATGCAAGCTACACAGGAAAACTGTGGGTATACATATATGCTAGTGTGAATATAACTATGTGCGTGTAAACAGAATGAGTGTATTAATATATATATATATATATAATTATAAAAAAGAAAAAACTATACACACATTAAGGTTGTATAAACAACCACGTGGTTGTTTATACATCTGAGGAGACCTAATTAAGGGGTCGAAATAAGTTATAATGTATACAACCTTAATGTGTGTATAGTTTTTTCTTTTTTATAATTCTGTTTTGCTCTGTTTAAATTACATTGAGCTCTGTTATTCAGATTCTCAACACAAAATTGAAATCTACACACACTATATATATATATATATATATATATATATATATATATATATATATATATATATATACATGTCACGTCTGTGTACTGTTATTCCTTAGCTCTTCCAAGTTTATTTCAACCGTTAAAATAGTGTTCGGGTTTGTTGTGACGCTTTTCTATTTCCTGGAAACTGTTGGAGACAGACTGCCGACGGCATAGCTCTATTAAACGTACTTTTCTCTGACCGGTGGTGTCCACACTTTTGCATTTTATTTTGTCATCTGTCAGCTGTGCACTTCTACTTTCTCAGAATAAGTTGGAAAAATTATTAAATACTAATTCTCCAGGGCATAGCACTCTATATATTCTTAAGGCTTCTCTCTATATCTCTCTTTATATATATATATATATATATATATATATATATATATATATATATATATATGTATATATATATATATATATATATATATATATATATATATACTAGCAAAACTACCCGCCCTATTTTTTTTTACAGAAACCAAAAAAGTAATTACGATTGAACATTTTGCTGATTCAGAAGAAATTAAAAAAAATATGATTGACATAGTGTTATTTGATATATTCCAACATGGGAGATATATCATGTGCATGAACATCGTCAAATTTTGTTTTTTTCGGTAAAAAAACAACAAAAAGGTCATATGGTCTTTAAGATATTCACCGTCGATAAATTTGATTTTGTTTCAGCATAAAAAATAAAATAGATACCCCTATTAAAACTGCTTATATCATGAAATGAATAAACATAAGGGTGGAACATCGATTGGTAAAATATTCCACTTTTACTGAGTTATTCGAAATGGGTATTTTGTACTTTTTACCTTTATTATGAAAGAAAGAAACATACGTACAGAATATTGAAGAAAAATACTTTTTTGTGTAATTTAGAAAGATTAGAGAATGTGTATTTCTTTTCTATGACAAATCATTATCATCATCATCATGAGCAGCAGTATCATCTCATCATCATCACTACCAATATGCTAACTCCTTGGCATTTTGGCTATGAGGAAAATGTAGTATCTGTACTTAATCTGCATTTAATTTTTATGTTCTCTGTCAGTGAAGGAGGACTCCTTCTGGACCGAGGCAATTCACATATTTGTTCCAATTCAAAGTACCCATTTTGAGGGAGCTGGATTATCCCCACGTTAAATATTGACAATGATGTTAACTTTGCTCTCGTAGGAAGAAGTAAATAGGAATAGGAACAGCAACAACCACAAAATCAACAACAGCAACAAATTTATTTAAAAAATAATAAACGCATGTATTCAATTATTAACAGATTAGAAAATATTAATCCATTAGAAACTTCAAAATAAACAAATATGCAAATGAGAGGCTGAGAGGATGATATCATGGTGAGCGAACTACATACATTGAACCCCTCAAGTAGAGGTTAATGTCTGGGAGGATGATATCATTGCAACAGAATAGATGGCACACTAACTCCCCCACACACTAAACTAGTAAACCATGAGGAAATAGTATCGTGAGGAACAAATACATACTGTACGGCCTTCCCCCCGAAGAGGAGGTAACTCCTGGGAGGAACTTATCATGACAAATTAAAATATACTACAAATAATTAAACAAGCATAGACCGTTTTAATGTCAATATAGTTAGAATAGGTGGAAATACTTTGCATTTATTTATTTAGATGGCATTAAAAACATGGCAAGTTTCATTGTCCACATGAAACGCCTAAATGAAAATTGGCTGGGAAAATATAGTCGCCGTCTTTATAAACAAAGATTAATATTCTGGCTAACAAAGAACGATAACTTTCATAATTTTCTAGTTAAAAAAGGACATATTCATTATGAACCTGAGTTATCGTTCTTCATTAGCCAGTATTATGGTGAACGAACATATACAACACTGCCCCCCCCCCGGCCAGACCATGATATAACGATGAACGAATACGACTTCTTGCGTGGATGGTCTTATGAGAACAGAACCGATACTACACTACCCCCCTTAAAAGATATTCTGACTAAATCGAGTCTTCGAGATTTTTCATTCTTGGAGACCCCCCCCCCTTACACACCCTTAAACACGGAGGAGGTAATTCCTAGGAGAACAGTTTTATGACAACAGAACCGATTCTACACTACACCGTTCGTTAAATAATATTCATATTTTATCATTTTTATTTTTAAATTTAAAAATGCGTAGTCAAGAAAAATAGTTTTCATGATTCCGTGGCCTTTTGGCTAAGATCAAAGTGTATTATCTGTTCGACATCTGCGATATTTACACTTGAATGAAGTCGGAAGTAAATTATCGCCCTTGAAAATGACATTCTAAATAAGTTTTTAAACGCTATCATTTTTTAATAAAATCTCTATATTTAATTTTATTTATAATTATAATAATAGTACTGTAGATAAAACGAGTGCGTATGTAGATGAACATTTGACAATACAAAGTACAAATGGATATTATAGAATGTTAATTTATATAAACACTTTAAAATGAATAAATATGCAAATAAGCAACATCGAGGTTTGTTTGAGTAAGTAGGAGATGCCTATATATATAGGGTATTTCAATTTATTCTCATATCATCAGAATTAAATCAGCATAACGTGTTTTGATGTAAACATAACTAGGACAGATGGAAAAAACTTTCGCATATATATATATATATATATATATATATATATATATATCTATATCTATATCTATAATAAATTGAAAAGTGCAACAGATCCACAAAATCTATCCAAGATATCATTAATGCCAGGCCAACTAATATAGTAGAAAGTGTTCCAGACATTCGAAAAATATATGGGTACAAATCCGATGCTGAAGTTCATTTGTTAAAAATTTGCGACTTGTCAGAAAAGAATAAAATAGTGCAAGTCTCCAAATGAATCTCATAATATGCGTAAATCTATCAACCTGGTAATTTGAACTTTCTTTGGCACAGTAAAAAGGGGGAGTAAAGGCATTAAACGACCCAATTCAGAATAGGAGGGTCTCACGAAGCAGATATAAGAAAAGGAAAATAAAAGATAAACACGAAATAAAGTTAATATGAAAATAAATAGCTATAAAGCAAGGAATAAATAAAAATAGAGATCATAGATGAAAAGAAAAGCAAGAAACTGAAAGCAGAAATAACAGGGGGAAAAAAGAAAAAATGTGCAGAAAAAAAAGAGAATTAAATAAAAAAGAATAAAGATAGACTAGTTACAAACTGCTAAGGAGAGATACAAATCAGTCAAGGAGAAAGAATCCATAGTTTACGCTCCATATACTAACAATGTGAAAACTAATATCGCAAGAGACTCCTTCAAAATTATTAAAAATTCGTTTGAGCACCCACACTAACATACTACTCATTTAAATACATTTTTTACTCTACATGTCCAACATAGCGCAAACAATTATAACTTCTACCATCTTCCTAGACACATAATCACCCTTTAGCACTTAGTAAAAAAACAACTGCAGTGTATCTCGACAATGCTTTCTCAATAACCGTTGTATGCATAAAGATGTAATATGTGCATGTACAGTTAAGTAAATACCTCCCCGTTCTAACTTACTAAATAATAATAGTATTTCAACAACTGATCTATCTAATACACATGGTGCACATTAGTTGACCCCTTACATAACCCAGTATAGTACTCTAATTGATAACAGACCCACCCAAAGAACCCATCACAATATAATAAACTCTCCAAATAAATTAGACCCTTCTTCTACGAAACCTTCTAACACTCTATTTTTGAATAAAGATAAATGGTTTGCTTACTTAAATAATTCTACCAGAAAAATACACGCCTATCTCAGGGCTACTGCATACAATTTTACACACCCAATTTCAAATCATATATATTCGTTCAAAAAAAATAACGATCGAACGGGATAACCCTAAATACCTTAATACAACATTTACAATCGAAAAATATCCCATATTTTATAGACCGGTCGACCTTAAAGCAATCAAAATCTCATACTATAAGATACGAAACTATCTCAATTGTGCACCTCTAAAGCCGTATTGAGCCTCCGCTAAAAATAAAAATATTATAAACTCCAAAAGCGAATTCTGTTCAGCATGCATACCCCAGCGAAAATTAGGCAACTATTAAACTCATCAGCTACCCCACCTCTATCTATTAGTTAAGTTGACTTGAATACTTTTATCTTATATATCACTATTATTTCTCTTTAAATGTAAATATTATTAGCATAATTCTTAATAATATTTAATACACACCTTTTTAAATTTCCTCGCTCCTAACACTATTTATGATATTATAATACCTTTTAGATATGGGAAGCAAATTTAATTATACCCTTGATCATATATTTCGTTTAATATATTCAAATGTTTTTTAATTTAATTTATATTTATTATTATGTTCATTAAAAATTACTCTCTTATATCTTTTTAAAGTCTATTATATATATACATATATATATATATATATATATATGTATATATATATATGAGTATACATATATATATATATATATGTATATATATATATATATACTTCTATGTATCTAAATGCACATTCCATATTTATTGTGAAATTGTAATTTTTTATCCATTCATCCTGATATAGTATTTTTAATGATATATATCTTGACATAATCTTACATGTTATTTGTCCTTTATAGTTCTATTTTTAATTTAATTTCATGGTTTTATATTTGTCGGAATAATAATAATGTATGATTTAGTACAATTTATTTTATTTTAATTAACCCTGTAACTATTCATATGCTATTTTATACACGCCCTAATTTAGTTAAATTATTTAATTAGGCTGTTTAGTCAGAATAGCCAATAACTGTTAATATTTCTAGCGGTCACATATTCTTCTTGGAATTGATGACTTCCCTTTAAACCGTTTAGATTTTACATATCTCTAATTAGTTATAATCTGAGCGTTGTCTCATTCATCTATTTCTTAATTCTTATAATGAATTAGAATATTTATTTCATAATATATTTTTAATAATTAATTCTAATTTAAAAAAAATATATTCTTGATTATTTAAAAAAAATAGTTATGACATTAAACATTTCCATTATTAAACTATATTTTTTTTTAATAGTAAAAATGTTTATAATACAGATTGTTTGTTTATCACTCCCAAGCAAAATTTTTCCGACCTCTCGCCTCTTATTTTTCCTCTTATACATTTTTCCTTTCGTTTTCCTGACTTCCCGCCTCTCATTTTTCTTCTTCCATATATTATATATTTTCTTTTTTTAACTGACGCCTCTCATTTTCCTTCTAGTACATGTATGTTATTTCTTATTTTCCTACCTCCCGCCTCTAATTTTCTTTATTATACATATTTTTCGGTCCTTTTTTGACTCCCTGCATCTATTTTTTCTTCTTTATACATATTTCCTCTTACTTTTCTCCACCTTCCACCTCTTATTTTTCCACTCATACACATTGTTCCTTTTTTCGACCTCCCGCCTCTCATTTTCTATCTAAGAGATATTTTGTCTTTCTTTTTGTCGAGAACCCGCTTCTCATTTTTCCACTTATACATATTTTCTGTCTTTTTTTGACCTCCTGCCTCTCATTTTTCCTCTTATTCATATTTTGTCTTTTTTCTACTTCTCGCTCCTAATTTTCCCTCTGATACATCTATTGTCTTTCTTTTTTTCGACATCCCGCTTCTCATTTTTCCTCTGATACATCTTTTGTCTTTCTTTTTTTCGACATCCCGCTTCTCATTTTTCCTCTGATACATATTTTGTCTTTCTTTTTTTCGACATCCCGCTTCTCATTTTTCCTCTGATACATATTTTGTCTTTTTATTATTACCTCCACCTTCTCGTTTTCTCACTTATTCATAACTTTTCTTTCTTTGTATCTATTCCTATTTTACATTAGTGCTCATCTTTTCCCTTCCATTTCTCCGATCACTACTGGCGATATTTTCAATCCCATTCATCTTTTTTATGTTTTGGCTTGAGATTATTGTCTAGCTAATTTCCTGTTCGATTCATGTTTTTTTCTGGCTGTCACGTCTCTTATCTTCTATATTTTGCTTTATTATTCTCTCACATTAGCAGAATGTAATTTGTATATCTTACTTTTTTATTTCTCATCTGTTTCCTTTTTTTCTTTTTCAGCATATTTTTTTATTTTCCTTCACCTTTCCATTTCTTGCTTTTCTTTTTTCTTCTTTGATCTTTATTTGTATTTCTTCCTTGCTATATCCCTTTTTTTATATTAATATTAAACATTTTCTTTTCTTATTTTCTTTTCATTCTCTTTCTTTTATTTATTTCTCTCGCTGATACTTCTTCATTTTTTATTTGTTCCATGTTCTTTTACCTTTTTCTTCATTCTTTTCCTTGAACCTCCCTCATTCCGAATGTGATTGTATGATGCCTTTCATCACACATTTTACAGGCCCTACGTATTTCTAATTGACAGATTAACATATATTTTGAGCATTATTTTATTTTATATTTAGCGAGTGGCACATGTTTAACAAATGAAGTTCAGCATCATATTTGTTCCCCTATATATTTCGAATTCATCCAACACTTACTGTCATATTTTTTGACTGAAATTAATAAAATCCTGAATTTATATTTTTAGAGTTGTTGCTTTTTTTCATCGATGTAGATTTTCTTAGCTCCAGAAAACTGTGTATTTTTGTAGTTTATATATTTTTTAATATTTTCTAATCTGTGCTAACTGTAACATACTTTCTATCCGAGTATCTTCTCTGATAATCACGTTTATTTTTGAAAATCCATGGGTTAAGGAACGAAAATATTTATTAGTATATCCCTTGTTTAAACTACTTGATGATTGAATAAACATTGTTTTTTCCAATTGTTTTTCTCATAATTAATTATATATAATTTAGAAATATTAACGATTAGTTGTATCAATATAGAGTGGGTGTGGTTACCAGATATATATATATATATATATATATATATATATATATATATATATATATATATATATATATGGGAAAATGAAAAAGGAAAACCAAAAAAAATGAATGTTTTTTATGTGTACATCAACGTTTCGTCTTTATTTAAAAGACTTCATCAGGATGATGAAATAGAGAAAAAATTTCATGCAAGTACAGATACATGTAGGGTAGACATATTGGGAGGAAAAATAGAATGAAATAGTGGGGACTGCTGGGTGGACGTCCGTATTTGTTGGAGAAATAGAAATGAATGTTGAAAAGAATGAGTGGGGGAAAATGGAAGGATGGGGTTAGCCAGGACTACTGTGGCTGGTGGTAAGAGAAAGAGGTGGGGGATGAGCAGGGGTAAGGTGATGGCAGAGAGGGAGGTGAGGAAGAGGGGGGGAGGTGTTTGACCAGATGGCTGCGGTTCAAGATTGAAGGGGAAAAAGTAAGTTGGAATGTTTGTGTATGGGGGGTGTATGCAGGGAAAGGAGGATGGGTAGAGAGGGAGGGGGGTTGTGATTTTGGTGGATGGGCGAAAGTTATGGTCTCAGAGAGCGTTTTGAGAAAATGAGGGAATTTAAGAAGGGGTATGGGAGAAAATAGTTGAGTGGGGGAGAGGGAGGATTTGTTGTTATAGGGTGTGAAATATTTGAAATATTTGGAAAATGATAGCAATGAGTGAGGGATTGGGGTGGGGGTGGAGGAGGGCGGTGATTGAAAGGGTGGGTATGGAATATTCGAAATAGTTGGAACATGAGAAATTTATTTGGACTGCAGTATTAAAAGTGTGAGGAAAACAGTAAGGACAAAATGAGGATTCGAGGAGAAAAAAGAAAGGGAAAAGTAAATTGGAGAGTGTTATAGAGGTTGGAGATGAAAAAAGTTAACCATGATCAGGCAAGAGTCTTTGTTCTGTGAGGATGATCTTGCGTATTAAGGGTGATAGGTTAAAGAAATCATTACGTTGCTTGATGGTGGTGGAGGCGGTGATGAGGGCAGTTTCTAATAATCTCCGCCGAGATTTGTTGTGGATATATTTAGTGATTTTGGCTTGTTCAAATTTGAACGCATGACCATGTTCTAGTGCATGGGAGAAAAGTGCACTAAGAGGGTTGTTGTTTTTTATGTCCCTTTTGTGTTCATTTAATCGTTTCTTTAATTCACGTTGTGTTTCTCCCACGTAAAATTGATGGCAATCTTTGCAAGGGACAGTATATAAGCCGGCATGGGATGTGGGTGTTTTTTGGAAATGTCTGGATGTGTTTAAAGTTTGTTTTATGGATTGAGATGTGGTTTGTACTATTGGAATGCCTAGTTTGTTAAGCGTGTTGCATATGGATGTGTTATTGGAATGCGTGGGTAGGAGAAGGGGTCTGTCTATTAGAGAGGTGTATATATATATATATATATTTATATAGTATAACTTTGTATTTATGCAGACATTATTAGTTACATATGTACATACATGTTTCGGCTGTACCCTTCACAGAGAGTCAACCTCTTCAGATCAAAGAAAACACGGAAGTGAGATGAATTTGAAACACTTTACCCTTAAGTAACTCTTCTTTTGGGAATTAGATATGTTTATAATTTTCACCGGTCAAGCTCAGTATCAGATTACATTCTTAATCTGTTTACTCTGTCAATTAGATTCTATCTTTTTTATCATTTTATTATCTACCGTTCTCTTCCAATTATTTTTGTTAATTTGTTCATCACCCACTTAGATTGGATTCCTTTCTTCTCTATTTAACATGTAAAGTTATACTCTACATACCTACATTTTCAAGCATAAATATCTGATCTTCATATAAAATACTAATGGGTCCGGATGTATGCGCACATATGTATATGCATACTTGAACTAATATCTTATATGTATAGTTATGTTTATATGAGTGTAAAAGTGGTATATTTTTATTTTAATATTTATTTCGTGTATACGTATGCGTAGGTTAATAGGCATATGTGTATGTCAATGTATGTAGTTATGTATGTGCTGTATGAACAGGGCCATGTATGTGGGTAAATATTTTTATATAAACATATGTATATAATATACTAGTATGTAAGACTATAAGTACAATTTCAGTAGTACAAACATATGTATATATGTGAGTAGGTATAGATGGAGGTACATTCTATGGTGATTCATAGGTATGGATATAAGTCTGCACACGTGTTTATAACGAGTTAATTCAAAACCCGTTAGAATTATGACAAAAGAAGCACATATATTTATATATATTTTAATATATTATGCTGAACTAATTAGTTGAAAATGACATGTATTCATGGGATATAGGTGTATGTGAGGGTGTACTTGTATGAGTGGATGTGGATTTTTGAATCTATATGTATGCATGCGTCGATCTATGTATGGGTGTGCATGTGTGTATATATATATATATATATATATATTTGTATATATATATTTATATATGTATATATATATACGGATATGTGGATATGGATGTATGTATGTATACACATACATATATATATATATATATATATATATATATATATGTGTAAGTCTATGTGTGTACGTGTGTATGTAAGATTTTCCCTACTCATCATGCATCTCTCTATCTATCTATAAATATATATTCATAGTAAGTTATGAAAATATATTTATGGCAATTAAGCAATACAGATACTCTCGCATGTCATGCCCGTAGTGCTTAAATTAAGTAGTGTAGTAGTTGATATATATATATATATATATATATATATATATATATATATATATATATATATATATATATATAGTGCATGTATTATATAAATTCATGTAGATGTTACTCCGTTGAAACTCAAGTCTTTATACAAAGTTCGTTTTTGAATACTTTTGCATCTAGCTCTTACGATTGTCGTTGATAATATTTGTTGTAGATTTAATTACAATGGTGGGTATATTTTAACTATTACCTTTTTCTGCGTTTTCATATCAATTTAATTCACGTCAGTAGGTTTTAAGAATAGTGTTTTAAAGTTTAGGGGTAGTAGCATTAGTTATTGAACTTATTTAATATATTATTGCCGGTATTAATTCTTATTTTATTTAGTCTGGTTTTGTGGGATTCACTTTTTATGGCTTCCTCGGTTTTGAAATATTTACTGTAGGTTATTGAGAATTCTTAATTCGAGTTTTGTGTAATACCGATGAATTTAATGTATTGCTGCTGTTGGTTATTATGTCGTATTAATGCTGCTAGTATTATTTAGGTAGCATGTTAGTCTTCATGAAAGTATTGCTGTGGTATTAGTTGTACATGTACTAACATTATTGTATGATTTATTCTCCATGAAATCGCAATCATTTCTACTGTTCGATTTAAATGCTTTAACATCTCAGAATATTCCTATAGTATCGAGCCAATATACTATATATATATATATATATATATATATATATATATATATATATATATATATATATATATATATACATATATATATATATATATATCGAGAAAATATTCTACAAATATATACATGTATATATATTTATAAATATTATTGAGCGAATAGTATATATATATATATACATATATCCATAGAATATACTAATATATATTATACGATATTATTCGAAGATTTATAGTCGATGAAGCAGTTCAATTGAACAGTGCTAAATATTGCGATTTCATGGAGAATACATTATTTGAATGATACAGGTTGCATTCTCGCGGATTCAGAGAGAATTGTTCAATTATGCTCGACAAGAATTTTTTTCGAGTGTATGCATGAATTGATTCAACGTAAAAGATTTTCGGGGGTGAAGATAATGTAATATTCACTAGGAAGTCCCGATCTGACTCAGCCCGTAAATCTACAGTCAATACTGAATATAAAATTATATTAAGCTTGTAAACAATATTACAATATGACAAGGCCACCCAAAGCAATTAAAACCCTCATGTCGGAAATGTAACATGCTGAAGTAATAATTCCCCCAGCTCTTATTGAGAAGCAGAATCAATATATATATATATATATATATATATATATATATATATATATATATATGTATATATATACATATATATATATATATATATTTATATATATATATATATATATATATATGTAAACTAGAGAAACACGTAGAATTCCAGACTAGCATCTTTCATAAATTATATATTGCTACCATGCTAAAAATATGTTACCATTCTATGGACTTTTGACACGGACGCAACCCTCAATATATCATTGCACCACTTTTTTTTTAATCGAAAAGACTTTTCTAGATACTCTTGTTAATGTTGCTTCAGAATATACCAGGTAATTTCTAATACCCTTGTAGGAGGTTGTGGCATTGTTTTGTCATGAACGCAGACCGCATGATATTATTGTACCATCTTTGGAAAGAACAGCTACTACACATTGATCCGAGTTCAAAAAGCCAATAGAGTGTATTTAAACTCCAGTGTGATGTTTAAAAAATACTTTTTTTGCATTGCATCATTGGCGAGCGTGGGATCCAATATTTAAAATTAAAACAAGAACGATAATGATAACGTACGTATGAACACAATATATTCTTAGGGTATCATTATATAGATGCTTAAAAGACTTATCATATGTGTTTGTTTTGTATACTTCTTGTAGTTTGTGATGAATAGTGTATCATATGATTCATTAAATTAGTTTCTTCGTGTTGCATGAGTACTTGATTTACGTTTTGCATTAAACATCATTTCGAATAAACTAGTTGTAACTAGTCGGGGTTGCCCCGCAGTCGTGTTACTTACAATTTTGTTTCGCATATTTTCGTTTTAAATCTCATTAAACATGTTACAATTTTTGTATAAAACTGTGACTCACAGGTAACAAATCAGTATAACGGTTGATATACATAGATGTGCTTATTACGATATCAATGAATGGAATTGGATACTGGCCACGTACTTTTTGTTCGGTCCCAGTAAGAGATAAGAGAGATAATAGTAATTATGTGTTCGCTCTCTCTCAGTCTTTCCCCCTCTCTCTCTTTCTCTCTCTTTGTCTATCTCTCTCTCTATATATATATCTTTCTACAGTAGTAACTCGTCTTATTTCACTACGTTCAGTTAATTGTTATACATTTTTTAAAATGTTAATTCTAAACATTTAAGCCAATAGATATAGAAAGTTGAGCATCACGTTACAAATCCATGGAAGGTGAAGTGATTACGTATTGTGTTAGGTTCGCTTGAGTACGAGCGAAGAGATAATAATCATTAAGACTGCTCTCTCTCTCTCTTTCTCTCTCTCTCTCTATCTCTTTCTATCTATATATTTATCTATCTATCTCTCTACGTCTTTCATTGTTATGTGGTCGTCAATTTGAGATTGAGAGTAAGAGAGAGGGACACACGCAGATACATAGCGAGATAATTATATTTTAACAAAACCGGACTGATAGAAAAATCAGCATAAGCACACACACACACACACACACACACACACACATATATATATATATATATATATATATATATATATATATATATATGTATATGAAAGGATAAAAATAATCCGACGGTATGAAATTAAAAATGGAAAAGCGGAAGACCTTTTCGCTCAACGTTTCGCCCAAATTTCACGTGGGCTTTGTCAAGAGCGGACGAAGAATACAAAAATGACAAAAGACGAGAAAGTCTGTAAATTATGGGGAATATATATAGTGGTTGGGTTCATGTCGAGATAAAGGGTATGCAAAAAAAAAAAAAAAAAAAAAAAAAAATTAGAAATAAATATATATATGCACATAAATGTGATCGAAACATATATATAACACATATACATACATATATATCAAATATACATAGAAGATAGCATTGGAAAAGAAGAGGAGAAAATAAAGAGCAGAAAGGGGTCCAAAGGATATTTTATTTAAAGCTCAGGGAATCATCCGGTGTCTAGAATTATCTTGTTTTCACTAATGATTGCTTTTGATAGGTTGGGGGAGATATTGTAGAAGCCCATTCTTTGTTTAATTTTATTTGTGGAAAGGGCTATGAGGGCAGATTCAATTATTCGACGTGTTGACTTGTTGTGTATTATTTTGATTAAAGTGGATTTCTCAAAGTCAAAGTAATGACCATATTCCATAGTATGAGCACATAAGGCGTTAAGTGTGTTGTTAGTTTTAATCGCTCATTTTATGCTCATAAATCCGCTTGTCCAGATTACGCTGCGTCTCTCCAATGTAGATCTTATTACAGTCTAGACAAGGAATGGAGTATATGCCAGCTTTGACATTGGGTGTCGTGTTCAGTTTAGGTGTTTGGATTAAATTTATAATACTCGCAGAAGTTATTTGGGATATGTTTATGCCTAGTTTATTAAGTTCTGTGTAAATCGGGTTATTGTTGGAATTGGTTGGTAAAGCTATATATCTATTTATTATAGGGCTTGTGGATAAGTTT
Organism: Sepiola atlantica; assembly: GCA_963556195.1. Lineage (NCBI taxonomy): Eukaryota > Metazoa > Mollusca > Cephalopoda > Sepiida > Sepiolidae > Sepiola > Sepiola atlantica. The sequence continues at coordinate 130,036,687 of OY744520.1, read as the reverse complement.
TTCTGTTTGGAATTTGAGTAAATCTGTAGAGCTTTTCTTTTAGAATTTTGTATAAAATACTTTGGGTACTGTAATGTATTGAGAGAGTGTTCAATGTATTTAAATTCGTCATCTAAATATTCATTGCTGCATATCCTAAGTGCTCTTAGGTAAAAACCAATTATGATGCCAGATTTTATTTTATTATTGTGGTGCGAATAAAAATGAACATAATCGTTCTTATTGGTTTGTTTACGGTAGACTTTATAAGATAAATTATTATTTTTATTTATTAGTAGAATATCAAGAAAAGGAATGGAGTTATCTGTTTCTTGTTCGAAAGTAAATTTAATGGTCGGTTCTATTTTGTTCAATTTGTTAGTAATGCTTTCTATTTTAGTGGTTTTCGGGAGGAAAATTAGGATATCATCTATGTATCTATAGTAAGATACATTTTTAGGTAGTCTGTATTTTATTGGTCCGTTCTCAAGAAATTCCAAAAATAAACAGGATAGGACACCACTGAGGGGATTCCCCATAGGTAGGCCAAATTTTTGTTTATAAAAGAAATTGTTGAAAGTAAAATAGGTCATATTAGTGCATAAATTTATTATATTAATTATGTTATTTACTGGAAAGGGTAAGTTGATATTTATTTTGTCGAGATGTTTTTTGAGTAAATTAAGGCATTTATTGGTGGGGACATTTGTGTATAATGATTCTATGTCAAGGCTATTCATAGTTTTATTAGTTAGGTTAAGATTTTTTAATTTATTAAGTAGATCTCCGGAATTTTTTCTCTACTACAACCACTCAATCCATGGACTCAATTCTCCCCCATAGATATCTAAAATCATTACACAACCTTGCTAACAATGATAACATCATCATCTCATCCGCAGACAAGGGTGGTGGCGTTGTTATCATGGATAAATCTAAATACATCGAAAAGATGTCCGAACTCTTATATAATCAAGACATTTACGAAGAAACTAATTCCACCTTTATATACAAAGAAATAGATAAGTTCAACAAATCATATAAGCAACTAATAAATAAGAATAACACCTGGTTAACATATATAGATTACCACCCCAAAATTCCAACTTTATATGGCCTACCAAAAACCCACAAGAATAATACCCCAATGCGCCCCATAATCTCAGGTATCGGCAGTGCTACCCATAAAATTGCACGTGCCATTACAAAAATACTAACCCCATTACTAGGTACGATTAGTCCATCTCACCTAAAAAATTCCGGAGATCTACTTAATAAATTAAAAAATCTTAACCTAACTAATAAAACTATGAATAGCCTTGACATAGAATCATTATACACAAATGTCCCCACCAATAAATGCCTTAATTTACTCAAAAAACATCTCGACAAAATAAATATCAACTTACCCTTTCCAGTAAATAACATAATTAATATAATAAATTTATGCACTAATATGACCTATTTTACTTTCAACAATTTCTTTTATAAACAAAAATTTGGCCTACCTATGGGGAATCCCCTCAGTGGTGTCCTATCCTGTTTATTTTTGGAATTTCTTGAGAACGGACCAATAAAATACAGACTACCTAAAAATGTATCTTACTATAGATACATAGATGATATCCTAATTTTCCTCCCGAAAACCACTAAAATAGAAAGCATTACTAACAAATTGAACAAAATAGAACCGACCATTAAATTTACTTTCGAAAAAGAAACAGATAACTCCATTCCTTTTCTTGATATTCTACTAATAAATAAAAATAATAATTTATCTTATAAAGTCTACCGTAAACAAACCAATAAGAACGATTATGTTCATTTTTATTCGCACCACAATAATAAAATAAAATCTGGCATCATAATTGTTTTTTACCTAAGAGCACTTAGGATATGCAGCAATGAATATTTAGATGACGAATTTAAATACATTGAACACTCTCTCAATACATTACAGTACCCAAAGAATTTTATACAAAATTCTAAAAGAAAAGCTCTACAGATTTACTCAAATTCCAAACAGAAAAACTTATCCACAAGCCCTATAATAAATAGATATATAGCTTTACCAACCAATTCCAACAATAACCCGATTTACACAGAACTTAATAAACTAGGCATAAACATATCCCAAATAACTTCTGCGAGTATTATAAATTTAATCCAAACACCTAAACTGAACACGACACCCAATGTCAAAGCTGGCATATACTCCATTCCTTGTCTAGACTGTAATAAGGTCTACATTGGAGAGACGCAGCGTAATCTGGACAAGCGGATTTATGAGCATAAAAGAGCGATTAAAACTAACAACACACTTAACGCCTTATGTGCTCATACTATGGAATATGGTCATTACTTTGACTTTGAGAAATCCACTTTAATCAAAATAATACACAACAAGTCAACACGTCGAATAATTGAATCTGCCCTCATAGCCCTTTCCACAAATAAAATTAAACAAAGAATAGGCTTCTACAATATCTCCCCCAACCTATCAAAAGCAATCATTAGTGAAAACAAGATAATTCTAGACACCGGATGATTCCCTGAGCTTTAAATAAAATATCCTTTGGACCCCTTTCTGCTCTTTATTTTCTCCTCTTCTTTTCCAATGCTATCTTCTATGTATATTTGATATATATGTATGTATATGTGTCATATATATGTTTCGATCACATTTATGTGCATATATATATATATTTATTTCTAATTTTTTTTTTTTTTTTTTTTTTTTTTTGCATACCCTTTATCTCGACATGAACCCAACCACTATATATATTCCCCATAATTTACAGACTTTCTCGTCTTTTGTCATTTTGTATTCTTCGTCCGCTCTTGACAAAGCCCACGTGAAATTTGGGCGAAACGTTGAGCGAAAAGGTCTTCCGCTTTTCCATTTTTAATTTCATATATATATATATATATATATATATATATATATATATATATATATATATATATATATATATATATATATATATGTATATGCATATATATTAGTGTAGTAGATTGATATATAAATCCACTTTGATTTTGGCTAAGTAAATTAATAACTATATTGAAAATTATATTGAAGAAAACAGATTCATCGATTAACACACAACCAGAAAGTAAAACTGTATATACTATATATTATAATAGCAATTTACCACAAAAAGACAACACTTCTCTAAAGTCTACTTTTATTTCGTGCCGTAAGTGAATTACGGACAAATATTTTTTACTGTTATATAAGAATATTATATTATTACACTAGCTGTAACTAGCAGGCATTTATTTTCAGACTTCATTAAGATTAGTGATTTGAAGAAATTACAAATACAATATTTGAAAATACTGAAAACATCGTGTGCGCAGTTTCTATCTTTTGATTATTTCAAATGAAATAAAAAAATTTTCTATTAAATAAAATGTAAGTAAATAATTTGGGGATCTTTTGTACGTAACGCCTCTTTTCCTATATGTCTATCTGTGTTTCTCTCTTTCTTTTTATCGCTCTCAAATTATCTTGCTTTATGTATATATTCTATGTGACTTCACGTGGCACAGGCAATTAAGATCGGTGACATTTTAAAAGAAAACCTAGTTTGACCGTAGCCACGACCCTCTCGCTTATAAAATGCCTGAACGACAACAAAACTGGTCAATGCTGCAAGCGTTTATGGGAGGTTCTCTCTGTATGTCTGTCTATCTGGATATCCGTCTATCTACCAAATAGTTCACGTTACATTAAGAATACTGTCTCTTACCTACCTAATAAAATAGTACTCGTAATTATTTGACTTGCTTTTTCTCAATGAATCTTTATGTCAGAACTGTGTCTTCTTTCAATTCATCGTACTATAACTCAAAGAAGTTATACAAACTTCTAATAAGAAATGAGAGGGAACGCGAGGGAACGCGACGGCGAGAAAAATAAGATGACAACAAAAACATCCAAAGAATTGACGACCCAACAACACGGCCGTGAGAAAGAAAAAAAGCCACGACACGGTCCCGACGGTGAAGTATATGACACGTATCTGAGGTAACAAAAGACAACACGGGCCCAATGAAGAAAGAAACAATGGGCACTGCAAAAGTATATTAAGTTGATGCTCATTGTCTATTGCTTTTAACATGGGTGCGTTTTATAACGGGGTGCCACGAGACAACATGGCAGCCTGAGGAAAAGAAAAATAGGAAAGGAAGAAGAAACAAAGATGTCACGTGAGCGACGACGTGACAGAAAAAAATGGTAAAAAATGATAGAGATTCAAAGAGTTAACAACAAATAAGTAAATTTGCAAGTCCTACGAAATGTGATTTAAATCAATTTTTAAAGAACAAAGAATGATAAAGAAGAAATATACAAATTAAATTTTATTTTATTAAAGTTTGACATACTATTAAGAGAATTATATTTTTTAACTGCTTAAAGTAGAATTATTGATGTTTGAACGTATTATGAAAAAAAAAGTATTATGTAAAGGGCGAAAGACAAAAGAAAAAAAATTCTGGCCCGGTTAAAACACAGGATGATGATAATAAAAATGGCTGGCCCTATTTGGTTAGTAGGATGGTGATAATGGATTATGGCCTGATTTTACAGATTAAAGTAATAGAATTGGATTTGTTTAGATAAAAAGAGAATGAGTGCTGGATAAAGGGTGTGCACGTTTGCTTGCATAGGTTTTAGCACAGGTGAATAGGTGCCATTGAAATGACAGTTCTGTGTGCGAAACAGAGTGGTTCACAATGTGTATTCTGGAGTAATCTGGCACAAGGGAAAGATTTGACAGGTGAGATAAGAATGAGCCAATGCTAATAACGATATAAGGCTCATATGTAAGTTCATATGGGACTAAAGCGAGCAAAAAGAGGTTACATTTTGAGAGACCGTGTTTTGACGTTGACGCGAACTGTCGTTGATAAATGCCTTACAGTCATATAACAGTTAAGGGTAGTGTACGGTCATGGTGCTCTGTCTTTCTGCTTTTCAGTCACTGTGTCTTTCTGTCTATTAATCTATAGTTAACTAGGTTAATTTTCTGTCTTACATAATTTATGTGTAAATTGTACTTGTGATTATTTCACCTGTTTTTCTAAATAAGAAACTATTGTCTCAATTCTTTTTACTATAATGGAACGAAGTTATACAAACCCGACGGCGAAAATAAGCTGACTATAAAAAGTGTCAATGAAGTGATGAAACGGCAACACGGGGTCTGTTTTAATATATATATATATATATATATATATATATATATATATATATATATATATATATATATATATATATATAAATATATATATATATATATATATATATATACATATATATATATATATATATATATATATATATACATATATATATATATATATATATATATATATATATATATATATATATATATATATATATATATAAAATAGTCTCGTTGATAATGTCCACACAAATCTCGCCGGAGAATCCACACAGCGCTTAGGAAGAATAACACTAGAGAAAACTCAACGCAGACACCACAATCCCTTAGTTCATAGAGGGAATTACATTTTCAAGAGCCTTTCCATTGTCTTACCCAGGAATTCGTATACATATGATTTAAATGTCATAAGAATGAGATATATGTAATTTTCAAAAGACTCATTCTCTTAGGGGAGCACTTAGAGATTCGGAAACACTTGCATTGTCCCTCCCGTTAAATTGTATATAAGAATACATTTTCGATTTCATTGTTATTCTTCACTTTCTATAGGGAACACACAAATATCACACATACACACACATTGAGTTATATATATATATATATATATATATATATATATATATATATATATATATATATATATATGTCTTTCACACAGGGCAGTGTGTGAATAATTTGCTTTAGGTTAACATTTACCCGATCGTGACCAGTTCTTGGGCATATCATTATTTCAGTTTTTTTTATCCAAACTTGATTCGTTTTTTTTCTCATTAGAATTGACTCGCCACAAGCTTTTTATGAACATAAATAAATTAAAATTTAGTTCATCAAAAAAAAATATTTAAAATATGTGTGGTCATAAATGTGTGACATCCGCCCCCCATTGACTTTGAGTAACCATACCTTCTTTATTTAAAACAGATATTTATTTATATACCAAAAGTGTAGCAAGCAGCACAACAATAATACATATAGATATCCAGAAGAAAGTTACAGATATAGAAGAGGTGATCAGCTTAACCTGATTACAATGCATATTGACTAACGCATCTCGTGCCCTTACACTCGACATAACTTTTTAACTTATAAATATAATTTAATGATAGAAAAAAAGAACTAGATTAGTTAATTCGAAATATGTAAGTATTAAAATGGTTGAAACTATATAAACTGAGGTGTGTGACTTTTAATAGAAAAAGTGAAAATTGACTTTTGACGCCAAATGGGTTAGGACCAAAAGCCTGAAAAGAGCAAATTGATAACTGAAGCCACACTTTTAGAAGAAAAAGAGACCAAAAAATGCAAAATTGATAATTCTCTTTATTAATGTAGAAAAATTGGCTATATTAAATATATTAACTATTGGGTATGTTACATATTTTAACTTTCGATTCTATGGTACACAAGAGGCGCCTCCGGAAACTGTTCAGAAACTTTCGATTCTTTAGTACACAAGAGGCGCATCCAAAAACCTTTGCGTCTTTTGTACAACAGAGGCGCGTCCGGAAACTTTCGATTAAAATGTCGATTCTTTTGTAAACAGAGGCACGTCTCTGAACATTTGATTATTTTGTACACTAGAGGTGCGTCCATAAAGTTTCAATTTTTTTGTACACCAGAGACGCATCTGTAAAATTTCGATTCTTTTTGTGCGCCAAAGGTGCGTTCTTCACCGTTCAATTATTTTATACACCAGTGTGCCACCAAAGGAGTGAAGGTTTACAGACGTTCGGTCTGTAAACCTTCGATCCTTTAGTACACCAGAGGCGCGTTCGGAAACTTTACAGAAACTGTCGATTCTTTTGTACACCAGTGTCGCATCCGGAAACTCTCAATTAAACTGTCGATTCTTTTGTACAACAGAAGCGCATCTCTGAACTCTCGAGTTGTTTGTACACTAAATGTGATTCAATAAACTTTCGATTCTATTTAGTACTCAAGAGGCACGTCCATGAACTGTCGTTCTTGTTTTTACACCAGAGGCGCGTTCGTAAACTTTCGATTATTTTGTACAACAGACCCGCGTCCGGAAACTTTCGATTCTTTTTGTACATCAGATGTGCGTCTGGAAACTTTCGATTCAATCTTTGATTTATTTTGTACAGCAGACGTGCGTCTCTGAAATTTCGAGTTCCTGTGTAGACCAGAGGCGCGTCCATAAACTTCTGATTATTTTGTACACCAAATGCGCGTCCGTAAACTTTCGATTTCTTTGCATTCAGAAATTGTCGATTGTTTAATACACTAGAAGCGCCTCTGTTAACTGTCGATGATTTTGTTCACCAGAGGTATGTCCGTAAACTTTCGATTCTTGTTCACACCACAGACGTGTCCGAAAACTGTCTATTAAACTTAAGATTCTTTTGTACAACTTAGGCTCGTCTCTGAACTTTCGAGTTTTTTTGTAGACCAGAGGTTTGTCCGTGAACTTTCGATTGTTTTTACACTTTTGAAATGATATAAAATGTAATATTTAATATTATTAGTTGCACACACCAATTTAAATATTTGGTTTCAACAACAACTACTTGGATTAGATATTGTTATACTTGTTCAGAAAATACTGAGCATCAGTTAACTTCAGCTATTGAATTCACTTATGATTTCAAATATCTATTTATCTCAATCAATAGATATTTCAGTAATAAAGAAGAACACACATCTAATTGGCTATTATTAACTTCAGTTCTAAAAAGCGGACAAATCTACGGAACTAATTTTACACTAAAAGCTGCAATTGTTAATGAGGGAGCATCATCTATGGCATGTCATTATACTTGGCTGGTAATAAATGGCACTGAAAATAGGGACGGAACACATTATCAAAAATAAACACAGTATATTTCCTCCTAAATTACATAATGTGGTTGTATTATTCATCAAAATAATATAAACTTTAAATTGAAATATAATTTTAAAATGTACTCGGAAAATAATAATTATACTGTAGTCAATAATAATATAATTTTACTGAAATAAAAATAGAATTTATTCTGATATTTTCCGGATCGTTTTTGAATTATAGAATTTATTCGCATTTTTAAATAGATAGAATAGAAATTCTGTAAATTTAATTTGATTTTAAAAATTAGTAATGTATTTTCAAATAATAAACTTATTTTTCGGAAATTTATTTTATGTTTTTCTAAAACAATGTACACTTTTTTTTAACTCACTTGACACCTTTAAATTGAAATTTATTTTATGTTTTTCTAAAACAATGTACACTTTTTTTTAACTTACTTGACACCTTTAAATTGAAATTTATTTTATGTTTTTCTAAAACAATGTACTTTTTTTTTTAACTTACTTGACCCCCTTAAATTGAAATGTATTCTTATTATTCTGAAACTTAATCTGAAGATGAAAGTTTTCTCAATTTATTTAATATTTCAAATTAAAATGTTTTTTATATTTGTATCTTTTTTACTTAATTCTAAAATAGAATTTATAGCGAAGACAATACTTATAATATTTGAATTTATTCTGAAATAATTTTAACTTTTTAAAACTTATTTGAAATTCAGAAATTGAAATGTATTCTAATTATTCTGAGACTAATTCTGACCTTATTCTAGAAATCTAGAGATTTTCTGAATTTACTAATTTGAATTAATAAACGATTTAATTATGTTTTCAGTTAATAAGAAGTAGTAAATGCTAGGTTTGTTTACCAGTGAGTAAGATGCTTTGATTATTGTGATGTCATAATGATTATTGGTTCAACTCAATTTAGCAATCATTACCAATATTTCCACCGACTCAAAGTCTAGGTGACTCAAGGTAAACCTGGTCAATGATGATTTAAGGGTTTTGTGTTTTTTTTTTATCATAATAAAGAAATTCATTGTAAATTTAAAAACTGCAATACCTTAAAAAAGTGGGATAGAGTAAGAAAAATTGGACGCATATGTATTAATATTCTTAAATATACACCGGGGCAAAAACAGGACAATTTGAATTCACTCTTAAAATATTGAAACTGGAATTGAGATTTGAAGAATTAGATGTACAGATAAATTAGCAATGTAAAAAGAATAATACACAATAATAAATCATGTGATTCCTTATATAACGTAAAATTGGCTTAAAACATTATTAAAAAAACGCATAGAACCCATGAGCGATTGCTCTTTACCTCATACATCGTTAGAGTTGAATCGATGGATGACTATTCTCAGCTATGAAATCTGCCGGTATTTAACAATGTCTCCATACTGCACAGATAAATACATTTTTATTTATTTGTGTTATTTTCAATCACATGTTTTTTTGTATTTTAATTAATAATAAAATTTAACCAAACTTTAGCATAATTGACTTACATTCAACTCTTCCTAATAGTTAACTCTCTGTAATTTTCAGCACCATTTTGTTCCAACTTCTATTTTTTAAACTTTAACTAATTGTAGTAAGAGTTGTATTTCTTTCAAGTGACAACACATTTAAGTTTTCTAAATCAGTTAGCCTTACTAGATCTGTCTTGCGTAGAATAAGTCCCTAAGATTTATCTCGCTTTGTCGGCTCTTCTTTATGTAAGTTTTTTTTTTTAACCGTGATCCCATTCCGGTGTCCTGCCACCTATCTCTTAGCTGGTTAGTCTCGCCTTACATGGAGGAATTTCTATCCATTTAAATATCCCTGTATTTTTTGGCATCCTCGGTAAAACACGTTACCTTCGTTCTCTCTCAAAACAGAATTAAATAGCAGAAATATGATTTTCCTTTCTACATTTCCTTTATCCAAGCAAACCTTATTCACCTTTTCTCACCACGTGTGAATCTTCATTTCTACCGCTCGTAACTTGGGTATATCTCCTGTCTCGTATAATCTTTATATTCCTAATATTTTCTATTCTGAATTTTATAAACTAACGGCGGTCTTTTAGATTTTAGTAAACTTATCGTCTCTTGCCTCGTCGTCATTTTGTATTCGCATTTTTCAGAGACATTGTTTATTTTATTTCCTTTCAGGTTTTACCTTTTTCGATGAATAATACAACCTGGGTTTAAACTACACTATGCCTCAGAGTTGTGTTTGTCGATAGGAGTTTAGGCAAGATGTCTGACTGTTACACGCAGCCATAAGACAGCATAGTAACAACGGAGTGGCTCCTAATAATTGGAATACACGGTCTACACGAACCGTCAGAATAACGGAGCCTCTCAGCAGATTTACGGTCATTTCCTGATTATAATAAAAGAAACAAAAAACTATCCATCTGAACTACGGACGATACCTCAACAACAGTAGCGCCCATAAGGTTCGTCCCAATGGAGCTATTGTTCAGCTACAGTCTCACACCCAACCCACCTATTTTTGTAGCCTCAACGATAGCAGACGTCAAATCGGCCCAGGTCACCTTACTCGCGGTCTTTAAGCAAAACATCCACAGCTGCCGCTGCTGCTATCCCTGAAGCAAAGGCCGGGCGGCCAGGACACTTTGGCCTTCATTGACAAGGAGTTCAAAATCAAAATGGAACTGGAAAACCTACAGCTGGAAAAGGAGACGGCTGCTGCCGTGGTTGAAGCAACGATTTTGAGAGACGCTAACGATGAGTTAAACGAAAGGTCTAGCTGCAGTCACTCGAGACACGATTGTACCCCTGTAACGTTTAAGTTGTCTAGTCGTTCGTTAACCTTCGCGTGTTCGATATTTTGACCCTGTTCATACAGTCAACACTCACACACGCAAACGAACCGTCTAGTGTCATTATACTTGTTGTTGTTGTTGTTGTCGATCCTCGCTGCAACGATGTTGCCTGATATCCTGATACTGAAACATGTCCGCCGCCCCCATACTCGCATATTGTGCGTCACCAGTATCATGATCGTTGTATTGGGATGTAACAAAGATTATCATACACAGCGAAAGATCAGGCAACCTCCCTCTTTTAAATTTGATTACTTTTATTAAGGCGTCAATTTTCTGTCGCTCTTAGAAATGTTTTACTAACGAAGAGAGAGAGATCAATTAAGTGTTATCGTAGTTAATTCCTAGCTATCTATGGTCCATTAAGTCCTTAGCAATTCGAGGAGGGGGGGAGACATTTCATCACGCCTGTATTCTTTAAGGGAAATAAATCCTTCTTTTCATTTGCGGACTACATAGAAAAATACGTCTGTTCAGCTTGCTACCAACAAACAAACTAAAAAAAACTCAGTTTCCCACAAGTACCCGTGATGTCACAGAACCCGTATGCGCAGGTGCATTTTGACCCTTAACCTGAGGTCTGATCAAACGTTGTGGCTCCGTAAACGCTTGTGAGCTGCGACTGTGAGGATAAGCTTAATTTTGCACTTGATTGTACAGGTCGACCCGCAATAAATCGTCAACACAAACGATCCCCCACACATACTTCTACTCAACATGCGTCCAGCCTCACAGGGCCATTATCCAATGGTCAGAGAATATTTGCCCGACCAGGCAAGACAACCGAAAACAAGAAACAACTGGACTGAATACATTATTCTGAGGTATCAGCATGATCGGTTTGAATGTACTGACCAACTCTTTCTGTAAGGCAAGGAAATTAAATGGACACACCTAATTACCCCCTGATGTCACCTTGCGAATACATGTGTCGAGGGCATCGAACAACCCAACAACCGGCGCTTCAATAACAACAGAGACATCTCTCAGCCCCAGTACACGTCGGATCTTGTGTGGAACTTCACCCAACGCTAGCTCATTACAACTGGACTACCAGTCTTCAACGACAGACAAGAGGACTACAAAGAATTTACGAGATCTTTTCAGAGCTCTACCAGACACCTCAGTCTCACGTACAGCCAAGTGACGGACATTCTCATGCAGTGGCTTGGCAAAGAGTCGGTAGAACACGCCAGAAGACTCAGGCCAGCCCATCTGAATCACTCAGCGATAGGGCTAAAAACAATATAGGCCCGACTTGAGGAATGTTACGGCGCTCCCAAAATGGTTGGGGATTATATCTTTAGACAGGTGCACAGCTTATCCAGGCTGTCGAACAACGATCTTCAGCGGCTTATCGAACTCAGCGAACTGGCTACGGAACTCCTGTCGGCTAAGGAAAGATGGAAGTCTTCGTGGCCTTGCCTTCCTGAAAACTGCTCGATGTCTTCGCCCCCTTGTAACCTAATTGTCATTCTTGCTTCAGGAAAGACAGCCATTTGTCGGCTCCGAATATAAGGATCGGAATTGAGTAACGGTCACTTCTTTTAAAGTAGTTGTGAACTTTGTCACACAACAAGCAATAATCAAAAATGATGCAAGCTTCAAAGTCAACCTACTAGTGGACATATTCCCCTCAAAAGATACCAGATAGAAGCTTATATCAGTGAACAAGACCGAAGTGTAACCCACGGCCTTCAACTTTACGCGTCAGCTAAGCTAGGACCCCACACTATATTGTCCTTTGCAAAAAAACATCACACTCGCTGTTAACATGCCGCGCCTACCGAGAAAAAAACTCTTTAAAGAGCGCGTCACAATCGTCAGAAATAATGGAATATACTTCAGATGTGGCTCGTCTATAGCACACACATCAAGATGCTGCAAAGCCAGCATCAGATGCGGCCAATGCAACAGTGAGTAATACAACACCGTCATTCATCCGGGACAATCAATTCAGACCGCAGACGCGGTATCCATTTCTGAGCACGGCAAAGAGGATAACTCACCAATAGCTACTGGAGTAGTCTCACAGTGCACGCAGGTTTGCGGCGGCGATCTGTCAGAAAAGTTGTGTTGGAAAATGTGCCTTGTCAAAGTTTACTTCACTAGCCAACAATACAAGGCGGTAAGGATCGACACTATCATCGACGAACAAAGCAACCGGTCCTTGGCACGCTCGGACGTTTTCGGCGCATTCGAAAATAATGGGCCCAGTTCCACCTATTCTCTCAAAACTTGTGCACAAATATATCTGACGGAGGACGCCATGTCATTTTCGAACCGTATTTGAACATACTCAAAGTCAAAAAGTGCACGGCATTAACAATAAGTCATACTCATACGAAATGGAATACGACCTGTAACAACTGACCAAGGACGAGGAAAGGGTCACACCTTCGATCGATGATATCGCTGTCCGCAACTGGGAGCCGAGAAGAGCAAACACCACAGTTGGATCGCTCCGCTGCCATTCAGATCCTCCCGACGCCGTCTCACATAACAGAAAACTGGCTGAAAGACGACATTCTTCACTGAGACATAGCCTCGATAAAAAAATCAGAGATGCAGATATACTTCATGGAAAGGATATTTGAGAACAGCCACACCGAAGCAGCCCATCTACTTAGAAAATAATTATAATGCTTGTATCTGCTTATGTTTGATGTATACCACCCCCCAAAACCGGGAAAATCAGAGTGGTATCTGACTCCAGTGCCGAACAGCGTGTGTATATGCGGACCCGACCATTACTATACTCTGATCGAAGTCTTCACCTGTTTCCGCAACGAAATTGTCGGTTTTACCGCAGACATCGAAGAGATGTCCCACTGCTTCTTGGCGAAATAGGAACACATGAAATTCCTGGGACAATGAACCAACCAAAGAAAAAGCCGACTACCGAATGAAAGTTCACATCTTCACAAACAGCCCATCTCCGGCCGTCGCAACATACTGCCTCAGACAAGCAGTAAAAAAGGGCCAAGCTAACTACGATCTGACAGTCGAACAGTTAGTCAATCGGAACTTTTACATCGACGATTGCCTAAAATCACTCTTTACAGGTGAGGCTGCAGTGTCTTTGCTTTAAAAAACAAGAGACGTTCTTGCCGGATCCAACTTAAAGTTTCATAAAATAGCCTCCAACAAAGAAGGAGTTAGGACAGCAATCCAACCTCAAGACCACGCGAAAAATTTAAATTTGGACTTTTTGCCAATACACCGCAATATTGGCCTGGAGTGACATCTAAAGACTGTCACCTTTACGTTCAAGATACCCGGGATACAAAAGCTTTTCACGCGTAGGGGTGTCTTATCAACGCTCAATAGTCTATATTCTGGTCTATCCGTAAAAGAAAGCCGCTTGAAAAAAAATTATATTCTCTACAGACTGCCAACTGCCAACTGCCAACTGCACCTATTTCTCTCTGCACTTCACATTGCTCACTAAGTTATAACAGCTCTTAAATCCAACGAGTACAGTTCTTATACTGATCAATCAACCCCTAAGAAAATTGGCTAGAGCAAAAGGGGGAAAATTTAATTGGCGACTAAACCACACGCCCCCTTGATCTTAAAGACCAATAATTGCTTTCATAATCCGCAATCCACGTCGGTTGTCTTCTTTAGATACTTCAACAACCTCTTCGTCTGATGGTAATCGCAACTCTCCGTATATATAATATGTGACTAGGAACCCCGTTAACTTACACGTTGTTTTCAGATAGTACATAAGTTACTGTTCCTTTTCTCTAGCGGATTGTACATCTGACCCACACCTGCTAACCCACAGTGATTTTTTCTTGCCCCTGTGGCACTCTCTCCGTCATTACTAGTGGATGTGACCATTCATACGTGAGGACAGATCGATGTGGCACTAACGTTTCGTTTTGGGCAGCCTTCAGTGACATGCTATACCAAATGACCGCTTCTGAGGGCGAAATTTGGCTTCTTATTGCCACAGCTTTTATAGTTCGATGGTCTCTCTATGATTCGATTACCCTTGGGAGGTACGCTAATCGAAAATAATGCTTAACACCCCACATATCACATAGTTCTCTGAGACAATAAGGAGGAACACTCACCATCATGAAAAGAATGAGGTGCTTTTCATGTCGTATGCATATTTGAAAAGGGCTTCTCTTCATAGGTGCAGGTGTTTATGGTGGTCTGATTTTCATATGTGGATATCAGGTGATATAAATGAAAAGGACAGCTGTGAAGGAGGAGAAGCGATTTTGGATTGGAGAGAGAAAGGCAGAGAGAAAGTGGGTTGCACAAAATTTTGTTGGAAATTGAATGACAATCAACACTTTTGGAGAAAAAGGCATAAAGTGGATTGCACGAAATTCGATTCGGTTCAATACAGTCAAAACATTTTTGTTTAAATTTCTTAATTCTTTTAGTTTTCTGGCACAGTTAGTTAACAATCTCTAAAGACGTATGAGTGGGAAGGCATCCCGTTGTCCATACGGACCTCTTCTACTGGCCAGTTTTCCATGAACACGTTCTCAACAACTCTCTGTATCTCTTCTGCTGTTTGTGTTCTTATTTTCCGCCATATTGCTACTCTCCCAGGTCCACATTCAATCATAGTTAAATACAGTTGATGGCTGTAATTCGTGATACCAATCGGCAGTTGCCTCAAATTGTCTGTTACATTCAGCTTTACTTTTTTTCATGCTTAGATTGTGCAGGGTCAATGGACTGACACTCCCTGCAGTGTTTAACTACACCCTGAACATCTTCCCTTGCGATGTTTTGATTCACTTTTCATGCCAGGTACAACGTCCTTTCCTTACCAAAAGGATGCATATTATACAGGTGCTTTATATTATCTACAATACAACACACCGAAACCACATCTTTATGTAGTAACCAAGCCTTCTACACTCTGGTCAGCATGTCTGCCTGTTTTTTTTGTGATGAAACCAATGTGACGGTTACTTTCAGTTTGAATTCTCTGATCATGTCTCCAAGTTGCCCGTGTCAGCGTTTGATAAGCCTCTCAGCTGCTCCTTTGGTCCTGATCCCTTTATTTCCCGACACTTCTGACTTAATCCATGATGCCACTGTTGACGAGTCCGTTCTAATGCCCACTGCTTGTAGCCCTAATTTCAAAGCCAGGTTGCTGCCCTTCATTGTGGCTTCGAGCTCCGCAACATTTAGGTAAACGGTATCATTCTTCTTTCGCAGCCAGGCAGCATCTTTAACAGTTACACCTTCTATTTCCAACAATGCTCCCAATGCACGGTTGTAAGCATCGCTCTATATCACCACTTTCGGGCCCCTTTTTACATGTCATTCTCCCTTTACAGGGTTTACACTTTTTTGTTTCCTTCATCAGATGCAACAATTCTAGGTCAATTTAATTGCCCCATCTGTTCATACCGGTCTGTCCTTAATAAAGCTGCATGCAGTCCGCAGCCATCCGACTGAGAGATAATGACCAAGCAACTTCCCGCACAGCGAGAAAAGTTCTCGCTCTGTTAGGCCGTCCGTGATTTCAGGGATTTCGTTCCATCTTCCAAACATCAACTTTCCTGCTTTACTCCGCTGTAAGTATTAATCCAAGACCATTCCATTTTCTAACAACTCCGATGGCTTAGCTGTCAGGCCATATGTTTTGACATAGGTGCTCATCCTTTCCGCAGTCACCTCTGTCTTGTCGACCAGTACATCATCGATACAAGAACAGCTGGCTCTTTTCCATGTATCGGTATAGTACTGCCGTCATAATTTTCAGTGCAGAATTCAGTCTAAATCCTAGTATTTAATCTGACCTTTATATTTAACCAATTGATACCACCATAGCTTCTTGTCCACATGGATTTTAAGGTAGGCTGATTTAAAGTCCAAACTTTTGGTTGCTCGCTTTCTTTTGGTCAACTCATTCATGACTTCTTCAAATTCGTTGATTCATATTTAGTGTGGCAGGTCACGGCGATGTTCGACTCTCGGAAGTCCAATTATGGCCTGACTTTATCCTTGGTAGGCTGAATCACTGCCATTAGTGGCACAATTCTTTCAACATTCCCCGACCAAGGTATTAGAATTCCTTCGTCGATCCACCCGTCAACTTCCCTTTCAAACTGCGGGCTTATCTCTTTTTTAGCGTGCATTTTCAGCAGCTAACCCGATTTGTAAACACAGGCAGTCCCGCGATCCATTGTCACTCTAGTGTTCACTTGTCACCATCAAAATGAACTCGCAAGTCCTCGTCTTCAATCTGACATGGCCTTGGATTTGTCGACTGGATGGCATTATTACTGTTCGCGCCCCTTGATAGTCTAGTTTAATACTGCTTGCCGAACCTGTTGTAGTTCCATTGAGATGCTGTCAGGAATACCACACACGAGGGCCATGTTAACTGTCTTCTAAAGACATCCTCCCGTGTATCCGACCAATCCTGGTAGTGCCTTATATCTACCGCATATACGTCCACTGGTTCTCCGGTCCAGGTTACTCTCTTGAGCTTGTTATAAGCCTCAAAAGCATTCTTCGAAAATGCTGCTTTCAATCCTTTTTCAATTCTATCGGCATTCTCGCCTCACCCATTTCCAAATAGACTGCCAGCGCATTCTCCTCCAAATACATTGGGATCAGTATCGCAACGTCATCAATTTTTTGCAGCTTTGCAACCAGTTTCAGCTTGTTAAGCCACGCGACCACATCGCCTTCTCTTTTAAACGGCATCAAAATGTCACTGCTTAATTTCACTCGTTCGCAAATAGCTTCTGGTCTCTCTGTAAAAGAAAGCTTATTGAAAAGTAAAATCCTGATGCTCCACTAACTTCCAACTTTACCTCTTTCTCTCTGCACGTCACTTTGCTCACTGAGCAACAGCACCTCTTCAATCAAATGCGCCCCTTATAGAAATTGAGTCCCAACACGAGCCATCTAGTGGTTAGAGACTCCAAACAGTCAATTTGCAAAGGGGGGTAACTCAATTTGGAACTAATGCACATATATGACCAGTTGGGTTTTGAGGTCCCTGTCACAATTCAAGGGAAATTCCCCTCTGCCTCAAGAGATGCACAAAACCTGGTCTTCTTGGACAGACTCCTTGAAAGGATTGGATGAACTCCGGCTCCCAAATGCCTTCATAACAATACAACACCCAGGATCCGTACGTAGGGAACGACACATATTTTGCGATGCATCTACTAAAACTATCGCCGCAGTAGCTTATTCAAAATTCACTGACAACTAAGGGAACAACTGAACCAGTTTCATCATAGGAAAAGCGAAACTTGCCCCATGACCCGAACACCCTGTTCCCAGACTGGAGCCTTGTTATTCCTGGCAACCTAAATGGGCGTATTGATCTACAACTTCATTCCACTATTTTCTACATAGACAGTAAGGTAGTCTTAGGCTACTCTCACAATTAAACCAGGCGTTTCTGTGTACGGTAGTAATAGTTTGTTGTGTATACGTAGATATTCTCACGCTAAACACTAGAGATACCTAAACACTGATCAGAATCCTGCTAACACAAGAGCTGTGCTGAGAAAATCAGCTATACTTTAATCAACCCTGGCATAATACGGAGATGCGTCCGCAAATGTGTATCCGAACATGCGGCTCGGATCTTTACAGTTCGAGAGGTTTTTGTCGTCCGAAAACACCAAAATGTCTATCTTCTGAGGGCACCCAATCCGACCCAAAACAGTCACTAGTCCGCAAACACCAACTTGAACTCCAACGGGATGAACCAAAGAAGAAGTGCGCTTTCTCATTTCATTGATAGCCATGGCCTACTGAAGATCCGGCCGTGCCGACAAGGCAGACATTGAGACCTAAGAGGAAAACACACATTATCATCCACGGCGAACACCACATTCGGTCACTGCTTGTGCGCCACTACAACAGACAAAGCAGACAGCAGGGACGCCTGCTCAGTGAGGGAGCAATCCGCGCAGCAGGATGTTGGATGGATGGCAGAAAAATGTGCGTGAGTTTAGACATCTACCTACTGACCGCCTCAGTGTCCGCTCTCGTTTCACCAACACCAGTTTAGACGTATTTTCTCCTTTGGTTGTTTCCTCGCGCCGAACTAGATGCGGCCTCACCAACAGCAAGTGGTCGGCAGTAATGTTCACGTGCATTAGCACTCGAGGTATCCACATTGTAGCGATCGAATCTATGAGCACGTCTAGTTTCATCAACGCGCTCAGGCGGTCCTGCTCGCGGTCCTGTCAAGCATATGCGTTCTGACTGTGGGACCAATTTCGTGGGTTCATGTAAAGAGTTGGATATCGGGTAGAATACAGACATTAACCCTATAACCAAATACTTAATAAAGCAGAGCTGTACCTGGTGTTTTAACCTTCCCCACGCCCACCATATAGGAGGAGCTTAGGAAAGAATGATCGGCATAACCAAATGGATACTAGACGCATTGTTCTTGAAGTACAAGCAAAGACTGAGCCATAAGCTACTCATCACCTTCCTTGCAGAGGTTTCATCCATAATCAACCCCGGTCTCTCCTACTGGTCTTATTGGATCCTGAAGAACCTCGTATACTCACATTTTCACTCCGAAAGTTGGTTTGCTCTTTTACGCACGAATGCGACTATGAACCCAAAGACATCCTCAGGAGTCATGGAAATTCGTCCAACATCTGGCTGAGACTTTCGGGAGCACGTGGAAGAAAAAAGTATATATCTTCGATCCAGACACGCACCAAGTAGAGATCAGGCGAACCAAACTTTGAACCTGGTAACGGCATGCTTCTCAAGGACAACCAGGCTACAGTAAACGAATGGCCCCTAATATTGATAATGCGCGTGTTCTCTAGCGCATACATCCTAGTGAGGAGAGTAGAGGTTACGATTCATAGAAAAGACTGTACTAAACACCTACTCAGCCCCGTTGCGAAGAGTGTTCTTGTCTGTGCCAAGGACTAGTGCAATTTCATGATGTCGAAGACGCCAAGTGAGGAGTGTTCTGTCTAGCGTAGAATAAGTCCCTAAGATTGATCTCCCTTTTCCGGCCATTTTTTGTAAGATACTTTTAAACCCTTACACTGAGCGCGCGGCTTCCGGTGTTCTCTCTCCTATCTTCCAGCTGCTTTGTTTAAGACCTACATGGAGGAATTTCTATGCACTTAAATATCCTTATATTTTAGGCATCTCCGGTAAGACACACTACCTTCCTTCTCCCTCAAAACAGAATTAGATAGCAGAAGTATTATTTTCTTTTGTACATTTCCTACATATAAGCGAACTGTATTCACTCTTTCTCACCATGTGAGAATCTTCATTTCTACCGCTTGTAACTTGTCTATCGCTCCTGTCTCGTATTATCCTGATGTTCCTGATATTTTCTATTCTGCAATGTATTAGCTCACGGCCGTCTTTTGGATGTTAGTAAACTCCTCGTCTCTTGCCTCGTCGTCATTTTGTATTCGCATTTTTCTGAGACAATGTTTATTTTATTTCTTTTCAGATTGTATCTATTTCGATGAATGTTAAAACCTGAGTTTAAACTACACTATGCCACAGAGTCTTGTTTGTCGATAAAAGTTTAGGCAAGCTGCTCAAATGTTATACGCAGCTATCAGACAGCATATTACTGTTTCTGTTTACTTGAAGGGACTATTAAGATGAAACTTACTGTCCAATTAAACAAAACATAGTTTGAGTGTTTTATGCTATTCTTGTGTTAATCAAAATAATAATATCAAAGAAAAGGCTAAGACAAACCATAACATATGTTTGCCACTTTAATAACTTTGTGATGAAGTATGGTTTTATCATTGCAGATTTAATTCATCACAGCTTCAATATTGTAACAGTTAATTCTACTTGTCTTGTACTTTTCCAGACTTATATTTCAGAATATAAATACACGTACGTCCACTTTTTAGAGTCTAGTGTATATATATATATATATATATATATATATATATATATATATATATACATATATATATATATTAATAAATAACTGAATAATAATTGTATCACACATTGTATCACTGAATAATAATATATCTACATAAAAAATGCGAACGTTTTCTTAATTAATAACTCTTATATTATCATAGATACGGCTTAATTTAGTTCATCAATAATGCACCATTATGTTGAAATACTTTATATACAGTCCAGATGAACGATTCGAAAACATTTTCGTGAATGACAAATTTGCATTACAATATAAACGGTTTATAATGAATTATATGTTGCGTTATCAATTTGTAAGTTCATGATCCTCTTTAATATATATATATATATATATATATATATATATATATATGTATATATATATATGAATATATATATATATATATATATATATATATTAATAATATTCATTACAAAACAGATGAATTAATATAAAGTTTCTAAAAGTAAACTGCATCGCTAACCCTAAACCAAAATCGAGAAAAAACGATGGATAAGTGGCTGTAATTTAAATTCAAAGATCGTTTTCATTCCGCAAGTTAAACGTTTAATATGATCATTTCAACATCTCTCTGCGGCATGTTGGAGGATATTTTATTTTCAACAAGTTACCATCAAGCGAATGTATGTCTTATTTTTAATTACATTTCGGTTTAATTTAAAAGACAATCCATTTTCATCAAAATGATCAAAATAAACATTTTTCTCTATTAACATAAATACATGCGAAAGTGTCAGTCTTGTGTGTTTCAAGGAAAATATTAATGAAATGCTTTTATTTAAAATGTGTGTTTCAAGTAGCAAACTTTGCTAAGCGATAGCGATCTACAAAGCAAGCTAGTACATATATATATATATATATATATATATATATATATATATATATATATATATATATATATATATTCTAATGATATTCATGCTTGGGGGTATACTTAAATAGTTATATATATATATATATATATATATATATATATATATATATATATATATACTTTTTTTTATTTCCTCTTAACGGTTGGAGATAGACTGCCAGCGGCATTTCTTATTTACTCTGCCGGATAGTCTCAACATTCTGCAGGAAATCATTTTGCTTTCTTCTGTCTGAAGACAATCTTTACGTATCACAAGCCCAGCACTTTCATTACTCTCAAAAATAAGTTTAGAAAACTATTAAATATTTAGCCTTCAACATACACACACATATATACGAGTTATAGATCTGCATTTAGTTTGTTGTATTCTGTTGCCTAAAATAACAACGGTAAACATCCGTAGTCCCTGGCATGGTATATTTAACTTCCATCTCGTATAAATTAGCGATACATTTAAATATGAATTCATTTACAGATAAAATAAATATATACTGTATATAATAAGCAAAATACTTGAATCTTGTATTACATTCTTAACATATGTAAAAGTCAAGTATATTACAAACACGAACAAAAATGCAATATGATTTTATAGCATATGGATGTAATTGATGGGTAATATATATTACTAGCTAATCCTTACCCTGGGGTTGTCCGGGAAAGTACATTAACTAACGAAATTCCAGTAACCAACCTTGGGCTGCTGTTATTCTGCACCAGCGCAGTCCGCACTATTTTAATGAAAAACAGGACGGGGTGTCACACAGAATAACGGAAAAGTTTAATTTCGTACTACGGACTTAAGGTTAATATTTGGGTTGCTTTACGACATTTTTCTGCTTTAACAAATTTAAGATAATTAAAAGCCAATTACAGACACTTCGACCTCTCATCATCAAAAATGATAAAACACTATTGAAAAGCAAATTATATTTTTCCGTCAGTTCGTTCGGATTATTGCAACTACATTTCTGATCTTGTTTGTGATATTCACAAGGTTTTTTTTTGCTTTTTGACAACCAATCATCTATTATCTTCGGCACAATCGACACCCAGGGAAGAAGAAAAATAGTTCACGGTGAAGGTGTTGTTTAGTTAGTATGAATAGCCTCAAAATATAAGTAGTATTAATAGGGCCCAAAGTATAAGTAGTATTAATAGGGCTCAAAGTATAAGTAGTATTAATAGGGCCCAAAGTATAAGCAGTATCAATAGCGCCCAAGTGATGGTGCGAGGACCCAGAAGTTTACATATTACGAATAATTTTCCGTGAAATAGGTGGCTACATAACAAGAGTTTAGCCTGAGAGTTTAAATACCTGCGACTTCCTCTTTAAAAACCTTTGTTGGGAGAAGCTGCGAAACAAAAAATGTACGAAACGGACGTATATTTTCTAGTAACGCACATTCGAAATTAGCCTTATTTGCTAGCAGAACATATAAGTAGATTCATGTATTCATTCAAAAGCAATAATGTTCAATGAAACAGGGGAAAATGTACGGGACTTTATTATATGTATGATGAAGGATAAAATATGACTTATATAACACACTTGTCCGCATTTCTAATAAAACGGATTTCCAACAGTACATTGAACAAATTCAGCGAACGTGGGGGAATGTCACCAAGGAGAATACCCTTAAATACAAATAATCGATCTTGAAAAATGTAATCTTAGACTGATTACATTACTCGCGGGGAAGCGGCTTAGCGCAACTAAAAACGTCATCTTTAGGATACTTGGATGTTCGAAGTTATTCGCACAACGTTTTAACCGATGTAACTGTGTGTATTTATGCAGAAGTTGTGTGTCTATACGAAATTTCGTACTGAAACTTTTATAAATTCATGGGATAAATTGTTCTCGTTCTCTCAGCCGCAGTAAAATTCCTAAGAGACAATTAAGCATTGTTCATATAGCGTGTTATTACTCAGAACGTTCTGAGTTTCGTCATGTGACCAAATATTTCTGGATTTATAGTTGAGAGTATGATTGTGCTAGCTCGGTGTTTAGTGTGTATTCGAGACCAACTCGCTTCACTAAGCAAAAACTATTTAAACAAGTACGCTGTATGGCATTAACAAAACTATACTTGGTAACATGTGCTACATCAGAGTGATTTTCTTCAACTATTTACTATTCAACCAATAGCTTGATCATACAGAAATAGATTAATACATTGCAAAACAGCATTAGTGAAAACCGATGTCTACACCTATGAAAAAACTTAATATAATAAGATATGTTTCGCCGTTGACTCTTACGTCTCTTCCACTGCACACACACACATACTCAACCCCCTCCCACACACATACACACCCATATATATATATATATATATATATATATATATACAGTTAAATAATGTTTGACACACTGTCATTATTATCTATAATGAGGATTTTTTTAATGAGTTATATAACAAAAGAGGAAAAAAGAACCAGGAGAAGGGGAACAAAGATCCATCACTTCGTAAATTTTTCTTCTTTCTCTGTGAGGATTTTTTCTCCTTTTCCAAACGAGTATTGAGAAAAAAAAGGAAAAATGAATAAATAAAATAACCGAGACGTCTTTCAAGTTTGCACTGGAGTGTATTCCGATGACGCATTCTCTATTTGGCACAGAGCTCGTTGCTATCAATTTACGACAACCGTCTCTGTGTAAACAAAAAGAGTACACCCATAACTTAGAACTAATGGGTGTACGTTAAAAATGTCTCTTCTCATTTTTCTTTTTTATAATTTTTTTTTAATACCCTCGATAATTATTTATGGTCTTTTGCCCACGTTTTTAATCGTGATTCCCCTTCATAGTCGACGATTACCTTGAAAAGTGTCGACTCAAAGACATCGCAGTAATTTTATTTAATTTTTTACCTTTTTTTTCTCAATACTCGTTTGGAAATGGAGAAAAACATCCACATAGAGAAAGAAGAAAAATTTACGAAGTGATTCATCTTTGCTCCACTTATCCTGTTTCTTTCTCCCTATTTTGTAACATAAATCATAAAAAAAAATATTAAAAAAAAACAAACTTCATTATAGATAATAATAGCAGGGTGTCAAACATTATTCACTGTTTATTAAAACTTTGTATTTACAAACATCTATTCATATATATATATATATATATATATATATATATATATATATATATATATAATAAAGTAAAGTAACACCGAATCGCATTATCACCGGTGCAATAAGTTATGTCGACCCTCTGGCCTTATTCAAGTTTCCCAGATATTTCAAATATGTAATCAACTCGCTCGGATGCTTGAATAAAACCGGATGGTCGAAATAAATTATTGAACCGGTGATATGTTATTCCATAGTACTTTATATTATTTTATTCTTGCTCTGTTTATTACATTGAGCTCTCATACTTGGATTTCCTTCTGGGATGTATTTCACTCTAACACACGCACCCACTACATATATATACATATATATATATATATATATATATATAAATAAATAGTTATTCACAAAAATAACCAATGATATTATAATAACAACAATAATAATAATAATGATAATAATAATAATAATAATAATAATAATAATGATGATGATAATAATAATAATAATAATAATAATAATAATAATAATAATAATAATAATAATAATAATAATAATAATAATAATAATAATAATCTTTTGTGAATGTGTTTTTAAAAGAAATGGAAGTTGAGTAAGTATATCTGTTAATTTACATCTTACGGTGAAGCCTCAATTTGATAGATTTGGAAATCAGACGTTAGTGGGCATTTAACTGAACTCCATTGTACTCCAAATTATTAGTAAGTCTCCAATTAATTTGTTCAATAGAACTTCTTCCTACTCATGTCACAAAAAGCATCCGGTGTTGAATCCATACTTTTTGAAACTTTGGGAGTATTGAGGTGCACGAGTAGATGTAGCCTCATATGCATCTAGACCCGGGGTGATAGTATAACACGTCACTCAATAACTCCCGGGCCTAACAAATACAGCCTAACTTTTAGGCAACATTCGATTGTATTCATCAACATACTCTCATTGTGGAGTGATACAATAATTCTAACGGTTTAAAAACAATGTAATACCTTTCTCATAGTAAGATTTGTCTTTGACCAGTTACTGATATTACTTTTCCAATGGAGTAAGATGTCTATGCCTATGCATTTGTCTGATGTCTGTAAACTGGTCCCTGTGGTCCAGATCTGAAGAATAATGTAGGTGTAGAAGCAATTCTAACTGCAATTTATATAGTGTTGCCATCGTTTCAATCGACGTGTGACTTGGTGAAAAGGTACCTTTTTTCTTCTGCATTTGCAACTATTATTTTGCGACTTTTTTTCTATAAAATGCTAGAATAATGTTACATAGTAGTTGCTGTTGATGTTTCTTCCTTTCGAAGGTAATCGATGCACATCCCAAAATACAAAAGAAGAACCTGGCCTGATTACGTTCGGAACGTAGGTAGCTTTAGACGGCTTTCATCTGCTGCTGTCAACTTAAGTTGCTGTCAATCTGACGGCAGATTGAAGGGTTGGATCCATGGGCCCTGGTCTGTTACATATTAACTCAATAACTTCTGTTGAGTGTGCTAAAAGCGTTGCAAACAACAGTCTTAATCGTTTGTTGGTTTTGATAAATTGTGAGCAAACTCGGCTTCAACTTTGAATACAGCTTTTTCATTGACCAATGTTTGTGAAACACTTTGAAAACACGGACGTCTGATATATTGAACTCATCGGCTATCTCACACAACTTCAATTAACGATCATCTATAATGAATGTGTAGACTGTTTGATGTTTTCCGTGACAAGTGCTTAACTTCGGCAAGCTGAGCGTTCAACACATTTGTACGACCGCGTTTAAAGTAGCATGCCATATCTTAACTGCTGTTTCTGATGAGTAGAGTCAGATTGACACTTATCAAGCATTGTAGTTGCTTTAAGTTAATTGTCATCATCAGAAAGAGTTATCAACACATGAAATTAGGACGTTTTCATTGTTTAGAAAATTGGAAACAGTTGCTTTAATTAAATTACTGTAATTTGTAAAATAATAATTCAATTGACACCTATTTAAACACGTTCCATTTGAAGGTTAGTACTTTATAGAAATCATATGCCTTGTTATTAGTGACATCAGGACTTACTGAATATTGTGTATTGAAGAGGTTATATCTTTGAAAAGAATGTATCATTTAAAGATTAAATATACGCCACAAAAAATGCATCTACAAATTGTTCGTATACAAGTTGCGCCAGAAAAGTCCATAATAATAGTTGATATGTCGTAAAACCCAACAATTCATCATTAAATATTCATTTATGTCTGAGTAGATTCCACAATCAGGTAATTTTAACACTACGTCACTTTTACATAAATAATGTATGAGGTGATAAGTTGCGTGCATG
The DNA here is from genome assembly GCA_963556195.1 of Sepiola atlantica. Lineage (NCBI taxonomy): Eukaryota > Metazoa > Mollusca > Cephalopoda > Sepiida > Sepiolidae > Sepiola > Sepiola atlantica. Next base: position 130,009,656 of record OY744520.1, on the reverse strand, counting down.
GCGACACGTGCAAGCTAATTATCGCGTGTTAGTTAGTTACTTGGCGTGATGATAACATTTAAACTCGTTTCGCACGCCTTTATGTTATCAACTTTGCGTTCAATTGCTAATTTACGATTCGGGAATGACCCTTAATCCCGTGCAAAGAGAGAAATACTGAAATCATGTGTCACGATCGCTAATGTGAGCCCATGAAATATCGACGACACGAATTTGGGAGTTTCTCAATAGTGTTCACCTTTATTAACACTGAAGTTGAAAATCAAGTAACCGGAGTTTGTAAATGGAAATCTGACTGTGTTCAGGCTCGGTGAAGTGGTGGGAAAAGCGAATCTCTGGTTGATCAAACGATCAGTGTGATATGAAGAGAGGTCAAAAGCACTTGGCGAGTTTAATAAGAAGTTAGCGTGCATGACACGTTTACGATACCATAAATGTACAGAAAAATATCCGCAAATATTATGATGATCGTTGTTTGACTTATATCAAAAACGTAAAATCAGTCATAGGATAATTATATTATATATAGTAAACATGTTATAGTGAACTTCATATTTGGATAAACTTTTTATTTAACTTAATAATAAGCATCATAATGTGTAGATTTATGAACTTGTTTTAATAAGATTAAACTAATAAATGCAATTAATTTGGAAAATAAGTTGACTCTAACTCATATGATACTGTTTAGTTCATCAAAACATGATGTTGATTTGCCAACTTCTATTCATACATGTACGGATTTAAAGGGTGAGTATTTACATTAGAATAGTTAAATATATGCAAGCTTGCAAGTGTAATTTGTAGCACCGAATTTCAATAGAGAAAAATGTAAGTTGGGACACTGAAACGTACACAACATGCTCTTTGCTAAAGCATAATTTCTTAATTAAATTCGTTTTAACAGCGTGTTATCGAAAAAAACGAAAGATATTAAAATATAAACATCAGCTTTTTGTAAAATACAAAAGCAAAATAGAAAGAGGGACATGTCTGTTGATTTTGTTTATTTTCGTTTACAAAACTTTACAAAATCATAAGCGAAAACATTAAGATAAGAAGAATTAAAGAAAAATAGTAAATAACATATTTATTGAAGTTGGAAATGTGGAAATATAATATATAGTATGATTTTAATTTTGAAAGTATTCACACAAAGCAATTTTTTATCTTTAAAAATCAGACGGGCTCATAGTTTAGTGTAGTGTTTCCTACCAGACTAGAGAAGAGAGATGTTAACTTGTACAGACGCAGTTTTAATCACATATGATCACATGTTATTTAAATCATCTCCAATTTGTGTATACATTTTTTTTACTTATCGACGATATTATTTTATTTCTTGTGTATTAAGAACAAATATTAATAATACCTATGATGTTGTCAGCATTTATGACCTGACGGTGAACAATCCAAAGACGGAAGTGTTTTGTAGACTTCAAACTTACAGTTCATGGATCGTGTCAACGTGTCAAATTGAAGTTAGTTACTAGAGTGTACATGCTTTATAATAACTATACTGTGTTTATCCGTTGATATTATCTAACGTCTAATGTGTGCGTTTCATTTAAATAAAGTTAATTTATGTAAACATTACGACAAACAAATGGTCGGTTTTGCTGGAAGTGTAATACTTAGCAGTGTAATAATTAGCAGTGGAACTTTTTAAAACATTCCTAAGTCATATTAGTAAAGGTTACAAAATATAATATTATTACTGAAATGCATTGCCGAAGCGTTTACCATTGTGAAGCAACAAATATACATCTTAGGAAATAATTTTTCTAGGTGTTATGAATGGCGGCGGTAGTTAATGAACAGGTAAAAACTCCGGACTCAATAGTAACATCGATACATGTGATTACAAACGGGTTGCTTGTGTCTTTTCAAAACACGAAAAAAGATGGCGAAAATAAATGTCGAAAATAAATTACGAAACATATTTTCGGTAGCTTTTTTATGAAGCTACTTTGCTCAATGAAAAAAAAAACTAATTATGATAAATGGTATTGAACTTACCACTTTACTTCCGTTTCAAAACATTGCCGATTCTCAGAATTATGACAATGTATTCACAAGGTCTTATTCTGCTTCTTCCTCTTCTTCTTTCTTCTTCTTCGTCTGATAATAGTTATTATCATTATTATTATCATTATTATTATTATTATTACTCACTCACAGTTCTCTCACAAGTAATTGCAAGTGATTTCTCACTGATTATAGCCGGTGGTGTTCCCTTGAGTAAGTGAACACCATCCTCCCCGGAGTTCTAGTACTATCCGCCTCTTTCCGATAATAATTGAAAATGACGTTGCGGCATCGCAACATATGCTTCCCAGTTATTTCTCACTGGTAACAGCCAATGATCTCCTCTGAAAGTTGGGTTGCAATAGGCCTCTGCAATGTCCCGGTGCTCTCCACACTCTTCGAGTAAAGGTCTGGTTAGTGCTCTTTTCCCAGTCAACCCATCCTCCTTGACCCTTCTCGACTATTATGTGTGCTATCAGCCGAGGTTGGTACAATCACTGTTTTGTTTAATGGTGGAAGCAATTTCTGAAATTCCTTGCAGTTTCTGTATTTTAGGTTTATGTCGTGTTTTTCCTGTTGTTTTGTTTTCTTCCTATTGTAATTTTCATTCGACTTGTTACAATTCGTAGCTTATGTGGAACATCCTCGTAGCTTATTGAGGAACACACTCGTATGCGGAAAAAAAATTCTGCATATGAGGATGTTCCTCAATATTGCAACTATTTTCATCATTGTCGTCCTTTGTATGCTCCCATTGATCCCTTTGATTTCAATTTCTCCCAGCCATTTTCCCAGGTTTTCCGGGACTGTTTCTACTGCTTCTACTATTATTTGTATTATATTGACTTTTTCAGGATGCATACCCCTTTCCATTCTCTGGGAAGTTTCGTGTATTTGTTTTGGGTTTACGTGTTCTTGATCTTAACTCTGAAGTCTGCTGGAACGGTTTCTTGTATAAGTTCATCTGTGTGCACTCCCATATCGCACAGTATTTTGTGATATTAATTTCTCAGTACTGTCTCTGATTTATGTTTGTACGATTAGTCCGCTTGTTCGAAATTCAACCGTTCGGATATTTCCCATTGCACTGCTTTCCCACGCAGTTGTGTCTGTTCTTATATTCTTTTGTCGTTAGTTTGCTGTATTCACTTATTATGTGATTAAATGTTTGTCTCTTTCTCCACACACTCTGCATTTACAGTTTTTCTAGGTTTCATCTATTTTAGATTTAATGTAGTTCGTTCTAATCGCATTGTTCTGTGAAGCTATTATTAGATATTATGTGTCTCTGTTCTACTGTGTTTTAGTCGTGCCCACGAATGTTGGTTGCTCTCTTCTTTTGTCATTTCTATGAAACGTCCATGTAGCTGTATTTCTTTCAACGTGTCGTTTCTTGTCGTTTTGTTTCTGGTTTAGATGCCTCCCGATTTTTTCTTTGAAGTGATCTCTCTTGCTGCGGTTATGAGCCTTGCTGTGTTATGGAATATGTAGTTCTCCAGCTCTTGTTTGTGTCTTCCACACAGTATACTATACTTACCAGTTATCTCCCACCTTCGTTTCTTTTCACGTATAGTATGTTAGTATCGTCTGTTGGCTGTAGTGCGTTGTGAATGGCCATTAATTTGCTAGTATTCTAGTAAAATTACCTTAGTTCTTTTGCGTCAACTCTACGAATGGTATAGAATATCTTATTAGTGATACTGAAAATGTGTTTACTCCGTTTTCTAGATTTCTGCTGTATAATGGCGTTTCTTAGAGTGTCCTTGTTCTTATCAAGTATTCTTTTCCAATCTTTTCTTTGATTTCTGTAGAGTTTATGGTGTCTGTTGCCAAAACTCCTAAATATTGATAGCTATCCACTTAACGTAACACCCTCATCTCACTTTGCTTGGGCAATTCTGTGCCTTCTTTTGTCTCCGGTTTTCCCATTTTTCATCTTTAGCAGTGCACACTTTTCCATGCAAAATTCGATTTGAATGTCCTGGCTGAAGATTAAGGTCGTATTCATCATTTTTTAAAGATTTTTGTTGCTTTGGCAAATAGCATCAGGTCACCCATGTACATGAAGTTGTTTATTATTTGTTCTATGTCTGTAAGCTTGTATCCGGCATCAGCTTTGTTGAGTATGTATGGAATATTTTAGTTTGTATTATACTCTAGTTAATACACACACATTATTTTTTCGCCAACCTTTATAAGGTCACAAATAGAAGTTATACATTAAAACTATAAATGTTCAGTATTTTTATATATATATATATATATATATATATATTCAGTTATCATCAGAAAAAACTTATTGTTATATAATTGTATACTACTTCATTTATAAGAGCAATAATAGTCATAATAATAGCTAAAAAAAACATAAAATAAAGAAATGTATAAATACTTAGAATTTAAAAAAATCTATAATACCGGTAGTGGATAGTCATATCTCTACGCTGATGAGTCCAGATTAAAAAGGACGAAACGTATACGTACATAGATAATAAACAATAACAAATATGTATACTATAGACATATGATAGATTATAATATCATAACAACTTCAAGTTAACAAGTAAAAACAGTTGTAAAAATCCATAGGCACCATGATGATCAAGATAATTATAATTAGTTATTAATATTTAACAATAAAAAATATTTAGTATTAATTATAATTATGGCAATAATAAAATAAATAAAAATAAAATAAGAAATGTGTATATATACTTATACGTAATAATATATGATTATAATTTATAAGAGAATACTATACCATTAGACTTATATAAGTTACATATATAAATGTATACTAAAAATATATAGCATAGGGCTGTACATAAAAATAAAACTATATTTCATATATATGAAATTCAAGTGCATAATCTATTCAGTTTTTGATATCTTAAATAGCATACTTAAATAAAAATCATCTACTCGGATTTTTGATATATATACTATATATAAAAATTAGTTTTAGAATACACTTGTAGCTTGTATTCGTAATCAAATTGGCAATTCTATCGTTGTGACATGTTAAACGTTCTATTAGATTGTCTAATCAGTTTCAAAAATACAATTATCAATAGTTGTTAAGCAATATATTTTCCAATAGGGCTTCATAACAATATTAAATAATAAAAGTGACTTAACTTATGTTGTTTAAAAATAAGCCGCATTTGTCATCTATTCTTGTTATACCCACATAGAGATATAATATCTATCTATCTATCTATCTATCTATCCCGCTCTCTCTCGCTCTCTCTCTCTTTCTCTCTCTCTCTCTCTCTCTCTCTCTCTATATATATATATATATATACATATATACATACGCACACAGACACACATATATAGACGACGAAAGCAATAAAGAGTATTAAATTTCAAAAGAAACTCTACGCACCCTAGAAAACTGGAATGACCGATAGATCATGGATGAATAACACGTACTTGACCAAGAGAAGCAGGAAAAATGGCAACAAAAAAAAAAAAATAAATAAAAAAATAAAAGATGCCCACACACCCGCAAACCCACGGATGCGCAAAAACAATAACAAATTTCCTCAAATGAAACAACATTCTCTCAAATCGAAAGACATTTCTTCAAATGGATTTACATATCTGATGAAAGCGGACCACCGCTTCAAACGCGTTATATAAAATTATAAAATGCTAAAACAACAAAATAATAAATAAATGTTGAAAAAAACATTCTACAAATGTTGATAGGCTTACTCCTTTACATATATACTTTTCTCTCGTTAGAACTGCACTAATACTGCACTACCCTCTTTTATATATATATATATATATATATATATATATATATATATATATATATATATATATATATATATATATATATATATAATCCAGGTAAAACATCCACAGGGTAGTAATCCAAAGAATGTCAACCGGGTTTATAAAAAGTACTCAATATCAAATAAATTAAGAAATTAAGCACTTTTGATTATGGCTTCCAGTGTACGTACCATTCTAAAAAAAGACAGATAAGTTAGTTAAGGAGAGCAGCACTTCGTTTGTACACACGCGCTCTATCTAGGATTTTGAGCACTGTTATGACCACTTTTCGTTTACCACCTGCTAGTGAAATAAATACATGAAAAACATTGGATTAGAAAATATAAATGAAATAATAATAACAAATAATTAAGTAAAATATGAATGAAAAAGTGAATGTGAAAAATGAATGAAAAAATGAATGCAAAATGAATGCAAAATGAATGCAAATTGAATGAAACAAAAGTGAATAAAAAACAAAATAAATGAATAAAATCAATGGAAATTAAATCAATGAAAAAGTAATTTTAAAAAATGAATAAAACATCTTTATCCGGCCTAAATTATTATGTAGGATTGATTAACACCAGTTTGCATATTTGATATCAGATAAGACGGCCATGACAAATTGGATATTTACTATTTTACCATGAAACAAATGAATTGAAAGTAATTTTTTTTCGGAGGAAAAAACATCTGGCCTAAAATAAAGTGTAGGATTTTTTAGGGGTTAACATCGGTTTGCAATTTCTGATGTGAGATAATACGGCTATGACCAAGTAGATATATTCTATTTTAGCATTAAACACATTTGTGGAAATAAACTATTTACGAAAAAAACATGCGGTTAAATATAGAAATATCGATTTTTTTATTAATACCGGTTTGCAATTTCTTATGTCAGAAAGAGCTAGCATGCCCAAATTATTTACTTCTATTTTACTATTAAACAAATGCATACTATTTCATCTAATAGCGTACACATATCGCATATATTGTTTTGGCCTGAATGAGTTTTAAATAAAAAGCCAATCTCATTTTCAGTCTAGTAAAATGTCTATTTATGTAGCACTTCTGTCATATAAAATAATTCATATTATTCTAAGTTCGTGCTCCTAAAACAAAACAAAAAACATTCATTTACTAATGCGTCCCTGTCGTATCAAATAACCCATATTGTTCATGTGTGCCCTGAACCCAATTTATGTTCATTTATGCAGCGCCCCTGTCATATAAAATAAGTCGCATATCATGTACCTTTATGTAGCGCCCTTATATCATAAGATAACTCATATTAATGCGTCTCTGCTGTTTATAAAAAAACGCATGGTTCATTTGTGCCTCTGGACAAAAATAATGTTAATTTATGAAAGAACTCATAAAGCATGTGCATTTATGTTGCACCCCTATTATTTTAAATAACTCATGCGTCCCTATCGTATCAAAGAACTCATACGGTGCATTTGTGCTCCTTAACCAACATCATGTTCATTTATGTATAAAACCAGTCATATAAAATAACATATATAATATTAACAGTGGCGGTCATTGGCGGAAAGTGGCGGATAATGACGGATATTAGAAGGTATAAAAGTTGAACAGTTATTAAATCCTGACCAATTTCCGGTGTTGAATCATGAGTTAGTGATTTGTTTATATGGTGGACATTGGCGGGCATTGGTTGACATTGGTGGATTTTGGCGGAAAGTGGCGGATATTAGATTGTAGTTGCGGGCATCGTCTACAAAAATTTAAAATTTTAAAAATACTGACTCATTTTATTTTTGTATTATTAGTTGGCGGACAGTAACGGACACTGGTTGAATGTGGCAGATAGTGGCGGATATTAGAAGGTAGTGGCGAACATCGTCTACTCAGATTCAAAATTTAAAAAAATGCTGATTCATTTCCTTTCTTGAATAACGAGTTGACTATTTTTTCTACATGGCGGACAGTGGCGGACATTGGCGGAAAGTCACGGACAGTGACGAATATTAGCAGGCCGTGGCGGACATCGTCTTAGAAGAAAAAGGAAAAAGAAAATAGTGTGGTGTATTTCTTGAAAACGCATGAGGCGCCTCTACAGGGGTATGCCGACGGGGCTGCAGTCCTAGGAGTCCTGTACGTTCACCCTTCCTAGGTTGTTAGTTTATACAAATCATGCAAATACTGATTGCCTCCCCTGGCACCAATTTCCTATAGCGTCATTTTCGGATTAGTTGTAGGAATGACACGAGTATCATGGTAAACCATGGGAGAGTAGTAATTCTACTTCGTAGAACTTGAATCAAGGACGGTACCGATATTTCCCCAAAATTATACTCTATTAATTTTGAATTTCTCCCTCCCACCCCCGCGTTTTAAGGAATAAGTTGCATTTTTCTTACAAATTACTACAAATTTATACATGCATACATTGGTAACTTCTATAAATATAAAATCAAGGAGGCCTCCAGATGTCTATTAATATCAAATGTTCTTATTTCCTCCTTTTTGATCAGGACAATAGTCCTAAGAGAAATATATATAAAACAATTATAATGTGACGATGGCGTAAAAATATTATATAAATGTATTACAATCATGTCACGTCCTCTTAATATGACGTCATGCGCGCAATATACCATTAACACTTGTGATTACATTAAACGAAAAGATGGTCATATGCCCCATCTCCCCCAAACTATAAACTTCTTTTGTAATTTGTTTATGTTATTTTGCCGGGTTATGCCGGTTAAAATAATACTCACTTTGTGGGTGTTTGTTATTTATTTTTTAAGTTTCAACGAAGCATACATACAGATGTTTGCCATATATATATTGAAATTGAGATGACGATGATAAACATATTATAGCGCTTTCGATACATTTGCGATATTGGTAGGAGAGGGATGAAGTTTTTAAAATTATAATTTCACATCACTTGAGCGGCGGTATAGTTATATAATTAACACTGATGATTGTTAGATAACATGAAACATATATGTATTTACATACTGAATATTTTTTGAATAATAATTATTTTTATATATATCAAGGGAGGCGCGAGAGCGCTCTATCCCTTAATAGACTCTACGAATGGCCTATGCAAAAAATCTCATTTCATTGATTAATAAAAACTTAAAAACCAGTAAATCAAATTAGTTAAAACTTTGCACACAATTTGTATTTGATAGGTTCTATAAGTGTGTAGAAGTTCAGCATCATTAGTCAAGGCAACCCAGAGATCCAGAAAGTTCCATCATGAAATCATGTTATCTGTGTGTATGTACGTACGTACCTACCTACCAACCTACCTATGTGCCACCCTGTATCTCATCAACTATTTGATGGATTCAGCTGATCCTTGGCATAGATAGAGGTTCTAGTGCCTAGTTGATGGCATGTTAATTTCAGTTTACCATATTCCTTAGTTTTTCAGAAAATTCCAAAAAAAACCCTAAAAAAATCACTAGTCTACATGCAGTTTATTCTGTATCTCATCAACTTTGTTGATGGATTCAGCTGATTTTTGACAGAGATAGAGGCTCTGGGCTCTAGTTGATGGCTTTCAACTACATCAGTTATAAGAAGGCATTGTATTGAGGCATAACCTTTACAAAAGTAGTGACATTCCATGAAAAATGCCAGTATACTGAAACTATATGCCCTTAATAGGGTTAAGATGAAAATTCGTATACACTAAATGTACAAAAGCAAGGAAATTTCCAAATTTTTACACTTTTATTGTCATTAAGAGTATGCGAGCACAACAGGGCTATGTATTTTACTGGTAGGAATTTTTCTTCAGCGCACCTCACACACTTCACCCACTCATGCATAGAGATGTATACTTTAGTGATGTGATAATGAAATGGTTTGGTTGATATGTAGTCATACCCTAAATGACAATAAAAGTGTAAAAATTTGGGAATTTTTTTTGCTTTTGTACATTTATTATTCATCTTTACCCTATTAAGGGCATATGATTTCAGTATACTGGCATTTTTCATGGAATATATATATATATATATATATATATATATATATCCTCGTGGCATATGCTGATGGCGCAGTAAACACACAGACATGTTTACTTTCAGCTTTAAACATTTTCCTTTCAAGTTTCGCAGATATGGTGTAAAACGATACAGCGCAGCAGTGTTTCTTTTCCTCCTGGTTTATATTTATTGAAATTTCGAATCTCGAAAAAATAGTCAGTTTCAATCTTATCTTTGTAATATTTCCGCTTTGTTAATTGTTTGTTTGTTTGTGAAATACTTCTATTATTTTAGACGTCTAAAACATAGATATATTCTGAGACTACAATTGCCAGAGTGATGATAATTCAATTTCAAATGAGGAATAAGAGGGTATTTAATATCCATACGTGTACACATGAATAAATACATATGCATAGATATGTAATATACAATTGATATTGGAGACATTCTAACAAAACCAAAGAATACACGTCTATGAGATTTAGGAAATTACGATGAGTAATTTTAATGGGTAAAACAGAAGTTCAAAATCGATGTATGTCTGCAAGTACGAGAAAAGTAAAACTGTGAGAAAATTCATTTTGGCGCGGGTTAGTTACTGTTTATTAGAATTAATAAACAGAAGGAAGAAATAGACATAAGGAGGAGTTTATAGCCATAAGTCTAATGAGAGAACACACCTGAGCCGAATCAAACTCCCAGCCAGCTATATCTCACTGCCCTTATTGAGATTGCCTCTAGAGAATCTCTCGCACCCAACTTAGGGCAAAGATAACGAATCCTTAAGGAACTTCTTATTTAAAGAGTTGTCTCACACCGTATAAAGACATCGTTATGTCTTGTATAAGTTTCTCTTAACTTGCCTATTTAAATGATAGAACAAATAAATATTCCTCGTTATTTATTTATATGTTTACATATTTGAGTTTCTTTTCTCTTGGCTATTGGCATTAGTATCGCGAGAAAAATGATAAAATCATTCAAGTTCAACGCAACTATTTTTTATTTATTTCGCAGACAACGTATTTCCCTTATCAGATTCTTTTCAATTTTACATTTAAAAAATACAAAAGAAAAGTTTTCCTTCCATTATTCTATTCATTATTTTTGAAAAATAGTATTATCTCAGTTATTTATTTACTTACGTTACTGTTTTTCTGGTGTTTTTCATTATTTATCCCAGCTCGCACAGAATGTTATTGCACGTTGAAAATGCGACTTTGTTCCGACATTATTATGTCGTAGTAATCAAGTATTATCTTGCACCAAACTGACTTCTAAACCCCAACCTCGTTCAGTGGGTTTGCTTACCAACTCCGTAATAGTGAAGTCTCACTAGCTTAATCTTTCTTCGTTTAACAATAAATAATGATATGAAACATATTTTTACACTAGCAAGTACCGCTTATATGTACCTGAAACGTATAGGACTCTGTTAGTAGTAGTTTCCAATTTTAAATTGATATATTACATATACTAATATATAAAGTAACATCAGCATCTCTCTCTACATGCGTGTTTGATAATTTCGTTAGCAAAATCCACCTACGTCATGTTTTCAGTTCGTGATTTCGGCCAGATACTAGTCTAACCTTTTAGAAAATATGCTTTGTTTCGCTTGCTTTCTTCGATTTTAACATTTACTTTTGCTCGATATTACTCTAACGATTGGCATACATAGATATAATTTGATCATGTTTTGTCAGAGACTACTATCATTGTCATCCACGTACATTGAGGAGACTTTATTCTAATAAGATAAACTATAACGTAGTCGTTTTATTGATAAATATCTGACAAGATGTCCCAGCCATATTTACTAAAAACAATTAATAACACATGTAATACAATCGTTCCAATAATCGTGATATTTTACGAGGAAAAATAGTTAATTTGATACAAGGTGTGTTTTCCATAGTGTCTTTGGACAAATGGATGGAGCCACATAAATAGACACATCAAATACATAGATATTATAAAATTGAGAATGGCTAGTACTATACCCACTGCGCCACGGGGTCTTGTGACTTCACTATTACAGAGTTGGACCTTCTAGACCGTGACACAGTGGGTATAGTACTTAGTAAAATTCAGTTCTAAGTGACAGTCATCTGATGGTTGAAGGTCAATCTTCACTGCTGGCGATACGAAAAATTGCGAATTACTGAAGACTTCTTCCCAGTCATTGTAGATGGAACGATAGCATGCTACTGTCGTTGATTTAATAAAGGGTTCCGTTCGAAATTCCGTCCAGATTCCCTAGTTCGACAGAAAGATTCCCTAGTTCGACAAGGTACACCTGAAGAAAGTCGGAGGTAACATCGGCTTAGAGGTTGTGATAAAAACATCCAAAATCAGAACAGTAGTCAGAATATACCAAATTCTACAATTATCTAAAAAAAAATTCCGAAACATAAAGGTTTTATTGTAAAATTGAAATATATAATTTATTTCGGCGGAGCAATTAAGAGAACCTTAAAAATTATCTTAACGTCCCATCTTTGTTTTATGTTGCTTCATTGTTTCCGTTCCTCTTCTAATACTTAGCAACAAGCAACACATATTCAAACAATCGCCGACGATTAATCGCATTATTAGGCATTGTTCCTCTTCATTCAATAATTAAAATAGTATATTTGTAATACTTGGTAGCCTCAAAATGCGACCTTTAAAATTGTTAATAAGATTGGAAATAATTTCTGCTATTTAAGCGTATTTGATCTAAATATATTTCAGTCAAATGTGCACTTCTTCGTTTATCAATACTGTGCACTACTTAATTAATGATTGATAATTTGACGATTCAGATGAAGATTTTATTTGAGGGATGAAAAGTTGGTTCACCAAAATTGCCCAACTCGCCACATCTCAGATGACTCGTTTAAATGGCTGCCCCCCCGCAGCCATTCATACTTTAATTAGAATCTCATCAGTAGAATTCATCATACTGAATGGACTTAACACTCTCTGAAATTAAATATCTTAGAGTTTTCTCTGTGGTGCTGTTTAAATTTTTTTTTTCAAACCAAATTCTTAGACTATAGCTGAATTCAAGAGAGCCCTCAGGACTAAAATCAAAAGTAAATATATGGTGTGTCAGCATTATTGTCAGTAATAGATTGCAATTAATCTATAATAAAAATGGTTGCATTGCAGATCGCATCTTGTTACGAATTGTATGCCTGTCATTTTTTATGGGCAACCTTGTACTTATGACAAACCGAACTAAACACATTTCCCTTTCTTATTTTTTCTGATAGATGTAAAATATAATGTTATTATGACGTTAAAAAAACGATTCTTTGCAACGTTTAGAACTGATGTGGTTACACGTCGTGGTAGGTTTATATAAACGTAAAGCAATCTATCATAATAGTTCATGCAGAATTGTAGTTACGTTAATTTGTTACTTGCATGTAACATTTTGTTTTTGCCCCTTTTCAGCAGGTTGTTTTTCGCTGGCGTTTCAAAACATGCTTGCACTCCGTTAAGAAATTGTTTTTGAAAAAAAAAATCTGATTTAATTTTGTAATAACTAGAAATCAAACGGGTAATTTTATTGGATCGAACATGGTAAGTGTAAAAGAAAATAGAAGAAACGGTATATACTTGTTTGTTAGAAAATTGTTTCAGTTAAGATTAAATATATAAGGTATTGATAGGGTAACACATAGAGGCAAATAACTTAAGAATGGGCCATAAAAAACAAGATTCGCCCTGCAGTTTACAATAAAACTATAAATAAAGAGAAATAGGTATATTCGGCACACCAATTTGGTATTTTTTAATAGATAAATATGATTCTGTTACAAAGTCAATTTGTAAATACAATCTGCTTACGTATGGAAAATCATACCGTTTCAGATGCAATTGATTGATGCCAATTCTGTCTACATGTACGCATAACGGGGTTCTCGAATTTAAACTATGTCTAAAAAAGGAAAAAAAAAAAATAATCATAAAAGAAAAATGCAACATCAATATGGAACGATTGACAAAGTAGAGCATAAAAACATATTAAGAAAAGAATCAAACATTGAAATATATTGTTGGATATTTATCCGGTTTCGATTCTGTTTTTTACAGCTTAACAGTCTGTCTCAACCCCCTCTACTTCTCTCTCTCTCTATCCTAATATATATATATATATATGATCACAAAATACACACCATATCTTAAAAAGAAATGCCGTGGAGACAGTATATATGAAAAAGACAAAAAGAAAAACAATTAAACACATCAGGAAAAATTAAACGATAATTTTTTTACCGGTTTCGTTCGGATTAACAAACGTTTTCACAAAAATCAAAACTTAAAATTTATTGAATAAACGGCAAAACATTGGGCTAAAGACACGAAACGAGATGTTTTTGTCACGTGCGTAATTCTTCGAAAGTTATGCGACGCGTTCGAAAAAGAAGTTAAATGAACAAAAGGGAGTAGAAAGAAAAATAAGAAAAAATAAAATGGAAACAAGGATGGAATGCAGTAACAAATAGGTCGTACTTATTCAGTAGTGAGGTATATTACATTGTTTGAGTACAAGTTCTGCTAAATATTTTATTAACGAATAAGAGTGGAACTTAAGTTTTACATTCGATGGAAAGAGAATTAAAGCACGTTCGATCTATTTGAGGCGTGATATAGAGACGAGTCACTCTTGAGTAGGGCGCATTTTATAAGGTACACATTGTAGACTAATACGTTAGTGGGATTGTTGTCTGTTGGTGTTCTGTGGATACGGGAGTTCGTATTTGTAGCCGTATCGCCGATATAAAACATCGGACATGAATTACATTTTATTTTGTAAATGCCTGCTAGAGAAGAAGTTCCATTAGAGGGTTGATAGGGGTGAGGGTGTTTTTTTAAATTTTATGTAAGTCCTTGATTGTTTTCGCAGTTGATGTCACTATTTTTAGGTCAGGTTTGAATTATTTTTGTTAAGAGGTAGATATGAGATTAGTGGAGAAACCAATATAAGATTTATTTTTACGAAATTTGTCAGTGTTATTTATGCTTGAGGTGTTGTTGTGATAGGGAATTTGTGCAGTGTTTGTTTTTCTGTTGTGAATGTTTAAGACTGTTCGTTTAGCGTTGTGGATCAAAACGGGAGGATATTTTAAATCACTTTATGTGATCTAAGTGTAGTTTCCTTCATTGCGGAGATAAGCAAGGCTACACATTCTGAAAGCTCTGAAAAACGAGCCCATGATTTTATTATGTTGCTGTGGGGTAACGTGTGAGGTCATTTTTATCGTTGGATATTTTTATAGACTTACAACCTTAGGCCGTTCATTGTGTTGTGCACGTAATATCACAGAAGTTAAGGGCGTAGTTTATTTTAAGTTCGAATGTGAATAAAATGGTGTGTTCAATTTCATTGCGTTTTTCGACAGAGAGCCTAATATAATGTGGGTAGATGTGGAAAGTGTCATTGATATATTTTAAGTAGTTTGGGTGCTGGCTTAGGATACATTTGAAGCGGCCATTTTGTATATTTTCTCTAAGATTCACAGCAACATTTATAGTTCATTTTGACTCCGTCATCGATTTAAAAACGAACCCTAAAGTAACTGCAAACAATAACAGCGTTTATTTTTGAAAATCAACAATCGTGCAATATTTTTATAAATGAATTTTTCATTTTAAATCTTTTTTTATCGCGAATTTTCATTGTAAAATACAACTTTGTCAAGCGAGACTGTCCTATAGAATTTTTCTTTCCTTTTCTTATTCCTCATTTTGTTGGTGGTATTAATCCCGAGGGGTCAAAAATACGTCGAGTTCTTTAAGACGTTAGAAGTTTAGTCTGGTCGATGTCATGTGCAGATTTGCGCTATTTTTTAAAGTAAGGAAGTTCACATCTTGGAAGCACGGATTAGAATGTATTAAATATTTTTTAAATCAACAATCGTGCAATATGTTTATAAATGACTTTTTCATTTAAAATTTTTTTACAGCGAATTTTCGTTGTAAAATACAACCGGAATTAATGCCACCAACAAAATGAGTAGGAAGAAAAGGAAAAAAAAAATCTATAGGACAGTCTCGAAAATTGTCGATAAAAAAAATTTAAAATGAAAAATTCATTTATAAAAATATTGCACGATTGTTAATTTTCAAAAATATTTAATACATTCTAATCCGTTCTTCAAAGATTTGAACTTCCTTACTTTAAACAATAGTGCCAATCTGCGCATGACATCGACCAGACTAAACTTCTAACGTCTTAAAGAACTCGACGTATTTTCGACCCCTCGGAATTAATACCACCAACAAAATGAGGAGGAAGAAAAGGGAAAAAAATTCTATAGGACAATCTCGCTTGACAAGGTTGGATTTTACAACGAAAATTCGCGATAAAAAAAATTTAAATGAAAAATTCATTTATAAAAATATTGCACGATTGTTGATTTTCAAAAATATTTAATAAATAATTGTTGGTTGTCTGCGACGTTTATGTAATGTGTGTGTTGGGTAACACTATTTTTTTTGTTTTAATAACATCTATATAAGATTTGTGACATGTGAATTTTATTTAATAGGCTACAATTTCGGAAGTCCAGTTACAGTCTTATTTTATATTTAAAGTGTGTGTTGGGTGTTTATACGTATATGATTATTTACTATCATTATGGTACACAGCTCATATTATTTTTGGTTCATTTCTTACCAATTGTGATGTGTGTGGGTTGAGTTTGGATAATATAAAAATATTGTTCAGGCTTTTGGGTTTGGTTTTCTATTTATTATTATGATTGTTGGTTAGTGTGTTGTTTTTAGCACATTTAAGTTTCTAGATATCTCTTTTAATTGTTTTCTTCTGTGTCAAAATGTACGCTTAGTAATCCTACTTTATAAAAGTAAACCTCACAATCACTACTCACACCCACTACATCAACTAATGAAACCCTCATGTAACAATCATAATTTACCCCATCTTACACAACAAAACAACCCCTACAAGTCGTCAGACGCAAACGGATCCAATTAAAATACTCATACCACAAAATAAAATTAATACAACAAAACCTGTCTATACCACTTCGTGCAACAATACACACTTTGTTGCAACTTTCAGTATCAACAAGTTCTATAAAAATACCATAACCTAAAATAACGAAATCACATTAACAACCTATCAAAATATATAAAAATATCCCTTATAAGAACAAACATGGCATCTATTTAAATACATCCAGTAATTTTCTTAAAATACATAAATATATATTAATAAATCCTTCATTAAAAAAATCTTTAAAACTATAAAAAATAACGGCCACCATCATTTTAAAAATATTCCTTCACTCTTCCACTCAAGAGAAAAGAATAGAAAAATAAAAAATAAAAATAACAAAATAGATGAATAAAAATAAACCCTTTTTTCTTTTAACTGACCATTGTAACAACTTCAATGTGAGACTCCCATTCTGATTCCGTACAAAAAGAGAAATACCACTGGTCCTTGTCCGACGGAGCCTCATAAATGCCAGCACATTGCCAATGGAACCATTGATCACAATGATCACAACAGATCATTGGTCTGTAATTCTCCAGTTCCTAGCATCTAGAGCAGATACATATCAACTCCGTATGTGCATGTACAGAATCTGTTGGGCCAAACTCCTCTCTCAACGTATCAGGAGCATAAGCTCTATGACTGTGCGTGGTAGCCAATTCTAATGGCTATAATAACTTTATGGGGTGAATCTGTGTTGACCCATCGCCCTTTCTAAGTACTACAGTATGGGAAAAAACGTCATCCTAGGGATAAGTTCTATTACCCTACCTAATGTCCAGAAAGGTCTGGTTTTGATGGGGGATTTTATTAAAACACCATTCCATATTTTTATTTGATTGTTATAAGACTCATTGTGTACATTTTTCGCTGATTCCCTAAGACTAGGTAGGTATTCCTTAAACCATAACTCTTTGTATTTGAGGATGAGCTGTCCCACTCCTCTATAGCTTCAAGGCCTTCAGTCTTGAGGGGGAGGTTATGAGACAAATAGATTATCGATTATCTCTCTATTAACTGCAGAAAAAGGGTATCAGGAAATGATTAGGTGTAATTATCTCCAACCCGTCATCTGATTAAAAACGATAAAGCAAAGGACGATTATTAACGCCCCTCTGGAGTCTGAGACGAAAGTTAAAAGTTGGAAATAACTCAACTGAAGACGACCAACAAGCAAGTCTTCATTGTGCGAATAAACCACTCCTAGGTGCACCCAAACTAAGCAGAATACACAGAAATTGTAAGATGCTTGACATAATAAGTGCAGAGGATTCTATTATATTCCTCCTGTGTAATAATTCTGCCGTCAGTGGTAAAAGTCTTAGCATTGTCGGAATACAAGTGAGAAGGTACTTCAACATTATTCGTGAACATTATAAATGCTTAAGTAAGGGAATATACACTTATATAATTCACCACTTCGAGGTGTATCCCTCAGATGGTGAGATATGTAAATAAGAGCAAATAAACATTGCGGATATTTTCCCCTTGCTCAACCCAGATGTGTCCTGTGAAGTCAACACCAGTGTGAAGAAAAGGTATGATCAAATTTACCCGTTATTTGGGCAAATTAGTCATGCGGGGGTATGCAAAAGACATTGCATTATAATGCAGACACAACCTGCAAGACTTTAATAAGGATTTCACCGCCTGTCTTTTCTTTAGGAATCCAAAACCCCGACAAGCGTAATTGGCTCAGCGTAGAAGCTATGCACAAATGTTTGCATTTTTATGAGCATCTATAGTTACCATTTGGGTAAAAGTGTGAGATTTATCCAGGAGAACTTCATAATCGAATGGATTACACTTGCCAATCTCATCCCTAGTCCTAATAAAACCATCCTCATCTAGAAATAAACTGAGAGAATTCACTAAATCTGGGGTTTTACCAGACCGATTTAGTAAGTATTCCCTGACTTGCGGGAATCCTTTGCTTGCATCCCTTTTATTATATGCTGCCAGGCCAATCTTTGAGGGTCATCCCTTGAATGCCCAGCATTCCAATAAACTTGAAAACCCCTGTTACTACTCAAAAAAGTGTACTTAATCATATATTGGTCAAAGGAAATTACAGGTTCTGCCGTTTGTATTAGGGTCCCCAAAATGTTGGCATTCCCACCATCTCTTTGTTATTATTATGCTTTAGGCAGTTTAAGGAGGCGAAATGCCATTCTATCAGTCTTCGGGTCAGCCATGTTGGGCCATGCATCCACTGCAAAATGCGTTTTTAAAGGTATTTACTGACACTTCCCTTGAGAGAAGATTCTACTCCGAGGACACATATCGGAAGAAGATTTCTATTCCAAACTGCCGACTCAGATTCTGTCGCATTGCAACAATGTCTCTGGCTCTGTGTCTCGCAAAAATATTATTTGTTTTAACATCATGAGACAGGACCGAAGACAGTACTATCTGAGCATCAACTGCTATACTAAGTTCCCTAAAGGTAATTTATTTCAGAGAAAGTAATATTGTTTTCAATGTGTTTTTAGCGCCAAGTATATTGATAACAACTCAAGTATTGGCAGAGCCTTCGCCTGTTAAGGTGCAATTTTGGCTTTAGCAAAATTGGATCTATCATCTTGTGAGCCATAAGCCACAAACCAGCACGCTTCTTTGGAAGCATCAGCAAATATACCTAGGTTCGTTGAAGAGCCTTCCCGCAGGAGTTTCCTAAAAAGTGAAGGAACTGAGCTGAGACAAATCTTAAGAGAGTGACAGCCAACTGTTTTGTTGGGTAGGAGTAACAATTTTATTCCAGCGCAACCCAGCCTTCCATAACTCACTAATAAAAATTCGGCCCTTTATTGTAATAGGTACACATAATAACAAAAGATCAAAATTGGCCGCCACCGCTGCCAGTATTATTCTTTTGGTATTGGTCCCAGAATCACTATCTGTATTGGTTAAAGACAAAGAATAACTCTCAAGGTTATTATTATAGCGCAATGCCTTCTCATATTGGGAGTGGTGTTGAGGCAAACGCCCATCCTTCTCCATCTTGTTTCTTAATTCTTCGCAGTTAGAACTGCAAGAACGTAAATAGAAGTGTCCCTCTTTGAACCTCTCCACCACATCGGTGTATAGTTGTACAAAAGTCTCAGGAACATTCCCAGTTTTTATTAAATTATCCACATAAAAATGTTCTGCAATAGTTTTGGAACATTCATCTGCTGGGCACAGGTCAGTGTGATGCTTCAAAAGGAAATTAAGTATGAATAGTGAGGCATTATAGCCAAATATTAAAGAACTATATCTAAACCACATCAAGTGTTTGCTCTATTTAAAGAAAAAAGCAAAATCGAATGTTATCCTCCACGGTGAGGAGGTAAATTTGCGAAAATGCTTTGCGGATATCTCCAAACAATACATAATCATTTTAGTGGAAGTGTAGCAACAACTGTAGGAAATTCCCCATCAAGTTCGCCTCATGGTAGGCAGCCTCATTAATGGAGATTCCACCCTTGGGTTTTGATGAACAATTAATACAGGTCGCACCTTTGTCGTACTTTGTCCATCAGTATTATACACTGGTCTGTGTGGTATCCAAATATATTCTCCGTATTTTCCTGGAGAAACCACAATTCTCTCTACAATGCCATCCCTCCCCTGTTCCAGGAACACATCCAAGTATTCCCTATATTTATTTATTTTCAACTTATTCAATACACGGTTCAAAACGACTAATGAAACCGTATAGTTTGATAGAACTTTGCCAACCTGGTCCTGTCACCAAGGAAGCCTGGCATAGTAACATTGATCCTCTATAAACACATAGTTTCGGAACTCTGTGACCTTATTTAGCTCAAAATCTGAGAAAGTTTCCCCCTCAGTGAGCCACAAAAGTTCCAAACTAAATAAATTGACAAACCGCTTTTCCTACCGTATTTTCAAATGTATCGTTAACAGGATGTACATAATTAGATGGAGGCGCCAGCACAAAGTTTTCTGCTGTGTGGCAACATTACCCATGCTGGAGAGAACAGCTTTGTAATTAACGAGTGCTGAACGCTCCTCTTCAACTGACAATATCTGGCATGCTCTCAAGAATTTGAGCGAATTGCCCCAAGGTACTATACCCCTTGGGGTCTCCCAGGTAACACCATTCTGCCACTTTATCAGGCTTAGAGGGTGCCAAAACTGCAGCAGACTTACCCCACTTGTCTTTGTATAGGTAAAAAGCGTCTTCTTTCAAAAATCCAGCAGCCAATTGATAACGAGGTTCTCTCTTAAGTTCCTGAATACCAAATCCATCACATCTGTTTGGGACTTTAAATTAAAGGAGGAGTCAAAAAGGGTAGGCAAATGTATGGTCATCATCCTCACCTGCAATAGTACGTCGCTTAAGTTCCTTTTCTCCTCTCCTACGAATGTCTGTAAAGTATATCGGCGGGCATCATATGACTCTAACAAAATGTTTAACTCCTTTAAAATCCTTCTGGAAAAATAGGATCGTTGACTTCCAAACTCAAGTAAGCAATTACAAACATAACGTATGTTGCCGCTATGTAGAACACATTTATAAACAGCAAGGATTGCTGAGTGTCACCTGCCTTGAAACCGGTATATACTCTAGTTATTTCAAACGAGGTTTTATCATTAGAGGGCATTGTAGTATAGTGCCGTTTGGAGCCACAATTAGCACAACCATATGGGAAGCCCCTTTTGTTACCAAGACATTCATCATATGAATGATTTTCTGAAGCACATACAATACAGAGGTGTAATTCTTTGCACCTTGATAATCTCTCTTTATAACTAGAAAAGTTTTGCATCAGTTTCCCTCGTGTCCACCTGAAAAAAAAACTTACAAATTGATAAAAAGTTCTCCAACGCTATTTTTGGTGAATAAGAGGGGTAAACAAATCGAGCCGATCAAAACCTGCCGTTGGTAGAGGGGACAGAACACTCTTCCAATCTTACCAGATCCTTAATTTAATTTTTAGACAAGGAGACAATGTCATCAATTCCCGGATAACTGTTAGAATTCTTGCTCATTAACTCCTTTTCAAGGAAACCGGTAGCCGGCCAAACACAATATGACTTCTTAATAAATAACCCGGTGTGCCCGGTTACAAAAGGTCCAATTGGTAGCTATTTTTCAGCTCCAGAAAAGCACACCTGATTTGGTATAGATAAACCGTAACTTGAGAAAACTGGCTATTCAACCCTGACCTGGCTGCAAACAACTGCTGAAACATCTGATCCAAAATATTAGGTATGCCCAAATATTCTCCCTCCAACAGCTGCAAAGCCACAGGAAAATTAACTTCTGTAGTTGAAAGGTGCTTCACAAAATGAAGAGCTTGACCCATTAGGCAACTCTTTAAAAATCGAAACTTTGTCAACTCAAGGCTAAAGCTCTCCGCAAAATTGCGGAAGCCATCCAATACTTTTTTGAAGGCGAATCGATCATCAGAAGTTCTCCATCAAAGGTAGGATCCTCCATATTAGCTCTAAACTCTGAGGCAATTTCAACTTCTCGCCTATCCGTTCGACTACCTTCAAACTTCTCCCTCAACTCGTTTAATGGAAAGTGTTGTTCCTAAATCGGAAGGCATGATCGAATGAGTATTCATGAGGCTTAATCTCTACACTGTGAGTACTGTCCAAGCACACATCTGTTACTTCTCTCCTCTTCCCCAAGAAGGGAAGGTACTCCTAACATACTTAGTATAGCGGTAAGTAGGAAAGAGTCATGATAATATTGTGCGCTTATACGACAAGCACATAACCGCCTTTTTCCATGAAGCCTTATTTCAGTGACAAGTTTAGAAAGACAACTAAAAAGTACGAAGTAGACCGCAAGTTTAACGTCAGTGTTTCATTCCTTAAATGGATGATCTAACATAAACTAAGTGTAAATCGTTCCGAATTAAGTAATCCGCGTCTGGGGTCTGTACCAGATATTTCCACGCCCTCATGTGGGTGTAAAAATAAGTTTCTAGTTTGAATAATTCTCCAGAATCATCCAGGTAAAATTGAAGATATGGTTTCATCGGATGATAAATAAAACAGGAGATACGTAAATAAATTTAAGGAGATAAAGAGAAAAACAAAAAAACATAATAACATAATTTAGGACAATTGAGCATGCAAATTAGACATATCTGAGTACGATATTTTCTCTGCTAGAGATGCCTTAGTATATTTCGAAGATGGTAGTTCATGATGGCCGACTCTTTCAGAAGTTCCGATACGATCTATATTTAGAAGGAAGGAAGAAGTCCATTTAGAGGGGGCGTGCTTTGTTAAGACTTGTTCAAACGATCAGTAAAATTCAGTTTCATCAACTCTATTTAACATACTCATTCTGTCGAGGGAAAGTGTGGTCGTCGAAAAAACAGAAAATAGTTATCGGCAAAATGTATGCCCTTATCCGTTATTTTAGTTTTTGTACTGATGATGTATTCATCCACGGAGGCTTCTTTTTTAATTTCATATAGAGTCACCGGGAGCTCTCGAATCGCGTTGCAGAGAATTGATTTTATCTCTCCTTCTGCTTGCAGGGAAGCGATCACAGTGACGTCACGTGGCTCTCTCTATTTTGGCACCATATTTGGCTATTATAGTTCAGTAAAATCGTTCGCGATCTCTGTGATTTATTTGCCGTATACACACGTAAGCTATTTTCCGATCCGAAAATGGTAATTAACGGCTTTTAGTTCGTCTGTAACGTGTGAAATCTACTGTGCATATAGCAGTGGAACTTGGTTAGAGCATATATTATCCCTTGATGCATGCGCGATAGGTTTATGGGTTCCATCCGGCATTATATGCAGAATGCACGCCCTTAATCCATATGGCCACGCGTCGCTAGCCATGCTTATGTCTTAATCCGGGTTCTAATGCGTAAGGAATAATTCTGACGTCAGCATTTCGATGGTTTTATCGAATGCCTCTTGGCATTCGTGCGTCCACTTCCAGACTGTATACTTTTTTAATAGTTCATTCAGTGGAGTGCGCAAGTACTGCATCTCTGGAATGAATGAAGAGTAGTAATTGTCTAGTCCCAGAAAACTATGCAGTGTTGTGACCTTTTCTGACACCGGCATGTTCTTAATCGCGGTAGCCATTCTTGGGTCCGGCCTTCTTCCGTCCTTGTCTATAACATGACTCAGGTATTGTATTTCCCCAAGAAAAAAATAAGTTATCTTCTTTTCACTTTAAACCCATAATCCTGGATTTGCGAAAATACTTGGTTGACATGTTTCCGGTGCCATTCAATGTCTTTACTGTTGATTAAGAATGTTGTCAATGCATACAATAGAACAATCAGCTTCAGCCAGCATTGTATCCATCACTTGCTGAAAAATAGCTGGAGCAACGTTGACCCCGAGAGCTAGCCTTACTAACTTGTATAAACCGCGATGCGTATTTATAAACACCAGTTTTTAACTCTCTTCTTCCACCGGTATGTGGATGTACACTTCACTCAGATCTATTTTTGAAAAAGAATCTGCCTCCAATTAATTTTGAGAAAACTCTCTCCGGGCTGTGCAATGGGTTTATTCGACCTCTTCCATGTATGCAGATGTATTATTAACACGCCCAGGCCCAAATATAATTGAAATTTAATATTTAAATCCAGGATTTTTACGTGTACATATTTTCATATATTAATACATTCCTGTGGCTTGTACCAACGTTTTATTTATTCCTTTAGTTGTACAATGCGGATGTTTGTGTCCGACTTTTTTACAAGTCAGGCAGGTCTTAAAACGAAATGGACAGTCCATATACCAATGCAGTCTACCACAGCGCGAACAAGGGGTCGACGGCCATTTATCCTGGTTCTTGCCAGGTTGGCTTGCCTTTGCGGCGTGGAAGTCACTGTTTTGTTTACTTATTTATTAATGAGAGTGTGATTTTGTTTTTTAGCGTACTTTTCGTATATGTGCAATGTCTGACTGATCGATGTCTTTCGAATTCTGCTTAACACTTAAAAGATCTCGGCTAATTTCTGTAGTATTAGGCTTGGTTCATTTTCTAATTTATGTAAAACTCTACGTCTTATGTTTGCGTATTTCCCTGATACCAATCCTTGAACAAAGATTAAACATTTAAAATTATCAGCACTAACTTCGGATAATTTAAAATTATCGCAATGCTTATTTACTACTGATGCGAACGTAGAATAATATTCCTCGTTCTTTGTTACCAGGTTTAAACACTTCTAGCGTTTGTGAAATAACGTAGTCTTGGGACTGAACAAGCCCCTTAACAGTTTTACCGCTTCTGCAAAAGTCAAACTGCTTGTTTTTTCGGCGAAAAATTAAATCAACGAACTTTGTATGTTCGGTGGTCCCTTGTTTTCTTAGTAGCAGGCGAACGTTTTTAATGTAAGTCGAATTTTCGCAATCAATTCTCTATAAGTCTTCGAATCTTTTAAAATATGATGCAAATGTGTTATCTTCATCAGGAGAATATGTGAAGTTTTCTGTTGCATTTCACACGGCATTCGGCGAAAAAGCATTACCATTTTCGTTACCTTGACCTATAAGCGATATTATTTGAATTAATATTTCAATTATTTGTCTTAGTTTATTTATGTATATCGTCAGCTTCTGTCTTCTGTTTGATATTTCTTTTCAGTGTTCTGTTGTTGTTGCATTTTTTAATTTTACTAATTCTGTGATGGTCGACTGAAAACTTTCCATATTTAAGTTTATCGTTTAGAAAATAAATGTTTTCTTTTGAGTATGCTTTATAAAAAGTTAGTTTCTTTAGATTACATCTACTAGATGTAATCTTAGTTGTAAAATAGAGTTTAAACATTTTTTTCTCTAGATATTTTGTTTCTAGTGCGCTTTTACGCGTTTTTCTTAGAGAACAAAAAAAGTACGGCTTCAAAATGTGTTTCTTTCGGCAGAAGTAACTTTCTCTATTTTGGAAGGAAAAACAATCATGTATTGCCTTCTGGTAAGTCGGAATAGAAATGTAGTAAAAAAGCATGGCCTTTCATCAATTAAGGTAAATAATAAGGTTTTTTTTTTTCACGTTTTACTTTTTTCTCCTTTTTTAACTGGTAAGACAGTTTTCAACCCGTTCGTAATCTATTTTTAAAGTTGGGTTCTTTTTGTTTAAAAATGTTTTCCTTTTATTTAATTTGTCGCTTGTTGTTGAGTTTAATTTTAAATCAAACGTCGCCATTTTTAGGGTCCTTTTGTCGAAGTTTAAAGAAAAATCCCTTGTTTTCTTTTGCTGTGTAAATTTGACTATCTCGTCGATAGTTTATTCGTTTGTGGTTTCCCGTATAAATGTAGATACCTCGTCGTCAATTTGTGTTGGTCCTGTTTAAGGGCCGAAATGAAGACACAGAACAAGGGGTTAGGTGAACAATATATATTGAAACAAAAATACGTATAGAGAACAAGAGAAGTGGTATATCAGTCCTGAGTGGCATGGTAGACTGGAGTTCAATTCAATTACGAGAAGCTTTCATGCTTCCAGTATTCTATTAGTAATGGACTACTAAAACAGTTCGTTATATAGGTATGAACCCTAACAATAAGTAAGCTAAGTTCGTTTATATTCTAAAAGCAAATATTTTTAGTTTTCGCAACAGATATATGGTCGTGCAAGTTATTTTTCGAATCGCTTCGCTTCAAGTAAAGAAAACAACAGTAGCATGGCAATAGTGGGTTCGTCCAACTCAAGATTGTCAGAAAGTACACCAAAAGTTCTTAATTTGAAAACGTTGCATGATATGATAGACAAACGTTCCAAAAAAAACTTTGAACTCATGTGCGACTATCGGAGGTTCGTCATCTTCAAACGACAATTCAGAGTTAGCAACATAAATTACGTAACCTATTCTAGCAATTTTGATTTAGAGTTATTCTTTTATTTTAGCAGATTAAGCAAATTGTTTATATCTAAAATACTTAAATTAAGATAAATATAATTGCATAATTTACTTCATTAATCGTATTAGTATAAATTTACTTCATTGTAACACGAAACTATGTACGGTGTAAATACACATTATGTATGCTATTTAAATGGGTTTTCCATTTTAGTTAGTTTATATGTCATGATGGTCCTATTTCAAATAATATACATTTTCTAACCTTTCTGTAAACATTTATTTCACAATTGTTTCGCTCTTCACAATGGGGAATACTTTTTTAAATATCAATATTCTAAACTTCCGAATGTCAACTGAAGTTGCTATAGTACGTATGCTTCATCATAGTAGAAGTGAAATAAGTATAGTCGGCAAGTATTATAACTAAGGGATTGTTTTAGGAACCAGAGAAACAGCTTGTGTGTTATATAAACGCTACTTTAATGTTGAATGTAGATAGGGAAATATAAGGCTATAAGTGTAATACACTCTTATATAGATATACACATGCACTTGCTGTATTAAGAGTATTAGGGTAAAGGTAAAATGAGGCAACCCATTATACTGATTACTCAAGGTATCTTCTAATTATGAATGTAAATAATGATACATGCAACATTTGTTGACCTCACATTGACGGGCATGTGTAAGTGTTTTACTTAGATCATCAATCATACAATTGAAAATAAAGAATAATTAATGTGAGGCGATAATTATGAATATAGAAAATTAAAACATATCTACATGGAATATGGATCGGAGTATAATTTAAAAAGCGTAGCTCAGATTTTCAGAATAACTTGAGGTGCCAAAATGTAATTAATTATGTTGTTTTTGGAAGTAATAAAATAAACATGGTTTATTGCAAAATATTCATCCGATTGCTAAACGTTACCTATTAGTAAGTAACGGTATCCGAAAGGAAACATATCTAAAATAGATTGGTTGTGTTATAAAAAAAATCATAAGTACCGTAACAACTTTAGATGACATTTGTAAGTTTTGAATCTTGATATTTAAAAATAAACCCCATTCCGAAGTGCGGAGAACATATTTTTTTACATGAAGGTTAAAAATAACCTTATTTTAAATAGAAACCATGATGGTATTTTAACCAATTTAAATGTAAGCGAATAAGGAAAAACACATTTTAATTTAATACATAATTTGTATTAACAGCGCACTTAGTTTTGTATTCAAATTGAGTAAATATATACTAACAATATTAATGAGTAGTATGTTTAAATAATTACAAAATGTTATAGATAAATACCAAGAATCAGTTTATAAAATAAAAGAATTAAACTAAATACAATT
This sequence comes from Sepiola atlantica, assembly GCA_963556195.1. Taxonomy (NCBI): domain Eukaryota; kingdom Metazoa; phylum Mollusca; class Cephalopoda; order Sepiida; family Sepiolidae; genus Sepiola; species Sepiola atlantica. The sequence goes on along the minus strand of OY744520.1, from coordinate 129,981,674 downwards.
GCTTGATTATGTTATATGCTTTATGTTGCTTACTCAGAGTTGTTTAAAGATGGCGGACCTCCGAGAGTAGCCCGTTAGTACACAGTTATTTAAACGTTTGTCTATCATGCCACGTAACGTTGTATACACTTTTCAAATTAGGAACTTGTATGTACTTTCTAACGAGCTTGAGGTGGACATAATAATCTCGGTAACAACATTGAACATTTTAGTTTCTCATTTAGGCCGATTGACAGCTACCCCTAAATGAAGACTGATTTACTTTACTGCACGTAGCTAAAATGAAACTCATTTGTTTTCACACCAACATGCTGCACATAAAGTACCTTTTACGTCAAGGAAGCACATGCACGAAAATCGCTTGTATAGCGGAGCAATTCCAGAACTAGTCCGTCTCTCTCTCTCTCTCTCTCTCTCTCTTATCTCTCTTTCTGTTTATCTAGTCGTCGGCTTTTCAATTAGAACAGATTACTCTTGTGATCTGTTCGCGACTAACCTGACATACGCAGATTCCGCCTGTAGCTAATACGACGTTTAACATATTTTACCTTATTTGTATGAAACGTACTACTCGTACCTGTTACAAACTGTACGATTACATAGATGTGAGTTGTGTATTGATATCATTGTGCGTTGTGATGAAATGTTATCGATGTGACTGAATGTGTTAACCTGATCTATTTCCACCCGTACATTAAAGTTATTATATCACATATATATTAATTCTTATATATTAACAAATAGATAGAAAAAATAAATAATGAAATATATTTAATGTGCCGAATACAATTATCAGAGTACAGTAATTATAAATTGCCATCAGTTTTCCGTCTGTATCGGTGGAGGAAAGTTTGATGGGCAGACATATATTGTAAAGTAAAATATGTTATTGACAGTTTATTAAATTAAAGGTGTGTTATGTAATTGAACCCTGACTATTGTCACAAGTTGAATCTCACAACCATAACGTACTTAATTTGAATAATCTTAGCAGAGCAACAAGTTTTATAAGATGTTACATAATTTGGGAAATCTGAATAAACGAGTACAAGTGATTAAATCAAATTATAATCACTCGGTTTATACTTTCCAAGTAATTCTCGTCGAACTCAACTCTTTAGCTTGAAACAAGGTAGCAGTGTTACATACTGGATGTGTATATGCGAGCGATTACATCAGCTAGTATGGGTTTAGTATCTAGGTGAGCCAGTGTAAATCTTGACACGAAAATATGGGGAACAAGTTCGCTCTCGGATTAAAAGTAAACATACTTGGACTCTGAGCCTCCCTGATCTCTGATCTAACAAGTGCGTGGTGACAAGCCCAGAGCCCCTATTTGAGGTAGTTGCGTCAAATGCCAATTCCAAATGTAAATCAGAAAAAATAAAATGAGAATTAATTCCTAAAAGAGTGATAGCGAGTTTATAGTCCCTTCCTTCCTATCCCCGTAACGAAGTATATCTAAGTTAAGAAGATACATTTTGCATCTCTCTCTCTCTCAAATTTGATGAATGTGTAGTTTAAGAATTCTGACGAGAAAATATTTCTAAACTAAACAATCATTAACTATATGTCACTTTGCGCCTTTCTCTTTTCTGTGCATGATTTGTTTTACTTACAGTCCCAGACGATCACGATGACGCCTATGGCTGCTGCGAGGTGTGACCCACTACGACGGTGACGACGGCTAAATCCAACATACTGCGACGACAGCGACGGCGACGGGCGTCAGTATACAGCAAGCTACGTAAGACTTCTGAGAACATTTGAAGTAAGGAACTTTGAAAGAAAATACTTGTGTTTTAAGAAACGACAACGTTACATGTGTCGATTTGGTGTACTTTATTAGCGCTCTCGCTCAAGGGGAGAAATACGACATTGGTCACACGGGAACTCGGTTGCGGTTGCCTAAGATAGAGAGAAAAAGCGAGGAGAATTATGAGTGAATTCACGTCTTTATGATTAAAAATTTATTTGAAGACTTACGAACTGAAATTATGTATTAAAAAAAGAAAAACACGAAAAAAGAGGAATGACACACACACTCACAAAATTAACTGAAAAAAAGAAATGAGGAACAAACACACATGAATTAAATAATATATATATATATATATATATATATATATATATATGTGTGTGTGTGTGTGTGTTGTGTGGGTGTGTGTGTATGTATTGATATTTTAGTTAGCATGAACATAGGATGACATGCTCATCACACACACACGCAAACTCTAAGAAGACATACGGACACTGAACATATGTTTTTTTGTTTTACTTTTTTGTTTTTTCTGTCGAATGCTTTGTTTAATTTACTGGCTGTTTTTGCGAAGGAAGGGGGAGTAACAGACGGCCGTTTTGAAAAATTATTTTTGATCCGTTCTTGTCTTTAATGCAAAATTGTAAATAATTTATATTTCTACAACTTAAAATTTAACATAATTCAAACCAGATTGACTAATCTGGTTGTAATAATGTTAAATTTTAAGTTGTAAAAATGCGGTTTCATCTTTGAAGTTTAGATGTTGGCTGATCTGTGTGCGGAGACAACCCCCCTCGACGCGACGTAGATTGAATAACAAGAAGGGTTTGATTGGAAAATGATGTAGCGTCCGGCTTAAAAGGGGTTGGAGTTAATTGGAGTGTAGGTGCACGTGTCCGCGCGTCGATGGCAAACGGCTCAATGGATGGGGTCGATTTAAAGGAATGGACTGTGTTTAAGTATCCTTGGATAATAGTGCGGTAGGAATTGGCCCGGGTCGGCACCCGATGTGTGCCTGTGTTGGAGGAGACATCCCACCCCTCTGTCGGTTTAGTAAGGTGTGGTGTTCTTTTTCTTCTTTAAATGCCCGCATCGGGTGTGCTGAGGTATCTTAAACCTAATGTCTGGATGTAGTGATTATGTATAGAGCGGCACCTGATACTAAATTCGTGGCCTGACTATATTAAATGTGGGTTTTCTGTTCTTGTTCCCATTATTTCGCGGAATACGCGTCAGTTAGATTAATTTACAGTTGGTTGTATACCGATGCATTGGAAGACAGTTTATGTGTGTGATATGAGTGCCTAGGTATCGTATGCAGATGCCCCGTGGGGCTAATGATCAGGTCGTGATGGAGTAATAGAACAGTGGGTGATATTGTGAGTAGAAGATTCTCAGTGGAGCATACGTTGCTCCAGAAGGTTGCGCAGTGAGAAGTCGGCGAAGGTAGCCAGATTATCGATTATGATAAGGGATGCCCATCGAGCAGACAGCGATCGTAAGATGACTTTTCTTACATCACAGAAATTACGTCATAAAAGCCGACTGAATTACAACCGATTGAGGAGAATGGTGTAGATATATACAGTCGTGTTTAGTTCTTAGTTCTGATCAGGTAATGCAGATGTGTGTAAAAAAGATCTTAAGATTGTTTTCTTAATAAGAGATCAGGGGATGTTACATAATAAATGTATGTATGTGAACGATTACATCAACTAGTATGTATTTGGTATAGAGGTTGGCCAGTGTAAAATTTTTACACGAAAATCTGGGGAACAAGTTCGCTCTCGGAAGAAAAATAAACATACTTAGACTCTGACCCCTCCTTTATCTCTGATTTTACAGGTGCGTGGTGACAGACCCAGACCCCCTCTTTGAGGCAATTTCGTCAAAATCGTAGGAACGAGAAAAAGAAGAAGAGGTTTAGCCAGTCAGTGGTTCGAGAGCGTGGTATACGGATGAAATTTCTAGATGTAAATCAGAAATATATGCATCATAAACTAGTAAAACTATAATTATTTGTAACTGTTTACACTATTTGATAAAAACTAATTAACATACAACGAATGTGAACTTTAAACATGTTTTAAATACAGTTATTGTAATAAACTAGCTGTACTAGTATTATTCTGATTATTGGAACTACTGTTCTATTCTTTGATGTTATCCTCACAACGTTGTTGTCCATTTACACTGAAACCTTCTTTAGGTGCGTTTTGCTAAACTCGGGAATCGTTTATGCCCAACTCGGCAATCTTAAACCTAAACCTTTATATAATCAACGGTGGAAGCTTAAACTTGTTTTGTGACCAGGTACAAGTTAATCGTAATTGTATTCGCCTGTACTGAGGATTGAAACTTCGACTTCCAGAAGAATGCACTTAGAATAAGTTTTACTTCGCACGTACACTTTTGTATTACAGTTCTTGCGGACAATTCTAGTAGCTGATTCGACATAAAATATTCCCGAGTTCGACAAGACGAAACATCGGCCTAAGACGTAGTGACAATAATACCCAAGATGAAAACACTAATAATATCTATCCATTTTCAACTATTAACGAAATATTAAAATGGTTGAGTTATTTAAGAATAAAAAAATATTTATGATGGATTTAATTTCGAACTTAATGTTTTTAAATACGATTTTATGAATTCCATTGTATTTTACGTTATATTCTTTTTTATTTAAATAAATGTTCTTGTAGTATTATTTTTTAAATCTATGTATAATTATTAAAGTTTATTAGTCATGGTAAATACGCACCTAGACACACAAGTAATGGACACACAAGTAATGGACACACAAGTAAATCAATTTCGAAGGAATATTATTTTCTATTAATATACAATTAGTTTTTGTTTATCAAAAATAGATATAGATAAGAACACAATGTAGAGTGTTGTCATAGCTAAAGAGAAACATGTATCTTGTGTTTGGATACATGAACAGACATACTGGATTTAAGGTTTCTAGTATCAACTTTGAAAAACAGCGCTATGTTTAGTGGAATGGATTACATTGAAATATAATGTATGCGATAATGCCCAGTTCATTTACCTCTGCTATGATGTAACACTAATAGAAAAAATGAGTAATACAGCAATACACTATTTATGTCTTTATTAACTTGAATAACACTACAAGAAAATAAAAATACTAACTAGATCAAAAGACAAAAAAGTAATACAGTAATACTGAAAATATAAACGATTAACTTCATTTACTTTTATGTCTACTATCGCGCATCGTTAATGTATGCAGTAACACAATTTTGTGGTAGAAAAACGCTGACTCATGACTGTGTAATAGTGTACAAAGCGATGTTTTAGCAAGTGTACCTCTAGTGTTTTTACTTTTTGTTAAGTGTGCAAGACTTCTAGAACACCATGTATACTATTTGAATAAATGCATGTTGGCATGAATAGAAAAACGTATAAGTATACGTTTAAAATAATTTTAGAACACGCTGTAGAAGATACACAGATACATGAGACAACTTGCGAAGATTAAAGAAGTATTAAATCGTACAATGTAGATCAATATACTAAAATAACCACGAAACACACGCGAAAATAGAAGAATAAAAGTGAAAGGGAATGCAATTTTGGAGGTTATAGTTAGAACATTTCACCAGGCACCGACGGGAACTTGAACGCGTTGTATAATGTATTAAGGTAATAAGAATACGCAAATATAAGATGAAGTAACACAGGGCAAAGTAATATCAAAGTACATAAACAAGAACGAGATAAGAAAGAAAGAGGCAATAACGCTGAAATAGAAATAAATAAAAGAAAGTAAATATAGACACAAAGTAAGCGAAACGAAATAAATAAACCTAAAACATGAAAGAAATAAAAAGAAAGATGGCTGACAGTAAAGTAAGGGAGACAATTACGCGTAAAAAGAGGAAAACAGTGGATCAACTCAGCTCGTCTTCCGAAAGCTACAATTGATTATTGAAAAAGTGTAGGAAGACATTTTGCCAACAAAAAAGGTTCCTTAGTAATGGGGCTGTTCAAAACTGCGCAACGGAACAATGCCTTTAGAATTCAAGTAAAAAGACGAAGAATATATATCTTAGAAGCTGACAGTAGACACAATAAACCTAATTTCTGATGAAGAGCGAGAAGGAGGGAGAAAGCCAAGTTAATGTGATGCCACGTTTGAGAAACGAATCAGATGTCAGTACCTCAAGAAGGAACTTGTTCGGGAAACGTGCGTTGGGAAACTTAAAGGAGAGATATTCTCGAAATGCGTCTACTAGAATTACAAAGATAAGAGAGAGAGAAAGAGAGAGAGAGAGAGAGACGGAGGGGAAACAAGACATACTATTACTAACTGGAATAGATGTATAATAACATTCCCACGTTTCTTTGAGGTTATAATTATCTAGAAGAGACAAAATTAGTTTAAGTCAAATTTTTATCTGTCGAGTACTATACCGAACAGAGAAACAGATTACATATATTCCTTCTCCAGTCGTTTCATTTACTATCTGGTCTCGCAAGCCTGTTTTATAACACACTAGCCTTTTTTTAGTTTTTTAATGTCGAAACCTTATAAATATTATTATTCTACTAGTTTTTAACAACGTTTTCTGCGGTGTTCGTGCACGACATGGCTATGCCGATGTCACATTTACTTACCTTCCACCGATGTATAGATTATACGAAGAAAAACATTCGTGAATTTTGTAGAAATAAATACGTTACTTAGTAGATTCATGAGACAGTAACTACACCATTTGAAATTATTTTAAGAAAAACTAATTTCGTTTGAACTAATGCCAAACATCATGTGTGTCTAATTATTTTATGAGCATCAGTGGAACAATCACTTAGTTTTTAAATAGATATAGAATGTTGATGTTAAATTCTTGAAATTTATAAAACACGTAGACAGTTAGAAAAAAACATTTTGACATACGTGAAATGCGAACTTAATTAAACGTGGTGTCTGTTCCCTTTTCAAGTTATCACGTGTTTATATTTGCGTACGAACAGCTCAACTCAAAACATCATAACCTCTGAATACTATGTAGCTTATTTTTATCATTCAGACTACTATTCCCATTCTGGTCGTTATTTCCGGCAGTGTAACCCCTTCCTTTCTTCAAGTTAATATTTCTGAAATTGTTTATATGCATTCTTGATCATCTACATAATTTGAAAGTAGATTCAATTCACGAAGGTAGATTGTTCTCATTCTATCAGCCATTGCGAAATAAAAGTGTTAATTGTATTTATAATTATTTTTAATTCTCATCGCTTGTAGTAGGGATTAATCGTTCAAACACTAGAAGACTGTCACATAGAACTGAATGTTAATGAACAGTTTCAACTGTTACGTTACGTGTCAATGGCTGACGCAAAGAGAATACTTTTGTCTGCGTATTTAAATTAGGATCAAGTTCAAACGTTTGTATAGGTTCAGGAGTTCGACATAATTATTCATTTATTCGAAAAATTTACCTTGAAAAAGTCGGAATGCCGAAACGTATTATTATGTCTTTTCTGTTCTACTTCTTTGTGCGTATCCTTTTTTAATGCTATTTATAGTAAACTCTAGAAAAAAAATTAAAAGACATACACTATAATTACAAATATAAGACAATATACATATAAACACTATACATATAACATAATATAGATATAAAAACGACATAAATATAAAAACGATATACATATAAAAACAATATACTTTTAAATATATATATATAAACAATATATATATAAACACAATAAAAACAACATACATATAACATTATATACACATGGAAACAATATACATACAAGCAATATACATATACACACGATATACATATAAACTATATACATATAACACAATATACATGTAAAAACGATATACATACAAACAGTATACATATAAAAAATATACATATAAAAACAATATATATATATATATATATATTAAAACGATATACATATAAACACAAAATACATATAAAATAATATACACATATAAACAATATACATATAAACATGATATACATATCAACAATATACATACGAAACAATATACATATAAAACAATATACATATAAAAGCGATATACATATAAACGATATACATATAAAACAACAGACATATAAAACAATATACACATAAAACCAATATACATATACACAATATACATATACACAATATACATATAACACAGTATACATATACAAACGATATACATATAAACTATATACATATAAAACTATATACATATAAAACGATACACATATAAACACGATATACATTTAAACAATATACATATAACACATTAAAAACATCTTGAAAAATAACAATCAGTGTTCTCGAACTATTTCAAAGATAAACAGTGAATTTAAGTCTTAATATACTGAATTAAAAAAAATGTGTACCTAAGAATTGCATTACCTGCACAAAACGAAGTGAGAATAAATTTAAATTCAATCAATGTAAACAAAGTATGGAATCAAATAACTGTTATATATTTTGTGTTATTATTATTAATTTAACATAGAATATCTGGCTGATAGAAATGTACAGAGTATTATACTTACATTTGTTCATTTTTGAAGATTAGAAAAATGTCTACATTTAATTGACAAGTATGGTAGACCAGAACCACGATTTTCCATTGTTATATTTGTAACTTTATATTTAACACATAGTTTTTGTAATAATCTCCCCTTACATTATTTCTAGTGTTATTAGACAAAATATAAACTGTTTATTTATTGTATTAAAAGGTACTTCTACAAATTTACCTATTAATACCATTTTATATTTTATTGAGCTCTATGATATTTATTTACCTATCTGATTCTAATCAAGATGTATCAAATAAAAATGCTATTTAAAGAAGATAGAATAAAATTAGGATTAAATTCAAATGACTTACACGTATCTTAGCTTTTTTATACAAGTGTTATAATAATAATAAACTATCACATTTATTTTGCGTGTGAAGTTAAACAAATGTCATTAACATTTCGAGGCCCTGAAAAGGTCCGTTCTGGAATTATTTAATTGCTCTTGCATGCTACCTCCCTCTTGGATTGATATCAATCATATATCTTCCTAACTAAAGTCAACGTATGAATCATCAGATCCAGAAAATATAAGAATTTGAGTAGCAAACTAGCACAAAATTCATACGTGAATAATTGAAAAAATCTTCAGGAATAAAATAATAAGTATTTTCATAAATGTGTCCTTCAAAATTGAATATTTTCCTTATGAATTTATCAATTTTACTATCAATTTCCGATAAATGACTGATGCATTTTTTAAAGGGGTCCTTTGCAATATCCCCTGTAAATCCATCATCAGTTGATCTGATATCTCAGGGATATTCTATTTGCGGATAGGAAGCATAACATTTCTTTAAAAAATAAATACATTAAAATTCAAAATTAATATACTGGGGGGAGATATTATAATTATAATTTTATGATTTGATGTTTAAATTAAACCAGAAAATAACTTCTGAATTTTAAACAAGTATGCATCATGAGGCCTCTCAGATTTGTCAGCAGTTTCGTTCGTGTTGCTGCTTCTTTCTTAGACCTATTTTTAGAAATTCTTCTGGCATCAATATCATTGACTGCATTATGATTTACATTCATGAAAGTGCTGATGCTACAAACGTTAGTATTACGTGTCAGTCGTTTTCTCTCACCGAATTCGCCAATGCAGCTTTCTACAAGCACTCTGCGTGGTTCCTGACAGATGGCATTAATAGATCTTAGGATCCGGATACTGTAGTAAATGAAGGTTTGCAATACCTCTTTAACACATATAATTTCTATGCTAAAGAGGAGTCATCTTGTCCTAATCAATATTCTCCCTTTACGGCAGGGGATAACCACAAATTTGCATGTGAATAATACAATATTATAAGGGTCCTGAATTGTTACTTTAATTTATAATACCTCCTTAACGAGATGTATATTAAAGGTAGTGTTATAGTCAGTTTTATTTAGTGTATAAACGATACTCATCCAATGCACAGTACTTACACTACTACAACAGCCGTCTCCACTTGAAAGGCGCTTTAAAGATTAGTTGTTTACTTGTTCTTGTTTGTGAACCCTTAAAAAGAGTTGTTAATTTCTATAGTATAGAAAATAAGTAGCATCTAGCTGAAATATTTTGTGAGTTCGATTCCCTCGAACTCTAGGAATTACGAACAATTTAAGGCATAATCCAGGCAAGAAGCCCTTCCATGACCTAATATTCACTTCCTTTTCACAATATCGAAGATAATTAAAATAAACATAATTTTCGACTAGGCACTCACCATACGAGGCCTTTCACAATCCGTAAGAGCCTTTCTGCTTTCTCAAGAAACTGGCTCTAGTGGGGGTTCATTGCAGTTGAGCTCAAGTGAGCATTTTCCAACAAATAACACGCGGTATGGTCAACTGGAACACGCTCAGTTAATGAATTTTATTTTGCCTATCAGTGTTTGTAACAAGTCATGAACACAGAGGCCAGTCATTATTGAATACTAGTTGGTTTACTGTATTTTGCTTGAGCGACTGTCACCTGGAAAGGTCTCACGGAAGAAAGGTTGGCAGAGCCATATGTTGTAGTAAACTGCAATTAAAATACATTCCATCTTGTGCCGTGTCATCAAACATTATTGTTGCATTTTCTGCTTTTAGAGCTGCGTCGAGTGTTAGGTAATCAGCAAAAAACGAGATCTCCAACAATGCGGTAGACAGTTCTCTGGCATACTCTTTCAAAAGGTTTTCGAAACTCTAGAATCTGCATGAGAAAATAACCAACTGCATTGTTTTGAAAACTGTAGTTTAGTTTTTATTTACAACCACCTCATCACATTTGTTTTTCTTTTCGGTTTTATGTTGGTTATCTAGAATTTGGTGTAAGCATTTGCCAATTTTTGTTTGATGTGTGATATTCTAGCATTCGACTTAGGTGGTGTACGGTTGATTGTTTTTTAAAACAAAAGTTCATTTTTTACTTTTTCAATTTTTTTAACACAATGTTTTTAATTAAATAAGTAAAAGCAGAACCATTGGATGCATTTGTTGATATAGTATAACTCCGAGTATTATCACACATTGTATTTGAGAGGTTACATAAATAGGCTTCGATTTTGCACTCGTTCTAGCAGGCGCTTATATTTAAAACATGTCTTTTTTCCAAATAATTTCAATGCAGAAATCAAAGAACTGGTTATTGGTGGAAAACTATTCTGTATGTTTTCTATTGTAACCTATACTTGTATCCTATTCCCGGACGAATCTCTATCGATAAATTTCTTTAGTATGTGTCAAACTAAATCTAGATAGGCACTCTCAACAATAGGGTACTGCTCCTAGATATATGCTCGCAAAGACATCTGAGAATTAAAAGGAAATATAACCAGAACCAACTAAATTACTTTCAGTAGACACATGACATCTTGTTTTATAAAAAAAAAGGTTTGTTTTCGTGTGCACACTTAATATTTTTTTTATTTTAAAGATTCATATCTAACTGGTATTGCTTTTAAATTCAGTAATACTCTGAACTCATAGATGATATCAGAAGCAACTATCGTCTGTTTACAAGCATTTTTACCGTAGAATTTGAAATAAAAGTTTTGTAAAATTTTGTTCAAAATGTATTTATTACTTTTTTCAGTACCGACTACATGCTGCATCGATTAGATCAATTCTTTTCTGCTTCCTGTTTCCTTGACTGTACCGACATGCAAAGGTTTAACATTAATGTAAACATAATCTCGCTACACAGCTCCCAACTTAGGATGACACCCAAAACCTACTCCCTAATTCTCAGTAGCGCCTTACATCTACAGTGGTTTATATAGATAAATATATTTAGCAATTATATTAAACATGTTGTAAAGATAATTTAAATAAACTCTTTTTAATTAAAACTAAAATCGCATTCTAACTGCAAACAAGTAAATTATATCCACTTATATATATTATTATTAATAATAAAGAAAGAGCAAAAATAATTATTTATTGATAATTAAATAAAATTCAAATTTGAGAGAAAATTATTTTTATTAATGAAAAAAATTACAAAAAATTACATTTTATTTTTCCAAATGATGCATATTTATTGATAGTGATTAATGAAACTGACGGGGTTGTTTATTATCTGAAAATAACATGTGAATACTGGTGGGTAGTGATTAGCGGTGCACATCTCATCTTGTTATGATTACACTGTCCTACCATAGATTTAGAGGTTAACCATTTGTAAAAATAAACGTACTTTGTAAATTATTTGTTCTGAAATGATCAGGTATCCTCATTTAAAATGTTTGTTTTGTTTTCGGGATTAAAATAAATACACCATACCTACACGTCCATACGCAAAAATTAAATATTTAACACTCGCGCTGTAATATTTTAAGTAAAATTTCATCGGTAATATCATATAGTTATATTTTTAGGATCATATTATCTTCTGAGTAAATATTAAATAAACAATTATTTTCTTCGAGTTATGTAGATTTTATAAACACATAATTTAGGGGATTTTGTCGTAATATATAGGAATTAATTTTTCAAATATGTTAACCATAAACGTATACGGTTTTCATTAAGAGCATGTGCTTTTTAAATACCCTAATATACAACTTTAGTAAAGGTATTTATGTTTACACTAAATAATACATTTTCACTATGATTTCTAAAAATGGTTCAATATAATCCGTGATCATTTATTCAAAATACGGAACATTTCATTAACATTAGTTGATATCCTTTATTTGCGGTTTATTTTTAAGTGAAGAGATGGGGTCAATTTATTTCTCATTTTTGAGGACCAGACATTTATTTGCCCATACCTATATATATACTCTATTAACAAATAGATTCAATTGTTTACTCGTTTGAGAATAAACGTTGGCAATAAACTTCACTATCGAAGAGAAATATGTTTTTTTTTAATATTCACCATAATTAGAAATGGCAGTAGTTAATTTGAAATGTTCGGTTAGATCACTTGTCATTATTATCTCTATTAAAGCACATTATATTGATGTGTTAATATTTTTAGAAAATGTAATACCCCATCTATTCAATACTATATCTCTTATACGATACATGATTACAATTTGCAATTTTAACTTTAATTGCGGTGATATTCCAAGTTAATTACATGTCAGTATTAGTACTTAAATCGAGAAAATAGACCCTTTATGACTACAAACTCGATAGGACTGATTCCAGATGTTGCGACAAATACTAATTTAGTTGAACGGCATTTCATTTGACACTAAAGTAAACATCATTTTATAATTAGATGACGACAATAGTTTCATCAGGACAGCATGAATCCTATCGACCGAAACATGTAAATAAAGTAAATAAATAAATGGGAATATTTTAAAATATTTCTTTAAAAAAATATGACTTCATCAAAATAATACTCATGGTCATAGATGCTAAACCAAAGCAAGAAGTAGTCTAACCTTTTCTGAACAGTAGCTATATATTGTATTATTAAAACAACAGGACTACGTGAGGTGTAAGAGTAGAATATTAAATGTATATTTAAATATGTGGCATGCGCCCGTAAATATGAAAAAGTAGAAGAAAAAACATTGAGTGTCGAAAACAAACAGAACAAATAAGTAATAATGCAAAAACGAACAAGTCAACAATATTAAGATAGGACATTGAAGGTATACGCAAATATTATCACAATTACTACTTTAATATTATTGAACTGGGTTAAACATAGAAGATTATAGGACAATAGCAGAAAGGGTTGGAAGTACTCAGCTTATAATACGATAATATCATTTTCATTCTTAATCCTTACATTTTATAATATACAGTGTATCGACTTTCGTCTAGCTATGTGCTCAGCATTCAATGGATGAAAGAGGTTGGACATAAATTAATACCATTTGAACTAAAAGGACACTCATACAAGGAAGCATTGAGTTCAGAACTCTCTACCAACTGGTTGTTTATCCGTGGTGTCAACACATGTGTTGATAATCACGTGATACTGAAGTACTTGTTAAATGCATCTTACGATTTATATTTTGCAGGGAGGTGTCGCCGCCCTCGAACATAAAGTGCTTGTTCCACTAAAATGGTCACTCCTGTTGTACTGGCCAGACTCAGTGTCGCTTAACGTCGGTGATCTACTAAACACCGGTTTATCAACAGAAGTTTGTCAGCAAATTCATAGTTTGAAAAAAAAAACAGGCGTGTTTGTCAATCGCTGATCATCCGTGTAAACTTCTACTTCAGGTTGTGAACCCCTATTAGTGTCTGTATTCTCATATTTAAGTTCTATAATTGCAAGCTATAAACAAAATAAATCACAGTAAAATGTCGCATTTTTATGGATGTCAAACACGAAAGTAAACATAGAATAGTGTTGTATTGTTTGTTTCTTAAAAAAAGGCAAACATAAATAGATTGAAAGATATGATTATCTATTACTAAGAGGCATGCATCTAGATGTATTAATCTGTACTTAAATACGTTACACACGTTCATATTTACAGTCTTTGGATCTTGCTTGCTAGTTATCTTATATATATATATATATATATATATATATATATATATATATATATATAGAGAGAGAGAGAGAGATGGATAGATAGATAGATAGATAGATAGATAGATATAGATATAGATATAGATAGATGAATAGATTCGATGTTAATATGCACGGACATTTTACCTATAGAGTAGGTGAAATGCGACAATCAACCCAAAGAGAAACATGGGAAACTTGAAGAGAACCAATTGAAAGGAGATGTTAAAGCACTTCCGCACGTGACATAGAGTCAGCGGAAATGTATTCCCCGTTTTACTGGACCCCTTACAGTGTCAACTTGTCGGACTAACAGCGAGCCATATTTGTAAAACGGAAGTTACCTCAATCAATGTGACGCCTCCGACCTTTCCAATAGTTTAACAACAGACATAGGAAACCAGCGCTTTAAAATGGGTAATTTTTCTATAATTGTACTTAATACAACGAACTCAGATACACGCGCAGACTAATAGAAAGGCGGATAAATAGCTATAAAAGAAGAAAGAGATATATAAATACAGAGAAAAAAATTGTTAAAATGAAGCGAACTGGACACGTAAGAGCTTGTAAGTTGCATAGGAAAACGCCGTAGCGAAATACTTACTTTCAACATAATTTGACGTAGTTTACATTATAAAAGTCTAATGTATGAAGTGAATCGCAGTCCTTCAGAACTGATTATTTGATTATGTGTTTGACTAATGCACCATTCATTTTCTTATGATAAATAAAGAAACAAACACGACAGTTTCATGCGATAAAATATAATTTTAAAATGTATCATGTTAAGCCATCCTAATCAAAAAGAAGGCGGTTAGAAAAATGTTTCGATACCTGACATGATTAAAGCTCGTTGTTGTTGATTAAAAGTTCAAACCGAAGAATACCCCTTCTATAACGCACTGTAAACATGCCTATATAATTGTATGTATTTTGAGTATATCTGTGAACCCTATCTTCGTTAGTCTGTAATAGAGTAAACTAAAAGTAATCAGAGAAAGACTATAATTCATGATTGCAAACATGAGGCAATTAGGAGAGTAGAAAGTGAGATTTCGATGTACTTTCAGCAGCCTCGTTACTCTCGCTTCATTTATTTTGTGATTTAGTCCCAACATTCCATGATCGATGTTTCTCACAAAGGAGGGGGGAAAGTGCTGTTTTCTTGGTCGGTATCTATCCATCTAACACTTATCTTTGACATGTTTTTACCTTGAATAAGTATTTTTTTAGCGCCTTACAGCAAGTGGATTCGTGCTTTGTCCGGAGCGATTTCCATGAAAAGTGTTTTTTTTTAACTGATTGCGTTCTTAAATTTATCTTTTGGGGTATGTTATGGTGTTGAAGAGATGTTAGACTAGCGGTGTAAATAGCCTTTTCATCGCATCGTGACGATATTTATACTACTTTTCTCTCTTCAGATAGTTCCTCTAAGTATGCGCTCCTATTCTCTAACTCATCTCTAAAATATATATGTGTCCTGCTCGTGTATACTCTGATTTTATGTTCACAATAATGTTTAAATGAAGACTAGTTCTTGTTTCTTTTTTTTGGTGTGTACTTACCTCAGTCTGACGAAATGATGATTCTCATGAATTCCCTCATCGAGGCTTCAAAACTGTGTTATCTGTTTTGTGTACAGCTATCGCCTTGTAAGCATAGAGATGTGTCAAGATTGATGATGAGTCGTCAGTTGGGTGCAGAAAGTAGTTTATTGCAAACGTAGCATTAATGTTGTGTATATCCCGCCCCGCCCCCAAAAATAACGTGTATTCAACATTCTAAGAAACTTTGCCGTGAGCTGTAAAATGTCTACTTAATGCGCTCATTATTAATGAGATTATTGACAAGAAAGACTCATTAGTTACTTGTATATTTAGTCAATCTATTAACTGTGTTCTTACGTTAATAAAGTATAAATACGTAAAACTGTTTCGCAAGTCTATTATCGCAAATATTGGCCCTGCCTTAAAAAAGAACGATTTTATTTTCAATCTATTTTATATACTGTTCGATGTTTAAATTTGGTTCAGCCATATTCCGAGGAGAGGGTGATTTTATTCTAAGACTCATACGTTCTCCAACTGCCACAGTTGAACACCGCGAATAATTTCGATAAGAGACATTATTTTAAAATCGTCGGTATGAAAACATATTCCAAGTGTTTTATTGGCTCGTAATAAATAAAGATATACATTCCCTTCAGATAATAATCTTTGAATTCTAAATGCAATTTGACAATTGCAGTAAAATAAAGTATAAGTTGTAATCGTTATACTAACTGTAAACTATTTATGCATGAACACATAACGAAAGGAGTATTTGATTGGAAATGTACACCGCTTCTAAAACATTTAAACGGAAAAATAATAAAACAAGAAGTAAAAGCAGCCGTTATCTAATTACTAGTGTTTTACGTTGTTTAATTTAAATGATTGTCTCTAATTTGATTATATTTTTGGTAATATTTGAAATCATTCAGGGAGTTTTGTATATTTAATTGATGATAGAAAACTAATAGATGTGTTTGTTGTATACGCGTTTTTAGAAACACATTTTACAAAAAAAACATACTTGAAAATGTACTTGGCCTTCCAGAAAACATGTTCAACTAACATACTAGTTTAAAATATAAGCATAACCTCATTCTAAACTGGCCCGAATTGGGATTTTTTGTAATTTTTATTTTGACTTTAATTCACCCCCTAAAAAAGGGGGTACATTGCCACTGAGATGTAAGGAGCTAATATGGCGTAGGGGCTAGTTTCCCGAGTGAAGATTTGTGCAGCGAGATGGTGTTAACATTACATTATAATGTTTGTTAATATTACATAAAATTTCAATGAAAAGGGAGGCAGGAAGTGAATTCCTAATGCTAGCAAGTCGAGGAAAGAAGTTATTAGAGTAGAAAAACCTCCACAGTAGATAAATGAGGTTTAGTTTTATGTTTGGTTGTGATGGTGTACAACGTTGTGCGGGCGCCAAAGCAGCAATTTAGTCGTACCACATTCTATTAGAATACTTGAAAAGCAAGTACAGGTATGCAACAGTGCGGCGATCGGACAGGGGCTGAAGCTTGTACGATAATGTATGACCTTTTATATTAAATAATATTTAAGGACCCTATCTTAGAGGGAGATGCTACATGTCTACATCTGACAACAATACTACATGGACAGGCGGAGTATAGTCTTGTAGAGATATAGGACACTGGCAGGTGTGAGAAGATTTCTAGCACTGTATAGGTAGCTAACTTTCCTTGCACCAACCTAGGCCTTATCTTCTATGAATGTGTTTACACTCATGTTGCCTCTTAATATATGGGCGAGATGTTTGAGTATTCGCCTCTCAAGTAGGGTGTTATTAGACATGGTAATTGATGAGTTATGCCGTTTCATGTAGTTGTTAAAGGAAAAGAGTTTCGTCTTGGTACCATTAAATGTTATACATTTATATCGCCATTCAACTACTGCCTGGAGGTCATTTTCAAAGGATTCAACTATTACCTTAGATATGTAAGCGTCCCTTCTACCCACATGTCGAGAGTAGCGCGTTGTGTTATCAGCAAATATACCAATGATGGACACAGTGCCATCAAGGAGCATGTTTATGAAAATCAGGAACAAGGGTACCACCCGCATTACTATCACGTTTTTATTATGTACGGTCGTCGAAAACCATCTGAATATATTGTATAGATAGGAATAATCTAATTATATTAAATATTTGTCAAGTAATATCGTAGAAATACATTTTCATGAAAGGATTCTCATGCCATACCTTGTCAAATGGCTTGAGATTTATCAAGCGCTATCGTCCTAGCGTCACTCGTTTTGTCTAGTCTATGTTATATGAGTTCAGATATTACCATTTGGATATAAACAGTAGAAAATGATGGCTTAAATCCATACTGTTAGTCAGTAAAGAGAGTGTAACATGTACCAGGTGGTAGACTATCGCAAGATTGATTAAGGATTCAATGATTTTTTGCGAAGAGCAGTAGTAGACTGACTGGGCTATAGTTTTAAGGGTCAGTTGTATCACCAGAAGACTCGTACGACGAGTCAATCTTTCTAGCCATCAGGGAAGCAAGATTAAGAAAGACATTTGATGTGGAGTTTGGAGAAGACATTGGCCAGTTGATAAGAGCATTTTTATTATTCTTACCTGGATATTATCGGGCCCGTATGCTTTTGGAGGTGCCAATGTTTTTTATGCTATCCCAGAGATCGGGACAGATTTTTGATCAGTTCATCAAGTATGGCTTCAGTCAAAATTGGAAATTTGATAGAGAGTGGTTTGTGGAGTCAAAAGTATAATTCAAGGCGAACCGTTTAGAAAGCAGTTAAGCCTCATAAGTTACCGTGCAAACGAGATGGATGTGGTTTTTATCGGGGAAAATGTTGAGTGCCCATTACTCACCACACTATTATCGATTATCAAGAAATCATGAGTTTCAAATGTTATTGAAACAATGCATTTTCTGGCGATCTCAATATACGTCTCTTAGCTGCGGCTATTACAATCTCAATGTGATTTATTAATGCTATGGATGTTTGTCAATTTTTAGTTGACTAATTGATGGCGAATTGGCGGTATGCCTGCTGCTTAGCAGAAGCCGCTACACTGTTCGAAGTGAACAATTAGCGACACTGAGAATTGCTATATCATTTTTTCGTGTGGGCATGTCCTTCAATGCCTACTTTGAAACATTATGTTACCTCATGTATGCACTAATCAGCAAGGATATGAAAAGTGGTGTGGTAATGGGTGTCTCTGAATGTACAAGTCACTGTCGCCCGTGACATGTATGTCCTGCTTTCTTCAGCTACCTGTGAACAATGTTTTTCAAGGACTAGAAACCTGCAACCTATTCGATCAAGCGAGTCAATCTGTAGCAGGGTTGACACGAAATCAGACAATCAAAGGAAATATAACCCAATCACCATCTTGTATAGCATAGCCATGGCTGCAATTATTGTGCCAAGGCGTGAAGTGTATGGCGGGCTTAAACAACCATATTTGATATGCGCACACGTGAATTAAATTAACAATCAATAGAAATACGCAATATGCACTTGGTTATTTAATTTACGCTACAAAATAGTAATTGTAAACACCTACTAAATCGTGCAAAAAACACTAGTTAGTAAATAAAAAAAATATAAAACAACTCATTATGTATCGCTAACTCCCTAATTATATTGTTGATAAACACTAACTTAATGATTTAAAAAAATAAAAAATACTACTATTCATGAAATATATTTCATTAAACCAATATTGACCTATACTATTGTAGTCAAATGCAACCAAACTTTAGATTAGAGCTAAGTTCAGACTAGTATTTGTTAATAACACCAACATAATGCATCTTGAAACTAATTTTTTAAAAAACTTTAAATACTCGAAGCTATTGTTATTAAAACCCAGAAACATACAATAATAACATAACGTAGACAACCAGTAAGGACATGTTAAAATGCTAAAGATAATACAATTCAAACTGTAGAGGTTTATGCTGGGTTCTTGAAATTTAAATTGTAAAAAAACTGTCTCATCCCAGATCACCCCGGCTTCCTTTGCCTTGCCCCCTCATCTCCGCATTACCACTCCTCTTTGCCCGGGGAAAAAAGTATAACATAAAAGTATCATCTCTGTCTTCCCTGAATAGAATCAAGGACGGTACCGGTATTCCCCCCATAATTAGCGTCAATTAATATTTAATTTGTTTCACCCTCTCCCACCCCCACCTTCTCCCTCTGATGTCATTTCCGGTTAAATTGTAGGGAATTACATGATTTTCTTTCAAATTACAGCACAGTATCTATGTTAGCTTCCAAATTAGTCTATAAATATGATTGAAAATGGAGGAAAAAGCTATCCCTATTAGACAAAATTACCCCGTGTATCCTCAAAGGATTGATATTTATTTACTAATTCTGAGATAGTATTAGTTCGAAAGCTGACCAATTCTTAGAACTTAAACATTATGGTGTTCTGTCGGGTATCTTGGCAGCGTTTTCCAGACCTGTACACATAATAACATTCACACAAACAGAAAACTAATAGATTTGATTATTTCGTCTGTTTGTAATCCCATTAATTTATATTTACAGATTTTCTTTGTCTTATAAAACATGTTAGCTTTAATTTCGTTTATTTCTAATAGCGTTGTTTTGATAGCCTTTCAATAACGCGTATGTTTCGCTTTAAACATGTTCATGGTTTCTCGAATAGAATGCATTTCGTCCGTCTTATGAATTCTCTCAGCTGTCTCATGTCTTCTGCATAGCATTCACTTTCTGTTATGTTATGAATAATTTTGATGACGTTTTTTGTTAAACCTATGATTGCTCCTTACTATATTTATGAAAGTACTGGTTAGATTTAATTTTGATACTACTTTTCTATTGAGGTATGTAAATTTGATGTTTTGCTTCATGTTTATGCTCTTTTATTATGTCTTCCATCCATGCTTGCTTAATGGCATATGCTTCCCGTATGCATGGCTATGTGAGTTATCAGATGAATATATGTTCACTAGCCACAAAACATGATGCTCCGTGGAGTATGCGACAAGAATTGCTCCACAGTTCTCTTCCTCTCCGCTACTTTCGGAAAACATTTTAAATCTCTTCGAGTTTTCTTAAAAGCCGTTTACCATTGATAAAAGTCATTGCTTTTCTTCCGACTTTGAATGACAATAAACCTCCTCATGATTCCAGTAATCTCCGTGCCTTACTAGTAGAGATCTGCATTGTACTCTGCCTCCCTAGTCTGTCCATAATCCAAGACCTTTCAGGACCATTTTCTGTGACACTATCCGATGTTTTGCTATTGCTTTTAATTGAGGGGTAATTGCTTGTTTACTCTACATTGTTCGTTGCATTTCCTTAATTTCCATGTGACAGTTCTTCGGTGCTTCTATTATTATGATTACATAAAAAAGAAAATAAATATAAATAAAGATGTACTTTATTAGTTTAATCCGAATCCAATAATATCACACATGTTGCATTGTTACAATACGAAAAGATAAAATACGCAAAAATACGATGTTACGTCTATAAATATTGCGATTTTGTTCAAACTAGCTGTTTGATAAGAAACCACTCAGTTACACCTTTGATGATCGGTGATATCCTGACAGCACACTATAGTAGTGTGATAACGAACTTTTAATATTAAATATTATACATATATACTCATCAAGAGAAGGCTGTTTCTTTGTAATAAGGCACCTCAATGTGGCTAGAAGTGGTAAATATTTTAAGTCGATATTCGAAATTAAACGGCTAGTGCTGTAGTAAGCAACCTAACTCTTCCGTCAAAAAAATTAGATGCATTATGATTTGTTTTGAATCTGTTTACATTACCGGTTCTCGAGAGAACTCAATTCTAATTACGAAACATAATGTTTCAAGTTAAGTGAAAAACGTTATTTCCCAATAAAGAAAGATCGACCAATGAGTTGTATGTATAGGTATGAATGATTGTGTGTTGATCAGTTATGTTTGTAAGCAAGTTTAAAAGTATTTTTCAACGATAAGTATAAAGGCCAAGTATGTTCTTTAAAAGGAAATAATCTGATTATATTTGCTTTTTCTATACTTACCCGGCATCATTGTTTCTCTATAATTTTTTTGATAACAACGATAACTTATCAGTTTAAAGTTTACAATAAAATGTAAGAAAAATGAAACGGGGAAAAAACAAAGATTCTATTTAGACGGGCAGTGAAATCTAATCAGAGAAAGTTCGACGTCTTTGCTAAGGGCTAACTTATATTTGCACTTTACCATTAACATTTTTTATATTTGTCTTGAACTTAAGTCTTCAATTTACCGCAAATATAAACGGAAATAGTCTGTATGTACAAAAGAACAGAACTATCTATAATAGTACGTTAAAATAAAAATTCGGAAAATAATAATAATGCAAAATAATGATAATAATAATATCTAAACGATAATAAATAGAAAATATTAGCATAATAAATAAAATAATATAATAAACCCGGAAGTTAGAAATGAATATTATTGTATTAAATATTCGTAGAAGCTCAAGGAGGAAAGGGAGACCGATGAGGGATAGTACTAACGAGACCTCCACTGGATAAGTGTGGAGTGTAGTGGGATCTGGGAGAAGATTATTGCCACCCAAATCCCAGGAGAGACCAATGCTCGTTGCTAGTAGGCAATCAATGGTAGGCGGTTGTTTCGATACCGCAAGATCAGTTGCGATAGTGATCGAAAAGAGGTTTAGCGTACTGGAACTCTTGAGAAACTTGTTATCACTCAGACTAAAAGAAACATCACTAGTTGTCACTAACTATGACCTTTGAAATGACTCCTCGTGAGTAGAAATACTACTACTACTACTACTACTACTACTACTACTACTACTACTACTAATAATAATAATAATAATAATAATAATAATTAGAGAATTTTTATTATAATACTTAGAAGGTGTTAAAAAAGCAGTGTATTATCCGGAAGTCAAATGCAGTTTACATCCCCTTAGATTGTTATATATATATATATATATATATATATATATATATATATATATATATATATATATATATATATATATATATATATATATGAGAAAGAAAGGATGAGAGTACTCTGACGTAATGGGAAATTAAAAAGGAAAAACCAATATATAATTTTTATATATTCATCAACGTTTCGTCTTTACTGTAAGACTTCCTCAGGATGATAATTTTAAGAAAAATATCATGCAAGTGCATCGAAATATTGGGTTGATATAATGGGTTTATAAAGAACAGTAGTAGCCATGGTTACTATGAGCGCTGAACGAGGGTTCAGGTGCGAGAAAGTCAGTAGTGGCAAAGTAGTCTATATTTTGCCACTACTGACTTCTCGCAGTCTTGACTGTTGTCCAGCGCTTTTAGTAGCCACGGCTACTACTTTTCTTTATCACCCCATCATGTCAACCCAATATTTCGATGTACTTGAGGAAGTCTTACAATAAAGACAAAACGTTCATTAATATATAAAAGTATATCTTGTTTTTTTCTTTTTTCAGTTCCATATATATATATATATATATATATATATATATATATATATATATATATATATATTAAAAAGATACATTATGTTGATGTATTTAATAGTTTGAAGAGATTTACTATATACCCCTTACCAAAAGTAATACTTTATTCTTACATTTTGTTTAATCACGGACAAGGCCGAGTATAACAAATGCTCCCGGTAACTTAATAATTTATTATTTCTGCAAATATATCAAGATGAAGGATATTAAGCATTTGAGTTATGGCTCCAGGGTATGCAACATGATAACAAATACAAATAAATTATTTATTTCGGGCAACACTGTGTTTAAATACATTTAGTATATCTAGGATATTGGGCATTGTTATGAGAACTTTCAGGTTACAAACTGCTCTATAAATATCTATTAATATGAATTAAAAAGATGAATAAAATAGTATGAGCGAAAAAAAAATGAAATATGAATGAAAAAATATAAATATGAATACATAAGTGAATGCATAAAAACGAAGAAAAATTGAATGACAGCATTTGAATTAAAAACATGTTTCAATGAATGGAAAAACCTCATGAAAATATGGGAATGAACAAAATGAATAAAACAATAAGTGATTGGCAAATATTAAAGGTAATAATGAAGGAGAACAAATGAATGGAAAAAGGAATGGAAAATAAACAAAAAAAGTAACGAAGAACATGATGAAAAAAATCAAAAACAATTTTAATGAAAAAAATGAATGAAACTTCAATGAAAAAATAAGTCAATGTAAAAAAATTGCAAAATATCAATAACAATAGTGAATGAAACAAGTTAATGAAAATGAAATTTTTAAAAACATGAATGAAAATAATTATAGGAAATACATGAATGTAAAAATATAATTAAAATGTATCAACAAAATAAATGAAAACATGAATTTTTTTATGAAAACAGTAAATAAAAACAAATTAAAATAAATAAATGAATGAACAAAATTACTGACTAAGTTAATGCAAAGAAATTAAAAACTTGAATGGAAAAATTGACAAAAACTAAAGAAACAAATGAAAGAAAATTATTAAATTAAATAGAATGTAAAAAATAATGAAAACAATAAATGACAATGGAATGGTAAAACATGAAGGAAAAAAATGAATGAAAAAAATGAATGAAAAATGATTGCAAAAATAATAACAATGAATAAAAAAGAATGAAAGTACCACTAGCAAAATGAATGAAACAAATAAATTAAAAAATGAATTAAAAACGAATGGAAAACAGAAGCATTGAATGAAATATTAGTTTATAAAATAAATGAAAACATGAATAAACAAATGAATGAAAAATGAATGAATTGAAAACATTGAAAAACTTAATTTAAATATACTGAATAAAAAATGTCGTCTTCCCAAATGTCGGATTGTTACTAATTTACTGCATACACATGTTCAGTACAGGCCCAGCAAGGGGTTGACTTACCCTTTCTTAACTATCCCCTTGTTTGAGAAGAGCTGCAGTTGTAAATTGAACAAGCCTTGCTTCATTATATACTCATGTTCTTAAGAATTGCGGCTTGGAATTGACCCATCTTTGCCTAACTAACAGCTCATTTTCAGAAGAGGTGCGGCTGGTATTGAGAAACACTTGCTCACCCCATATTATGAATGAAAAGGTATGGCTTAGGAGTGTGCAAGTCTTGGCTCACCACATATTCATGTTCATTTAGAGTGCGGCTGCCCCCTCATTTCATCCAAAATGTATTTGTTTAATCTATTCCAGGTTAACGCCGATATTTTTTTATATCCCCATCTCCTTAAAATTCAAGGGAGGCGCGATAGCGATCTATCCCTTAATATACTTCAAAAACGGCCTATGCTGGAAATCTCATTTCTATGATCAATCATAACTCAAAAGCCAATGAACAAAATTAGTTAAAACTTTGCACAACATTTTTTACATAGGTTCTCTAAGTGTGTAGAATTTCAGCATCATTAGTCAAGGAAACCCGGAGATCCAGAATGGTCAGGCATGATTTTGTGTTATGCGTGTGTACATAGTACGTATGTGCCACCCCGTATCTCATCAACTATTTGATGGATTCAGCTGATTTTTGGAAGAGATGGAGGTTCTAGGGTCTAGTTGATGGCATTTTAATTTCAGTTTACCATATAACTTAGTTTTCCAGATAATTCCAAAAACATTATTATCCAACGTATTCATGTACTAATCCGATCAAAATGCTGAGTCACTGAAAACATCCCATAATCCCTCGCCGGATGTACCCTAAATTCTGTCTGGTTGCATCAGGTCCTACCATAACTTCTGTCCGGATGTATCAATAACATCATAGGAAGGCTACGTTAAGAGTGTCCAGATGAAAAGGATCAGGAATCAGTAAAAGTAATTTTAGTAGGTCTCAGGATACCTCCTTTATTTTCTAAGTACTCGGCGTTGTCCAGGAGAAAAGTGCTCAATATCCTAGATAGAGCTATTGTAGGGAAAAGTTTGAAAAATATTTTAACACCATCTACGTTTCTCCTAAGACTATTGTGCACATGGAAATGAGGAGGAATTAGTGAGAGTGATTTTAGTAGTGCTCTTGATGCCTCCTTGATTTTCTAAGTACTCAGCGTTGTCAGGGAGAAAAGTGCTCAATGTCCTAGATAGAGCTACTGTGCAGATGAAAAGGAGGGGGATCAGTAAGGGGGTTCTTTTGGTGTTTCTACAATATAGAACCCGGAGGCTTATGCAGAATAGGGACCATGGGTGTTTCTGCAGAATACGGGGTCAGGGGTGATTCTACAGTATAGGCCCCAGCACTGGGGGTGCTTCTACAATATAGGACCCGGATGCTTCGGCAAAATAGGGACCATGGGTGCTTCTGTATTATAGGGACCAGGGGTGCTTCTATAGTAAAGGACCCAGCACCGGGGGTGCTTCTACAATATAGGACCCGGAGGATTCTGCAGAATAGGGACCATGGGTGTTTCTGCAGTGTATAGACCAGGGGTGCTTTACAGTATAGGACCCAGCACCGGGGGTGCTTCTACAATATAGACCAAGAGGCTTCTGCAGAATAGGGGCCATGGGTGCTTCTGCAGTATACGAACCGGGGGTGCTTCTGGTGTTTCTACATTATACGGACCCAGCACCGTGGGTGTTTCTACAATATAGGACCCGGAGGCTTCTGCAGTATGGTTCTTTGTTATTACCGAGGTGCCTCGGAATTTTTTTTTCTTTCTTTAACTAAAAATATTTCTATGTATGAGGAGGGTAAAAACAATGGGGGGGTCCAACTTTTTTTTTTAATTACAAATATTTATATGTATGGGGGACGATGAAAAACAATTTTGTGGGGGGTGATTTTTTTTTCTTTTAATTAAAAATATTTATATGCATGGAGGAGGAGGAAAAAAATTGGGGCTGCGGTATTTTTTTTTCTTTTTAATTAAAATACTTCTGTTTGTGGAGGGCTAAAAAAATTGGAGGGTTCAAAAAATATTTTTATTTTAAAAAAATGTTTGATTTTTAAAAATTTGTCTTCATTAAAAATATTTCTATGTATGGAGGCGGATACAAAAAACAAATTGGGGGGGGGGCGGCAAAAAAAATACTTTTTTCTTTTGTTAACCTAAAAATATTTCTATTTATGATAGTGACACTACATTAATGAACACTATTTATTTTTTCTGACACGACAGGGGCACATAAATATCTGTTCTAAGGTCGTCGAACTGGGCTAGAGATAGGTACATATATAGTATGTGCACCATTGCAGAGATAGGTAAGTATATAGTATGCGCACCGGGGCGGCGGTAGGTATATATATATATATATATATATATATATATATATATATATATATATATATATATATATATATAGTATGTACCGGGGTGGGAATAGGTACGTATATAGTAGTGCATAGAGGTGGAGATAGGTACGCATATAGCATGTGCACAGGGGCGACAATAAGTACGTATATAGCATGCGCACCGGGGCGGCGATCAGTACGTATATAGCACGTTTTCCGAGGCTACGATCAGTACGTACATCTCATGCGCACCGGGGTGGGTATAGGTACGTATTTCGCATTCGCACCGGGGCGGTGATAGGTACGTATTCAGCATTCGCACCGGGGCGGTGATAGGTCCGTATTTAGCATTCAGGAGTGCGATAGGTACGTATACAGCATGTGCATATGGGCGGTAATAATACGCATATAGCATGCGCACCGAGGCGGTGATAGGTATGCATTTAGCATGCGCTCCGGAGCGGGGATAGGTACGTATTTAGCATTCTCACCGGGGCGGCGATATGTACGTATTTAGCATTCGCACCGGGGCGGCGATAGGTACATATTTAGCATTCGCACCAGGGCGGCGATATGTACATATTTAGTATTCGCACTGGGGTAACGATAAGTACTTATGTGGCATGCACACCAGGGCGGCAATAGGTACGTATTTAGCATTCGCACCGGGGCGGCGATAGGTATGTATTCAGTATTCGCACCGGGGCGGTGATAGGTACTTATATATTATCTGCACTGGGGCGGTGATAGTTACGTATATAGTATGCGCACCGGGGTGGCGATAGATACGTATATAGCATGAACAGCGGGGCTGAGATAAGTACCTATATAGAACGCCCAGACAGAGGTGGTACTTTTTATAGAAATATGTCATACTATTGCCCTGGACAAAGTAGGAGGAATGGTGGGGAAGAAACAGCTTTCGCAAAAGGCAAAATGAGAAAGTAGCGGTTAAATGGGGAGACCAGGGAAGAGAAAGGTAGAAAGATAAAGAGACCGCTATGGAGAGAGGGAGAGAAATAGAAGTTTGAATATAAAGATGTTACACACGCGATTTTTCTTAAATTATATGTTTTTATGACCCCGAGCAACGCCGGGTAGCCCCGCTAGTTATATAGTAGATGATATCATTTGGGTCATTAATATCTAACTGCGGTCCTATCCTACTGTGAAATAGTAGGAGAAGATCTTCTTTTAGTTCTGTGAAGAAAAGTATAAAAGTCGGCACTTTAAAGACTTAAAAGCTAAAGTTTAATTTTGCACTGTAACGAAACACAACCACCCATGTGCAAAATGAACCCCCCCTCACTCTCTCTCCCCTTCTCTCACTATGTATCTCTCTATTTTTTTACTTTTTGTTCTACTGGTAGCGCACACACGCAAATCCAAGCCCTTCCTATGAAAAGTGTTTATTAGGTTATGTTAATAGTACTATGTTATATGAAATATTAGTTGTAATAATTAACGGAAATAAAGTGGTTAATTAAGCATTATTATTATTTATGATGTAGGGCGAAGTATCATTTGAAATGAAGCGGAATATGCGAACTAAGGGAGGCGCGAGTGCGCTCTATCCCTTAATAAACTTCAAAAACGGCCTATGCTGCAAATCTCATTTCTTTGATCCATCATAACTCAAAAACCAATAAACCAAATTAGTTAACTCTGCACAATTTTTTTTTTGATAGGTACTATAAGTGTGTAGAATTTCAGCATCATTAGTCAAGACAACCAAGAGATCCAGAAAGGTCAGGCATGATTTTGTGTTATCTGTGTGTACGTACGTACGTATGTGCAACCCTATATCTCATTAACTATTTGATGGATTCAGCTGATTCTTGGCAGGGATAGAGGTTCTAGTGTCTAACTGATGGCATTTAAATTTCAGTTTACCATATACCTTATTTTTTTCAGAAAATTTCAAAAAAACTTTAAAATGACCATTGTATTGAGCCAACACACACACATTCACACTGACACCAACGCACGCACAGACAACAACGCACCCACATACACCATGACACCACCACACACACAGACACAATGCATAAACTCTTTCAATGTCTTACGCATACCCCACTGATCCTAACCCTAACAACGGGGTCAAAGTTACCGCGGGTCCCAATGTAACAAACCACCCTCTATTTGTTAGTAAGTTACGCTTACTTCATTATGAACAACCCCGTCCCCCCGGATAAGAGTGAAATAATTTTTTTAAATAATAATGTAAATTCAAATAACGTGTGTACGATGGACACTCTACTAAAAAGGGTTGATATACCGTAAAAACTGGCAGGCTTACCGAAAGAAAACGAAACTTACGGTTTAGATTCCAAGTCTCTCCGTCCAAATTATTTGTTGTTTAGTTATTTATTGAATTTCTTTAGGAGCGTGACACACGTACGTACACCTTAACGTATTAATATATATATATATATATATATATATATATATATATATATATATATATATATATATATATATATATATATATATGGCGGTTTCAAGGGAGGGCGAATCCTATTTTGAATTACTATTCCTACAGGGCGCCACATAGACATGTTTTATACAGGTAATTCATCAACTTCTTCTCAATTTCTCTTCTTTTTGTCTCTTGCTCAGAAAAGTACTGATTTTACAAGAATAAACCATAATTCTAAACTACACCTAACATTTTTTTAAACATAACTAAATTCCATAACTAAATTACATTTTAGCATAGGAATAAGAAAGCCTTAGAGAAAACAGCGTTTATTAACTCACAGTTCATATAAGTATATATATTAACTGTGAAAAAATCTGTTCTAGTTTGAATTGTATCATGAATAAATATACACTCATCATAATTTAAAAAAAATATTTACCTGTGAATATTGGAAGAAAGATTGATTAGTCAAACTACCAACTATATCAGTTATGAGAAAGCATTGTATATCCTTTACAAAAGTAGTGACATTCCATGAAAAATGCCAGTATACTGAAATCATATGGCCTTAATAGGGTTAGGATGAACAGCCCTGTTGTGCTCGCATACCCTTAATGACAATAAAAGTGTAAACATTTGGGAATTTATTTGCTTTTTTACATTTAGTGTTTAGTGTATATGAATGTTCTATCTTTACTCTATTAAGGGCATAGGATTTCAGTATACTGGCATTTTTCATGGAATATAATAATATCTATATTCATGTCAGTGTCTTTCGAGGCACCACTGTAGATTATCTTCCCTTACCCCCATCAAGTCTATACCACATTTCTGCACACACATGCGCTATCTAGGATATTGAGCACTGACTCGCAACACAGAGTATTTATAAAAACAATACAGTGAAAATATTTGATCTAGGCAACGCTCTGTTTAAAAACACCTGTTCTATGTAAGATTGATCTACTTAGGATATTGATCTACCATGCAACACCAATTGAACACATCTGCTCTATCTTGGATCTTGAACACTTTGCATTAAACTATACAACTTACAAATGTCCCGGGAAACACCTCGTTCAGAAAAGACGGAGTAGTTCTTTCTTTCTGAGAACGTTGCGTTTAAATACACCTGCTCTATCTAGGATGGTGATCATTTTTAGATTACTATACCACCTATTGTTCTCGTGTATAGCTCTACTGAAACCAGTGAAAAAAAATTCAGGATGCGTCAAGAATACTACTATGGCCACTTTTTTCTATATATGATAGTGAGCACTTTGGATAAATTAATACAACCTTTAAACTGCCGGGCAACACTGAGTTTATAAAAGACAGAGAAGTTGTTTCTCCCGGGAAACGTTGTGTTTAAAATGAAATGCTCTATCTCGCATGTTGGATACTTTTGGATTACTATATGTCATTTACATGTATTGTTCCCGTTTTTAGGAGACTTCTCCAAAACGCTACTGAAAACACCCAAAACACATTTAGTATGCCTCCAGAGCAGCCTCACCGAGTTTCTTTGCCTCCTCTCTATTTAAGAAAAATTACAGTAAAAAACGCTAAATAAAATTAAAAATTATTTCTGGAAGTAAATACTGAGTATTTTCAAATCATTATATACCTGTATTTACATTTGATGAAAAAAATGCTAATAAAAATCGACCCCCCTAACGAAATATATGTGCAACTACTTAAAGAATGTCGGATTTTACAACAGCCGAAACATGGTGAGGATAACATCTAAGATTCGAAAATTACCCCGAAAAATCAAAATTAGCATTCTTTACATGAACAATTCAAAATATTACAAACTCTTATTGTGTAAACGGCACATACTTACATTAGTGATGCGTGTAACGTTAAGTAAAGCAAAAGGCCGGCGAAAGGTGTGTTGCATAAACACATCTATTTTATCTTAACTCGAAACGAATGCGAATTTCAGATGAATAGTCCTGCTTTTCATTCTGAAATTTAGACTCAGCTTAACCGAAACTGATACACACTATTCATAAAGCTTTACGATAACGGTAATCATCAAACATGTTGAATCAATAATTAAGAAAAACAAATGATCAGAGCACAAGAGACATCGTAATTGGGTATAACTATCTCACTCACACAGACCATAACAACAATTGATGTAACTTTTATTCTTCTCAAAAAAGATGTTGATGCGTAGTTGTTGGTTTTGTTGTTGAGCATATGAGATTTCTGCACAAAGGAGTTTAAGATCGTGCCTCAAGATTGTCTGCTCTGCATGTGTTCCTCTCTTTTGGCCATAACTATTAGTTGTAGCTACACATTTTTTATGGTCTTACTCTCGGGATTTAGAGCAGCAATTTCAGCCGAAGTCTGAGAACGTTTAACCCAGAACTTACAACGTGGTTGCGGTTGCGCATGCGCAGAAGTAACGATGTTATCCTCACGCCATCGACGTGCGGTTGGGTGTATATTTTCCATACATCCTATCAAAGAAAACTATCAACTTTATTTGTATTTCATCCGGCAAGGAGATTATGTGTTCAGTCGAGTTTCACACTCGTGCCCACATCGCTATATTAAAACATACCAGCCATGGTATATTTAAGAACTCATTTAAATATGAGATATATGAAGCAAACATAAAAGTCAAGAACAGAGAAAATGTTAGTCAGACTTTGGACAAAACTTCGGCCATCTTAATCGTAGAGCCTGATAAAATACTAACATACTTTTAAGTACTGTTATATTATTATTATTATTATTATTATTATTATTATTATTATTATTATTATTATTATTATTATTATTATTATTATTATTATTATTATTATGTTGCTAGTAATGACAATCATTGATAACATTTTAAGTAAGTATCAGGCTAAGAGGATTCACAAGTATCCATAAACTCATTCCATTCATTGTATGTATTGTATATCTGCATCCAGTAATGTTTATAAAATGTTGTCTATATCTCAGTTTATCCGTGCATCGTGGGAATGGATCAAAAGTGTGAACCGTCACGGTTGTCTTTGTGAAACGAGTTCGCGCGCTGTGACCGTCTGAAATTGTCACTTCCTACACTGATGAGAACATTAAATTGAAACGCCGGCGTATCTAGGTATAACTAATTTAATATGTGTTTCTAAATATTGGGAGAGCGCATTTAAGAAATTAAAGTTGAAAACTGTTCGGAGATATTAAAAAACAGAGCGTCACTTACCTAGACAGAAGGTTCCGATAACGTTAGTCGACCCTTCTAAGTTTATTTATCGTGTATTGCGTGATCATTTTGGATAGCCGTGGAGATAGAGCGAAAGCGTTCGGTGTATTTGTTTACTATGTGAACCGGGTTCGCGCCTTGTGACCTTTCAACACTGATGTAGGCAGACGTCTTAAACACTTAGTCTTCTAGTAAAAGTAATTTAATATGTATTTCTAAATATTGTTAAATATATATATATATATATATATATGTGTGTGTGTGTGTGTGTGTATACATATATATTGATATATGTATACATATATATACATATATATATATACATATACATATATATATATATATATACACATATAAGTATACGTTGTTCTGTATTATAGAGTTGACAATTAATATATATATATATATATATATATATATATATATATATTTACGGATGTAATACGGATTTGGCTATTTATTTATAGGGGTGACAATGGCGAACCGTGACGTGCAGTAGTGGACGCTTGTGAGCAGTTCGCACGAAAATGTAAAATCTAATAAATGCGTACTCATTTGCTGTTTCGAAATATGAGTTGCCTATATCTTTATAGAGCGCACAATGGCAGACAGTGGCAGACAATTTCGGACACTAACTGGCACTGGCGGGCACAATATATATTATTAAAAATGCTGACTTATTTTCTGTTTTGAGTAACGATTTGGCTATTTCTCTATAGGGCTAGCTATGACGAACAGTAGCGGCAGTGGTGGATACTGGTGGGCATTGGCGCGCAGTGTCGACTAAAATGTTAAATCTAATAAACACGTACTCATTTCTTGTTTTAAAGTATGAGTTGGCTATTCATTCATAAGTCTGACAATAGTGACGGGCAATGGCGGGCACTGGCGGACTCTGGCGTGCACTGACGGAAAGTGGGGGACACTAGCGGACAAGAGCGGGCAGGGTCTACCAAAATATAAAATATAACAATTCTGACTCATTTTCGGTTTTGAATTATAAGTTGGCTATTTCCTAAACGGGCTTATAGTGGCTGACTGTGGTGAGCAGTGGCGGGAACTTTCGTACAGTGGCGAACAGTGGTTAACACTGGCGGACACTAGCGGGCACTTGCAGATAAAATGTAAAATCTAATAAATGCTAAATCGTTTTCTTGTTTTGAAGTATGTGGTAGCTATTTCTTTATAGGGCTGACAATGGCGGACAGTAGCAGACAATAGCAGATACTAGTGGGCACTAGCAGACAGTGGCGGATATTTTCGGGCATTGGCGGACAGTGTCCACTTAAATGTAAAATCTAAAAAAATGCTGATACATTTCGTGTTTTTAATAATGAGTTGGTGATTTCTTTATAAAGCTACCAATGGCGGACAGTGGCGGACAGTGGCTGACAGTAGCGGGCGGTGGCAACCACTAAAATGTAAAATTATGAAAGTGCTGACTAATTTTCTGTTTTATATTATAATTTTGTTATTTCTTTATAGGGCTGACAATAGCGGAATATGATGGACCGTGGCGTGCAGTGGTGGGCACTGGTGGGCAGTGTCCACTAAAATGACAAATCTAATAAATGAGTACTCATTTTCTTTTTTGCAAGTAGGAGGTTGCTATATCTTAATAGGACTGACAATGGCAGAGAGTGGCGAGCAATGGCAGATACTGGCAGGCACTGGCAGGCACTGGCAGGCACTGACAGGCACTGACAGGCAGTGTTTACTAAAATGTAACATCTAAAAAATGCTAACTCATTTCGTGTTTTGAATTAGTAGTTTGCGATTAACTTATAGGGATGACAATGGCAGTCACTGGTTGAAAGTGGCAGAGACTGGCGGGACTAGCAGGCAGTGTTCACTAAAATATAAAATAATCTTTTTGGACGAAACTATTCTCAGTGGTTTCAATCAATCTCAGAATAGTATGATGATTTTCCGTGTCATCGTATATCAAGGTATACTCCATATGTGTCATGGTCCTTTATGATCTCCAAAATATATTTCTAGATTGGCTATGTTCAGTCAAAAGCCGAAAATATGGTTGATTCTCAAAACATGGAATAAGTAATACAAATATAGTACATTAAACAAAATTATGAAAATCTAACAATGATATGCAAACCATTCAGAGGAAAATTATTATATTCGATTCACATGAAACAAAATATACTATTCACTACAAAACTAATGATGTGGATCTGACTGTAAATATATTTACATAGTAAAATGTGATGCAAACTACTTTTATACTGTTAAAACGTTCCTGTATTTTTAGACTGTTGTCTATAAGCAAAATGAGACTATATTATTGTGAAATAAAATGAATAGCTTTATTATATGTAACTTAGGTTTATGATTTGTGTAAAGTGCTGAAACTGTCAAAGATGCCCAAGGACTGAACAAGGAGTGTGTGCCAGTCATCGACACAGCGTTTGTTTGAAGGGAACATAATAAAGATGGAATAAAATAACATAAACAGAGGTAGAGAAAAAGGATGAACCTTTTTACATTATTGTTTGTTTGTCAAGCATACGTTGTGTTGGCATCGAACCACAAACTTTTGTTCTAGGTGTAAGGTGTATATTTGCCTTTCGGAATAAAATACAGTTTTCTAGTTTGCATTTTAACTAGTTTTGAACGTAACCGAACGAGTTAGCAGTAAAATATGTTTTGTATCGCTTGTTTCTCATTATTTGGTCTGGTATATATATATATATATATATATATATATATATATATATATATATATATATATATATAATGATAATAATCCAGGTAAAACATCCACAGGGTAGAAATCCAAAAACATTCAACCGGGTTTATAAAAAGTGCTCAATATAAAATAGAGCTTTTATATATGATTATTTTTATTTACACAACCATGTACAAAATATGCGACACTGGCATGTCGATGTTATCGATCAACAGTTATTATGAACTGAGATCTTCTCAGGCAGAGTTAGAATCCAATCTTAACTTAAGATCATATTTGGAAAGAATTCAATGGAGAATAAAAGCACAAGAAGAAGAAAAGAAATTTAAAATTTCCAAAGTTAGGAAGTCACGTAGTTAGGGACCGTTAAGAACCAAATAAGTTAAAATCCAAATATAAAATATAAAACATATAAAATATAAAACATAACGTATAATAAAATAAAGTAAAAGAGAGAGATATAATAAAAAGGGAAGCATAAAGATAGATAGATAGACAAATAGAAAGATAGATAGGTAGATGTATAGAAAAAATGAAATCGTCTGTTGATTCAGACAGAAAGTGGAAAGGGAACATACATTCAACATAATGTGTCAAAAAATCGTTGAACAGTTTCTTCAACTTGGGCGAACAACATATTCTCAAATCAGATGTAATGTGTAGCAGGCTATATGTGTATGAGTGGCAGACATGTGTGTGTGATCTAAATCAGTTATAATTTGTATATGTGTAATAGCGTGCAGGCGTGTGTGTGAGATGGGGAGAGGCAGGGGTTGTATATCTATTGTGTCACTAATTCTATATTTACACTGTTTTATTTTCCTTTAAAGTGTATCAAATTATCATTAATTAATTAATACATAAAACAAATGTACTAGCAGATTAATTAAGTTTACATAATTAGTGGTAATAATAATAATGATAATAATAATAATAATAATGATAATAATTATAATAATGATAATACTAATAATAATAATAATAATAATAATAATAATAACAATAATAATTAAGATAGTATCTAATAATAATGATACTTATAATATCGGTAATAATATAAAAGTACTGAATGTCGCCATTGTTAAGTATTAATAATAATAATAATAATAATAATAATAATAATAATAATAATAATAATAATAATAATAATAATCGCAACAATAATAGCAATCAATAAACATCAATAATAATTAATAAACAGTAACAGTCAGGTAAAAAATAAAATAATCAGGAAATATTAGAAGGTATTAGTAAATATTAAAATTAATAAAATAGCAGTAGGTAGCACTAGTATTAATCATAATGGTTGTAAATATTGTAATATGAATAATTTTATAAATAATAGTAGAATTAGTACTTGCAATAATACTGATCATACTAAAAATGGTAATAATAATAGCCATATTAATAATAATGATCACAATGGTAACTACAATAATCATAACAATAGTTATAATGATAATAAAAAATAACAATAAATAATAATAAAAATAATACAATTAGTGGTAGTAATAGTAATAATTATGATAATAAACAACAGCAATAATAAAATAATAAAAATAATAAAATCATAAATAATGGCATTATCGTTCATTGTAATACAACCATTTCTACTAAAACTAATAATAACAATAGTAGTAAAAGCCAGATGACGGTAACTATGGTAATATTAATATTATTGACAATAATAATAATAATAATAATAATAATAATAATAATAATAATAATAATAATAATAATAATAATAATAATAATAATAATAATAATAATAATAATAATGATGATAATAATAATAATAATAATAATAATAATAATAATAATAATAATAATAATAATAATAATAATAATAAAAAAGTGGTGATATTGTCATTGGTACTGCTACAAACAATAATAATTATGATGATAATAATAGTAAAAAGAACATTAATATTAATAAAAATGATAGTAATAATCTCGATAATAGTGCGGAAATGGCAAATAATAATATTAAAAATATTAACAATGATAATAATAATCAATAATAATAATCTATAATAGTAAGCAATAGTTGGATAAAAATACAAGGGAATATTAGAAGATAAAGAAGATGGCAATTAATACTAATCATAGTAGTTGTAAATATGATAATAAAAATAAATTATTTGATAATAAATAAATTATCTGTTGTAATAATACTAATAATATTAATAATAGTAAAAATAATAGTGATAGCTATGATAATGATAACAATGTAACCACAATAATCTTAATAATTGTAATAATAATGATAATGATAATAATAAGAATAATAGTAGTATTAATAATAGTAATACAAATAATAATGATATTAATTTATAAAACTAATAATAATAGTAGGTGGTTATTCTAATAATAGATATAATGGTGTCTATAAGTAGTAATTGTAGCAAAGACTGTAAGAGACAATAATAACAACAACAATGCTAATTAATTAGAATGGTATAATATGAGAGGTATGTTGACAAATTACCGTTAGTCGATAGGTAAAGTGTTTTTTTCATGAGATAGTATTAGCTTGAGGGGTTATAAGTTAATTACCGAGAAGGTGTAATCTATTATGCCTACAGTTAATAAGGGTTTCTTGTTTTTTGTTAAGAAGTTTGCCTCTATCACTAAATTTAATTATTTAAAGTTTTTCAGTTAGGCAAAAACTTGAAATAATTAAATTTAGTGATAAAGGCACACTTCTAAACAAAAAACAAGAAACCTCAATTAACTGTAGGCATAATAGATTACACCTTCTCAGTACTTCACTTATTACCCCTATAGCTGCTACTATCTCATAAAAAAAACTACTTTACCTATTGACTAACGGTAATTAAGATTATTGTGGTTACCATTGTTAACATTATTACAGCTATCACTATTATTTTTACTATTATTAATATTATTAGTATTATTACAACAGCTACTTTATTTATCAAATAATTTATTTTATTATCATATTTACAACTACTATGATTAATATTAATTGCCATCTTCTTTATCTTCTAATATTCCCTTATATTTTCATCCAACTATTGCTTACTATTATAGATTATTATTATTAATACTTATTATCATTGATAGTATTTTTAAATATTATTATTTGCAATTTCCGCACTATTATCGAGATTATTACTATCATTATTATTAATATTAATGTTCTTTTTACCATTATTATCACAATAATTATTATTGTTTGTAGCAGTACCAATGACAATATCACCACTTTTATTATTATTATTATTATTATTATTATTATTATTATTATTATTATTATTATTATTATTATTATTATTATTATTATTATTGTCAATAATGTTAATATTACCATAGTTATTCTCATCTGGCTTTTACTACTATTGTTATTATTAGTTTTAGTAGAAATAGTGGTATTACCATTAATGATGATACCATAATTTTTTTATTGTTATCATGTAATTATTACTGTTATTATTATCATTATTAGTAGTATTAGTACCCCTATTTTTATTATTGTTATTATTATTTATTATTATTTTTCATTATCATTATAACTATAGTTATTATTATTGTGGTTACCATTGTGATCATTATTATTAATATGGCATTTATTATCATTACCATTTTTAGTATGATCAGTATTATTGCAACTACTAATTCTACTATTATTAATAAAAGTATTCATATTACCATACTTACAAGCATTATGATTAATACTACTGTTACCTACTGCTATATTATCAATTTTATTATTTACTAATACCTTCTCATATTGCCTGATTATTTTATTTTTTACCTGACTATCACTTTTTTATTAATTATAATTGATTATTATTGATTGCTATTATTTTTGTTGTTATTATCATTATTGTTGCGAAGTTGTTCCACAGTAAATAATAAATAAAAGAAGGCAAGTCGAGGGTGTGTTTAACAAGTGTATTAACAAAGTAGGAAACTGACTAGCTCTTGGCTAGACAGTTACAAGACTGTGCTTTGTCTCTAGTGTCTCTGGTGACTCGCACTATTTATAGTGACAACCGCTGTAGTTTCCCCTGTGTAATAACGGCCGCTGTAACAATTATTATTATTATTTTTGTTATTATTAATACTTAACTGTTGAGACATTTAGTACTTTTAAATTATTACCGATATTATTATTATCATCATTGTTATTTTCTATTATTTTAATTATTATTATAATTAATATTATCATCCTTATTATTATTATTACCACTAATGATGTCAACTTAATTAATCTGCTTGTAAATTCGTTCGATTTATTAATTAATTAATGCTAATTTGATAAACTTTAAAGGAAAATAAAACAGTGTAAATATAGAAATAGTGACACAATGGGTTAACAACCCCTGCCTCCCCCAATCTACCACACACGCCTGCACGCTCTTACACATATACAAATTACAACTTATTTGAGATCACACACACATGTCTGAACACTCATACACATATAGCCTGCTACGAATTACAGCTGATTTGAGAATATGTGGTTCGATTATGTTGAAGAAACTGTTCAACGATTTTTTGACACATTATGTTGCATGTATGGTCCCTTTCCACTTTCTGTCTGAATCAACAGACGATTTCATTTATTCAATCTATCTACCTATCTATCTTTCTATTTATCTATCTATATATCTTCATTCTACCCTTTTTATCATATTTCTTTCTTTTTACATTATTTCATTATATTTTGTTTTATATTTTATATTTTTTATATTTTACGTTTTGATTTTAACTTTTTGACTCTTAACGGTCCCACACCACGTGACTTCCTAAATATGGAAATTTTAAATTTCTTTTCTTCTTCTTCTCCCTTTTCTCTCCATTTCATTCTTTCCAAATATGATCTAAAGTTAAGATCGGATTCTAACTCTGTCTGATGAGATCTCAGTTCATAACTGTTGATCGATAACATCGACATGCATGTGTCGCAGATTTTGTACAAATCTGTGTAAATAAAAATAATCATATATATATATATATATATATATATGTGTGTGTGTGTGTGCGTGTGTGTGTGTGTGTATGTACATTATGTTTTCTGTCTGTATACGATCTTTTGTTGTTGATTTTCTGTCTGTTTTGTTTTCACTGTCCAGTTAATGAATACTGAATAAAAACAGAAAGAGATACATCGCTATTGATCGATCATTTCTATCACTTCATTTAATAAATATTTTCACAACATTACGTCTGTCTCTTAAACAAACATTTGAATTTAATTGAATTTCTCAGACACACACATCCGGCCGACGAGAATAAAAATTGGTATACATTAAAAAGTTAAGACCGTTCGGCAATGTTCCAATATATGTGTTTTCAGTTCACTCTTTTTAAATGACCTTGTTTATATTTTCGTTAATCCTCTTCAACAACTCTGTTGATAGTTATTCTTTTCATATAAGTAATTTCACAAAAATAATTGTTTTAATCAATAACTGTTGAAATTGTAAGTTCATAAATTTTACTCTACAAGTATACGTGTGAATAGCCATAAAAAGGTTCGCGATAGGGTTTAACCTGCCATTCATAAAGATAAACCCGCACACCCTACTCTCTGTTTGAAAATGTTGACGAAATATACATGTCGTGTTCTGAAGTAAATTCAAATAATACTCAATTTATAAAAGTATCTATGCGAATATTTCGTATATATCTACCCACGAGTCTCTCTACACAGTCGTGAAAGGTTTCATAACACTGAAATCTACAAGAATCACACAAAGCATTCACAACATAATGCTATCATAAAAACTTTAGCGAATTGAGTTTGCATGGCTGACATATGTGTATGAAAATCTTTATATTATGTGGTGTAGCCTCCCCTATTAAACGTTAATGTATCCATTGAAAGTTGCTCATATAATTAAAACACAAATCATTTTGTTTGGGATTATAATTGATATATATATATATTGCACCAAATGTGGGTTCACATTAGTTTGTATATATAAAGCGAACTAATTTCTGGAGTAGTCTACTTCGGTAGATTAACCGAAAATCCTCAGCATATATATATATATATATATATATATATATATATATATATATATATATATATATATATATATATATATATATATATATATATTTATATTGTTCCATCCGCCTAAAAACACGTGTAGATCTACGAACAGATTTATATCGAAAAAGTATGGGTGTGCATGTAAGATGAAAATGTAAATCATGATTCTCCAGTGAAGTGTGGGAATAATGAATTGAAGGAACTGATATGAATTATGTCTTTAGATATATTTTAACATTAATTTCCGAATTGAATTAATATAATATGATGTATATGCTCTGAAATTGGTAATACATCTGCGTTGAGCTTGTATTTAGTAATTTTCGTATACGTTAAGAAATATAAAATTGAAAACATATTCTGCTTATAAAAACGCAATTATATATATATATATATATATATATATATATATATATATATATAACATTTATGTGAAAATATATATACCTGTTTATATATTGTTATTTAACTTGTTGACATATAGGAGGGCAAACATATTTTTAAAGCCACATTTTCTGTCGCATCCTTCGACTTTCTTCAGTTTAAAGAGAGATGTGTGTGTGCAGAAAATGGCAGCATAAGAGAAATACAGTAACTCTGATGAGATTAAATGGTGCGTTCATGTGATAAGTGTGTACGCATCAACATATCTCTGACCACCTCTTGAATTTTCAGACTTATGTACAAAAGAGGCATAAGGGTTAGTAAAACAAGTTGGGCATAGACGCTGTCCAGGACGTAAGTAAATAGAGAACCATAAAATACATTCCTGTTTGAAGAGATGGGATGGGAGCAAAAAGGCATTTATATTTCATATTATAAATTTTGAGCGAACAATGCATAGCTGTGAGTGATAGAGTAATCGCAGATGTGTGTTTGCACTGTAATATAAAAAGTATCAGCTGATTAAGATTTGATGTTAAAAACCTTTAAAAAGTTATATAAAGTATGAGGAAAACTTAACCAGAATAAAATGAAAACTAATGAAATGAATGATTAATGACTATGCACAAAATAGCAAAATATTATAAATATTATATAGAAGTACAACGGAGAATATGATAAACGAGAATATGACAAAAAATAAACAGATGCTATGAGAAAAGGTTAGGCTATTTTCCCACTGTACACGCCCTACCTATCCTATGGAAAATGTTCGTATTTATGTAGAACAAATATAGTGATCATTAC
The DNA here is from genome assembly GCA_963556195.1 of Sepiola atlantica. NCBI lineage: Eukaryota > Metazoa > Mollusca > Cephalopoda > Sepiida > Sepiolidae > Sepiola > Sepiola atlantica. Next base: position 129,938,957 of record OY744520.1, on the reverse strand, counting down.
CAAGTACTAATTCAATTCTAATATGAATGAGTTTTCTTTCATGTTTTTATCTATGTCGTTGTTTTGTTTTAATTGGAAGCTACGAGAATGCATTTGATTTTGTCTATGATATAATTTAAGTGTTTATAATGGATGCCGATTGTGTGGTGTATATTTTTAATCTCCTGGTTTGTTTGTAATTGGTAAATTTTAAGCGGATCATAGAGCCTGTTTCACCGACGTAGTTTCTTTGCCTGTATCTGCTGCAGTATATTATATATATATATATATATATATATATATATATATATATATATATATATATAGAGAGAGAGAGAGAGAGAGAGAGAGAGAGGAGAATGAGAGAGAGAGATAGAGAGTGAGTGAGAGAGAGAGAGTGAGAGAGAGAACTTCATTTATAAATACATATTATCTTCAAAATAAACATATATACACTAGTATTTCATGCCAACTCAGCAATCGTTAGTATGTAAGGAGACAATCCCCGCGGGTCATTATCTTCGACACTCGACACAAAACTCATGCTTGACTCAGTAGACGAAGCTCGTACCACTGCTCCAACGCACATTGTCGCGAAATGGGAAGTAAGTAAACTTATATATATATATATATATATATATATATATATATATATATATATATATAGTTAGTCAAACATTATTAAATAACATGAAGTATTTTCTATATATGACGTTTTTTTTAAATATTTTTTTCAATTTCCGAATACTCTGTTTAGTATTTCGGCCCAATTGGGGTATGTAAGTTCCGTTGGTTTTTTGTACCATTTTTATCTCCTTTTTCGAGAATACTTCTGAATTGATTCGTTAAATAATTTAAAGGCGGTGTTTGTCTTTGTGTTTTTACAAATGTGTATTTACTGTTGAGTTGTTTTTAGACTGCTTGTTATTTACAACTTAAAAAAGCGTATGTAATATTGAGATGTTACTTGCGAGTTTTATTACGTTCTAAGCGCGTGCAAGATTCAAAAGTAAATTGCTTAACGGCTCTGAATTTTATAACGTTAATACTACACTAGACACTTCAAAATGTTTTGACTAGTTTCGTAATTCACATTATTGATTGCGAATGTTTACGTTTCATGTAGAGGGCTTAAAATGTTGATTTTAGTATCGTCAGATATAATTTGTATAGTGTAAACAAGGATATGTCTATATTAAGAAGGAGGCAGTCATGTTACTTTAGGTGTTAGCAAATAGAGCTCGTGTCGAAAAGATATAAAGTGAGTTTTCGGGAAAGTGTCGTGGTTGTAAAACCGTTGCCAAATTATTTTTAGTATTATTGCCAGAAATATATTCCCCCATGAGGCATTGGAAATGATATATTACATGTGTTCTCACTAATGCATTTTGGGTCTTAGAAGTGTTATTTTTAACTACATGGTTTGCTATTCTCTAGTTTAATTATAATACATGTGAATCTTTTTTTTATTATCAGATTGGATCGACGATATGCAGCAATGTATTATATTTATACGAGCTTTTTCATCCAGTTTAAAGTACGGAAACATTTGGTTACAGTAGAATAGATTTATGTATTAGGAATTATTGAACTTCGTATCATTAGTATTGTCTAAGTTTCTTATCATTAATTCTCTTTGTTCGTCTACAACATAATTTAGAAATTGATTATTGGAACTTGCGTAAGTTGAATGTGCCAGTAGAGAAGGTCACAAGTTGCAGACACAAGTTTTCTTATGAGCGCATGGTTAAACGTGATAGGAAAGTTATGGGTATGGATTCCGTCAGGCTCGACCAAACACAAGAATGGAGGAGAACACTGACATCGAGACTAGACAATCAGTCCCCACCGTCATTAGAAGAGTAAGTGTGGCCGGTTATTGGTGATGATGAAAGTGGAGATTTGTTTTGTATATAAAATAAACGGGAAATGATCTCCTATTTCCGGGCCATTTTAGTGTTTTTAGAGTAGTTAACCAAAATAGTTTTTCCAATAACACTAACTCCGAGTGGCATGGTCTTAACATCAGACAATCACCTAATAAAATTCGAATCACTATTAGCCCCCAGGATAAAAAAACAAACGATGTATTTCTCATAGAAATAAAATTGGTTACTGCCTTCAAACGCAAGAATGCCCGAAAAATGGGAATAATTTTACGTTATATTTAAAGTTGTTTAGGGTGTTAACACGTAATTACCTACAAAGTAGAATCCAATTTTTATGCATAATTTTCCAACCAGTTATCAGATAATTTTTCATTTTCCCTCTTTTTACATACATTTTATTGGATTTATGTTCTCGTAAACGTAAGTGTATTTTATTATTAAGGCTGTGTATCATGAACAAATACGCATTTTCTCCATTTTCTGTAAAAACAAAGTGTGTATGTAAGAAAAATGACAAATGTAAAATTCATCAAAATTGTCTCCCCGAACATTATTTTGTTCATAAAGTATTTGATTTTGTAAAATGTCGAATTTGCTTTGTAATTGCTTTATGTCATTATATTTGCTGTAATCAAATAGTCAAAGAAACAAATTGACTCGTGAGTTTTGAAATATCAAAATGTGTCTAATTCATTGCGAATGAAGTAGTATTTTGTGAATTTAGTTATTTTATATTTTTATGATTATACATTTAATTTGATCGAAATAAATCAATAATTGTAAGCTGCTTCGAAATATGTATAGTTACTCATTATTAGGCATTACGAAAACAATTATTACAACACCTTTTTCTCTGTAATATATATTTAGTTGTTATTTTAGTTTTCGCAGCATCCACCCCCAGTAGTTGACCCCAGCCGCATGTTGTCCAGGTCTATATAATTGATCACTTTGCGTTAAGCTCATAAGTGAATTTAAGTTCGAATAATTTTTTTAAATGTATTTATTTGTTTTAATTTTATCATTATTGTCATCTAAAGTAAGACTATCATCAACGTAGCAGGCCTACATGAAGGGTTAAATAATTATATTAACTATTTTATTTTCGAGGTCAGCGTGTAAACATTATTAAAGGTCATTCCGCGTGTCGATCCCATAGAAAAACTGTCAATTTGGATAAATATATTACCCTTATCGTCGTTGAAAGGGGCTTCGGTTCTGCCAAATTAATAACATTTTAGTATTTTAAACTTATCTTTTAGTAGAGGGAAGGATAAATATATGTTACTAATGAAAATATAAATTGTTTTCTGTACTGGCGCATTTGTAAATAAGCTTTCAACGTCAAGTTAAGCGGTAATTTTATTATTTGTTTACTGGGGTTAGAGAATATGTATAGGTGTATGGGGGCGTGACACTGTAATTAATTGGTATATAACAATTTATTTGTTTATTAATTCCTGTAGTCAATTGCTATATGGTGTCAGTAACTTGAGAAATTATGGAACGAAGAGGGGCCTAGTTCAATATTACTATTTTTGTAATCAACTATTAAACAATCAACCGTCTATATTGCTCAATTAAAAGTGGGGCAGATTCGTATGATGACACGTTATGAACGGGGCCGATGGTGTATATAGCTTTGGCTAATACAATCACATGGCACACATACACATGAATTTACCAGAAAAAAAAAACGCGAACCAATAGCATTTGCAGTGGGGTACACAATTTCTAAGACGTAGAATGTAAAGTAAAACATGCTAAGCTGGTAACATTATAAAAAAGTCAACATTCAACAATAATCAAAATAATAATAGAAAAAATAATAAAATACTAAAATTTATATATAAAATAAAGATAAAATATGAAGTATAATGATAATGACATGATAATGATAAATAATGATAATTATAAACAGAAATATAGAAAAAAATAATATGCTATGATAATGAAATAAAATATAACAATTATAATTAAAATAAAGGTACAATATAAAAAGTAATAATCATTACTAGCGGGACCCGTGTAAATTACACTAAATGAGGTTTTTAATACTAATTATCTTGTTCCTAATCTATACATGTTTGAATAAAATATGATAAGATTTGGACTTGTACATTTATTTTTAAAAAGTGAACAATACATGAAACAATTTACAAAACTTCTTTATATACAATATTTCTAGTGAAGGTAATATTTCGACGACTAAACCTTACTTTGTAAATGTTTTCGATTGAATTAGATTTGGCTCCAATTAATGAATATTTATTTACACCTCTCCATGAGTTAGGCACAAGGCCAGTTTTATCTTACTCCCACAAGTAAGATGTGACCCAAGGTCGGGTCGGGAAAGTGGGGTTTGAAAAGCCAGCGCTCGAGAAGGTGAGCAATCTGGTCATTAAAAATTGCCTAAGCAGCCCCGTTGGCATTCCCCGGTAGGGGCGCCCCAGGCAGTAAGCAATAAAGTTACTCACCCCCAAAGAGGGGAGGCGAAGCCTGGGAGGGTGGACCTCCTAGAACTGCACAGGACAGACCCATAGACCGGCGTAAATCAAGCCTCGAAGGCCAAGACAATACCAGTCTATGGAGTACAGTATCCATCGGAACAGATACTACACTTTGATCTTAGCCAAAAAGCCAAGCACATTCATGAGTAGCATACAAAGATTCGGGAGGTCGTTGCTTTTGATGTAAGTATGACACACAAAATCACACACGCCATTGTATTAATATGTGTCTTCCTGGTCGTCCCCTCCCTACCTCTCCTCCCCTTCCCCTCGAAATGTACAAAAAAATATTAGAGGTTGGTTGGGATCGAACTATAAACCAGTCGGGCCGAAGTCAAAAATACTACGTCGCTAACCGTTGCGCCAAATGGGAAATACTTGAAAATGTTTCGAAAATTAGGCGAGTTGAATGTTTTTCAAAATCTACGTGCGGCACGCATGCGCAGAGCTTTTGCCGGAAGCGTTACACACGAACGCACACGCTATACGGTGGTAATACATAGAATCTCATAATAATGACATGCATAGTGGTGATAATAATTTTAATAGCATTGATGATGATGAAAATGCTAACAAAATAATAAAATAATAATAAAAGTACTAATACTATTAATACTACTAACAATAATAATAAGGAGAAGAAGAAACACCTCTAAAGATAATATTAATTAAAATGAGGATCAAAGGTAGCGCAGGATGCTGAGATCAATGAAGACAATGAATGATAGTAAAACTATTAATTCCACCAGATGCTTTTAAAGAGGGCAAAAAATGAAGTCTTCAGCTGATATGTAAATAAAACACGAAGTAATCCATACAAATATAACTACATATTTTAAAAGGTAGGGTTGCTGTTACGTATTTATCTAAAAGTAGGAGAATGGTGGCCAACTCTTATTATTTATAAATGTGTGGGTAAGCAACTAATATATATAAGGAAAAATGGTATTGAGTTTGACTTGTAACCTTTATATATTTTTTCAAAATATCGACGTTTAAAAACAGTGGAAATAATTGAACTATTTATCCGAACGTGCACACCAACGAATAATCTACTGTAATCGGACATTAAAACCAGCAGCTTCAATAACACCAAAAGAATATAACTAAGTGGCAACATGTCAAGTAAAGAAAAAAAGAAGAAAAATATGTATGTACTTCATCTGATGAAAACTTAGTTTTATTCGAAAATTATGAATTTAAATAAATAAATGAATAGGTTTATTCAAAAGAAACACATGAATTAAGTGTTGTCCTTCACCGTTAAATTAAAAAATATATATCGATGCACAAAACAGTGGAAATATGTTTACTACTTAATCGCACATGCGCACTAACGAACAATCTATTGCGTGCGGACATGACACCAGCAACTCTAATAACTCCAGCGCCATAGTTATAGAGGTACTATAAGTAGGAAGTTGAGCAGCTAGATGTTTATTTACATTACATTTAACTTTCTGTATGTTGGTGCAGTCAGGACACAGAGGACAGGGAGCAAAAGTAGCTATTAGAGGTAAAGCCTTTCGACAGTTGGTGATCTTGACAGTGAAGATAGGTACGTATATAGTATGCGCACCGGGGCAGACATACGTACACATATAGAATGCGCAGACATAAATGGTACTTTTTATTAAACTATGTCATACTACCAAGCTAAAGAAAAGGAAGGGTGGGGGAAACGACAGCTTTCGCTAAAGGCAACAGGAAGACGGTGGTAACGGAAACAGAGGTTGATTAAATGGGGCAACCAAGGAAGAGACAGCCCCGGGCAACGGCAAGTGCTCTGCTAGTCTAATATATAAAGTACAGTTATCGGTTTGTTTGTTTGTGTGTGGGTATGTTTGTATGTCTGCAAAAGGCTTCCGTCAAACGAGACATACACCGATCAAGTTGATATTTTCTGAAACACCCTCAACTCGGACGTATAATATCGAACATTCAGAACAAAAATTATCCTTTGGCGGTAAACGGGGCCATTTTTTTCAAATGGAGGTAGCTTTTTTCCTCCATTTTCTAACGTTTGTATGTATTAATTTGGAGAAAAAAACAATGATATTATGTATAATTTTAGAAAAATGCAAGTTATTCCTAACAATTGAATCGAAAATGCTATCAGAGGAAAGGGGATAACATAAAGAATAAATTCAAAACCATTACACCCCTTTTTTCATTCCTTTCTTCTTTACCTTACACAACGATCCTTGCTTCCTCCCTCCCTCTCTTCCTTACTCCCATTCTTTCCTTCCTTTACAATCTCCCTCCATCGCTTCCTTCTTTCCTCCCTTTCTTCCTTCCTTCTTTCTTCCCCCTCTCTCCCTTCCTTATGTACTTCCTTCCTTCCTTCCTCCTAAATTCCTTCTTTCCTTCTTTTTTTCTTCTTTTCTCCATCCCTACCTCCCTTCTTTAATTCCTATCTCTCTTTATTCCTTTCTTTCCTTCCTCCCTCCCTTCCTCCCTGCCTTCCTTCTTTCCTCCATCCTTCGCTCCCTCTCTACGTTCCTTTGGTTCCTTCCTTCATTCCGCCCTACCTATCTGCCGCCTTCCCTCCCACCCTCTCTAACTCCCTCCCTCGCTCCCTTCCTTCTTTCCTTCGTTCATTCTTTCTTTTCCTTCCTTCCTTCTTCCCTTCCTCCCTTATTCCTTTCCTTCCTCTTTCATTCTCTTCATTCCTGTTTTCTTCCTTCTTTCCTACTCTTCTCCCTACCTTCTTTCCTCCCGCCTTCCTTCCTTCTTCCATCTCTTTTTTCTGTCCTCCCTTTCCTATTTTTCTTCTTTCCTTCCTTCCGTACTTACTCCCTCCCTTCCTTCCTCCCTACCACCCTTCCTTCCTCCCATTCTTTCCTTCCTTTACTATCTCCCTCCCTCGCTTCCCCCATTCCTCCATTTTTCTTCTTCTATCCTTTCACCCCCCTCTATCCCTTCCTTATGTCCTCCATTGTTTCTTCCTTCTATTTTTCCTCCATCCCTTCCTTACTTCCCGCCTCCCTTTTCTGCTTTGATCTCTTCATCCCTTTCTTTCCTTCCCTCTCCTTCCCTCTCTCCCTGCATTTCTTCTTTCTTTCCTCCCACGCTCCTCCCCTACGTTCCTTTCGTTCTTTCCTTCATTCCGCCCTTCCTTCCTTCTTTCCCTCCCTCCTTCTCTCACTCCCTCCCTGCCTTCTTTCGTTTCTTCATTGTTCTTCTCCTTCCTTCTTTGTTTCCTCCCTCATCCCTTTCCTTCCTCTGTCATTCCCTTCATTCGTTCCTTCTTCCCTCCCCCTCCCTATCTTCTTTCCTCCCACCTTCCTTCCTCCTTCCATCCATCCTTTCTTTCATCCCTTTCCTTCTTTCCTTTCTTTCGTACTTACTCACTTCCTTCCTACCTTACTTCCTTCATTCCCTTTTCTCCATCCTTTCTTTCCTTCCTGACTCCTTTCTTTCCTCCCACAAACTATCCCACCTCCCTCCATTCATCCCTTCTATCTTTCTTTCCTCTCTACATTATTTCCTTCTTTCCCTTTTTTCTTCCTTCTTTCCTTCTTTCTTTTTTCCTCATTCCTTCATTCATTCCTTTATATCCCCATTTCATTCTTTCCTGCCTCCATTTTTCTTTTATTCCTTCATTTCTTTCTTGCTTCCTTTCCCCCTTTCCTTTCCTATACTCCTTCATTTGCTTCCTTCCTTCTTTCCATATTTGTTCCTTCCTCCATTCCTTCTTGTTGTGTGTATGTATGTAAGTGTGTTTATATGTCTGCAAAAGCTTTCTGTCACATACGACAGAGACCCATTAAGTTTATATATGTTTTAATCACCGTACACTCAGAGTTATAATATTGAAAATTCTGAAGAAAAAATTCTGAAGGATAACTAGGCCGGTTTTCCTCAAGTCAACGTTTTTATGTAACAATTTGAAAATCAATATTATATTGAGTAATTTTGCTGACACATTCTTACGGGTCATTCAAAAATTCAACCGGAAATTACATCAGAAGTAATATGCGGGGGAGAGGAAATGTAAAATAAATACACGCTAATATTTTAATACTTTCTTTTCTTCCTTCCTTCCTCTTTCAATCCGTCCCTTTATTCTTTCCTTCCTTCCGTTGTCTCCTTCCCTGCCCCGATCTATTCGTTTCCTTCCTTCCTTCCTTTCTCCCTCTCCTCCCCACCTTCATGTAATTAATTCCTTCCTTCTTTCGTCCTCTTTCCCTCCCTTCCTTCCTTCTCTCCTCCGTCCTTCCTTCCTTCCTTCCTTCCTACTTTCCTTCATTTCTTTTTTTATTTCATTCCTTCCTTCCTTTCCTCCCTTCTTTCATTTCTTCCGTCCTTCCTCCCTCTATCCCTCTCTATTTTCTTTTTTCTTCCTACCTTTTCTGAGTTCTTTTTATTAAGGTGACGCTACCTGTATAAAGATTATTTTGTTTCTTTGATACGAGAAATGCGCATTAATATCAGTTCTCTTTTAGGATACTGACGCTACATGAATGAACATGATTTTGATTCTTTGATATGACAAGGGCGCTTTAATATGAATTATTTTTTTAATGAAAATGACGCTACATTAATAAACATGATTGGTGTTCTTTGATGCAACAAGGACGAATTAATATGAGTTATTGTTAATGATAGCGACGCTACACGAATAAACATTATTTTTAGTTTTTTGATACGACAGGGGCGCTTTTATATGGGTTATTTTTTATGATAGTGACGCTACAGGAATACACATGAGTTAGGTGATTTGATACGCCCGAGTGTCAAGCTATGTCCGTTCGTGAATCCCTCCAGCTACGTCTGTCCGCCCATCTGTCTACCTACGTCCGCGGTCCTTCCAGCTACGTCCGTCAAGCTACGTCCCTCCATTTGTCTGTCCAGCAAATTCAGTCCGTCCACCTACGTATGTCCGTTTATCAATCCAGCTATTCCGTCAGTCCGTTCATCTACGTCCGTCTGTCCGTACATCTACGTCTGTCTAGCGACGTTCGTCAGTCTGTCCATCCTTCCACTACGTCAGTGCGTCCATAAATTATATTAGTTAATTTTAGTTTATTTTCCTATTCTCTTTATTTCCTATTCTCATTATTTGTGTTATGGTTATTTTTTCTTATCGGTAGCGACAAACTGCCCTAAGCTAAAATGTATGAAACAATAAAACACCATGAAGTAGAAAATAAATAAGTAAATAAATTAATTAAAAAGTGAAAAACCAACTTAATAAGGTATTGATAGCTAAACCCCATCTCCCACCCTTACCTTAAAATAGCAAGACGCGAGAGAGTTAGGTCGTCATCCCCGTCCTATACCTAGCACAAAATGTATGCTGTTAAATTAATTTTTAATAAATATCGACGAATCGACGCATATCATACATGCATATGATAGTCTTTGCAAGTGTACCACTAGTAATTTACTAACATTTTTTATATGGGTTCACAAATGTTCATTTCCAATTTTCGATCGTTTTACACCTGACCACGTGACTCTCCACTCTTAAATTTTTGATGTTTCATTTGTATTCCTTTTCCACTTCATTCTTTTCAAATATGGACTAGAATTATAACCATATTTTGTTTTCCATATGATTAGATCTCAGTTTCTTACAGCTGCTGATCGAGAACATCGATATGCCAGTGTTGCGGATCATTCATATATGCATGTGTCTTTAACTATGAAAAATAATTATATATATATATATATATATATATATATATATATATAGAGAGAGAGAGAGAGAGAGAGAGAGAGAGTGAGAGATGTGTATTAGTGTGTCCGTGTGTCCGTGTTACGGCTTTGAACACACACAATTTCTGATTTTGCTTGTCATTAGTGACTTTTTTTTGTATTGAGACATGTTGAAGTAAATACTAAATGAAATATCCATACATGCAGAACAATTAGATGATATCAACATATGATATAAATTAGTTGTATATTCATGATGTTATTTAATCTAAAACAACCTTATTTAATCCATATATCGTCTCCTTATATCATAGTACTTCTCTAGTTATGCAAATCTAAGAGGAAAACATATATACCTCAAGCATAACAGAACATATGTATAAGAAAAAATAATTTGCAGGGAAAAGAAAAGAGTGAGAATAAGTAAAGGGAACTGAGGTGATATTTTTCTAGAGGGTGTTCATATATATATATATATATATATATATATATATATATTGTGTGTATTTAGGCAGCAAGTTTTCATTAAGGCAAACGTTGTTGAATAGCACGGAGTGTTTCTGCTTTGGGATCTTTTTTTAAATTTTTTCCATCTTCCGAATGGTCAACTTCGTACCTCGACCAAACTGGTGTATGACGTTTCCGTAGTTTTGTTGTTTTATTTTCTTTGCGAGTACTTTCAATGTGATATCCTCAAATCATCTTCAGGCGTGTTAGTGTGACAATAGAATATGTATTTATAGAATATATATATACATATAAAGTATATAAATATATATATATATATATATATATATATATATATATTTATTTAAGTAAATATTAAATTATTTTTACCTACATAAACTGGTTGTTCAAGCTGACGCTATTATCAGTGATAATTTTACACAGTCGCAAGATTCAAACTTAGTTACAGAACAACTCTAGACTCCGCAAGCAAGCACTCTAACCAACAGAAATTACCACATGAAGAATGGGAATTAACTTCTATTTATCCCTGAACAGAGTATGTATGTATATATATATATTGAATAAGATAATATAATGAGAAATTTATCAGATTTTATAAAAGTTCAAAACAAGGAGTGATACTGCGTTCTTTACTCATGAGATTTCAAAGAAAATATTCTCCTTAGAGAACCAATATTTGAAAATACATGTTTCTGAACTTTAATAAGCTTTGGTTAATTTCTCATTTTATTATGCCATTCAATTAATATTATTGCTCTATACACTATATTTAGCTTTTTTTAATATTATTTATATGATTAAAGTATAATCTTACTCTCTCTCTCTCTAGTATAGAAGCTTTACTCATTAAAACTAAAAAAACTGCTATTAACAAGATTAATTTTAACACTAGTACTAATATATATACTAATAAATATAGTTTCATATTTAAATTTTCCCGCCTTTATTAATTATAAATCTAACTCCAGGTATTTACCTGTGTGTCATTATTCTACTGACGATGGACCCAGATGGGTCAGAAAGTACTCTGGATCAACATGTAAATTACGGCAGTTTCATCAGCCAATTTTCTTCCGAGATTAAGATTTTAATCCGGAAAATTGAAGGGACCAATACTAAAATAACCAGATAAAATTGTCGATTATTTTTAATAATACGTGTCTTAAGGAAAAATGCTGCCTCGACATACACACACACACACACACATACACACACACACACACACACACATATATATATATATATATATATATATATTTTGCGCTCTCTGGTAGAGGAAAGCATGTCACGAAGACATTTTTCAGCGTTGAAAATTGTATGTAAACAAAGAAAGTACGTAACAGCGCGTTTATTTCTCTTATTCTTATTTCGAGATTTTTTAGTAACGAATTAGGAATTGCTGATTGTATATATTTATATAATATTTATAAATACATATTAATTATTTATTACCTACAGACATCGATGGTTCATGCTTACGCAATTTTCAGTTCAGAAAGTTAATTTCCGACATTCGGCGGCCACGAACTCTGATCACAAACCGCAACTGATTCGCATTAAAGAGCGTCTCCTGTTGCCCATCATGAATTAGCTTATAATTAAGGAACAATTTAACCTTGTAAATAACATGTATCTCTCTCTCTCTCTCTCTCTCTCTCTCTCTCTCTCTCTCTATATATATATATATATATATATATATATATATATATATATATATATATATACGTATTCAAATTTTCTTCTGGACCATATTCTCTTTCTTTCCACTAAACGAATTAGATGTTGAGCCTTCTGTATTTTTAAACGTTTCTGAAGCAAAAATAGCAGTTTAATAGACTTGGTTGAAAATACCAATACTATTTGTGTATGACCTATAAATAGCGTTCACTTCAAAAGTAGACATTTGTATAAAACTATGCCGACGCTGAAACTTTTTCTAAAAAAACAAAATGAAAAAAAACGAAGTTTGATTCCGTTGGATTATCTTTCGGCTGAAGATCATTTTTCCTACAGCGAATAGGAAAAAACTAATTCAATATTATTTTATATAAATCAATGTATAAAAGCTTCTGAGAAAAGCACATGCGTTTGAGTTAGTATTTAAGTCAACATTTTAGTTTTTTACAACAATTTTGTAAAAATTAAATACGTGTATTATAAAATAGGTTATTTCAAATGTACATATAAAATACAAAAGTGGTTGCTTGTTCCTCTGTTTATGCTAGCTTATTAGAAATATAGACTTAACATGTAGTTTGTATTTTATATAAGGTATGAACATTTTTCGAAGTATGCCATATCCATTGTGTTGCTATAAGAAGAAAGCAAACATTGTTTCATATACATTCGATTAAAAAATTTAAACGATCGTTACATTGACCAAATTGAACAGGTACAAAAACAATTGTGAAATAAGATCATTGCAAACACATGTTAGTGTTGTATATTACTAATGTATTTTAACAAATAAACTTAACAGTTTTAGAAATACAAAGTAATTATGTATTTTATTGCTCGAGATGCGACGGACGAGGCGTGTAAAAGAGTTTAGGATTGCGGACAGATACATTGAAGTTTGTGTTTAGCATGTGAGTAGTATTATCGTTGATGAGAAAAATTGAAGATGTGAATACTACTTTTTAAGTAGGGGGTTAGAATATGATTAAAATAGTCAAAAATGGTATGTTTAAGCAAAAATATCCTGGTCAAGCAACAATTCGACCTAGACAATGTCTAATTTTCATTTTATCGTTTTCATATGCACATAAATGCAACTCCTTTCATATACATTTATATGCTGACTTTATTTTCACACAGATATTCATTCACGCACTTATGAATCACCTACCACAAATCAAAACTGTTTAACCACAAATGAACAGTTCTAACAAATAAACACAATTTACACATCCATACAAAACATAGATATTTCAACCTCTTTTCTTGCTATTTACCCTAAAACCATGAACACAATCCTGAACGACCCCACTTTTTACTTATCTCTCCCCTAAAATTAAAATGATTTACTTTTCTTTCAAGCAACCCACTCGTTTCCAACCCACTTTTAACCATTCTTTAAAACGCACACATTCCTGATGTAGCCACCTGGTCTGTCTACTTCCCCCTTCGTTTCCTAGGTTCTCAAATAATTTCAGACTTCATTACAACAAAAATAACTCTCACACCCTTTCACTTTACTCACCCCTTTTGAACATTTCAATCATATTCTCACCCCCTATTTTTAAAGTCGTCTTCATTTCTTCAAATCTTTTTTCATCAACCATAATACTACCCAACTGCTAAGCACACAGTTATCCCTCTCCTTCTTCTTTCTCAAGCCTCTCAAAATCTATGCCACACATCACCACAATAAGAATCTCAGCTTCCCTCCTACCTCTCCCACACTAACCCAATTTCAATTATATTCTCACCCCTCCCCATTCCATAGCTGCTTACATCATATCTACTCAAAGCTTTTCATATTATTTTGATTCTTTCTCGACAATTCTTTCCTAACAGCCTAGATACTCTGGGTTTCATAGTAGCCACTACTATATTCCCTCATCTCACCACCATGTCAACCCCGAACGTTGGTGTACTTGTACGACATTTTTCTTCAAACTATCACCCTAAATAAGGCTTACAATAAGGACAAAACACTGATTAATATATAGATAACTATCTTTGGGGTTTTCCTATTAAATTTCAATATATATATATATATATGGTTGCATTCCAATGACGAAAGTACCTATCAATCCATAAATGTATATGTCATCTGTTATTTCAATGGCTTCATTTTTATATAGCGTCCATTAAACAACTTTTTTCTGTTTTTTCGATCTCTTCGAAAGTAAGGTGAATTGATGCAAGATCAATTGAATCCGAGTGTAAACGACAGTTAGACATATCGATTCAAGTTTTTCTTTGGGAAGGGTTTGGATTTGTGTCACTATTTCTTAAGTGAGTTTTTTTTTCATGTATTGATTTATTTATTTTGACTTACCGTTACTTTTGTAATGAGCACATTTTGAACTTTACTATCTTCTTGAGTTTTCTATCCAGATGTTTAACCTTATTGCTATTGAATGCACAATTACAATAATGAGCAATAGAGTTGAGCTGAAGACTATGTAGTTTTCTTAGTTCTGCTACGAAACGTGTGTAAAATGTAGAAAAAGCATTGAATTTGGAAAAAAATAAACATAAACACATTTAAAGACTACAACATGAACGTATTAAAAATTGTTGTCTGCGAGACGAATATGAATTGCAGGTGTTCGCTGATATATGAAAGTAAAGACAATGAAATAACACAATACACGTTCGGTTGTGATCATTCGACAATATATGATGTTAAAGACATTTAAAGAATAGATGAAAAATATGATAAGGGATTGATCGTCTATTTCGTCATTTGGATGCAACTATAATATATATATATATATATATATATATATATATATATATATATATATATATATATATATATATATAAGATAAATGAAGATACATGAAGGAAGAGTGAGAAATATGTGCGGATGACAACTCTATTTTATCTTCGATTGTTCAATGCAAGGTGTACTCGATCAAAACATGTTTATTTTTCTGTCCTTAAGCTAGTTTGGCAAGGTAATAGCCAAAATTAAAAATTTTAAAAATTGAAAAAAATCAGTATAAAGTAATTGAAAGTGATAATGTCTATATACGAAGGTTATCAACATATGGAGTATGCCCAGTTGGTTAATGTCCGTTGACAAATTGTCCGGAGACGAAAGATTTAAAGATTTCTTGGAGACTGCGTTAAAAGTGTTTCAAATGTAGTAAATGCAATAGAATGATGTTTAATTAAACCGTAGATACAAAACTCTTATTAGGATGTCATTTTTAGAATTACGGCCATTAAAAAATATTTCCGTTCACCGCGAATGAAAATAGTTTTATAGGGGTTGAGTTTAAAATGTTGTATATAATTCAAACAGGCCGATGGAACGTGTTAGTAGTTAATTCGATCGAATCTAAGGAATGAGAGCGAATTTTCCGGTCGAAGAAGAAGCCAATAAACAGTGGGAAGACTGTATGAAGGTAGGGGAGTGGGGGAGAAGGTTTAGTAGATGGCTGATGCTGAGTGTAGGGTAGTAAGCAATGATATAAAGTAAATATTTGCTGGACTGACTTCAGTTAAGAGTTGGGTGGGGTTTCAATAAGCTTATACCATAGCGTTAATAGTCAGCGAGAAAACAGTTCGGGGTAAG
Organism: Sepiola atlantica; assembly: GCA_963556195.1. NCBI lineage: Eukaryota > Metazoa > Mollusca > Cephalopoda > Sepiida > Sepiolidae > Sepiola > Sepiola atlantica. The sequence goes on along the minus strand of OY744520.1, from coordinate 129,923,189 downwards.
TATTCCCGTATTTAAACAGATTTAGACGAAATTATATATAATTTAGAAAGTTTAAGAGGTTTCAAATTGGAAGTCTGGAATTTACGTGTTTAAGATGTATTCATCCGGACATTTACAGTATTTCAGAGTTTAATGTTTAAAGAATGTATAGATTTCCCAGTTAGTTAAATATTAGATGCGTGACTAAATCAGATAATTTAATATATTAGTGAAGTTACGATTGGGAACAGCGTCAATATGTTTGCAACAAGTGAGTTCGAGTATAAAGATTATTTGATAGGGGTTGGGTTGATTATGCAACCGAAGTGATGACATGGAGTATTGAAATTACAGAAAGATTTAACAGTGGCAAATGGGGCATTATACGAGTAACCGGCGACAGCAGTTTAAAGGTCCGAGTTATGGAATCTATGAGAAATGTATTTTCGGTAGAGTGCTGCGTCGACAGAGTCGAATGATTGTATGCAAAAGAGAGAAAAGCGATAAAATGGATAAGTATGTAAGAGAGTTAGCTAGTAATTGAAAGAGGGTATAGGAATTGCACCGTTGGAGAAGGGAAGATTAAAGATTAGTGGAGTGGAAAAGAATAATGTAAGTTCAACATTTATATTAAGTATTATGGGTTAATAAAGTTATACTATTTTATTTTATCATAATTATTTATGAATTATTATCCTAATTATCTTAGTTCATATAATATAATTAAAAAGGCTTAATTAGATTTGGATTTTATCGTCATAATGGATTCATCCAACTTTATTCACATTTATTTTCCCCTTCTGTCCCCGTTCGGCCGGAAGTTTCTTTATATTTTTAAATATCATTGTTATATCTAGACAAGATATAATTTTGAAATCTAAATTTTCAAACTTTATTTTTTATTTTTGTTAATTCATCTTTCCGGAATCGGAGGTAAACGTGACCTTTGTATTGTATCGACACTTTTCCCAAAGAACAAAAATAAACAAATGTATTTTCTTAACCATGACTAAAATACCGGCATAATTTAGATGTAGAAATACCCATTTTCGAAAATTACAGAAAATTAAAATAAAATCGAAATGTTGTAAGACAAGTAACACAACGCGTGGGCATCCATCTTCCGGGTAGACATACATAAACAGTAGCTGAAGAGAGTTCCGGTAAAGAGGGCTTCTAGGGGTGCTCTTTTATTCTTGTTTGAAACTGACAGTACCGATGTTATTCTGATATTCTCTACTACAAACCTTAATCTTTAACTAAAAATATATAAACATCTCTCAATCTACGATGCCTAACATAGCACAAACCATTATCAATTCAATCTGCTCAGTCATCAGTCCCCATGATATCATCGGCACATAACTGTAACTGCCAGAAATGTTAAGAACGTCAGCTAAAAAGGAAAGCATACAAAATTACGTGATATACGCATGCAGTGTGTAACAATTCCCTCCAGATGCATACACACATGTAACACCAGCACACGTATACCTCTTTAACACCATAACCTAACACTTTTCTCGATTCTCACTGCTCAACGATGTAACAAAATAATATTCTTAACACCAACAACCCTTCCCCTACTAACAATAACCCTGATCGAACCCTAAGAAAAACTAGTTTATTTCCCTATTGAACAACTCCAACTTTAACAGTATAAATAATCAAGCCGAGGTCATATCCACCACCACAAATAACGCACATAATATAATAACACCTTCATATAAAATACACACTTACATAGGGGCCGATGCTTTATCTATAAAACCCCGCACGACCCACTATTTCAAAATCATAACAACAAAACTATTAGAGTTTCCCTCCCGGATTTATTTATTTATTTTTACACTTTTACCGTGAAAAACACTCATTACTCCCTGAATTGGTCGATATTGAACACAATCTAGTTCCTATATTTCAGGATATGGATTTTGCCAACTATACACTTTAGAAACCGTCATGATAATTAAAGCTGCAAAAAGTAAAAATATGATTAATTCTAAAAGCGAATTTTTTTCGACTTGCAGGCATAAAGGAAAGTTAAATATATCAATGTCATTGCCTCTACTGACACCCCTCCTCTAGTCAATAACTACCCCTAACCCTAACCCTAACATTAACAGTAATATAACAACAACTAAACTCAATAAACTAAAACATTTCTTACCTCTAATGCTTCTCCAACTCATATCTTTACCACATATTAATAACTACTATCAGTACTTACTGGATCCTTACATTTTTTTTATCTCTGTAATTTCATTTGGAGGATTATCCAACACTCTAAGTTTAATACCAATCCTCAACTACTAGTATAATTCCCCATAAATGTTACTCGATATTTCTTATAAATGGTATCTTTTAAAAGTCACAATCTACAGACTTTGCTGATCCAACACTTACAACCAATAGCCAATTTTTCACAGTTTTATTATTCATACCATATTTCTTAGGCATCTCTTTTATCACCCATACATTTTATTTTGATCAATTGTATAATAATTACTCCATGTGTAATTATTTACGGCTAATAATCTTAACCCTAACCTTAACGCCTATATATTGGTTTTCTTCACTTCGAGAGACCAATTCCACCATCTCCCATAAATTTAGTAATATCTTAAATAATTTTACCTGTCTTTCTGCCTTCTTTTCTTTTATAACTCATCTCCTTATCGAGATAATTCATCATTTACCTTCTTCCATATTGTTAAGTATTCAAACGTATTTCAAATTTAACACTCGACTATAATTTAACTTGTTTACTTGTGTTACAATTCAAAAGATTTTAACACTTTTTGAATTATAACATTTTTTATAGTATTCCTTTAACATATACCCCTCCAAATCTTTAAACTTTTTAAATTTTAATTTACCTTCACATGTTTGTATTTTCTATTAGTGGACTTTATACTTATAATTTTTAGGTTTTACTTATTCATTTTCAATTTAAATCGTTTACAACGTGACTAGTTTAACTAGCGTTTTACCTACATGTAGTTACTTATGTTGTTCGTTATTTAGTTTCGTTACCTAAACTAATTACATATTTCTACTTATTTTCTCTCAACCGATTTTACCTTAAAATACAAATCTTACACCCTCGACATTCAACCCTGCTAGTATAGCCTTTGTGGGTGTCACCTTCCCATAATTAACTTAATTTTTACAACGACAGCACTAAAAATCAATTTTTATATTAGGATTCAGACTTGTATCTAGGCAACCTTCCACCCATTTCAACTTTCGCGCCAGTCAGTGTATTCCTCTTCGTAATCCTTTTCCAAATGTCCTCCTCTCCCAATCTTAACTACTTTGGGCTCTTGAATTTGAGCCTGTGTGACGACATCACTCTCTTTGCTTGACCCCGTTGGACTAAAATCTATCATTAACATATTTATTGAATTTTGGAAACATTACATCATTTTGAGTGCACCGAGCCCTCATGGAATAACTTTAGAATAGCCTCTAATATGCAGCCCTAAATAATCTTTTGTATATTTGATGGATTAATTCTTCTTGGATTTATTACATATGAACGCACTGCTGTATCATTCATGAATCCTCCAACGATTCATGTTTTTCTTTTCATTTTCAACATTTTTTCTCTGGACATTTTGTACATTTTCCATTTAAATTTACACCTTTTCAAATTATGACTGTAAGTATGTCCTTTACCAACTTATCTATTAAAAACCCTCTAATTATAAGAATACATTTTTTGAAAATCCATGGTTTAAATAATTTATTTTTGTTTAATTGAATCGGCGTTGTTTTGAATAACTGACGATGTAATAGTTTTGTTATTGTCACACTTCTTAAATTTCTATTCTTTTATTTTCTCTCTCTCTTACTGTATCTCTCTCTCTTTATATATATATATATATATATATATAATATATATATATATATATATATATATATATATATATATATAATGTCATCAAATCACAACCTACAAAATCTAAATACGACTAGTGGATAAGGTTACCTGGATTGGCGAGTTGATGATGAAAATACTATGAGAAGATTAACTATTTTATTATTAATGGAGGACTGGTCCAAATGTATTTGTTAGCATTTTCCTTGAAAATGACCATATTGTAGGCAACGGGCACGGTGTTTTGTTCCGCAAATTTACAATTCTAAGAAAATAAATATGTTCATTTAAGTTGCAATTAATGCTAGATACACATATGGGTAAATAATTGTTTTTTTAGTGGGTGTAACTGGATGAGTTCTTGCTTAGATGTTTTAGATGAGGAAGCTGAGATTTGAGCTTAGTCGAGCAACTACCATGCAAATAACAATAAAGTAGAGAACGACTCAGAACGTTTATTATGTGAGAAATTGATGTAGGCCAGAGACGAGATCATCCTCAACTAGATGACGAAGTCGATTTTGTTCTCTGCCAAGGCATCATAGAGGATTCAGTGCGGAACGTCACTTGATATGGTAGCGGTATTCCATATTTGGGCGTATCGGATGATACATGTAGAGCAGTGCATATGGAGGCAGGCATTTGCTAATGCCGTATAATGATACAATCATTTCTCCAGCAACATAGTTACATATTTTATATCAGTCTTCAATGTCAGCACTCAAGTTAAAGTCTTTTTTTAGAAGGTTTTCGACACAAGTGGCTTTGTCAGGGTAGAAGACATTCATTTTAACTGAGGTAAAATGAGGATCGCAACGTCGATACTGAAACTGTGTTGTCGAGGTCTTAAATGTAACAAACAATGTTCCCATTGCTTCGTGTGTAATCGCTTTGAAGAGAAAGAATCAGCAATATATATATATAAGCAATGAGTTTCAAAGTGTTTCTCTCGACAGTTATCTTATTAGTGTTTCTTTAGGAGGGGGCAGCAAAATTAATAATAATAATTCATATATGAAACATAAAATTACTGACGTTATTCTATGAGTTCATATAGATATAAATGCTAACACTGGTGACGCGTAATTGGTTTCAATCATTCTTAATGGAGTGTTTGGACTAGTTTGAGATAACACTGATACATGTTTCTTTTTATATATCTGACCACGTTCATTCGCCGATATCAACAGTTACTTCTAATGGCACACGGTTTATATCATACTACAGTATGTGATTTAATTTTATTTCAGTCGAATAGCGCCGACTCTTCTACGAGAACAAAGTCACCTTTCAATTTTCATAGACAATAACCTCCTATATTCTATTCAATTTGACCAGATTTCTCAATGAGAATGCATTCAACAACAGCTCATTCACTTCATTTACAAGGAAATATCTTTGTTGTTTGCAATAGACATCGGCTCATCGAGTAGCCTCTCTAAGTGTCGACAATACGGATGGCTTTTGAAACTATCAATGCGGATATACATGAAGCCGACACGATTCTTTTCAAAGTTCTCGAAAAAGACGAAGAACAACAAAGATACGACAGAATTATCGCGATACGCAATAATTGAGGATGGCAAATATCATACTTATATGAGTTTATTTGGAGAAAGGACCATTTATAAATTGTTAAAGCGCAATTATAAAAGGCTGTAGGTCGTTACACGGCCACGACATGAAAACATAATCTCTGATATAAAATGTGCTTGATTATTAAGCTTTCAATATAAATATGTTTGTAGTAAATCATTCTAGATCTGTTAATGTTCTTAATTTGAGATGTTTCTTATTTTAAAGTATACATTTAAATTTGAAAATATCATATTTATCTGGTTATTTTTTCGAACGCTTAATTGATATTTATATTTATTATATATCAGATCAATCCATGCGTTCTAATCGGATTGTAATGCTCCTTAATTTAACAAGATAGAATATCTAATGGAACTGAACATTATCTGAATCTCAGATATTACGGTAGATTTATCTTAATAACTTTCTATTTTACAGATAAAAATAATTAAATCCTAACAGTTAAAAAAGTTTAAAAACACAACATTATTCATTGACTATTTGGTTAACATGGTACTTATTTTAAAGTATACATTTAAATTTGAAAATATTATATTCATCTAGTTATTCTTTCGAACGCTGAATTTATATATATATATATATATATATATATATATATATATATATATATATATTTATTTATCATATATCAGATCAACCCATGCGTTCGGATCGGATTTTAATGCTCCTTAATTTAACAAGATAGAATATATAATGGAATTGAACCCCATCTAAATTTAAGATATTACGGTAGATGTATCTTAATAACCTTCTATTTCACAGATAAACATAATTAAATCGTAACCGTTGAAAAAGTCTAAAACCACAACATTATTCATTGAATATTTAGTTCACATGGTACTTAATGAGTTTATAAAGCTAAATATGAATATAGCCCGGCTGGGAAGATTTACTCAACTAATAGGGGAAATATCAGCAGTCTACCTGGGAGTTCATCATGCAAACTACTCAGCCTAACGTTCCTAACATGAATTCGAACAAATACATAGAAGATATTGACAAGGCTGCTGCATAGAAGGTGAGCTCCCTGTACCTTCCAAGAAAACCTCTCACACCTGTCACTATCCTATATCTATTCAAAGCCACCATTCGCTCATGCATGGCGTATTGTTTTTACATATAAGCTCATGAAGCATCCACTTGCCTCTTACTTTAAGACCCTGCCCAAAAATGCTTCTAATCAAATAGGTTTCACACTATCTAACCAGCTTCATCGCTTGTCACATCGCCGCGGTGTTGCAACCCTGCATTTTACTTTACTTTAATAGAATACACTCCAATAAAATTGCTGCACTTGAACCCCTCGACATTAGTAACCCCATCCAACACATCTGTCAGCAAAACCTCACCCATTCACTGTAGATACCACAGATTCCGGGGAGGGGGTCTACTTTAATTGATGTAACTGCTTTCCGCTTTTCCACTGTACCAACACGCAGAAGTTTAAATGTGAGGTGAATAAGCAAGAAAAATAAGTTGACACTCACAATGCCACCCGCCTATAATATAACATAATTCCAATCAGACCGCCACTTTAAATCAAACGGAGCTACGTGTTCATATAGTTATAAAGAACACTAATTTATTATAGAACACACACTTAGTAAAAATAGCCGTACGTTAATTAACATTCGATATACGTTGGCTAATTATTATTGTTATAATTAAAATAAAAGCATAAGATAAACTTCGAAATGCGATGTCTAGCAGTGAATCCAAATAATAACTCATATAAGAGACCGCTATTTTTTCTTCGAGATGACAACATGGACGAATCCCGAATTATCCATTTGCATATTTGTATTAATTGGTTTCAAAGTAATAATTTGAAGTTTTGGAAATATATAGTTAACCTTAAATTACATTAGTTCAAAGTAAAATAAAATAAGTTATTACTAATTAGGAAAACAAAGTGGCCTACACAAATTCTGGAATCAGTGAAAGTGTAAAAATTAGCCCCGAACCTACGTCCGGCATTTAAAGAATCTGAGTGAAATAACGTATACTTATTAATTATATCGTATAATACAGTTACCCCCTTCTTAGCTAGATATAATCTATCTAATAGATATGCTTTTACGGCTCATATTGCCCCCTCATCATCAATACTTGTGTAATACCACTCCCAGGACGAATAACATTATTCCCGAACAGAACAGTTTGTACAACTGTTATTTCTTTTACGAATATTTAAATCAATATATAACTATATTAGATCAGGATATTTAAAATATTTAAATGTATAATTAAATTGAATATTCCTAAGTTGTTTTGATATAAATATAGTTCGGATAATTCTTTCTTTAAATTGCATTTATTTATGTAGAATACATAAAAGTAATAATAATGAATATTAAAAAAAAGTTATGACTATATATTGTTTTTAATTTAGATAGATGAGATGTGGCGTCCGCTTGTCTTTTACTTTTTAATTTAAAATATAATTGTCATCACCATCATCATCACCATCAGCAGCAGCATCATGAGCAACATAAACATAACTACCCCCAACAACAAATTCAGTTTTAAAAATAAATGTAATTATATAATTATTAAAGGAAAAACTTTGTTAGTTCATTGCAGAGGTTATTTTGAAAATAAAGTTTTTTGAAACGTACAAATGTACTCGTGCGTAAATAATCCAACCGAAGTTATGAGTTCGAATCTATTTTTTTCACATCAAACCGCTTTAATTAATTAATATTAATACTCGTGATAATAATATAAGCTAGTGCGTATATATAAGAAATATGAGAATCCTCTCACAAATGAATCGTACAGAATATTAATATATTCAAAACTATTTATAAAATGATCATGCATACGAAGCATCTGGATTAGTGTGTTTAGGGAATGTTCCGTATATATAGTGTATTTGTTCATATTTAAACGTATAATTGAATTAACTACGCGTAATATGAATTAATATAAATGTAGTTCAGCAAAATGCTAACAACCGTCGCATTAATCCATTCATATGAATATATATATATATATATATATATATATATATATATATATATATATATATATATATATATATATATATATTCTTCGAAAAGTTATATACTAATTTTTATTTTATTTTCTGTTCAAGGTTTTTCAATTTCTAGACATATTTAATGAGATCAACATTCAATCGTCATTAATTTGATTATTTAATTATCTGCTCTTTGGCTTTTAAATTATTTCGATTTGAAAACTCTACGTAATGGAATAACGTATCGGTTGTTCAGTTAATTCTTTATATTTTCTCAATTATATTAACAGAGTCTTTTATTTAATTTTTAGATTTTACCTATTGAGCCGTTCGATGTTCTAAATTATTTTTTGGAACATTCGAATCTAAGATTTAAGTGATTTGAAATAGTTTTGATGTGTATCAATTTTATTTAACCATTGGTTCTATTTTCATGGACATTTGAGAACTTTTTGAATGAAGTTTCTCTTTGATGAAGTATTATGTATTAATTTCGAAAGACCGGCACCATTCGTCCTACTCGGTTATTTCCTTTCTCTTGTATATTTTGATTTTACCAATACTTTTGGCTATTATGTGAAGGCCTCCTTATTAACATTACAGTATTATTTTTATTAATTGCGAGAGGGTTAAACCCACTTTTGGTCTACTAGGCTTTGTCTTGTTGCAAATAAATTGCAAGTATCAACATTATTTCTCCTCATACTTTGATTTTAACCGTACTTTTGTCAGTGCTGTGAAGGCCTCCGTACTTCTATTACAGTATTATATTTGGTTAGGGAGGCGCAAGCGGGAAACATAGATTTTTGTTTAACTTATTAACAATACGGTATTATATTTGGTAAGCGAGAGGGTGTGTGTGTAACATAATATTTTGTTCTACTTGGAGTTTTCCTATAGCAAGGAATACATATTACAATATTACATTAAAATATTTTGAACTATTTACATTATAAACATCATTTCTCTTTATATTAATGTGAAAGCGGTTATGGCTAACGAAACTACACGACATCAATAATTTGATTGTGTTTTTCTTCGTTGTTCAGGTGCAATAAATGGAAGATTACAGAATTACATCTGCGGTAAATAAATTACATTATTATTATTTTGTCAATTCATTTTAATAGAAAAAAAAGAAATAGGCTGGATGGACAGGAGGGGCATAAAATACGGAAGAGTGAAAGAGAGAGAAGGAGAGAGAAAGCCTTATTCATATAAAGACAGTACACGTGTTATTAAACATCTATATATATATATAATGAAATGTCTATGTGTATGTATGCTGTGTGTCTGTGCTGTATAGAAAATGGTTAGAAAATATAGATAATGTAAATATAACCAAGTAAGATCATGAAAGTATTACCGACTCTCTAAATGCAAGGCTAAGGGATATTTGGGGCAGAATCCATCAGGGGGGGGGTAGATTTTGAAGCTATTATTCACCAAATGTCAATGTAATTATGTAATAATTTTTAAATGCAGAGTCATAACTTCCAGGAATACTTTTAAAATTGGATTTAACGCTGTTATGTCATTTCTCATCGAATATAAGTACTAAGAACTCGAAAAAGGATGGTTGTACTAGTGCCCTGGGGCCATTGCTTATTATATTTGGATGGTTTCAGTAGCGTGCTTTAGGCTTCCTAAAACCGGGAACAATAAATGTAAATGAACTATAGTAATTAACAAAATGCTCAACATCCTAGATAGAGCATATGTGTTCCAACGCCACCTTGCCTGGGAGAAACACACCATCTGCATTTTGGTTACTCGGCGTTGCCCGTAATAATACTTCAATAGTCTATTTGATAAGGTGTATAAGGTAATCCAAAGTGCTCAATATCATAGATAGAGCAGATATGTTCGGTTGTTGTTGATGGGGTGTCATCAATATCATAGATACAGAAATACTACATAGAGCAGGAGTTTTTAAAACCACGTTGTCCGAGATAAATATTTTCACTGTATTTAGTTATACTGTTTTATGGGAGTAAATGCGCTTTATGTTGCTCGGGAGTCAGTGCCCAATATCCTAGTTAGAGCAGGTGAGTGCAGTAATACAGTAGTACATGGTAAATATGGTATATGCTTCATGGGGAAGGGGAATACAAAAAACTCACTTACATAAATATAGATTTAATTATATTATTAAAGAGGGCAGGAAGATAAGAAACTTGTCGATGTCCAAAATAATTTTTTTTAAATATAAATTTAATTATTTTTTAAGGAAGGGGATAGGAAAGGACCTCAGTGTGACCTGATAGCAATTACTTAAAAACTGAAAGCGCAGGTGAATAACATACATTATTATTATTTTCAATACATTGAAACAAGAAAGAGACGTAGGTAAAATAGAAGTGTAGGAGAGTAATGTAGAAACATAGGTTGGCGTAAATAAAGAAAGATAGAACACCGAATTGAGGAAGGTAGATGTTGTATTTATTGCCCCGGGTAACACTCAACACCCCTGCTAGTATATATATATATATATATATATATATATATATATATATATATATATATATATATATATGTGTGTGTGTGTGTGTGTGTGTATGGGTGTGTGTGTATGTGTGTGTGCATCCTCAGAATGTTGCAATTCATCAAAAACTTAGATTCCAACAAGGCAACTTGAACGGGCAACATTCCTATCATATTATTTAAGGGTTTACAAGTAAAACTAGTTCCTATCATTACAAACCAGATTAATCTTTGCTTGGAAAACTTCGTCAGTCCACACAGTATTTTAAAATACTGGAAATCTGTCTTCTGAAGATCAGTGCAAACAAATAATTTAATCTATTGACGGGGATTTCGTTTCCAGAGCAATAGCCATTGCCATATCAAATGCGTTTTATAGGGTTTGGCGCAAAAGTTAACTTCACAAACTTGTCAGCTATAGAATATCCAGAAATGTTTTCAACGATAAACCCGTTTCTCTCTAATAGGTTTATGAATAATTGTTGATGAGCAGAATTCTGAAGCACATAGTATCAACGCCGGTTTGCTTCAAGGATCCATTCTGCGCCGAACCCATTTTCTGAGCTTCATAAATGATTCCTCAAATCACGTTCTAATGTCACTTTTTAACATTTATGCAGATGACACAACAGTGTATGACAATACTTCAAAGAGCATTAATTATCAACATTTTTTAACTTTATCTCTTCTGACCTAAAGCACATCGTACAGACGAGTAAATAGGTTTCTGGTTGCTCTTAATGCGTCTAAAACCAAACTCCGATCCTTTAAACACTATCGCTTGGACCCCCATGAAATGAATAGCTTTCTCTTTGGGAAAGCACCCTGTTTTAGTAAGTCATGGGGCCGCCATTCACTTCATACTTGAGATAGAAGATGTACATCAAAGCTGTAATTGACAATATGGTTGGATCATTCTTCCGCTCCAGAACATGTATCACGCCTGACGCAATCTTCTACGTGTATAAGTCAAATAAGTCCTTACATTTTGTACTGTAGTTACCCCTTGAGAAGGTGTCGCTCACGGCACCATTTCATGTTTTTTCAGAGTACAGAAGTGACTTCGAAATCATATTGGTGGGATAATATATTTCGTTCAGCCTCTTTCTCACAGATTAGAGGTGTAAATTATTCATTTCATTCATTTACGTGCTAGGTGCTTTACTGAGCATACCTAGATAGTTCTCCTTGTAAAACATTTACAACAAATCTCGTCCATCTATAAACATATTAAATTATTTTATAAAAAATTCTTATGAGCAAAGTTTATATCTAGGAACTAACCGTCTATGGGGCAAAATGCCACGACAGTTCTACTATAGTAGGGTTGTCTGCAAAAAGCCGTATTTTAAAATAATCAAATTCTGCCCAGTTTCAACTCATTAAAACTTTTCGAGTAGTCTTTTGGTTTTGATAACCGGTGATTCGTTCGTACATATATTTATGTATCTTATAGAAATAGATAATAAGGATGCTCCACACACAACAGCAAAAAATCCGAACACTAAAATATTAATTATATATTACGTTGTTCGATGAACTTTAATGAAGTTAATTCATTGTTACTATTTTGGCAGATTTTTATTCTTAATTCTTTCTGTCAGAATACAATTGTGAAACATGCAACCCTTTACTAACGAACATAATAAAGATACGTATATCTTTTCAGGAATTTAAATTCGGAAAAGGTCTTCCCGAAACAGCCGTCAATATTAACAAGACATAGGGAGAAGGATCAACATGTTACCATATTTTATGAATATTTTTTTTACAAATTCGGTAATGGTAATAAGACGTTCGAAGCTGATGGCCTTGAAGTGTTTAATATTTTAAAACGATTTGCGGACTAAATACAGATGTTCAGAAATATACATAAGGCGCTTAATGTCAGTATCTTAGTGTATCAATAATTTATTGTACGTAACATTGTCAATTATTTTCCCAACAATTCAATACCTTCTTAAATTCCAAACTTTGTTAACTGTGAATGGATATTAATGTAACGCCCATGATAATAGTCAGAGCAGATAACTAAATATGAATGCATTACAACAAAACTGTTTACATTCTAAATAATTGTAGTGTAATAAAAACACGTGTTACTTGGAAGCCAAGCTTTATTCAACTAAAAAAGGAATACAAAATGGTGGCAGATATGGCCAGTTTTAATACGCGTCAGCTAACGACTTCTGGCTTCGGGAGCACGTATGGAAGCCCATACTGTAGTTTATTAAATACCCGTTTACTGTTCAATATCTTGAGCATTGTTGGTGTTGAATTGGATCTCGACGCGGATTTTTGAGTGACCTCTCTCGTATCTATAGCAACGCTTTTCATAGTCCAGCCAGTTCGAAGATATAGCGGCCGCATTACGCTTTTCAGATTGTATGTGCGCTGCATGAAATATACACTTCGATTTTCGGAAGATTAGTTAACTTTAATAGATATGAAAAGAAAATATATTCAAAAGATGGAAAGATGAAATTATTGGTACGGCAAAAAAACTAGAATATAAGCATAATATTACTAGCGTAATGCAATGCGAATTTCACAGTTGCTTTCTACGTTTGAATTACGGATTTAAATGATCCAAATAGTATAAAATGAGAGAATTCTAAATAATACATTTATTCATCGTAAACGTACAAGTAAAACATATGTTTAGCTATATTTTGCGCCCTTAATATTTAATGAAAAACGTCAAGCTTGCCTTTGGTAGTTCAATGAAATGCATTACACATCAAATAATACGCATCTAGTAAATGCTTTATATAAACACATATTTAACATGATCTTTTCTCCGTAACCCACGTGCTTCGAATTCACAAATTAATAACATATTTTTTTCTATTTCCCGAAACCCAATAAACTATTATTTTGTAATCGTATACTATTTATGGAAAATATCTAAAAAAAACTATTGCTATATTTTTCTCGCGATTGTTCTCCGTTGTATTCCAAGATTGTTCGTCTCCATGACTTCAACGTTGTGCTTGATAACCTCTCAGGCGTGGAAAAGGCAACATAAAAAGGCATCATGTTTGGATTACTTACATCAGTTTTACTTACCGAATGCACATTGTATTACTATTATTCGCCCAAAACAAGGCATATTTCCACTGAATCGTAAAGGACTAGTGTTACAGTGGCCAAATTTACGATGACAACCTTGGTGGGGAGTTGTGTGGCAGTGGAATTAAAATTTATGAATGTTGGTACGGTTGATGAAACAGGTTGAAGAAAAGGAATTCTTCAGGTAAGTTGTCCGAGGAAAAAAGCTATCAAAGTAAAAAGTGTATCTAGCATCTAGGGGCCTGTAATGTGAAAAGGTGCAGTTTTACTGCAAGTTGGGTGAGTCGGCGATATTTTTGGTGAGGGGGTATACATGCAGTAAATTCATTGAAGCAGATTCTGTTGTAGTATTTGTAAAATAAACACATGATTCAACACTTTGGCGATGGGGCAGGGCGAGGCTTCGCAGAGAATACGAGCCCTATAAGTATTGACCGATTGCCATGCTACTTAACCAAGTGAGAGGCTAGCATAAGTATTATATAGATAGAAGAAATAACTACATTTACTGATTGTTCGTAAACGGAACTGTTGTATTTTTATTGTGTGCAAATACTCTTAATGGTAGCCTTTACATGGTAATCGTTTTCCCTTTCTTCATTCGAGCAAAAATCATTTTAATGAGATTTGTTTGTTGTTGACAAGCGACACATACTACTTGAGAAACGTGTCAATGTAATTAATTATGTTAATTGTTTGTTTAATTATTATTATTTAATGTTCACATAACACCCACGTGTAACGTTTGCTTTGAAAAGAAGAAAAAAACAATGTTCTCTTGGCATTCGAAATATTCTGAATTCTTAATCAAAACAATTAAAAAATGTATCGAGCAAATAAAATTCGAAGGGAATGTTTACTCCCTTCAAGCCACATTTAAAGATTGAATTTCATGAATTAAGAAATAATGGCAAAAAGAGGAATAACGATAACATTTTTGGATTTAGTCGATTGAAATATTTATATTGAATGAGAACAGCTGTATTCTTTTAATATACTTGTTAATTTAGTTTAAGAATATATCTGGATATGAGGGTCTATTTTAGAAAATTATGTAAGAGTTTGTGACATGTTTCTCTTCAATCGAAGTCTGCTGATAACACAAAGCCTGCGATATTATTTGTAAATCTATGAACTGAACAGATACTATACGTTGATCCTAGTTTAAAGGCAAAAGAAGTGGATATTAGTTTAAATCTTACGTTCAACATCAGATTACATTTAAATAATTACTTGGATCTTAAACGATCAGACGATGGCATTTTTATAAGGAGAAGTGGAACATGAAATTGCCTAGAAATATTATTATATAGATTAATAGTGTAAATACTTAATGAATGTTATTTGTCTGTTTGATTCGTTTTAGATATGTCGTATACTAATACCGATGCTTTTTCCTCCGGCTGGTGTAATCGGAAAACGATCACGTGTTTCCTCATCACCACCATTATTTGTTTCCATCTTTAAGTAAAACTGCGACTTTTGAAACATTCCTGCTCTAGTCGTGCCTTTTCTGGCACAATTCAACGAATATATAAAGGAACGTTATGTATACAGTGAGGAAACTCCATAAATTCAACAAACAAAGTTGAAGTTTTATTCCGAAGAAGACGTTCGTCTTTTCTAGTCATGTTTACCGATCATGCGTTGGCATTGCCATAAAGTTTGTTTGTGTACGTTTGTATTATATAAAACATTTTCGCGTTTTACCAAAATAGATCAGTGTGATATAAAGTGTACGCTTTAAATTTGTTATACTTTTAAATATACTAGCAAATATATGCTTCCTCCGGTCGCATATTTTTCCTAGGCTGCCGCGTCAGAAATGAACGCTCACCCGTAAACCAATGGAGCCCCAGTAATATTTCTTGGGTGGTTAGACATTGATTTTCTGTTTCCGTCTAAGAATATTTTTAGTTAAAAATAATTTTTTTTTTAATTCCGACCCCACGCCAATATTTTTACCTTCCCCCATAAATAAAAATATGTTTAGTTAAAAAAGGAAAAAAATATTAGCCCCCCCCCCCCGAATTTGTTTTAGATAGAAATATTTTAGTTAAGAAAAAAAAATTGTTTACCACCCCAATTTTTTTTATCTACCCCCCATACATATAAATATTTTTAATTAAAAAGAAGAAAAAGAAAAAAAATGTTTGACTCCCCTGACCCTTTTTTTTTGCCCTCCCCCATACATAGTAATATTTTCAGTTAAAAAAAGAAAGCAAAAACAAAGAAAAATTCCTCCCCCAATTTTTTTTACCCTCCTCATACATATTAATATTTTCCGTTAAAAATAGAAGAAAAAATGTTACTCCCCCCCAATTTTTTTACCCTCCCCTACATAAGAATATTTTTTAGTTTAAAAAAAAAATTGGCACCCCCCTAAAACTTTTTTTACACTACCCCATACATAGTTAATAAAAGAAAAAAATTGAGGAAGCACCTCGGTCATATCAAATAATTCATGTTAAAATATGCTATTGAAGGCGCCTACGTCATATCAAAGAGCAAGTTTTGTTATTCTTCCAAAATGGTTACCCATTTAGTAATGGCCGAGATGTTTGTTACTTAACTTCAATTTACAACAAAACAATTTGTCTTAACAACGTAATGAAAATAAAATATGATAATGTGAAAAAATCCTTTCACAATGACGTCACTTCCGGAAAGAAGTGGTCAGCAATTAATTCTTTCAAAATAGTCACCCATTTAGTAATGGCCGATATATGTATTGCTTAACTTTAATTTAAAACAAAACACCTTGTCTTAACAACGTGATGAAAAAAAGAATGATAATGTGAAAAAATCCTCTCACAATGACGTCACTTCCGGAAAGACCAAAATGGTGAGTCAGCAATTTATTTTCCAAAATGGTCACCCATTTACTAATGGCTTAGATATGTATTGCTTAATTTCAATTTACAACAAAACACCTTGTGTTAACAACGTAATGAAAATAAAGAATGATAATGTGAAAAAATCCTCTCACAATAACGTCACTTCCGGAAAGACCAAAATGGTGAGTCAGCAGTTCATGTTTCAAAAATGGTCACCCATTTACTAATGGCCGAGATATACCTTGATTAACTTCAATTTACAACAAAACACCTTGCCTTAACAACGTAATTAAAATAAAGAAGTATAATGTGAAAACATCCTCTCACAATGACGTCACTTCCGGAAGGATGAGTCAGCAATTTATTTTTTACAAAATGGTCACCGATTCAGTAATGGCCGGGATATATCTTGCTTAACTTCAATTTACAACAAAACACCTTGTCTCAACATCGTAATGAAAATAAAGAATGATAATGCGAAACAGCAGAACAGATACTACACTACCTCCACACTTCTCAAACAAATAAGAAGAAATGCCTGGGAGGATGGTATCATGAAAACAGAACAGATACTACACTACCTCCACACCTCTCAAAAAAGCAGGAGAAATGCCTGGGAGGATGGTATCATGACAACAAGACATATACTACACTACACCATGCCCCTGAATTGAGCATTTAAAGATAGTACATTAGTCTGAAATAGTATATACTATACTATTTTATAATAAGTACAATAGGCTTAAATAGTATTGTTTTGGCTGCAGACAGACACACAGACAGACAGACAGATACATAAACTCCATTATTAACATATGCCATTTTTAGTTTGTATCACGTAAATATTCATAATTTAATTTATATTCATTCAACCCAATGCAGTTTATATTGACTTATATCTGTGAGGATGCTAATACTACTGCTACAGGTTCCAGTAGACCTGGGAGAAGTGATAAGTACGTAGTAACTCGATCGCTCAAAATCTATTATATCGATGTCTTAGCACCGTATTTATATTTATATCGACTAGGACTATGTGAGAAATACCAACAACATTTATTTCAACATATTTGACAGGCTGAAAATTATATTTACGACGTGTCTTCTTCATTGAGAAGAACAATTTATCTTATTTAAATGAGGAACTTAACATAATATATATAAGTGGATTTAATAAAGCCTTTGGAAAGGAACACTCTCGAGGGAATATATATATATATATATATATATATATATATATATATATATATATATATATATATATATGTATACATTTATGCTATCATTTGTGATAAAAGAACAAATTAAGTATATGTGTAAAAATATAAGTTTGTTATGTTTGCAGATGTGTTTTACCCTTTGTACATCATACTGTTGTTTGTTGAGCAGTTGGACAATTTGAGCAGCATAGGCATACAGTCGCCCAAATAGTTGTTTTCTTGTCGATGGTTTAGGAATGAGTGCGCGATAATTAAACTAGTTTTGTTCATTTATTTACAATATATGTTCGCAGTCTGCTATTGGCTGACGTGATGAAAAAACGATCAAGCGTTTCATCACTCTACAACAACTGCACGTACGATCTCTCACTTTCTTTAATCAGACGGAGGCGTTACATATTCGGGGATAACTAAGCTGTCGCACAAAGCATCCACTATTTACAAAGTACGACATTTTACAGCTAATAAACATTAATTAATTCCAAACAGAATGCTGCTATTTTCTAATGTAATTACAAAAAATCGAAATGACGATGTATAGAGAGCAGGAAAGAAATCTCATTTATTTCCTTCCTAAAACTAATGTTCATAATTAAAAATCGATTCAATAGTTTTGTTATAAGGCGAAGCTAGTTTATTTTGAAGGTGTTTTTATATGTTGAGTAATCGAGCTGATCACGTGGATGATATGTCTAGCATACACTACTGTGCTGATAACATCCCACTCGTGGGACATATTCGAAAAACGAGAATAAAAGCTGAGAGCTAGAGATAAGACTGGAAAATATACTGTAATACAAGTATCTACAACATAATCCATACTTTACTTCTGAGTGTATTGGTCTGCGTGTGTGGGGTAACTAAAAATCAAGCCGCAAACGAGGGTAAAACAATTTTTTATCGAGTAATATTATACGAGAAATCTAATGATTGTATTCATTTTTTATTAGTGGTGTTTAAAATTATATTGTGGCGTCTGCACATACATAGACAGGAAACAGGAGGTTTCATTTCTAACTTTAAGATTGAATATTATATAAATAAATGTATCACTAACTATTGTTAATGTAAGATTTAAGGGCTAGAATATTTAACGGCATTTAGAGGACGTCGGTCGACTTAGTGCTGCTCTTTTTGGATCATACAAGTTGAACCTTTGCTTTATTATCACATAAAACAGCGTCGTTTTGTTTTGCCAATGTTTTAATATTAAACGGCATTTGAAGGGCGTTGGTCTACTTTGGGTTACTCTGTTTGGATCATAGAAGTTAAACCTTTGTTTTATTATCATATAAACAAGCGTGGGTTTTTTTTTCAATATTTAAATTTTTAACGACATTTGGAAAGCGTCGGTCTACATTATCGTGCTCTATTTGGATCATGCAAGTGGAACTGTTGATTATCTATAACAAAAACTCATCGTTTTGCCGATTTTTTTATTTTTTACGGAATTTCGAGTTGTAGCTTGCATTCAATTGTATACAGGGGGGGCAGGATAGTAAGATAGACATACCCTTCTGACGATCACATTTAATTTGAAGCTTCAGTAGAGTGTTGCTACTTGTTTTTTAAAGTATTTATTATTGTTATATATATGCGAGTATATTATACGATTTAGTAAAAGAAATCATACAAAAAAGAGAGTAAAACCTGTTGAACATATATGTGGGTATATAAATACTTCATGAGGCGACCCCTCCCCTGTCCTGCATAGTTCCTGTTCATCCTTGATGCCAATAATTAAAATGACATGATAGTGCCTTACTTCTTGGGAAGAAGGCCACCTTTATTTGAGCGTTATGGGGTCACGATGAAAACAGTGGTTTCTGGTTAGCCAGCCTAGACACCCATTCCCTTCCTATTAGGCTCTTGAAATGATTCTGTATTCTTTTCCTTTTTTAGTTAGCCTGTTTGGAGTCCAGCGATTGAATACTGGTGACTGGATCTCTTTCAGGCTCGGTTTGTCTTAAAGTAATTCTATATTTTTCTCCCTTTTTATTATTATGCCTTCTACCAATCCACACATCTTATTATTTCCTATAGTAATATAAGACCTATCAAGTCAAACTTTCCTGATGTTTAGTCCTATCTTTTGGGCAAATCTCTTCCCATCCTTGTTCTTTGTGAGACTAACTTGGATGCTTCTGTTGATAGTAACGATCTGCTTGTGGATGAGTATTTGCCTCTTGCTCGTTTAGACTCTTCCAAGCATCTGCCTGCCTTGCTCTTTTTCTTCACAAAGGATCTTCTCACTGCACGTGCTCCTAACCTTGAATCTCAGTGGTGTCCTTTGATCTGTCTATAGTTGTTTTTGCTGCACTCCACTTCCTATTTGTTCTTTATGCACCGTTACGCTTCTGACAATAACTGCTCTGTTGTTGATGCTATATCCATCAGTATTGGTAATGCATTGCCAATCATCCGTCAAGATCAATATTTGTTGTTGGTGACTTAAATGCTTATCATTCTAACTGGCTCCGTCACTCTAACAGCACAGATATAGCTGGTGAAATCTGTCTTAACTTTTCTCTGTCCCATGACTTGGCCCAAATTGTCACCTTTCGCCCACGTTTATTTGATAATGATGTTCATTAACCATCCTAACTTGATCTTTTTTTACATTTGTTCTTGACTCATATCATATTTCGTCTTCTCCTCGATTGGGTTCTTCTGATAATGCTGTTGTTGATGGTGAGGTTAATTTTTCGATGAATACTTCTATTGATTGTCCCTTCTATATGTAGACGTTCAACTACAGGAAGGTTTGTTGGGATGGCTCCCGCACTTCCTATGTGACGTTACATGGACTTCTATCTTTGGTATGTAACCGAATGACACTGCTATGGATGTTACTAATTGCTTCTTGTGGGAATTGACACCTTCATTCTAAATCGTGGGTTGCAAAGCAAAATCCCATTCTCCCCCATGATGTTTATGTTCATGCTTCTGCCATTGTTCATCGTAACCATTACTTTAATCAGTATTCGCAAAATGGTTCTGAGAATTCTAGACAATCTTACAGAAGAGCAAGCAATGCAGGAATCTCTAAGTCTAAATCAATATATTCTCAAAGGAGGTGTGACCTTAAAGGGTTGACTCGTGATTTTTAGAGAATCTACAATAGTACTATTAATAGAGGAGTGTCTTCTATTACTTCTCTTTTAATGTTATTCAGTTTATTTAATCTCATAAGTATAAGGCTGATCTCTTTGCTAGTCTTTTTGCTGACAATTCTTCTCTTGATGATTCCGGTTTAATTCTTCCCGATTTTCCTTTGACAACTGATCATTCTCTTGATTCTGTTATTATCACTCCAAAGACAGTTGCTAGGGTTATTTTCTGATATTGACCAGTCTAAAGCTTCCGGTCTTGATTGAATTCTTATTATTATGCTAAATCGTTGTGCTCCTAAACTGTATTCTACCCTCTCTAAATTATTCAATCTCTGTTTATCTGAGTCTTGTTCCACCTTTTTGTTGGAATGGGCCCTCTGTTGGCCCTATCTTTAAAAATGTTTGTGATTGGTCTGATCCAATTTAGTATTGCCCGGTTAGTCTCCTCTCCATTATTAGCAAGCTTTGTGAAAGGTTAGTTAACGGCAGGTTTGTTAATTTTCTAGAACGTATTGACCTCTTTAGTTATGTTCAGCATTTCGTAGTTTTCGTTCCACTGCTGATCATTTAACTGTTGCAACTAAGCAAATCTGTCGGTTTATGGATAATTAAGGAAAAGGAAAAACCATTGCACTTGACATTTCGAAGGCGTTTGACAGTGTTGCACTCTGGTCCCCTACACAAAATTCAGGGTTATGGTATTGGTAGTGAGTTTCTCTGTAATTATTAGGTATTTTCTATCTGATCAAAGCTTGTGAGTAACTTTGGACAGTGTCTCTTTATTATTTTTTCATTTCAATGCTGGTGTTCTTAAGGTTCTATTATAAGCATGCACTGTTACTTCTCTATATAAATAATCTTCAAGAGAATATTGTTCAGAATAGTCTGGTGTTGTTTCCCGCCCATCTCTCCCAGATCAGTAGAAATATGCAGCTGATCTAAAAGTTGACCTGTGTTCAGTTGTGGATTAGAGTACGAAATGGCCTGTTTAATCTAATCCAGTTAATCGCAGCCGGCGTCTCTTAATCGTAGGTGTTCCCCTTTTCTTCCTGTAATTCTCATGAATAGTTCTGCTCTTGAGGAAAAATCGACTCTGAAACTTCTTGTTCTTTCTCTTTTATCAAATCTTTCTTGGAGTTCATACATTAGACCTTATGATAGTATTACTCCTCGCAGAGTCGGCTCCACACATTTTAGCACACATAAGGCTATTTCTACAAATCTAAAATCAGACCATGTATTGAGTACTGCTGTCAAATTTGGGCTGGTGAATCTCTGCTCTAATTGAGTGTTCTTGATAAGGTGCAGAAACGTATCCGTAATTAGATTGGCACTACCCTTTTTTTCTCTAAACGCTCTCTCTCTCTTTCACAGACGTGATGTATATTATCTCAGTATTTTCTATAAATACTATTACGGCATTTTTTCGGAATTGTATGATTTATTCCCCGCTCCTTTTGTTCTAGCTCGTTTGACTTGTTGGTCTAGTGGTCTCCATCAATTCGCTGTTTTCATTCCTCATTGTAATACAGCTTTGTATTCCAATACCCTCTTTCCAAAAACCGCAGACTCGTGAAACTCTCTTCCTCTTGATTGTTTTCCCCCTACCTATAATTTTTGTCTTTTAAATACTACGACCAATAGGCATCTCCTGTCTTTGCGATAACAATATTGTTCTTGTTAGCTCCGTACATCAAGTGGATTCATGCCTTGTCATGAACAAAAAAAAGAAGTAGTGGTAAACGGGAGTCAACAATGCTTTTTTAATGTGAGTGTTCTTATCAATACAAATATTTAAGCTTGTAAGAATTATTTTATAAATACAGGTTGTTCGGGAGAGATTTGCCACGTTTTGGGAAGTACAACTATAATATATTGTCAAATACTTCATCCATTCAGACAATTAAAAGTGCATCGTTTAGATTATGGTTTGCAAAATACAGCTGTGTGTATCAGGTTGGAAAGAAAGTAATGTCGTATGTTTTACTTCATGAATTTCAAGCCTCCTAAGTTTTACACAGTTCTAGAATTTTTGGTGAATTGGTGTATTAATATCTCGCGTTGCCTTTCAGGTATAGTAATTAGTTAGTAAATATTAAGTTTAACGGTCTTATCCTTCAACAGATAGATATTAGTGAAGAGCATCTGAGACATTGCATACTCTATGAATTCAAAAAAGGAAACTTAGCTGTAGAAGCTACAAGGAATATTGGAACTGTCTATGGGATAAATGTTCTGAATAATCGAAAATGTCAAGGGTGGTTTGCACAGTTTTCTTCTGGAGACTTTAACCTGAAGATCGGCGACGTTCGAGAAGGTCAATCTCAATTGATAAAGACGCCATTAAAGACGCGGTGGATGCCAATCCAAAGTTAACCAGCAGAGAATTACCTCAACAATCGAATACAACACATACCACAACTATTTCATGCTTTCACGAGTTAGAAAAAAATTCAAAACTTGGACTCTGCGTTATCCACGATTTTACCGACGCTCAACGAAATCAAAGTTTGCCCATCTTTGCTTTCCAGGAATCATCGAGAACCATCTTTGCAAAGAATTGTGACTGGAGATGAAAAATGGGTTATTTACAAGAATACCCAATGCAAAAGACAATGTTTAGACCGAAAGCAAAGTCCACAGCATGTTCCAAAACAAAGACTACACCCAAAGAAAGTTATGCTTACTTGATGGTGGGACATGAGAGGACTGATTTATTATGAGTTACTAAAGCCTAATCAAACAATCACAGCAGTAATATATTGTTCGCAGCTGGATGCTCTGAGAATTGCTCTATCAAAAAATGGCAAGCATTACTCAATAGGAAGGTTGTAGTGCTTCAGCATAATTACGCGAAACCTCACACAGAAAACTCACTCAAGAAAATGTCATGAGTTTCAATTGTGAAGTTTTGCCTCATCCGCCTTATTCACCTGACATTCCCCCATCCGGCTACCATCTTCCCCGGTCGTTGCAGCATTACTTAAACAATAAACTTCATGAAAATGACGACCAACTCGAAAATGACCTAAATTTGTTTTTCTCTCAAAAATCAGAGAAATCTTTGGAAGTAGGCATCAGAAATTTGTTGATCGTTCGACGGAAGTAATAAACAATGAGGGAAATTATTGTAAAGATTAAAAATGCCCTAATGGTAATGTTTTAGATGAAATAAAAGTGTTGCACAAAAACGACATTACTTTCTTTCCAACTTGATAGCTATCAAATCATTCGTAACATTCGTCATGCGCGGTGAGTTGTCTGTCTTTCCGTGAAACTGATGGTATCGATAGAACATTATTCCTATTTATAGTGTAAATTAAAAGAAAAAGATATATTGCACAAGTAAATACGACCCTGGCTATTTTATTGCATTTAATTACCTACACACGTAAACTATATATATATATATATATATATATATATATATATATATATATATATATATATAATGTAATATATATATATATATATATATATATATATATATATATATATATAAATATATATGAACTAAACTATAAGTTAATATATCGATAAATTCATATAATATTTTGTATGAACTATTGACTTCCTCGATATATTTCTAGTTAGAATTCTTACTACAGAGACACTGGTTGCTTATAGGAGAGACCACATGAACATCCACAACACCCTAATTGAATGTATTTCTGTGGAACGAACTAGATTCAAACTTGGAACAACGAGGTTATCGGTCCGTGTCGAAAAATCAACTTAGCCATCGTCACCTCTCAATAAATTTATAATAAACTGTGTCAGCCACATTATAAACCAGCTCTTTATATCGAAACTACAATTTAACCTCGCTGAAAATGTTTTAAAACTGTTCAGACGGCTTTAAAAAACGTCAACACTTGTTGATAGAGGCGTGTTTTAAACGTCCACCAATTTTAAGCCAGAACCGAATTACTCTGCAATTACTTAACTGTTCCTAGTGTCTCTTATTCTTTTATTTCTACTGTTATTTTCTTCTATGATCAAACATATGTGCAACTAGCAATGCAAACGTCCCATTGAAAATTTCATCATGATGGATTCCATCTACACGATTAAACAATAAATCGCATTTGTCTAGCCATTGTTCCCATGTATACCTTTGATATTGATCCACTGTTTTCTCTTTCCCTTATAGCATAAATGTTTAGAAGTTTCGTTCCCCCCGCTTCAAGATCGATCTATTTAGATATGAGGCATTTATAACCATCCACTGATTTTCCATCCCAGTTTACGTCTACTTTTAGTTTGATTGATCTGCATATTCATCTCTTCTTCTCCGCCGTTCAAATCTTAATTTATATTCTTGTATGTCCCTCCTTCTTATATAAGTATATGCATTACAGAGATCAAATATCACACACACTGTGATTAAGCTTTCCTAAACAAAACAAGCGACATAGTAATCATGTTTTACTTAAACGATGGGATTTACCCTGTAATATGTAGTGTTTAATCTATTTTTTAATCTTTTTTTCTACAGTCTGTCATATAATATCCTTATAATCAATGCACTATTAATTTTTCTGTCTCGTTTTATATGTTCGTCTGCCTGTCTTTCTGTATGTCTCTCCTTCTTCCTCTCGCTCTATTCCTTTCTCCTTCCTCATCCTTTACTCTCTCTATATATATATTCATAATTACACCCATCTATAATATTTAAAAATTACGATACCTCACATAATTTTTTAGATTTGAAATAAATGATTAAACACATAGGTGTTGAACTTGTCAAACCGACCTCTCCTCAAAAGCGAATATAAAAAGAAAGTTGAAAGAGGAAAATGGTCTGATTCACTACAACATTTTCCCTGAACGTCAGATGTAATGTGCATGTACTATTCTCAAATGATTTACATACGCACTTCCAGCCACCGTACAACCTACATAAACGAAACTATAGAAGTCTCATCAAAATTAGTTACTCTGAGATTCACCAATAGCATCACAGATAACAACAAATGTTGATGACAAAACATGGATAAATGTCATCTGGAACGAAGATGCTGCGTGCACTCCATTGTTTACGAGGATAACAGCACATCAAACACGCACTTGAAACACGTTCAGTCCTACTAGAGAGATATACACCACGATGACACAAGGGCACTTAAAAAATCGGTTTTAAGTCTATAACGCATCATTCAAACTCACTGATTGAAATAATCTTTCAATATGATCTCCAGTACATATTTTCTATAATAGTGATTAAACTGTTTCAAGACGAGTTCAACGAGTATATCTATATTATTTCATGTATCCACACATAATGGTATAAGGTGATAAATTCTTTCATGCATCATATTTACGTATTTACTTCAACAGTCCTTGATCCGTGAGTAGAGCTAAGTAGTAAGTTATGAAAATATATTCATAGCAATTAAGCTACACTCAGGCATCCGCGTTTCATCTCCGGATTAAATCGGCAGACTTAAATGCATGGAGTGTGTTTTGTCGGGTGTTTTATAGGCACCTCTAGAAGTTAACCAATTAGAGGTTCTGTTGTTCGTTCAGCCAGTCGTTGGGCTTCTTACGAACAAAGGTTGATTTAATTTCCTATTTCCTATTCTATTGTTCTGGGTTCCTAACCATGCCTCATCCCCATTTCGTTGCTGTTCTCTTAGCCAATCGTTGGGCATCACTAACAAAGGTTCGGTTGATTTTACTTCATATTTCGTATTCTTATTTCGTTATTTAACAAAATATTCGGCCAAGCGGACAAAACTAGTAATTTTTACAAAATAGATAAACAAGAGTATAACAAACTACCTACAGAAAACATTACGAAAAACTACAACAAATTAGATAGAATCGAACGTAGCTGCATACATATAATAAATACTGAAAGTAAACAAATCGCCGATAAACTAAACATTAGCGACAAAGTTAGTAAATTAAAACCTAAGGAACCCTATATCTTATTTGAAGACAAAAAAAGTAATTTTAACAAAAACCCGAACGCTCGCTGAATTAATCAAACTAAACGAGAAATAAAAAGAATTAGTGAAACAATTCTATCTAGAATTAACAAACAAATACAAAATACCTCAATGGGTGAATACTGCCGAAGCAATTACTTGGTTTACTAATATCGAAAACAAAATGGACTTTCTTAACATTATACATAGTGGATTTCTACCCATCTATACCCGAAGAACTTTTCAACATCGCCCTTGAGTTGATCAAGATGCATACTGAAATATACAAGGATGACATTTACATCATTAAACATGTAGGAGATCAGTTATAATCAATAATAATGAATAATGGATTAAAACAAATATGGCAAACTCCTTTGATTTGGCCATGACTGCCCTTGACTCTGCGGAGGAACCAGATCTTGTGGGGTTATTTATTCAATATACACTCACACATATATGATAATATAGATATTGGCCTATATAGAGATAATGGATTAGCAATAATCAACGATTCCAACAAAGTCAACAGAGAAAACTTAAAAAAAATTATATATATGTATTGAAATGTAAAAATTAGGCCTAAAAGTAGAAGTACTAGCCAACATAAAAATAACTCACTTTGTAGATGTCACGTAATACTTAAATAAAAATACTTACGAACCATATTTAAAGATAACGCTAATCTAATACACGTAAACCCAAAGTCTAAGCACGCTCTATCAATCAGAAAACAGATTCCTAATTATATCTGAACGTAGGCTTATCAATAATTCTAGCAAGGAAAATGTATTTAAAAATCAAGTAACATTTACAATACACCACTAAACTATAGTGGGTACAAAATATCGAAATTAAATGTAAGAAAAAGACACCAATAATTATAATAAAATTAAAAAGAAAATACAAAATAAATATAATCTGGTATAAACCGCCCTATAATCAGATGCTAAAAACTAAACTGGGCAAAAAATTCCTAAATCTCATTGAAAATACTTCCCTGTAACCAATCCCCTGCATGAAATATTCAATAAAAATAACCTGAAACTTCCGATAGCTCCTGCGAATACCTACATATGATAATTAAGGCGCACAATAACAAAATAGTAAAATACAACGGCAGAGAGAAAAAAATACAAATTGCATAAAAAAGTGACAACTATA
>OY744520.1:129869925-129889925 GCA_963556195.1 Sepiola atlantica | reverse complement strand
AAATAAATGGTAAGTCATGTTTCGTATTCGATTTATTGTTATTGTTTTTGTTACTTACACCTTGCATCTTACCCGGAAGTTGCATTGCCCACATCCTTTCAAAACCTTACTACTAATATATATATATATATATATATATATATATATATATATATATATATATATATATATATATATATGTATATATATATATATATATATATATATATATATATATATATATATTTAACTAGTAGATTACTTATCCCAGGTAAATGGTCACAAAAAATTAAATAATTTGTATACCTTACTCACCTTGCTTGCTAAAATACATATCCTATAAGTTCGATGGCTTGAGATTTTACCAAGAACATACCTGTTATTGACGCTGGCGTTTGTGCACCGATCCTAATAAAAATGCATTACTTCATGTAACTAAAAAGCATTTTATTGGCATCAGACAATAAATGCTATTCCTTATGAAATGTTTCGAATCTAACTAATTTTAAATGTTTTTGGAAGCGACGACATCGAGTTTGGGTGGGCGCACCCCCTAAATATTAAGTTCCCAAAAAGTAATGCCCCTATGTTACCAGGTTGGTGATAATATACACTCCAAAATTCATAATGATCGGGTCATAAAATATTAAGAACAAAACAAACTTAATAAACATGCAACCATAAATGTTAACATTAACAAAAATAATAATGCGGCCATGTTGTGTATGTGTTGCCTGAAATGTATATCATCGAATTTGAAATAATGCGTTCATTAGTTTTAGAGATTACCCTGCTCGTTGGTAATACACATATGCCTATGTTATATAGAGTATGATATATTTCAAATTATATGCTAATGATTTGTATTGCTTAACCTTTTACTAAGAAATATATCTACGATCATACATCAATAATAATAAAACGTATTTATATTAAAATAAAACCAGATTTCTGATTGGATCAAAATAACACACCTTCAACGAACGTGACATACAACATCGCCAGTATGATAAGATTAATATAATACCTTCACAAGCCATACTGTTTACCAACTAGTGTTTTTTGTTTTATCCTCCATTTGTTTATAGAATTCGATTTATTTTGTATAATTAAATTCCTGCTTTTCCGCCTGAGGCATATTCGATTACCACGGGGTTTGTCTTCTCAATTAGGAAGATTGGAATAAATAAACCTCGATAGCATTGTCCTTGAAGTGGAATCAATTGCATAAACATCCTTAGGCGAGAAGCTACACCAAGTGATTACTTCACCGATTATGTAAAAACAATGCGTGTGGATATGGGGTCGGCTTCTTTACAGGAAATGTATCTAATGTATTTTAAATGAACCTTTATTTTTCAATTATCTTTTTTGAAGAGTCACACGCGTGTGGAAGGTATTCCATATTCTTGTCTTTTTTAATGACAGAGGATTTATTCCAGCCCACATATCATGTTAATACATGGTTGGCATCAGTTTACCACCAACGAATCCAGTAATCGGCTATGCCGCGTTCATTCCTTTCAGATATTTCATGTTTCATTAAGTATAAATATAATTATGAGCCTTAATAAGCTGATGGGAGATAATAGCGAGCAAGTGATATCAGTCCATATTTGGCAGAAAACTTGGAACTTTAATAGGTAGCTGTGGAAGAGTACTCGCTATTGTAGTGACAATTTATTGGACTTGAAATATTTGAATATATCAGAATGAGGTCATCAGATGACTATTTTGAATTAATTACAATGAAATTGAGGCAAGATCGCTAAAAAGATCTACTCGTGTAATAACGCAAACACGCACAAGTTTATGGCTACTTTTGCTAAAATATATGCACACATTACACGTTTTGTATGCTAATCCGAATATTAAAAAACAAAAACTGTATAACTAAATATTTAGAAATTTAAAGAACAGTCGAAATCAGAATCCAGAATAAGTAATTGTATCAGAATCGGGGAAAAAATAATGGAATCGCCCGATCACTTCTTTATACAATTAACTATCCCGAGAAGCATACGACTGACGACAATTCAAGCCTCAAGGAGCACGTTTTCTAATACAGTATGGCCGGACCCTTCCCCGTATACATTACAAGCCAGTTACAAAACATTTTGCATATTGTATTGTAACATTAAAGTAAGAACACTTTTTTGGCAGTCCACATCTAATTTAGAGGATCTCGTTTTATCTTTATGGATACCGTCGCACAATTGTGTTTTAATTAATATGTTATAATCATGTTTAGTAATTGGACGATGGAAGTGAACAGCAATGAAATGGAATAGTCTATATTTGAGAAGTAAACTTACAACTTTAATAGATAGGTGTTGTAGAGAAAGTACTGACACACACTTCATTATACAATGAACTATTCCGATGGACATATAAACGACGACGAAACCAGTCTCAAAAGTAGAACTCATCGAGCCAGCACAGTCAAGCCGTTCCTCGTATGCATTATAAGCAAAACACCTAACCCTCACTCCCTATTGCATTTTTTTATTATTTTATTGTTGTATGTTGGACATTCGAGTTTTATTCAATACCTGCAACTGACATTACGAAAGTAATGGAAGTAGCAAAGTTACAAACTCTGAATGTACATCAACACTGCGGGTAATAATTAGCAGCTTGTATGAAATTAGTCGTATACACAAACTTGTGTCTAATACGTTTGGGTTGAGCCGTAAATAATAGAAAATATGATTGATATACCGTTAAAATCAAGCACACTCTATATATGATATCCTTAATTCATTATCTACTATTTTGCGTCATGCTTTATGCGTGTAGATGATATTGCATATATTTTAAAAGTTTTTGTCAGTATTGTTGTTTTAGGCGAAGATGTGTTTTGTTCACACTGCGAGTGTTAACATAGTTTTATTGGTTTGACATATACAGTTGGCAATTATTGAATGAGAGATACCGAGTATACACCCTAATGAATCTATTTCCGTCAATAATATCGCTAGAAAAGCCTGAAATTTACGGTTTCCCTATTTTCGGTAGAAATAGCAAGTTGGTTTGAAATAAACAAGAAATAGTTTCTAATAATGAAACTTCAATTTTAATGAATCGTTTAACTTGATACATTCACGCATTTCAATATTTGGTAAAACGCGTTTAGAACATATTCTATATTTTTAACGCTTATTTGATTTCTTACTTCATTTATATTTCGAAATACAAACTATTCTGAAAATACTGCAAGTGTTTGGTTTGCGTAATTAATACCGTCGAATATTGTACTATTTAAATCTTACATTAGATAGTTGAGTCATTAGTGTCATAAAACCATGTGAAAAGGTACAAACTCACAACTAATATTCAATTAAATGTATATGGCAACTGAATCGTTTAAAAGTAGAGATTATCCGCCGTGAAATGTTTATGACGGACCAATAGTTCAAGGTGATGCTGTATATGCCGTTAAATAGAAACATCGAATACCATCTGCCAAAAAATGCATCTCATTTCTTATAAAACCTTTTATTTATGTTTTACCCGTGTAGAAATATATTTCCATATTTTAAAAACCCTTTCTTGCTTTATCTTTTTGTGCCTATTTAATGGAGAAACATTATCTTTGCCACCATTCAAGTAGAAACACGTGTTTGATTTTAATCAGTGTTTCTACTCCTCCAACTTCTGTGCCGATATCTTAGGATCGATAAGTTTACCTGTTTTTTCGTATCTGACGAAAACTAAAAAAAAGAAACAAAAACTCTATTACACGTTTCCATTCTTTATTTTATTTACGATTTTTGAAAGAAAATGTCATGCTTTTATTTTGCATTGCTCTATTTTAGCTCTTTTCATCTATATAATAGTAAACATTTTATAACATCGCATCTTTGTTTGTATATTGCATAGTTAAGATCTTGGGGTAAACGGCGGATGGGGCGAGAAGTCCTGGGGATATGTAAATGAGATAGGTAATAAGCAATGAGTGGTATAGAATAAATACATAAAGAGTAGAAATAATAGAAGTAGCACAAAAGAAGAGTAAGAGGATTACGTAAAAAAGGAAATAAATAGAAAGAAAACGGAAACAGAAAACAAACAAATTGTTGATTTCTAAATATGTAATTTATACAGAAATGTTTACACAGTGAGTCAATAATCGTCTAGTTTCCTAATTGAATGTTCTCTTCTTTATCGCCTACTATTTCTTTTTATACTAATGAATCACCACTTCAATCTAGGATAAAAGCCACTCCAAGATGAGGCTTATTGAGACAGAATTAGTTTCAATTGAAAGTTAAAGAATATTATTAGAGGATTGAGAATGATTACGTATGGTGACGGTTCATAACAAGTATGTGTTGACAATGGAAGTGAAGGTGATCAGGTGAGTAACTTGCAGGGAAGCAGCCCCTGGGTAATTTCATTAAGACACTAGAAGATTATGCCAACAAACTTCCCTCATGGAAATTCCACTTTTGTCCAGGAAGAAACGAATATATTTTTTTCGTTGTGGTAAAAATCAGTTTTTGCTCCGAATGTCTGACAAGAAAAGACCAAAGATTAGAGCTCAGTCGAGCACCTTCCATATAAATAATGATAGAGTAAGGAAATACTATAAACGTTACTTCTTTTAAAACCAGGCTGTAAGACATCGAAGAGGCTACCCCCTACCAGATTTCGGCGTCGATATTGTATTGTGTTAAAGGCAAGAATAGGCGTTCTTGCCTTAAACGGATAACATTAATTCCTCGAACAGAGTAGTGCATAACTACTTCTGTGTTACCTTACGAAAATTAAAATAAGGATATTATGATAAAAAACTAATGTCTAGAATCTTCATCCGATCTTGGATTCTAGAAAATGTCTTAATTTAAGGCTTGAAATTGAGAGATTACCAACAGATTTTTGAATTTGGGAAATCTTGCTTAATTTGGAACATTTTAGTTGTTGCAAACTTGATATCACTGAATTTTTGTATGGGAGATTGTACCCATATTACTTAGGCAGTCAAAGAACAGTATCGTTTTCAGTCTGAAGCCAGGTCCACAGCGTGCTCCAGCTTCTTCCTGTTGCAATAAAATTTCTCGCGATTGTTTTCTTTCTTTTAATTTTTGGCCTCCTTTTTTTATCCTTTTCCATCATTGGTCCATTAAAGCACACTTTGCAAATTTATCTGAGGTCAATCTTAGGGTATGTCCGAGCCAGCCGACACGTCGTTTTCAGCTTATGGACGATACAACTTGTTAGTGCGTTTTCTGACTTCTTGGTTGGTAAAAAGATCGTTCCACTTGATCCGTTGAATCTTTCCATGACAGTTGAATTAAACGTGTCTAATTTCCTCTCTTGGTTAATTTTTAGATTTTTTTTTAACTACTTTTGCATAGAACTAAATTAAACTAAATATAGCACACATGTTGCCCCCTTACGCCAAATGTTGTTTTCCAGAATTCATAATGATCTGTTAATTACTTCAGTGGTTATTCTTATATATCTAAATATATAAACATTTTAACATAGCGACATATATATATATATATATATATATATATATATATATATATATATATATATATATATATATGTGTGTGTGTCTGTGTGTTGTTGTGTATGTAGGTGGAATTTCTCCACAAGATAATTAAAAGAATACAGTGCTTTCTTGATTTTGCTTGATTCACTCTTTGCTTAGACATCGTGAGGCACGTATAAATATATTTTTGTCGGGATGCGAAAGGTTACGGATCGTCAACAAGTCTATTAGTCTTGACAGGTTGTATCTTGTTTGTCCCCGTGCACACTGGATGACGTTACAAAACGGCAGTGTCTTATATTTAAAGATACATACGAATTGACCCTTTATGACTTAACAAAAGAATTACGTATTCCATTAAATTAGAAGCGTAACAGTATAACGGCATACATTATAACAGAGAAATATGTTTAAATCCCTTAATATAAACTAAACAATTTGAATGTATATATACCAAATATAATCACATAATAAAAGCACACCCCCCTATCCACTCCATATCAAATCTTTAACTGAAATAAGCAAAAGCATTACCATTCTGACATTTTTCTTAATTCAACGATAACAAATCGTGCAACTTTCTTATAATCTAAGCGACGCTCTAGTCTGCCTATTCTGAGAAGTTTAAGAAACAAGTCCCTTTAAATATAGACTCCTTTCAAGCTTCGCATATGTTACATACATCGAGGCCATAATTATCCAAGCTAACACTAGAAACATCATCAACGCCATATAACCATGTGGAACCCACAATACATTTCACTGATGAGAAGGAACAAAATAACTTCCCACAAAATAGACCAAATAACTACATATC
The DNA here is from genome assembly GCA_963556195.1 of Sepiola atlantica. Lineage (NCBI taxonomy): Eukaryota > Metazoa > Mollusca > Cephalopoda > Sepiida > Sepiolidae > Sepiola > Sepiola atlantica. The sequence continues at coordinate 129,883,626 of OY744520.1, read as the reverse complement.
TTTCTTAGTTATCATTCTTCACCAAACCATTTCAAGTGAACCGATAGCCAACCAACGAACACGCTTACATAAGGTTCCTCTACCATCAACGGCATCTATGTTTCATACCAGTGTCGTGGTTCGTGCATCGCTCCTTCGTTTATTTTTTAGTTAGACGCCATCTTGAAAAAAGATAAAAGCAGCAGCAGCAAATTAACTCTTGTACAGCTATGATGTGGAAAATTGCTGGCTCTTGGTGCTGTTTCCATGGAAGAAGGTTTGATGAACTCTTTCACGGCAACGAAGTGGAAAACTACTGGTGCCTGTTTAGTTTTATTGTTTGTCTAATGAAAGCTTCTAGAACATTTCACCGAACGTAATTTCGCCCGTACTCCCTATTTTTCCGACTGGAGGGGTGAATATATGTTATTTAGAGCTACCTGAAATAAATATAAACACTGTCAGGCGACTATCAAACTATATTTGATCACGATAATTTCCACCAGTAATTATTGTTGATCATTAGTTAACAATCCAGCGGCTGTAATGGCTCTCTTTCTCAATGAATTCACATTTGTTACACCCAAAAGCGGCTCAACCCGTGGGTCAAGAGACCCCCCAGAAGACGACTTTCGAGTCAGAGACAGGGACCCAGAATAGGATTTACAGGGTAAAAATGAAACTAGCAAATGCGATAATCCTTTCCACCATTGCTATTGTCTGTTCATCAACCTGCCTCCAGCCTTCCTTTTCCCAGTCTCCAGCAGTCCAGCCCTGGGCGGCAGTCTCCAGAACCCTACAGTAGAACCAGGCAGACTCCAATGCCTTGCAGCAGTTCGAGGCAAACTCCTGTGCCCTGCAGCAGTCCTAGGCATAATCCAGCACCCTGCAACAGTCCCAGGCACACTCCAGTGCTTAGCAGCAGCCGGATTTCTCTCAAAAATCGCACATCCCTTTTCAAGGCTTACCAAGACAGCCTTGTTGCGGGTGTATTTTCCCACACTCTACTATTACCTGCTCAATACACATGTTTTTTCAGTTTGCATTTCCAGTCTCCAACAGTCCAGCACTCCTCAGCACTCAACAGCAGCTACCCCGACGTCCGGTAGCAGTCCCCCGCAGACTCAAGCACTTTACAGCACTTACCAGCAGCTACCCATTCTCCCTGTACAGTACCCCGCAGACTTCAGCACTGTCACTCACCAGCAGTCCTCAGCAGACTACAGTCCTCTGCGGAACTCATAACTAGCACGGCATTCCCAAGCAGCTACCCAGTGTTGTGCAATACTCTTCGGAAGCCCAATGCTCACTCCAACAAATTCAGCCCTTGGTCAATGCCACAGGGATCAGGCCTACCTGAGGCACCTCAACACCCCTCAGGGACGTCTACACAAATATCTGGATGACACCCACTTAAGCTGCCCAGGTTTCCTGACCATGTCTACTCAGCCTTTACTGCTGCCCATGTTCCGAAATCCGCCTCCAGTGACGTCACCCATGTTGTTCCAGCTTTTTTCTGATTCCAGTGACGTCATCCCATCTATCCATCACACATGTGTTACCTTTATTGTAAATAACTTTCTTTTAAACTGTTCATCGGGGTGGGTTCTTCCTTCTTTGTTATTCAGTTCACATTTTTGCTTGTGGCTCTTTTTCTTAGTGTGAGGCCGATCAACATCAACGATCGACCCGGCAAGAATATGACTTCATCTCCGCGCTTTAAAATATTTTTCCGATGAAGTTGCCATAATCGAAGCCTAATTTTAGACACTAATTTGACACACCTACTTTATCCTTAATGTCATAATATGCCGTTTATAGAAAAATATGAACTCCTTTTTATTTACATTGGTAACATTTATTCCCCTACTAACAAACACGCATAATGAACACATACAACACTCTTACAAATGTGGTGTTAGGACAGTTTAACCATACTTTTCACACCAGCAAAAACCTCTTCACCAAACACAAAGACGTTGATACTAAACCTACTACTAACGCCGGCATTCATGTAGCGAATAGAACAAACGATTGGTGAAATACAACGCTCTTTCGACAAATAATATCTAAGTAAATACTAAGGTAATTAAACTAGAATACCTAAACATATATTATTTTCGAAAATACTTTAATTTAACCGTAGTCGCTAAGACTGCGTTAATCAAATACGCACATGATATTCAACGAATAGTCTTATTAGACCGACTTTGAATGTACATTCAAACATTTAGAACAAGCTAAGAACTGTGTGTGTATTTATTCACTCTCGCCAAAAACCTAATTGTGAAATGCTATAATCATGGACAATTGATATGATGTCTTTGAGTTAGGTCTTAGTTCAACCCAAATTAATCTTCTACATTTATTTGTTACCCCATCTCCCATATTCAACCTCGAATAGAAGATTGATATTAACTCGATTCCCTATATCGCTTTACGATGCCCTTTTTTATCTTCCATGGCAAATCTACCGATCACACATTGCTTCCTGTTCCTTCATGCACTTCTGTTTTTGTTTTGAATGTAAACTTTATAAGAGATATATACAGTCTACATTAAAACTTGAATATATACGATACATTATTTGTTCAGGCGACATAAGCGAGTGGGTTGTATTTAAATAAGCCAAAATATAAACCAGGTTAACGTATGACAAAACACAAAAAGTACAATTGTTATTTAATCTTAACAAACAAGTGTTTTTTCTTAAGGGAATAGTTTATGTAAGTAATATCACCGGTGATTATATTATAATATCATATTACTTTTTCTGTTAAGTGTTTTTAAATACCTTTAAAGACTCAACACCGGATCTAATAGACTCTCTAGTTTTATACACTTCACTTTGAGTGATAATCTCATATGAATTGAAATGATATTAAATTAATTAAAATCGTATATTATCTAGTGCGTATATAAAGACAAGAGCTATGATGCAACGAAAATGAATAATTAACTTTTTTATTTAAAAAATGTTCGTAGGAATAGTACACGGCTATTCGCTAAACATTTTCTTAAATCATTTTAAAAATAATATTACTATTTATGAGTATCAAATTGTACCTGTTTTCACTTAAAAATGAACTATACATTCAGTTGTTTGCAAGTAAATTATAATTTGAAATTTAGATTTAACATTTATAAAAAATATTGTTGACTAATTCAAAAATGACTATAATTAAGCGTCGGAAATAACAGTCTTTGATTATTGATCAGTACAGCAAGTACAATTTATTTTTTCCTACTTAAATTATTTAATTTCACTGTGACATTTCTCATAAAATTAACGTTTATTTTCCTATGTAATTTTCAGATGATATATATATATATATATATATATATATATATATGTATATATATATATATATGTAATTTTTTTACTTTTAATAAGGTGAAAAAATAAAAGTAAATTCATATCTACACATGCGAAATATATTTTGTTTTACGTTTATTATCATTGAATTATGGGAACAATAAATAAAACTAAGAATTATTTTGAAATGTTAAAACAATTTAAGGAAAATAACTAGCAATAACAAAAACAAACACATTAGAATCTTATCTAAAAAATATATTTTGAGAAAAGAAACCACAAAAATATATATCGGCTACGGTCTAGTAAAGTAGTAAAACATACATAAAAAGGGAAAGAAAGTCAATTCATTTTTTATAATTTTCGATTAGTTATTGTGTTTATTTTGCACTCATTTTTATTTTATATTTACTTTGGTTCATCCGAAACAAGGCATATTGCAATGGAGACGCAGGGAAATATTGTAAATGAGGGGCCAGATTTATAGGGGCTAGCCTAAGTGGAAAGTGATGCGGGAGATATTTCTTAACATTATATTTAAATGTCTTCATAATTGTACAGACACAGGAACAGGGAGAATGGAGGGAATTTAAACGGCTAGTGGTTCGAGGAAAGTAACTACTTGTTTAGAGAAGTTTCCACCATCTTGGAACTTATATAGTTAGAAGGTGGGGCATTACTTCCTGTCAGGATTTTGGAAGAGTTTGACGTTGAGGGGGTACATGTGCAGTGAATTCATGTGACCGCATTTCGTTGAAGTACCTGTAATACCAGCACAGGGATGCAGTATTGCCGCGATGAATCAGGGAATCGAGCTTGGTAAACTGTGTGGGACCTATTAGGTAAGCTATACTTTTTCGTGACCTGTCCAAGACGGAGAGACTAGTTGATAGTGATGCAGCCTAGTTATGGCAACACTACTCCATGTATCGGCGAATGGTGGTTTAATAGTCCATTCTATGTATGTATTCCAAGTAATGTTGTCAGGTAATGTTAGAACGAGGAGTTGGAAAGGTGAACTTTCGCGGAGGGTGCGTTCACCCTTGGCTATTTGTGGTTTGAAAGATTTCTTATAACTGTTTTAAGGAAAGTATCTTTGGCTTGGTAGCATTACATGTAACTACTCATATTTTGCCCCATTTTACTACAGACTGGAAGTCATATTCTGAAGAATAATCCATAGCTTTAGATATATGCGTGTATACAATTTAAATTTATAATATTTATTTGCCTAAGTTATGCATATGATATATATAGTAAAGTACTTTTAGATGTCAGCAGATAAGTTAATTTTAGGATTCCGTAAAATTAACAATTTTTATTGATCCTCATGAAATTATTTCATAGACACGAAACTTTTTTAACGTAATACAATACATTGTTTTAGTATAGTTTAAGTAAAACGTATATACTAATTATTTAATAGAATAAACTAACATTTGTAATTAGTAGTTTACGTTTAAAAAGATGTGCGTCTCAAATATTTCACGCTTTCTCTATAGAATACTTAGTGCACAAGTTTATATTCCTTATTTCAATGTGTTTTTCTTACTCTCAAAAGTTCTCACATCACTATTGTAGAAATTTCATTAAGATTCTTTGGAAATGTATGAATTTATTTCGGCTTCCTCCTACTTTGGATAAAATAGTAGTGTTGACTAGATATTTAAGCCGTTCTTTTCGCATCTAATCTTTAAGGAGGAACATTCGGAAATAACGCCAGACTTTCTCTGCTAATCTCAGCATCGGGTCCAATCGTGTTTAACCCGCGCGCCAACAATATAATCCGAATCATTTCCTTCTACTGAATACAAGCAATACTATTAAAGTGGAGTTGAGGTAACTGATTTCCAACTCATTACTCAGCAATTAACACTGACTATCATTGGCTTTTGAGACTGAAATGAGGCCAACAATATAGGCATAATCATTTTCTTCTCTTTATATATTCTATTTCAGTTTTAGATCATTACGATCCGTGGTTTGTTTAAACTCGGTAGCTTTTGTCTATGACCCATCAAATACTATTGATTCAGCAAGTATACATACAGTGTTGCAACTTTTTGGTAAATACGTTAATTTGGATTTACGCTTACATTTTTCTTCTTTACACCGATTTCATCCATTACGCTCCGTTTTTTTATTCAACTCGCTATCTATCCTCTGCTTACAGGAGATACATTATTGCTCCTTTCATGTTATTTCGTTTCGTTCACACGTTCCTCTTTTCTGATCAGATAACTATGACACCATCTGTTGTTCGACGTTTTCTGCCATTGTTTTTATTCAAATTTCTCCTTTTACAGACACACGAACTTCAATATGTGTCTCTTGTAGCCTGCATTACATTTGATTTTTATGACTGCGTACACAGCTAATCAGAAAACACTTTAAGTAAGCTTTACAGACAGATGTCTCCATCAATATAAACACACGTGATATATCATAAATATCAAGTTCTTCAGAAGTTTTCCACTCAAAGTTAACTAGTTGGTTAAGATTTCAAATGTTGATTTTCTTTATAAATTTTTAATGTATAATAATTGTTGTTTACTGGTCAATTTATTTCGAACACAATTCTCGGATTTTTTGTAGAGGATCCCCCAAGAAAAGCACAAACGCCCTCTTTAAAAAAGACAACATGTGAGTAATTGTAACATACGCTTTATTACATACACCAGCGGTTGGGGTCAATTCTATGTAGTTGAGTGTTTGCATCAGGCTATCGTTATTCTTTTTTTATTAATCAATATAGACTATACAGAGAGCTGCCCATCATTCAGCGATGCGTTCTGCTGTAGTGTTTATTCTCTTTTGTATGGTGAGAAATTAGGGGTTTACCAATCTTGACATCGATATCTTAACCATAAACCTACCCCCAAAACTAATCTTAAACCCTAAATCTTAATCATACCATGCTATTTCTCAAACAGTATTAAAAAAGATATTTTCCTTAATTCTGTAGTTTTGATGGGAGCCTCGAGAATTAAGAAGTTGAAGCTCCCCTTGTGCTGCCTCGCTAAAATGCGAATTAACATCTTGCCTAGACAGCCACTTAAATTCGGACTCACCAAAAGGGAAACACACGCATTCCATTATATGAAACGATACTTATTTCCTATTGTTAACTATGTAAAAATCTGAAAGAAAAACGGAAGAAAACGAAAAAGGAATAAGTTTAAATAAGTAGACATTGAGGAGAAAAAAACCCAAAAGAACAGTAAGAAATGGGAAAGCTAGTCGAACAAATAGATACACCTTGTCCTACTACGATAAGGCGTAGTGAGGCAGAACTAGTGCCACAAATTGCAAGGCAGCCGTAAAATAATATTAAATTAAATGAAAATACAACAGGTTGGAAGGATAGAATGGTTGAAAGAAAAATATACAGCGACAACCACGCGGAGAGTGACCACACGAATACAAAAAAAAGCAGTGGCAATCAAAGATAGCACAACATCGCATAGAAATAGAATAGCACATATTTGTGTCACATGAAATAAGATATGGTACAAAAAAGGGCACAATGGACTTGACAAACCAATTGGCTTAAACAAGCCATAGAGAAAATTCAAATAAAATATACCAAAATTATTTTGCAAGGCAGAGAGACTAAACGGAACGTCTATTTAGTGAACGAGCTGCTAAAAAATACGCAGATATTCCGCCAAGAAATCTCGTAGCAATCACGTTGAAGAGTAATGAATGGTAAATGTATTGCGAGACTAATACCTAGATAAGAAAACAACAATCCAACATAATGAAGCTTTAATAAACAATTAGAGTGAAAGAAAAAGTATGTCGCAGGGAGACAAGAAAGCATACGTAAACAAGGGAAAACGGTGAAGAGTGAATTTGCCCCTGATGAATACAAATGTATATGCTCAAGACAAATATGTTTTTTTAATATTCTCTCATTAAAGAAAATGCGAAATATGTAATAGCTAGAACATGAGAAACACAACTGTTTCTGTATACTATTGGTGGGGTTAAGATCGGTGGGTTTTGGGGCGATAGGTAACCACTGCAATATTAGAATGAGGTGATCCGCATCAGTATGATTCCGGACGGATTAAAAAAGTTCGAAAATCTTATCGGCAACTCAGTGATGCTTAAATACCTTGATGGGCGTGAAATGTAGGCTGGACAATTGTGACAGAGACGTCGAAGCAGTTGCTAGAATAGAGAAGTATAGCAATGCAGACATTAGCAGGAAAAATTGAGTTCGGAGTGACAACTATGAAGAAAACATTGGAAGAGGACCTTGGTTCCTTTTCATACAAGAACTGCAAAGCTAATTACTCACCGCCAACGTGTTAGAGAACCGCTACGAAAGATAAGAAAATTCTCAACAAGTAAAGATGCTACACTACACCCTGGAAAATGAGTAGGTTAATCATACGAAAATAGTATCATGTCAGACAGGCATACAATTAATTTCTTGCCCCGTAAACGAGGAGGTACTCCCTGCGAGTGTGGTATAACGACGAACGACCTATGGGTAGGTAAACTGCCCCCTCAAACGAGGAAGTAATACCTGGTAAGATGGGATCATTATAACAGAACAGATACTACACAATACCCCCCAAATATTATGGTAAACTCTAAAACGATACGCGCACGATAAAATAACAGGTTATACATTACCGCCAAAAGATATAATGTCTAGGAGGATGTTTGTCAGACTAAGAAACATATACTAAACTATCGCTCGAAAAAGAAGAGGTAATACTTGGAGGATAATATCAGGAAGAACGAAAATATACTACGTTGCCTATTCCTTCTCAAATAAGGCAAGAAATGCCTGGCAATATGTTATGAAGAACGAGCATACACTACACCCTACCAAATAGAAGGTATTAACTAGGAAAATGGTATTATGACCGCAGAATAGATACTACATTACATCTATTACCATGAGGAATCGTATATGCAACACTGACTCTATGTAAACGGGGTGATTCCCTGGATGATGGTATCATGATGTAGGAGCACACACGGCACTGCACCCAGAAATAAGAGGTAACGCCTTAAAGGAGGCTATCCTTAACATATAGTACATTTTACCAAGGTGGAGCTAATGCCTGGGAAGATCCCCCTAAATATAGAGAAGGTACTCACTCGGATAATTGTTTCAGGACTGCATAAGGTATACTACATTAATATCTGAACAATGAAGTAATTCCTGTGAGGATGGTCTCCTGATAGCAGAGAGTACACCCCCTCAAAGAAATGAGTAGAGAGTGTCTCAGAGGAAGGTCTAATGGTATATATATATATATATATATATATATATATATATATATATATATATATATATATATATATTATATATATACTACTACTCTACCCCCTCTACAGAAGAAATAAGGTATGTGAAGATGTTATGATTAGCGAACATATATTACACTACGTCCATCTGATAACGACAACGACATCGCCAACAACAACGACAACGATATTACATTATCCACCTACCCTGAAATAGACAACAAAGTGCATGCTTAACTAACCCTATTAAAAGATAATACTAGCTATGTCAGATTTCCAATTGTATACGGATTTTTTCATTAATTTAAGAATACATAGTGAGAACAGATACTACACTTTTATAGTACACAAAAGGGCATGGAACCCTGAAACTAACGTTTACATGACATCAATAATAATACAACAGCTATTGTAAACATAGCTACACGTGTGATCCTACAGTGCTTCTCACAAAGGAGGATAGAATGTCGCGGATGTTGCTATCACCCCTACATTATTTTAGTCTACACTATACTGGTCCCATATATACTCTTTCATTGTACAATAATATTCATAGTAATGTGTTAGCTTTAGACATACACACCCATTATTATAATATTGTTATTAGTGTTTTAATTTTCTATTATTGTTGTTACAATGGTTAGTTTTTTTTATACTTCTTTGAACTCACCTGTTTGAACTCTCGTTTCACATACACCCTTACAACATACAACAAAAGTATTAAATATCAATGCGCATATCGAATTCTGTGAGATATGTCATGCGATACATACTAATTAATTACTTTCTGCGAACATTTATTGAATTGACGAAATTATATCTGAAAATTTTACTACGCATTTGCTGTTCTTAATTGGATCTGTGAACTTATTCCAAAAATGTATTACTCTATCTGCAAAAAAATAGGTAAATGATTTGTTTTTTGAAAACAACCGTGACAAGTTATTTTCAGACTTATCAGAAAAAGGTGTCAACGATTTAATGTAGCAGCGCAATTCATTGTAAATGGAATATTAACAAAAGTTGCTATGTTACCCATAATATAATGTAGATTACCATCATTTTGCAAGGCTATGTTAAGGCAAAGTATGAAAAACAGTACGGTATATTGATGTTATAACACGCCGATTACTATCACATCTTCAATGTGATGTTGATCGCACAAACAAATTTAGAAAGGAAAAGATGTGATGCTGAAGTTTCTACGTCTAAATCGACATTTATAAAATTAGACGAATACATATCAAGTCAAATATTCTTATCTTTTGCAACTTAGTATCAGCGGACACGAAAACATCATAGCTCGTTTTAAATAGGTACAGAATCAAACCACATTGTTCAAGAGGCAAATATATGTGCCTATTCAATGTGTACTATTGAAGTCGAATTATGCGTGATAGGAGGGAAAAGGGAATACAACACCTTACACCTAATCTCATATAAATTCATTGATATGTTTCGATCATTCATGACAATAACTGCGTAATTAGTACGTACGTCGTACTTTCGCTTAAATTGTTAATTCGACTGAGTAATAGCAAATCATTGAGGTTTGAGTGTCAGTATTGCATCGCAAAGTTAATGACAATACATATCTTTACTATCTTTGACATTCCTTCGTCGTTGTCTATGGGCTTTATTCAGACTCCACGTGTGACACAGCGTAGCGACCTTGGCTCTCATTAAATGATTATTAAATCGGGCAGTTATAAACGTGTTTGATGTTGTCTGCATATTTTTATATTTCATAGATTTTGAAAACATACTTGCGTCTGATTGAAACACGGACTAAATGGGGTGATCCCACTGTCACACTTTTTTTCCTTTCATAAAACAAAATTAATAAAAAAATTACAGTGGAAATTATTCTACTTCTGATTAATAATAATTATACATCGGAAATAAAAATAGAAGATACGGAATTAATACCATTAAGGGGCCAGGAACACTGAATGAATTAACAGGATTCGAAACTAATGAATATGATTAAAATGATAGAATTCAGAAAAATAAATCAGTTTTGTAAAACAAATTCCAAAAAATAAAACGATAAACTTATTTTCGAAAATATTGTCATTGATGAATAAATCTGGAATGATAATAATGTCTATAGGGATATGTACACCACATTAATGAAAAAGTAAGTTACAGAATTCTATGAAACCTAAGCTACGAAACAGAATGAGTTATTACGTAAAATGACTACAAATTCAAGTTTGTAAATAAACAGTCCTCGAGTGGTAGTGTTTAATAATCTTACACATATATATGAGACACCAGAAAATATATTAGAACAAATTAACAGTTAACAAATGTAACAAACAATTAAACAATGTAATTACAAAAATAACATGTATTAACGAGATTAATAACAAAGGAACGTGAAAGTTTGCAACATTCGATAACGGTCAATCATTGAAGCAACGGAAACTTACCGTGGTTGTGTGTTCGTTGTAAACCCAGGTTTCAGATAAAACGGACGCTTCCTGATAATCTCATCATTCTTTACTCTTTTCTTACTGTTTCTTTTAAATACATACTGAAAAAAGCTTTAAAAGATAAACAAGTGCAACACAAAAAATATATGTCATACCGACAAAACAAAACAAAAAAAAACAATCGTGTGTACTGGTAAAAATAAAATCAAACAAAATAGCCAAACTACTTCAATGGTTCGTGGGTGTGCCTGTGTGAACGTGTATGTCTCTCAGTGTGTGCCTATTTCTATTTCCTTTTCTAATGTATATTATTTCTGCGTCTCTGTATTATTTCTTGTTCCAAATTTCTGCAAATTGTGTTCAATATCCATGTTATTTTTTAATATGGAAATTTATACAAAAACAAGAAAAAGTCGTCGTTAAACGTTTACATTTCACTCCTCTTTTCTCCATTCAAATAATTATGCTTTTTAATTTATTTATTCATGGCTGCTTATCTGCCTGCGTTTTTGGACTCTATTTGTCTCGATATATCTACCCATTTCTTGTTAAAATGACAAGATTACGGCACGAACTCGTAATTGTTATTGTAGGCTTTTCTATTGATGTATAGTTTTGTCATAAACCCGCGTTTCGTTATGAATCAAGGTTCACGATAAAACGTACGCTAGCCGATATAATCGTTGGTGTCACTATCGTGGTCGTCGGCTGCTGATAAACACCAGGTTGATGGCAATATTCAGTTTTTGACAAGATGTATTTTAAAAAGAAACAGCAAACATATTTACTTGTTATGCGTGAGAGTGAGAAAAAGAAAAGAGAGAGAGGAGAGAGACCGATAGATCGCTTGCCTTGGTACATTTAGCTACATCGTACGCGACCGCTCACTTTTTACTGTCAGCACAAAAAAATGACCAACACTTCCCCGGTCGGAAGTCAGGTTATTTCATCGATATCCGCTTTCAGGTTACCGCTGTTCTTTATGGCGTCACTCAAACCCTTCCATCCAAACATTCATTTCGCTATGTTACAGGATATACATTAGATAACTGAGTAGAATCCAATTAAGCAATATATACAGGTTGGGTAAACACAATTTACTATGAACGTTTAGTTGGTTTTCTCAGCAGGCACTAAGTCAATTGTTTTGAAAACTAGCATATATTGATTCTATCATCATACCTAACACTAATATACTTACAATTTAAGAAACATGTTCCCATATAGTTAATCAGCAAAGCAAACGTCAAAAAGTGTGTGATTTGCTGAATGCAATCGTCACACCAAATGAGATTTCAAGAATAGTTGGAGTGTTCAGAAAGACTGTTTATTGTGTGAGAAATAGTATGACTATAAGATACAACTATTATGAGGAAGTTTGAAAATTATAGGCATCAACTAAAAACGTAACTAAGCTTTTATTAAAGCTCTAAAATCTACAAAAATCGATAGAAAATCCATCAGAAAAATGCTAATTGAATCCAAGTAGACAACAAAATGCGGAAAATATGATTTGAAGTTAAAATCTTACACATGGGCACTTAATACTTATTTACAACAGTTATGAATGCGAAAAGATTTGAAAGGGGCCATAAAATGATCACATGATTAAATAAAAAATCACTACTGTAACAATATTTACAGAAAAAAATAGATTGTCGATGCTGTTCTTAACTACGGAAATGCTAGCTTTATCAAATAATTGAATGCGAATGTGTATAGCGCATAAATATATCTTTAAGTACTCAAAATGTGAAATATTAAATTATGTTGCGCCAGATTATCTTGGTCAGAGTGTCTGAAGTGTTATTTTTTATGAAATGCAAATGTAGAGGAGACACTAGGAACAACACCCCTGCTCGAGTTATGACTTTTGGTATTGCGACTTCCCATGGAAACAAAATGCCTATGAAATTGTACGAAGCTGATGAAAAAAGCAATGCTAAGACTTGCTACAAGACTCTCAGATATCAGGTATAGCCATTGCTTTAAGCACACTACAAATAGTGTAATAATGTATGGACACGTGATGATTTTTCCAGCCACCACAGCTAGAAAAATACAATGTTTTTGCAAATCTAACTTTACTAAATTTTGGGAATAATGTTTATCGCCGCCTTCTATCCCACATCTAAACACTCCAGGTGATGCTGTTAGGAGAACGTATCAGAACATGCTACAAATAGAGCATCACACATCAATTGCAACTTTCTTAAAATACTATTACAAAGAATGAGAGGAGATACTTCCTAAATGTTTGAAGAACACTGGCCAAAGTTTGAGGAAAGCAGTTATTGAGAAGAACATCTAATGTCGTGTCGGCGAATCTCGTTCATATAACAGAGTGGACCGGTGTGTTTATGATGCGTCTTATATTGCGTCAGTAGTTTTCTCATTTCAAAATCACTTATACAATTTCGTCATATAGGGCGTGGTAATTACAGATCTTAAAACCAGCTGTTCTTTCTTCAGCTCACAATGTTGCATGTCATAAAACATAACACTTCAGACACTTCGACCAAGATAATCTGGCGCAACGTAATTTGATAGTTTACACTTTGAGTACGTAAATATACATTTATACGCTGTACACATTCGGCTTCAAATTTAGTTGATAGCGTCTGCTTCGTTTGGGAGAGTTTTACGCATTGGAGTGAGATGATTTTGTAATCCGTGGTCATATTTCATCAAGGGATT
>OY744520.1:129787425-129867425 GCA_963556195.1 Sepiola atlantica | reverse complement strand
CTGACTGTACCAACATGCACAAGCTTAAATGCAGAAGCTTAAATGTAATGTGAACAATAATATTAACGCACAACTTCCCACTTAGGATGTCCCTAATTAACAGTAATTTCTTACACCTTAGTTGCAATGTGCCTTATTTGGGTGTACAGAGTTTTAAAAATCGTACTTGTACTGATTTGCTGTAGCGTTTTTTTAAACATTGGGGTGTACAAAGTCTACATCGAACATCACAAAGAGATGTAATATTTCTTGAGATTACACTTTGCAGAATCAAACAAGTAACATACATGACTTCAAATTACTACTTTAAGATCGGAGCAAATGCTAATCCTTACACAGGTGAGCAAACGTGTGTAAGTAATAATGAGATCATTCTCTCAAGGGAAGAAGGCTATGTTCTAGTTTTGTGACAACTAAAACCATTTCAATAGCTGTTACTTGTTTATTGCCAATATAAAATGTTTCGTTAATAAAGCTAAGCACCCCTTTCAATTACTCAAAAAGTCAATCTACCATGCAACACCCGCATACTGTGAGAAATACTTCTGCCTGCTTTTACTGAGATACTAGCTTGATATTCAATCTCTCAATTCGTCTACTCTTGCTGATAAAGTGATACAGATTGATGTTTTTAAGCTATCTGATGCATTGTCAGAATGCATTGCATGATTCGGTCAGTGATTTTTATTTACCAAAATAGTTCGCTGGATGGTTGTCTTCTGTGTAACAAGAGGAACACATTACTTAAATATTGTAGAGTCGTATTCCTTTGTCGCAACAGATTCAGAAATGCGCTAATACTCATATTCAGACTAATTTCTTTATTGTTATGATGTTAAAGTGTTTTATCTTGTTCGCCGTAGCTATCAACAGTTCTAATAGTGGTTTAACTGTATTTTACTTACTAGTACACATCTCAGTAATACGTTTTGTTCAAATGAAAGCAGAATATGTAAATATCACGATTTGTCTGAGAAGATACCATGTTACTGAATAGTTAATTTTTCTTTAATGTGATAATATTGATGTTTCTTCTTCGACAGCATGATAGGCACACAGAGTAAGCTTGTTAATACAATAGAATAGTATAGGGAACCACTGGATAAAGAAGGAATAGCCCACTTTTAAAGCTTTAATCAACATAATTTTATCTATTAGATGCACACAACATCTATAAAAGCAGAATTATAAAACCGTGTCACAAATGACGAGCAAAAATTAATTTCATTGGTTTCCGCCTCCTCATCTCCCCCCGATGATTGTCCAAAAATGTTACACTGCCAAATCTCATTTCCCAAACGTTTGTATGAACATGATAGTTATTAAAGATTTAATGACTTAAACATTTTCCCTTCATTTCTGATGATAATAACATCATTAATAATGATATTGTCCACGCCAACTGCGTATACTACTTGGTGTAATGAAGCAATGTATCAAAGCTCTTGATCACAGTATCAGTTGTTTTAGCTATAGCTATGCTATCAATAATGAAAATAATAATGCAGTAATATTTGATGGACCTCTAAAATACATGAACACCTATCATGTATCTACACTTTGTTGCAACAACTCAGGTTGAATAAGATCTAGATTCGAAAGGTCTAATGTGGTTCATAATATTCTTGGGTACCGGCAAGGTGAACACTGTCAGGATATTATAAACGCGCTATTATTTAGTTTTCGAACACTTAGATGTAAAATGAACGTCAATACACGTCATTATTTAGACAATTATTTACACATCATTAACCTAATAGATTATTTCTAGACCTTGATGATTGATGTGCTTCGAGCTGTACATAAAATAAGAAAATGTATACCATAACGTCACTGCTAGAATAAATGGACTATTTGTACATATTTTCCTATCATAATATCTTTCTTACATATTCATTCATGGCATGTACTTTTGTATCTATGTGCTATCAATTTAATTATTGTTTCTGTATTGATTATCTGTACTATATTTATATAATTCCAGAACGAAAGTTGTATGACGCAAAAACGTCAGATCATGAAAATAGTGCTGAATATTCATATTTAATTAATGATAAACCACATACGACTTTAAGTAGGGGAGATAGATATATCATATGTTCGTCGGCCTATGTATAGAATTATCCGCATAGAAGGTCCATAATGTCTGAGTTGCACTTTATATATATATATTTTAACTTGCCTGCACATGACGAATGGCGCGTGACGGATGTGTTGGGGCGTGCAGCGCTAAACAGTAAAATAATCGAAATTGGCTCAATTTTCGTAAGTTTAAAAGATTGGAAATGTGAGACTTATCTGAAATTTCTCAGGTACATCGACTCACAGCGTATCGTAAACCAAATCTTTTCATAGATACCGTTAAGTGCAAGTATCACAGGTTCGATATTTTAGATGAACCACGACTTGCAAACTTGTCAGATGGGATTAGGCGAGACGCCAATCGGCATGTTGAGATTACTGCAGTGAAGAATTCCCATTTCAAGCCTATGAGTATCTGCTGTCATTAAATTAAAGAAGAACTTTTATGTATCAGCCAGAGCCGGAGCGGATTTAAGATTGTCTGACATACGGTACTAAATACTTCCACAGCTTTTCCTGTTGGATTATATGCGCCGCGAAATAAAATTATGCCAAAATATAAGTAAATACAATCAACACATTAACGTCTCGCACCACACACGCACACACACACACACACATATATATATATATATATATATATATATATATATATATATATATATATTTCTATAAAGTGAGATATGTCTATAGGTTGATATATTTTAATGTATACGATTAACTTATAAAATAATTAACCGATAATTATGAACTTTTGAACACAGCTTCTCGGCGTAAGGGTTGGTAATATATGCTATTTGGTAATATATGCTATTTTTTCTTTATTTACCTGTATGTAAACGGCGGAATATAGGAACTCGGAACCCGTCGTTCACACATACATATTTATCTTATTCTCGTAAAAAGTTCATAGTAAGTATCGAATTTGAATTAATAAAAATTCTCTAACTGTGTTTTCTTTTGGAATATTTAAAAGGTATTATTAGGGTAAATACTATTGTCAAAACCGCCAGGTTAAAATTTGCAGTAAATAATATCCATAGTCATTATAGACGAATTAAGAAAAACATCTCTGAATTTCAGTTTTTTCTGGATCTGAGACTTTATATTTCTCGAATTAAAATAATGTAATGGATTTTCATCGAAATTGGATGGGAATTCTGAGATAACAACATGTAATAATGTCTTGATTGTAATCTTCGTAAGAGCAAATAAAAGGAAGTGCAACACACTTATGTTCAGGGAATACATTCGTCGGGGTATACTTAGATATATATATATATATATATATATGTGTGGGTGTGTGTGTTGTATGATGATAAAATAAAAATAACATTTTTTTATATATTATAGATCGATTTACTATATAAACCTGGGCAATTTACTCTGAACACGTGATATTAATTGGTGTAAGTGTTGTCTTTATTTGTCACGAAACGCATGTAAGGTAACTTTTGCTCCAAAATTGACAATAAGTTACTGTGTATAATATACTTCTGACATATATATATATATATATATATATATATATATATATATATATATATATATATATATATATATATATATATATATATATATATATATGGGAAGAGAAGGATGAAAGTAATCCGACGTGATGGGAAAATGAAAAAGGAAAACCAAAAAATAGATGTTTTTTATGTGTACATCAACGTTTCGTCTTTATTGATAAGACTTCATCAGGATGATAAAATAGAGAAAAAATGTCATGCAAGCACAGATACATGTAGGGTAGACATATTGGGAAAAATAGTATGAAATAGTGGCCAAACGCTGGGTGGACGTCCGTATTTGTTGGAGAAATAGAAATGAATGTAGAAAAGAATGAGTGGGGAAAAAATGGAAGGATGGGTTGAGCCAGGACTACTGTGGCTGGTGGTAAGAGAAAGAGGTGGGGGATGAGCAGGGGTAAAGTGGATGGCAGAGAGGGAGGTGAGGAAGAGGTGGGGAGGGGATGTTTGACCAGATGGCTGCGGTTCAAGATTGAATGGGAAAAAGTAAGTTGGAATGTTTGTGTATGGGGGTGTATGCAGGGAAAGGAGGATGGGTAGAGAGGAAGGGGGGCTGTGATTTTGGTGGATGGGCGAAAGTTATGGTCTTAGAGAGCGTTTTGAGAAAATGAGGGAATTTAAGAAGGGGTATGGGAGAAAATAGTTGAGTGGGGGAGAGGGGGGATTTGTTGTGATAGGGTGTGAAATATTTGGAATATTTGGAAAATGATAGCAATGAGTGAGGGATTGGGGGGTGGAGGAGGTGCACTTTTCTCCCAAGCACTAGAACATGGTCATACGTTCAAATTTGAACAAGCCAAAATCACTAAATATATCCACAACAAATCTCGGCGAAGATTATTAGAAACTGCCCCCATCACCGCCTCCACCACCATCAAGCAACGTAATGGTTTCTTTAACCTATCACCCTTTATAAGCAAGATCATCCTCACAGAACAAAGACTCTTGCCTGATCATGGTTAAACTTTTTTCATCTCCAACCTCTATAACACTCTTCCATTTACTTTTCCCTTTCTTTTTCTCCTTGAATCTTTATTTTCTCCTTACTTTTTCCTCACACTTTTAATACTGCAGTCTAAATAAACTTTCTCATGTTCCAAATATCTCAAATATTCCATACCCATCCTTTCAATCATCGCCCTCCTCCACCCCCCACCCCCACCCCCAATCCCTCACTCATTGCTATCATTTTCCAAATATTTCAAATATTTCACACCCTATCACAACAAATCCTCCCTCTCCGCCACTCAACTATTTTCTCCCATACCCCTTCTTAAATTTCCTCATTTTCTCAAAACGCTCTCTAAGACCATAACTTTCGCCCATTCACCAAAATCACAGCCCCCCTTCCTCTCTACCCATCCTCCTTTCCCTGCATACACCCCCCATACACAAACATTCCAACTTACTTTTTCCCCTTCAATCTTGAACCGCAGCCATCTGGTCAAACACCCCCTCCCCCCTCTTCCTCACCTCCCTCTCTGCCACCCACTTTACCCCTGCTCATCCCCCACCTCTTTCTCTTACCACCAGCCACAGTAGTCCTGGCTCACCCCATCCTTCCATTTTCCCCACTCATTCTTTTCTACATTCATTTCTATTTCTCCAACAAATACGGACGTCCACCCAGCGTTTGGCCACTATTTCATACTATTTTTCCCAGTATGTCTACCCTACATGTATCTGTGCTTGCATGACATTTTTTCTCTATTTTATCATCCTGATGAAGTATTATCAATAAAGACGAAACGTTGATGCACACATAAAAAACATCCATTTTTTGGTTTTCCTTTTTCATATATATATATATATATATATATATATATATATATATATATATATATATATATATATATATATATAAACTGCTACTAGCAACTTGTTCACTGGTAAGAGCGCCAGCTTACAGTCACTGGGTTCCTGCTTTCGAATCTCGCAAGATTCAGCCAAGCTAATCTGCCATAGATCGGGAACCACGTGCCGTGGATATATTTATATATATATATATATATATATATATATATATATATATATATATATATATATATATATATATATATATATATATATATATATACGCTCCCCGATTTTCTTAGAAGGGAGTAATGGTTTCAAGTTACCGTTAAAGTAATATTATTTCCTAAAAAAATATCCAGTACATTTGGTTATCAGTATTGTAATAAAAAGTAAATAAATGAATAGTTTGATTAAAATACTGCGTACTTCCTTCCCACAATATGAGTAAGAATTGTATATCTTAGTTGAAGAAAGATCGGAGGCCAAGCATGTTTTCTTACTTTAGAATCTGGCTCTGTCTAGTCACACTGAGGTATCGTAATAAATACGAAACACGTATATATATATATATATATATATATATATATATATATATATATATATATATATATATATTTACGCTCCTCAATAAATACATCACTAGTGGAAAGAATGAGTGTATCTAATTTGCATTAAAGGAATACTCTCGAAAAATTAGGGTTATCAGTACCGTAAATAATTTTTAATAAATAAATAATGCCATGTGAATACGACATAATTCCTCTTCACCTTATTTAATAGATTTTATGGTTTTTATGAGTATGGGTTTCGAATCTGGCAGCAATTAGCTATCCTGATAAGTAGTAGTGGCATACGTCTGTGTGGCCGATATATATATATATATATATATATATATATATATATATATATATATATATATATATATATTACTAAATTAATTGTTGCTGTTGCTTTGCTGTTTCTATATACCTCCTACCACGAGAGCAGAGTTAGACACAAGGTCAATATTTAACATAAGGGAAATCCAGCTCCCCTCAAAAGGGTTCTCTTAATTGGAAGAAAGATGTGAAATATGTCTCCTTCATTGACCGAGAACATAAAAACTAAGTGCAGATTCAGGACAGATACTGCATTTGCCTCCTAGCCAAAATGCCAAAGAGCCAACATGTCGGTAGTGATGATGCTAATGATTATGATAGCTTTCATATTTGTCATCGAAAAGAAAAACAGCTCCAATCTTTCTAAATAGCAAACAAATAGCTTCTTTTTTAATATTAATTTAAGACATTATTCTGTCTTTTATAATCAAGGCGAATAGTACAAAGTACCCATTTCTAATCACGCAGTAATATAAAATTGGTTATTTGGCCAACTGACTTTCGACCCTCACTTTTGATTCATTTCGTTTTATGACCGGTTTTAATAGAAAATTCATTTTCATTGTTATGCTGAAACAAACTAAAATTCTTCAACTTTGAATATCTTAATGACCATATAAATGTACCTTTTTGTTGTGTTTACCTAAACAATACAATTTGACTATGCTCATGCACAGTATATTTCTCCGCATTGAAATATATCGAATAACATTACGACAATCATCATTTTTGTCTTTTTCGCCTCAATTTACTTAAATGTCAGTTGAATTTTTTACCTTTGGTTGCTGTAAAGAATACTGCAGCCTTAAGAATTGCTACCCGAAGGGAGGGTAGTGTTCTGAGTATATATAAATATATGAAGACGGGTAAAATGTATTTCCTTAACACAACATTTTTGCATCAATTTACTATTTTCTTACGAAGATTATAATCAAGATATAGTACGACTTCACTTATATCTAGACTTCTATATGCACTAATACCCCGACCATTGTGAATTTTAAGACACAGCTGCTAGACGTAATGGGAGGTAACAGGGATAGTTTTTCGTTTAATTCAGTTTTATGCATATGGGTTAATAAGGGGATGGTTTCTCTTCGTGAAAATTGAGATGCCACCGAATTTTGTGGAAAAATAGGTATTAGACATTAATTAATTAATACTCCTCACATTAAAGTTGCTTTTGAGTATTTTAAAGTTTTGGGGGGCATAATATGGGACGAACTTTCCATTTCAAAATTTATTTTTTAAAGATATTCATTAAATTTGATTCATTGTGATTAGACCTCAATTAAGCAAGATTCACTGAATTTCAATTTCTTCCGAAACCTCTCAAGTTTAAGCCTTAAATGTGAGACATTTTGTAAAATCTAAATCATGGAACAAAATACAAATAATAATTCTAGAGCTAAGGTTTTGTATCAGTGCATCTTGATTTTAATCTTTGTATATATATATATATATATATATATATATATATATATATATATATATCCTATGCTACCAACATCAACTATGATTCTTTCTGTCGACGGATGTTTCTATAGGACTAAGTTTTTTGATTTTCTGTAAGCCGTGTTGCTATAAGTGAAGTTTTGGACCAACTTTATAAAATAAGAAAAAAAAAGAAAGGGTGTCCAAACCGTATGGAAAAGATCGTACGCCATAATGGACTTTATGTTATAATTATTGGAACAGATTAAATAATGATTTGATTCATTAAATGTTCATATCTATATATATATCTATATATCTATACAACTATATATATATATATATATATATTTATATCTATATCTATATCTATCTATCTATATATATATATATATATATATATATATATATATATATATATATATATATATATATATATATATAAACTACTTGTAAATAAAATTCAATTAAACCGGAGCGATTTGATTAAAAAACGTTGTCTTTGCTATTAACTTTCTACGTAAACACTAATACACACACACACACACTATATATATATATATATATATATATATATATATATATATATATATATATATATATATTGTAGTTATAACCAAATCTACATGTCCAAAAATGACGTCAGGTATTATGCTACTGATAGATAACCGTCAGATATGTTTTCTAATGTGGTTTAATTATAATTGTTGTGTATTATTTATTATTATTTCATAATTTATTCTTGTTATACAGTTCTAAATAAAAGGATATTGAGCTGATTTCAAATGCAAAATGTTCTGTACTTGTACCAATTCCGACTAGAATATATATATATATATATATATATATATAGTAAATGTTAAATTAGTTTTACTTACAGACGCCGGCGTTTAATGATTTTGCTATCATCAATCTAAGAAGTGATACTTTCAGACAATCGGCGGATATATATATATAAAGTTAATATGATTTTTTTTCTTCTTTTATTCCTTATTGTATGCGTATATGAGTACAATATAAATATATATATATAATATATATATATATATATATTGATTGATTGATTGTATTTATGTGTCTTAGATTTTAATTAAATCCAATGAAACTCCGGTGTGTATATAATAGTGATCAATAACAAGTAGAGCTTTATAATAGTATGAATGATTGTATTTATTCAAACATCAATTGCTACATATGCGTATAAATGTTTACGCTGTCTTATAAAGGTCTAAAAAATCACAGCTGAAACATGTATGGACATATGCGTCCAACAATGTTTGAATAAATAAAATAATTTATACTATATATATACACACATATATATATAATTTACACACTGACAACCCACCCCCACATACTGCCATGAAATTATATTTTTTATGCCTTCATAGTCAGATGTTTTTCTTTTATCTTGTCAAATTCTTAGTTTAAATATTTTCACTCAATAATTTCAATATTTTTCAGCACTTTTCAATATTACTGTTTAGTAGATAGCATTTTATTCGATTTTAAAAACATAATGTTTACTATTCTTATTATGAACTTTTAAAGTTAAGTTTGAGTAAATAATTAAATCAACAGATGGATTCTCTTCATCTATTATTGGTACCATGTGTCTATGGAATTCAATAATACAAACAAAATAATACAAACAAAATAATCAGCATGGAAAACACAGTAAAAATGACAAAAATGTGTAGATGTTTGTTTAAAACAGTTCTATGTATGAAATGAATGTATACACTTAGTAAGTATCTTTGGCTGCGTATTCCTCTTTTTTTCCTTCCGCTTTGAGAATAATTTTTTAAAAGTTTTGTAAAATGTTGGTTGTTTTATTGTTTCCTTTTAAAACAGTATCTTTAAGTAAAAGCATTCTCCAAAAATAACTTTGTCTTAACTAAACAAAACAGATAATAAGATTATTTAAATATATTGTATAATCTTATATATCATGATGGTTTTGATGTGTAAGTGGATGACAAGTAAAAGTGTATTTCGTAACAGTGCATACAAAAAAGTTTCAAATATTATTAATGCCAAAAATAATCGCGAATAAAAGAGATTCCGGTTTAACAAAAGTGTAATAAATGTGGAGACATAAATAAAAGAAATAAAAATGAAAGATAAAAGTGTGGAGAATTGTAACGCGATCTTACTTTATAAAAGGGTAAAAGAGAGAGAACATTTATTCCACCGGAGATAATCCCGACGTGTTTTTAGTTCTTGCATTGTCAACTTTTGTACTTTTGTCCGAAAGAGGATGAAGCTGTAATTGCGAGTGATTCGATGAACTTGCTGCACTAGTACATTATTGAGGTAATTAACACCAACGACCCCGCTAGTAAGCATCATTTCAGACTTCTAGTGTAGAGGTTACCAGATACCAGAGGTCTTTCAACTCTGTTAGCTTTTTTATCGAACTTTTAGCCTTTGGAATTTACTATTTGCTTCATATTTCCCTGACTCCACAAACATGCAGAGGTTAACACGTTGAACAACTTCCAAGTTCAGATGTCGCTAATTTACAGTAGCCTTATACGCTTCAGTTGCGATATGCCTTGTTTTCTGTAAACAAAACTAAAACAAAATTTTAAAAATATTTTCACCGATCTTTTTTGACATCAGAATTGTATAAATTAATGTATTCGTAAGTAAATCAAGTAAATAAACAACAGTAACGAACAACTAATTAATGCTTTCTGTAGGTTGTCAAAAACAGAACGGCAGGGCTTCGTTAATCAATAACTGGCAGTTCCATTTTACTTGAAATGACTGTATAAGTCAATCGAGAACATCGGTTATTGACGAGATGTTCTACTGCCAGTCGCCAGACAATATAAATTTAATTTAAAATGGTAAACATTTAATTACATTTCAAATTTCTGAAATGTCATATCAACGATGGTGGCGCCGAGTTAATACGCTTTTTTAGACTATTCGTGCGCTTAACATGCTAGGCCATCGTTGGCGCACGGGGCGCACGCTGCGCACGGGGCGCACGCTGTCGCCCTCACATGTTGGTCTGCTATTGTATACTATTATATATTTTGTCAGTATTTCTTTAAAATTTCTCAATACATGAATATGTATTTTTCATAGAGTAAAAATATACCTCCGGTAAGAAAGATACGCCGAAAATATTATGTCATAGTCCCGGGGTAAAAATCACAATGAATTAATTACTTCTATGAATCAATTTACCATATACATATTTTTATAAGTAATTTACAAATAGGTTAATGAATTAAGTAATTGATGTTAAAAAAAAAAAAACAATATATATACAATTGATGACTCGCCCGATTAAAAGTAAATTAAAAAAGGAAAAATGCGCTCATTTACATATTCTTAAAAAATAAAAACAAAACTCTCATTAAAATCGAAAAATAAAAACGCACTGTAAAAGAACACCGGTCGCTATCGCCAAAAACAAAAACAATAACAAATAATCTATGTAACATAAATAGCAATAATATGGCGTGCACAAATGGGCAGGTCATACTTGTCTAGTGGTAGAGCGCTAGTATACGAATATTAATATCGAAGGTTCGATCCCTGCCCGGTGAGGCATGCTAATACCAGCTTATAGCCGGAAACGTTCGTCTATGTTTAACAGTTGTGCACGCAAAACCTTAATTTGTAAATTAATTATAAAAATAGGTATTCAATAAATTAGATTATAAATAAATTAATGAATGAATTATATATATATATATATATATATATATATATATATATATATATACAATTGATGACTCGTCCGATTAAGAGCGAATTAAAAAAGGTAAAATACACTCATTAGCCTATTATTAAATGATAAAAACTGAACGCTCATGGAAGGGATCAATACAAAACACTAGTCGCTATCCTCAAAAACAAACAACAATAACAAATAATGTACGTATATATATATATATATATATATATATATATATATATACGTACATTATTATATATATATATATATAGTTTTCGTACGTACAGACGGAGTTTTTTCAGGTGTTCTACCAGTGCAGCATTGGCGTGCAAGCGGTCGCATTGGCTCAAACGCTGTCCCTACATTCCCCTAGAATCACTAGCCCAACGTTCATGCCTACACAGCTGCAAGAAATCACCACAGACAGTATTTGACATTAATGTACACTTACCCTAAATGAGGGGGCAAGCGTTATGTTGTCAATATGAGTACAACCATCTTGCAATCACAAAAATGGCTCTACCATTTAAGTGTCAATAAAAAGAGGCATTAACTATGAATATGTTATAAATATTAAATACTTTTTATACCTACATAACTTCAGCAATGCAAGAGTAGCAGTTGCTAGCGATCGCATGTGCTCGACCGTGTGTGTGGGTGTGTTTGATATATATATATATATATATATATATATATATATATATATATATATATATATATTATATATATATATATATATATAACGCCTCAGCCCACACAGACCATGACAGAAACACACTTGGGTTTTTGCTCTTATCAAAAGGACACCTCAAACAGTTAGCCATTTGCCGCGGTTTTTTCTGATGGTTGTTAGTTAATAGACTTTATTATATGTTGTGTGATAGTGGCACAGTACTCGCCTCGTATGCCAGTGACTCGGGTTTAACACTCTGAGTTTCGATATGTCCTACTGATGAGCCTAGACGAAGGGCAAAACACGTGTATTTGACTGCCGGTTTGTGGCTATCATGGTTTGTTCAGGCTGCGGCGTATTTCGATTATTAAAATAATGATATAATAGCTCACATCAATATTTATAATATATATATATATATATACATATATATATATATATATGTGTGTATATATATATATATATATATATATATATATATATATATATATATATATATATATATATATATATATATATATATTGATTGTTTTATTTATGGACCCATGAGAACATTGTTACCAGTATGCAATATTTTCTCATTGAAATCCATCGTTAACTTTTACTTGGAAATTAATAATATTTTTGTGATAATATCCCGAATATATTATTTATTAAATCGGTGAATAGTTACGGATAGCGTGTTGTCCTAGGTGTTTAATGCAATCTAAAATAAAATCAAAGAATAAAAATCGATAATAATTTGTAATCAATCGGTGTAAGTAACTTTATATGCACGTATATGTAAATTAGACATAACTACATCTTAAAAGAAAATCAGAGATGGATAAACCTTAATAGTAAATCTACAATAATGTAGGCGGGTAGAACACATGTGATTATTCAATTATTTTGTAAAATGTTGTACATTAAAATAAGAAAGAGAATTGCTAGTGTTCCAATATGTTTTTCTTAAAGATTCTACCTTATGTATTACATAACTTATTGGTTTTAATAAGAGTAAGGACTAGTTAGTGTTTAGTAGAACATTGTTGAATGAACGAATGTTTACTAGCTCTACTAAATTTAGATTGTTGGAAGAAATATATGTCTTTGGGATGAAAGTCTTTTTCACACATACTATTTTGATTGCAATTTTAATATTTCCCTTGAAACCTTATCTTTATTACAATGCCAACCTCAGAAGTAATTTAACGTTTTGTTTCCAGAAGTGCTCAAACTTTAAACTAGAATCTTTCCCAAGTGCTTCAGAATGTACTTAACTTTTGCTTTCATCTCGACTGTTTATGCCATCGTAAATGCAACCGTGCGTTGAACAAAAATTAACAAGCACACTTCTTCTCCTGAATACTATAAGACTCGCATTCATTGCTGACGCATTTTCCTCTAGACGAATATGCGCCTTTGAACAAACACAGTAGGTAAACATCGATTGAGGCGAACATTAAAGGAATAAGAAGAAAAAAGAAGTTGAAGAAGAGGAAGAAGAATGTTTCGGAGCAAAACAGCAATTCTTTGGTAGGTATGGAAACCATGAGCAGCAACTCGAACATGTTAAGACATTAATAAATGTTGTGCCAAGAGAGAAAACACAATCGATAATCGACATCTATTGAGAGGAAGGCGGGTAATTATTCAGGTACGAGCACGTGTTTATAAGATCCTCGAGAAAATATCAATGTTAAATGTACCATACACCATCTCCAACATATATATTAAAAAATGTGTTTTAATTAACAACGCTACCTTTGTTTTCATAGGTAATACTCTTATTAAATAAAATTATGTTTTAATTATGTATGGTGTCAGAAAAATATGGCATATTAACGTTGAAAATCCGGTGCACGTTAGACTACAAAATGTTAGCAATGTTACTCCTTATAAATACGAGATGGTTGACAATTTCCGAACATCAAGCGACAAACACGGATTATGGATACACCTCCCTGCAAAGAATGTCAACATTAACGACCTTAAAAAGAATATCTCGTGACCGAGATATACATGCGTCTAACGATCGCTTGTTAAGTTAATATTCCATAGAAACTTACTCTTAGAAAGATAAAGTCATCTCAATTCGCTCATCATGAATGCTCAACTGGGAGACGAACAGGAATCGTAAGAGTGAAACTCCACAATCAGTTCCGATCATCATTCGAAATTTCGTGCGATCGCGTTTTTTTCTTTTGAATGTATGTACTATTGCCAATATTATGCCGACACCACCTTTAAAATACGCACAGAGAACTAAGATTCGGCGAATATTTTTTAAGTGATGTCTGAAACTATGGGTAAAATTTCACAAAATCTGATTATCTGAATTTACATGAACGATTTCCACACCTTCTAAGTGTATTTTTCTATGAAAGTTAATTCAAATAATATAGCCTATATAATACACCCTTACGCTTCGCTGCAATCTTCTAAAATTCATAGTGATCTGTTAACTAGTAAAGGAGTTAAATGTATGAATGCAACTATATATACATATATCCACATCTAACTTATGTAAATATATATATATATACATATATATATATATTTACATAAGTTAGATGTGTACATATATATATATATATATATAGATGTGTGTATTCATACATTTAACTCCTTTACTAATTGAAAGATCAATATGAATTTGAGAAGATAGCAGCGAGACATAATGAGAATAATATGGGCTATATTATTTGAATTGCGTCTCTATATATAAGTATATATATGTATATATATATGTATATATATATATATATATATATATATATATATATATATATATATATAAGTAAGTGATAAGAATGGCAATTATGAAGAGTACAATATATATTAAATCATCAACTGTTCAATACAAGGATGTATATTAGAACATCATTTTATAATGCTTTTTTTCTAAACAATTGTTTTAAAAGCTGTAATCTTATCGTAAAAGGAGATTTGACAAAGAAGTTAGAAGACTAATATTTACCATGATGTCAACATTTAAAAAGGTATAAATAAATAAAAAGATAGCATAGAGGAAGTTGGCAAAAATTAACCGATGAAGATGCATGAAGAGTTCGTAAGATCAGTTCTGAAGATTCTATAAAATGGTAAAATCTGGGTCCTGTGTTAGGAATGAGTTTAAGCTGTGGAGAAATGTGATTCTTGTTGATAATAGTAAAACAGAACCTACTAGAAAAACGAATTTCGTCTGCAGTACTAGAGAGAAGGCCTTAGAACAATGGCACAAAAAAGATCCGTCTGTATGGAAACTTCGACGATTTGAGAACGTTCAAAAGCCCCGCATATCACAAGCCATCATTAAAAAAATATTCATGGGAGAAAGAGAGAGAGAGAGAGAGAGAGAGAGAGAGAGAGAAAGAGAGAGAGAGAGAGAGATTGAATTACTTCAGTAAAGAATAGGTTGACATTTTATGATTTTAATCAAAATATCAAACTATACAGTAAAGGTGTAAGGAGGAAAACAATATTGAGTTTTTATAAAATGCAGATAGAGGAAAAGATGAGACAATATATATTTAGAAGAAGTCACATGAGAAGTAACGTGTGGCGAGAAGTAGCAGGATATGTATATGTTATATAATTAGGGTAAATTTCGCTATATAATTATGATATGTATGTCAAAATAGATATCACAATCTAGGATAAATGTTCGTTCACAAAAAATGCTAAAGAAAACATGTTTTCACATGGAAATACTTAATTGTAACTTAAAACGCATGGTACATCCATTCCGAAATGTAAATAGAACATGCGATTAAAACCTTCATTTCTACACCTATCTCTGTTCTATTTCATTCAGCTTCTATTATGTTCACCTCCGAAATATGTCTTATATCACATGAACAGTCTGCCGAACTGCAGGTGCGTCGATACTCACATTTAACGACTATTTAATATAGTTTCGCTTGTATACTTACCTTAAATATCTCAGAATGTAGTGATGTAAACTGGCTCCTTGCCATCTCTTATTTTGTGAAACTAAACTAATATTGCTAATCAATGGGTGCCACTAGTCACGGTCGCATATTATTTCCTTTCTTATTGCTGTAATTTACTTGTAATTTAAATTTGAAAATTCACATACGTATATATAAATATTCTGTGTTTATTTATTGATTCATTTGGGCAAGGAGCCGTGAACCCATGCTTTGCTTGTATCAAATGTCCAGCGGATTGCAGAAGACCTCTATTAGAAAGGGAGGGGTTAACAATCTTAAATTCAGTGTTAATTAGACGCACTTGGTTCGTAATGAGTAAATTTCCCAGATAACCTAATTTTTTTTCAGTCATCTCTTATTACTTAGGACATTACAAAATACTAATAATGCGATCTTTTATGTCCAATAATAAAATCCTCGGCTGAATGCTCGCTAAGTTGATCCTCTATGTTTCAATTTCTGCAGGCGAACTCTATAATTGTAGTAATGTTGAACAAGTGTATGCTTAGTGTTTATTAGCCTCGCTGAGTCCCAATACTGACATTTTAAAATCCGCATTTTTTCGTGAGGTCAATTTCTTTGTTCACTTATATTCCGAAATTTCAAAAGGGCGGCGCACTATGCCCAAGAAGGCGATATTCGCCTTGATTATCTCCAAGTTTCCCCTATTTTTACATTTCTGCAACATTTGACAAAGTGTGAAATATACCGGAATTAAATGTAACCTTTTGACGGAGAGGACTCATGTTACACGACATATTTTTTTACACTAAATCTCCCGCTTTATTCAGCATATTTCGAAAGTGCTGTAATCAGTGCCATTCTTGCACCAAAAATACATAAGCATCTTTCAATGGTTACAGTATAATGCAGAAAGACACACACTACCTTACAATTAAAAATGTATCATTACAAGTCTATAAAAGAAGATGGGCCGTAGCCCTTTTACTGTTTAATGTCTATTTTTCAATTTATAACTCATAAATATTTTTTTAAATGTATTCACTGCCAATTTCATGTATACAAGACCCACCGACAAGCTTACTTCCTTTCCAAAGAAAACCTTTTCGGAACGAGTGCCTTAATATATCAAAACACAGTCACTGTAGAACACTATTACAATACTAATCAATAAACTTGATAAATGGATCCAACACCTCACGTCACACAGAGCAATAATACACAAATGCAGGCCACTAGTGAGCTGGTTCTTTTTCTAATGCTATAATATTATGGGCATTACCTCCTCTTATTTTATTTTACCTTGCTATATTTATTTCCTCGGTTCAACTATTTGATCTATATTTTGCTTCATATTTATCAAAACACAATTCAACAAATTACTATTTCGTGTTCAATATGGTGAGCTAATAATTGTGATGCTTTCGAAAGAATTCCAACATTAAGATATCTCTCCTGTTCCAAAACCATAAATCCAAAGATGTGTCCATTAAATATCTTTCCGTTATCATTATCGAAGTATCAACATTTCTTATATCAGAATCAGTATCGTATATATTCGTTAATAGCTATTGGATTCACTTTTAATTAGTTTTTCTTTTGAAAACCCCTCTAAATCAAATTCATTATGACCGTATGAATTAATTAATTTCACACGCCAATGACACGCGCCACAATCCAGTGTAATGTGATTTGTTTGGAACATCATCGATATTGGCATTAACATTAAAACTATTCTAAATAATGCTGTTATAGTAAAATATCGTAGTAATTCTCTCCTTAAACTCATATTATATATTATTTTATATATCGAAATTCACCTTGTCATAAATTATAACTCCATTTCTGTTCGTCAGTAATAAACATTATCCTGTAATCATGTTGTATGTACTCACTTTCACTATAAACATTATCATATATCTACACAGTACTAAAAAGGCTTAATGTATCAAAAAGATTACTGCAAAAATTCCGTTTTATTATAAACTTAGTTTAATGAGAAGCGTTTTTAAAGCTACACTTATTCTTAGTTTAACAGCCTTAATACCTAAATACAGTTACCTACGTCATGGCTCTTTTTATGCTATCATATTAATTAGATGTTTTACTAAGAGAGCTAACATTTATAAAACGTTGTTCATAGTTGCCGAGTGGATGCGGACATCAGAATTTGAATAACACCATGCCTCCTGTTCCGGAGTTTCGAACCCCGCGAATAATTATCTCTACACTGATGATCCCCGAAAAGATGAAACGTATCCGTATGTAGATAAACAAATAATTATAATCATTTGTCGCTCGCAATCCAGGCGCGGAAATGTAGTGAGTAGTATTAACACAGCCGTCGTCGTAGTTTAAATGCATTTTCCTGTATTGTTGTAAGACTGTTGACGACAGCGTATTATGATCTGTTTAAACTCTCGCTGATGTATGTAGTTGTTCTATAGTAGCCGAGTGGGTTTAGACGTCAGAATCTGAGTTAAAATATGGCTCGTGTTCCGGGGGTTCGAAGTCTCTAGCATTGGAAGCTGATTGCTTTCATCAGTGCAGGAAAGTAACACGTTCAGACGGTCGGGTCATGCGAACACGGTTGATAGAGTAAGCGTAGAATCTGAAGGCAGTAACCATATCCACTCAGACACCGGACACTGTAACGTGATTAAGAGAAATTAAAATGTGTATGTACCTAGAAGCGAGAACAGACAGAAGACTAGTCGAGAGGTTTCGACGAACGTATTCGGAACTTCGCTTAAGAGCTGATGACAGTCTATTCTTATAATCCCCAACAGTGGTCTACTTCAATTTCTTAAAAGAGCTTATTATTATGTATTATTATATTAATATATTAATATATTAATATATATATATATATATATATATATATACACATATATATATATATATATATATATTAATATATTATTATATAATATATATATATATATATATATATATATATATATATATACATATATATATGAGAGAGAGAGAGAGAGAAAGAGAGAGAATTTGTCATAGGAGAAATATATATATATATATAGAGAGAGAGAGAGAGAGAGAGAAAGGAAGGGAGAGAGAGCGTAATAGAGCGAGAGAGAGAGAGAGTGTGTGTGTTACAGAAAAAATAACAAGAGTGTCCAATTATAGGTGTAAAAGCATATATATGTTATTCAATGGGCATTCAGAGAGTAGAACCCACACTGTTAGTCATACAATCAATCCGCCAGCTGATAAATCAGTCATTTTTCTGCTCAAATCGAAGGTATATATATATATATATATATATATATATATATATATATATAGAGAGAGAGAGAGAGAGAGAGAGAGAGAGAGAGAAAGAGAGAGAGTGAGGGGGAGAGATAAATAGGGAAATAGAAAGAGATGGAGATAGAGAGGGAGAGAGCGAGAGGGAAAAAGAGAGAGAAATAGTTAGAGAAGGGGAGAGAAACACATATAAAGACAGACAGAGAGAGAGCAAGATATTAGTTTAGGATAATAGTAGAAGTTTAGAGATAGAGGGTATAGAGGATAGTAGTTTAGTATAGTAGTAGAAGTTTAGAAATAGAGGGTATAGAGGATAGTAGTTTAGTATAGTAGTAGAAGTTTAGAAATAGAGGGTATAGAGGATAGTAGTTTAGTATAGTAGTAGAAGTTTAGAGTTAGAGGGTATAGAGGATAGTAGTTTAAGAAAGTAGTAGAAGTTTAGAGATAGAGGGTAAAGAAGATAGTAGTTTAGGATAGTAGTAGAAGTTTAGAGAGAGCAAGAGAGAGTTAGAGAGAGTGTGACATATGCGGCGACACACAGCGAAAAAAGCCTGTATGTTCTGTTGATGCAAACATTTTTCTCTGTCGTAAGTTGAGCTTTCTGGTAAGGTGGATTATAGGCTATAAGTTAGCAATAAGTGAAATGTACTCGTAAAATAATAGAGAACTCTAAGCAGTCAATAATGCGTATGTGCTCATATATAAGCAGGTAAGATTCCCCTTTCTTTCTTAGAGGATATAAGGATTAGATCAAGGCAGTCGGGTTTTGTATCCTTGCTTGAGGACCTGCCTGTTTTGGCCTCCGTTAAGAGGTGTTATACAGCGAACGCTACGTTCGTGTATATATATATATATATATATATATATATATATATATATATATATATATATGTATCAAAGGAAGTCACACGGACTAAATGTCCCTGTATGTCATATAAGTTTCTTATATGTTGGGAACCTATTAATATGTCAGCCGGCGCAGGAAAGCGTGTCGCTGCTGAAAAACAAGCGATGAAAAACTTTTGAAATATCGGACTCTTAGGAAATCATCTTCGGTCTTCAATCCTGAAAAAATGCTAAGATTTGCTTCAAGCGGTCTTTTAGTGCCGTGATGGAAAAAAACATAATAAAAAGTAGGACTAAAAAGAATATTAAAAATATGGAATACTAATAATCGAGTGAGAGTAATATACCTTTAAAATAAATTGGTAAAAAGAGTATGAAGCAGGGGCGGATATCTTGTAGATGCGGCAATTCAATTTGGGCACTTAACGATGAAGATTCTATCTTAAACACTAAGCGTGACATACCAACAACAATTATATTTCACACGTTACTGTGACAGACCAATGAAAAATGAGGTTTAAAGCTTCAACTTGACCGTCGAACGAAAATTACATTTCAAACTTATACCTGACAGACTGACAAAATGTGCCTTTTACAGCTATAATCATGAGGATTCCAAATAAGACTTTTCCATTTTATCGGCGCGTCTCGCTATGAAACTTCAATTTCAAACTGAACTGTGACATACAGCTCAACATAAATAGAAATACGAGAAAATTCTACACGCAAGTTTATTTGTTGACAAAATAGTGAACATATTGATGGAACACTGTTTTTTGGCCGGGTGTGATGAGAAGTAGAATTTTATTAAAATGCTATAATATAAATTATGACATTTTAATAAAATTCTACTTCTCGTCACACCAGGCCAAAAAATAGTGTTCCATCCATATGTTCCTTATTGTGTCAACAAATAAACTTGCGTGTAGAATTTTCTCGTATTTCTATTTATGTTGAGCTGTATGTCACAGTTCAGTTTGAAATTGAATTTTCATAGCGAGACGCGCCGATGAAATGGAAAAGTAAGATGAAAAAATAGCACATTGAAAGAAGAACGGTACTCTGCTCGTAGCATATTGGCAGCATTGGCTAAGAGATCAATCGTATACTATATATATATATATATATATATATATATATATATATATATATATATATAAAACGAAGAATAAAAAAAATGAATAGATAATGAAAAGAAAAGTATATCCACCAAGAACATATTCCGTGCCATGGAAATATTTTATAATTGCTAAAAATTCGAGTATTTGTCAGAAAAAGTAACACGTTAATATCAACAAACGCTAACATGTAAATAAAATTTACTCTTTAACGTTTAGTTGAACACATTAAATCGGAATGTATCATGGTAAATTATGAATAGATTCATATTATAGATATATTTAAAATTGAAAGACGGATCTATCAGGTTTACACATCGTTGATAAGTGGAAGGTAAAATAATGATTTTGTGTAGAAAAATACAATTTTATGTCCTTGGGAAGAATTTGTCTCCGACAACCAAGAAAACAAACATATACATAGGTTCGACTATCACGACTTTGTCGAGAAGATTGACGATGCATTTGTCTGATACTAGCGCCATAGCCCAACACTTAACTAACGACCACTCCTACCCCCGATCGGAATTTAGAAAACTAATAGAGGTGTGGTTGGTGTTACTTTCTATATCCTGTTCTATATATATATATATATATATATATATATATATATATATATATATATATATATATATATATATATATCAACGTTCAAAATGGTATAACACTTAAATTATGTTTCAGTACAACTGCATACCTCGTAGGGATTACGATTTCATACTGAAATCAAATTGTTCAAAAACACACAAAAATCAAATGTAGAGACTTAAGACAGCTGAAAGCACCAATATCTACTCAACATGTAAAAAGATATTTACATGACTTATAGTTATAACACAAAAAGGGGGAGAAATGTCAAGAAACAAGCAATATTTTTTCAGTAACAAAACTAGCCAAATTCACTTCCCCACCCAATACTATCCTAAAAAAGATATACATCAGGGCGATGACATGGACGTAAGCAGTCCACACGCATAACAGGATATACATTCACAATTATAACCCATGATCAGGAGGCACACAAACCCACGTATAGATCACTACTTACAATTCTCACGTCGAACAACGTTAACATACAAACATGCACATATGTTACTGACTATCTCGAAAACTCACTATATAGTACACAGCCACACAATTTACAGGGGACACAATTATACCAGTAAGAGATATAAACGAGTATATAAACAACGATTATCACTTCCATATAATTCAACAGACACCACTCACTCAGCTATAAAATATATTTCAGTATTAAAATCAGTCAACAAAAATCAGACAAAACGTTTAATTTAAATGCACATATATACAACACTGTTAAGATACAATGAATTCAATTACCTTTTGATTATATATTATTTATCGATTAATTGCAGTAACCTGAGATGGTATTGGTTGAATGTGTATTAACTACATTAAATAGGGAACTTTAAAATGGTATCTATCAAACGAATTTATTTTATTCATTGACTAATAGTTATTATTTAAACTAGCCGATCGCAATACCAATTTTACTGTCAACAATAATCATCTAAACAATCATATAATTACAAAAACATACATCAGATGGACTACATCGAAACATAGAAAAAATCCGCCAAAGCAACATAAAGTAAACAAGCCAAACGCACAAGAATAGCATAACACCTCATTAATCATAATTATAAAAAGTATGTGTATTTAAACTCACATTCACATAAATCAACAAAATGATGCAGCAGTGAATCTCCAAACATTCAAATGTTGTTCATAAACTATTACTTGTGTATATATGATAGAAGTGTTACGGATTTAATTGAAATTAATTTATAGATAAGCAAATGTAACACTCGTTGTATATACAACGACAGTTGCATTTGTTTATCTATTTATTTACATATGTATTCAATATTATATGAATTTTACAAAACTTTTTCATTCTATACTTATATATAGTATTTATTGCGATTTTATTTAAAATTAGTTATGTAACTATTTACTTATTAGCTGAACTATTTTTTTCATATAACTTACATTTAGTGAATAAGTTAGGCTGATTACATAGTTTATCAGGATTACTTTATAGAATATTACTGTACATTCAATCGTTAGCTACTATATTTATTTTAGGTGAACTAGTTGAAACATCTACAGGTAATCCATATTTTATCTCGTTGATTAAGCAATGTATCTTTTTAGGGAACGTAATGAAAGCTAACTTTTCATTAAGACGAATTAAACGTGTAGCGTGAGGGTTAAAACATTTTTCAGTACGCTCAGGTAAGTACAGATCCCCTATTTTACTTCTTTAGTGACCATTGATAATAAAATAAATTTCTCCGGTTATTTAAGATAGTGTATGGTTCCTTACCTAGTCTTATAATCAGTACTTCTCCAACCTAGTACCATTTTTAAAGACTTATGTCATTTTCTAGCTATACTTTATTTTTAGTATACTCTGTATAAAACATTTTTGTAGCGCGTCTTAAATTTTATCAGTGCAGTTACCTACATAATTCATACTAGTATCATTATTTTGTGAAGTATTAATTCTATTGTTGTTGCTAAATCTATTATCCTGGTTTTCATCCGTTTATTTTGCATCTTAATTATTTTTACCAGCACATATGTACATTTATGACTATGTTTAATTGTATATTATGAGACATTTTATGTAGAGTATAATTAGCATGGAAAATACCCACTTACAAGTGTAAAAAACAAATGCTATGTAAGGTTGAACCAGCATATTATATTAGGAGAAGAGTAAACCAAAAAATCTACCTGCTCCTATTATATATAGGCATTGTTTTAGAAAGCGTTGTTGTATGTTTGACTATTATCATACAATATGTCTTAAATAAAGTAATTGTTGTTATTTCTATGGCTAATTAATATTGAAATATGCTTAATTATAGCAGAAGGTACTTTTAAGTAGGATTCACATATACCAGGTACACACCTTTTTTTCATACGTTTTCAATAAGTAATGCCTCTGACCCACTTTCAGTTGTCTGATCTTGATGAAAATGTGCATGTGTAATGATGTATATCTGTATATGTTATGTTGCAAAAAACAGTTCTAAACCCATTTTGGTTTCTGAAGATGTTCCAAGAAGATTAGTCAAAGTTTTTCAAAAAACTGATTACACAGGATGCAACCTTGGGTCCATCACTATGATCCAAAGACCAACGCCCAGTCAATGCAGTGGAAGCACTTGGACTCAGAACCTCGATAGAAGGCAAGTATGCATCCCCCCCGCTCTGGCAAGCTCATGCTCACAGTTTTCTGGGACCAGAACCGAGTCGTGGTGGCAGATTTCCTGGCAAATAGTACTACAATTACAAGAGCCTATTACGCTTCACTTTTCATAAAATTAAGAGAAGCTATGAAAATCAAGAGGCGGGGCAAGATCAGCAAAGGTATCCTCATCCTGCAGGGCAACGCTTCGGTTCATAACCTGCATGTCGCCAGATCAGACGCACAAGCGTATCTTTTTCTCATCAATCAATATACTACCCACAATTTAAACACACAGTTTTATATTCCCTCCTCCTTCTTTAGCCTCTCAGAATCCATGTCACACTGCACCACAACAAATATCACATCCTTCCTATCACCTCTCCCACGCTAAAGCTATTTCAATTATATTATCACCCCTCCCCATTTCATAGCTGTCATAATATTGTCCACTTAAAGTTTCTTATTCATTTGAATCTATCTCGACCATTAGCTCTAACATCCTGGACTATCTGCGTGTAATAGTTGCTACTATCACTATAACCCTCATCTCACCACCATGCAAACCTCAAACTTCTATGTACTTGTATGACATTTTTCTTCAAACTATAATCCTTAGGAAGTCTTACAATAAAGATGAAACGCTGATGAATACATAAACAACTATCTTTTTTTTTTCGTTTTTCATTTCCCATATATATATATATATATATATATATATATATATATATATATATATATATATATATATATATATATATATATATATATATATCCCTATTGTTTAATATAACGATATTAACATGGTGTTCGAGATATACCCACCCGGGGGTCAAAGTGGTTCATTAGAGGTACACTTTCTTAATCTGTGATGATGGATGTTATTGAATACGAAACACATATGTTTATGGATGTTAAAAATGTGTAGTTAATGTATATATATATATATATATATATATATATATATATATATATATATATATATATATATATATATATGTATATATATATATGTATATATATATATATATATATATATATTGCGGATATTAATCGTAACAGGTAAGGCTTAACATAATGACGTATTTTTGCACTTCGTAACTTCTGCAGTAATTATTCTACAAATTTGGAAAGATATGCGTTACATACAAACGCTAACATATGTCTGTAAAAAATGATGTTTATGTTTAGATAGCAGATATGTTTTAATATACAAAATAATGTAATTTTTTCAATTTCTCTCGCAAATATTATTGCCTTTTTACATTGAGGAAAGTTTTTGTTATTTACATAATGTTTAATAGTAGAGCAAATATTTCTAAACAGAATATACTAATTTTCAAATGTCAATTAAATGTATTCATTAGGCAATATATCATGATTAATCTGTTGTTTCGAATTCAACTATACTTTAACAGATGATTGCAAAATTATGCTGATTGTCTATATTTCAAAAGGTTTTGTAAGCAGGCCTACTCTTTTCTAAACAGTAGTTTTGCTTTGCGTACTATCATGTAGCAGTACGGATGAACTGTGATACAATGAAACAACCCGTATGTTGAAGACTATGTACTCGCTTGCGCGCTCTTTCTCCCTCTCTCTTTTTTTTCTCTCTCTCTCTCTCTCCCTCTCTCTCTCTATATATATATATATGTGTGTGTGTGTGTGTCTTTTGCGGGGTGTGTATGTGTATCTATGTGTATTCATATCGTTGCCAAAATAAGCATTAATCTGTATCATAGAGATAAACATTCAAAATATGCACCAGCTGTCTAGATGAGAAATTAGCAATAATATAATTCAAAGAACACACACAAAATGGTATTCAACCAGGCAGACGAACTAGAATCCCAATGTAATTGAAAAGACGACTAATTTCCTCCGAGTGTCTTTTATGGCTAATAATATCAAGTAAATGATTCACATTTTCTTATTCCGGAAGAATAATTGCCCTTGGAAGCTATATATTATTTCAGTAAATAAAACTGTTCATTTTTTTGAAATGTATGTAATTAAAAATGTTAACATTTGACGTAGTAAAATGAGATAAAATTAAACAGAATATAAACATTTTGTTTTTGTTTTAAGTCTAGGGGGGACAGATAATTTTAGTTTTGATGTTTGATTTCATTTCATAATTCATTTTGATATGGTTGTGGTCTATGAAATGTTTAACGGCGACACCAGCACATTACCTCATGTTTAATGTATGCAAGCTAATAACGTAGTGCAACCAAATATACACACGTAGTATATTATTAAATACTGTTTTATTAAAACTAGTTCACTATATACAAACTTAAGGCATACATCACTGTTTGGTGTGTATGTTGAACACCCCACCAAATAACAATGTTATTCTAATTCTATGATAAAATTAATAGCAAAATAAAGACGACGCGTCCTTCTTTGTCCCAGAAATTATCGTATTATGCTGGTTAGAATTACGATTACACTATTGAACAATAAATTTTAGTTTTCGATGATTATTTAAAAAAAGCTTATAATGTGTCACTGTCTGATGGTCAGTCAGTCTTTGGTATTCCTTTTCAAAATTGTTTCAATGTTTTGCTTTACTTGCTTACCGCTAAAGATGGAGGGCAGAGATAGTCAAATGCTACTTTGGCTGACAAAATATTTAGCCAGATTGTCAACAAGCAAAATCCTTCTTAAAAGAGACGAAGGACTGGTTGATAGAGAACACCGCCTAGGGCCGTGCTTTTCTTTGTCGGAGTGAGGTAACCGACAAAGGTAAGCCTAGTACCTCTAAAGCATTCCCATATCTGATTTAAGTGCCGAAAACAGATCCTCGGCTTGGGAAAGCGCAGCGGGATTCGCATGTTAAACACATTTGTAGGTAGTAATCTCACCATGAAACAAAAATTGACATTCAGAGTTTCGCCAAAACCTCTGGCTTGTCTCTCAGGAACCTAAAATTATCTTCAAAACAGAAAAAAACTGATATGTTTTGTAAATATCTAAAATGGTCTTTTTATGTTTGCTTAAAATCCATCAAAGGTGTTAATTACTTGTTGTTTCTATTACGCAACAAAAAAAATGTGACACATTAGGCCCCCTATCGGGTTAGATTGCTACAATTAAGAAGATATGAGCTTGCATAGTCAGGTTTCATCTCTAACCTCTCG
This sequence comes from Sepiola atlantica, assembly GCA_963556195.1. Classification (NCBI taxonomy): domain Eukaryota; kingdom Metazoa; phylum Mollusca; class Cephalopoda; order Sepiida; family Sepiolidae; genus Sepiola; species Sepiola atlantica. The sequence continues at coordinate 129,839,836 of OY744520.1, read as the reverse complement.
TTTTCCTTGTAAACCATTCAGAGCCAAACTAGATATTGCTACAACTGTTGTAAATAATATCCATGTCCTTCTTTCTGTACAAAGAATCAACGGAACTTCCACGAGGAAAGTTTCTTTTAAAGAACTACTCGTCTGTGGAACACAATACCATGGGTCTGTTTCCTAGTTAACTACAACATAGTCGTGTTCAAGTCTAATGTTAACAAATTCTCATTTAGAGTTCCTCTTAAACAATCAAATTCTTCCAGTTACAACTAATGCATTCAGTCCTCAAGGTGTTATGTCTCTGTCTACCAGACAAACTCATCAAACCTTATGTACCAGTGGCCTTTGGGGATGGATAAGCTGTGAGTCATTAGTCCAAGAATATTTTTAAAAAGAAAACATCCGAAATGAGTATATTTATCTTCGCTATATATATATATATATATATATATATATATATATATATATATATATATATATATATATATAGGTTGAAATAGTATTACTAATTGTGGCCATATAAACTTTGTTATTATAATTACCTTCTCAAATATATTATTCTATAATTTCTGTATTAATTAACACACTGTTAATAAACACAATGAAAAATAGGGGAGAGAAGGGGAGAAATAACGATAGAGATGAAGGGACACAGACAGACGCGAAACGTCGACGTAACAATCAGAGGCTCAAACAACATACACGAGAGAGGCTACGAGTGATTTATAGAAGGCTAGTAAGAGATTGACTCACTTGGTTGGTTAATTAAAATATAAGACTAAATAGAAAATTAAAATAAAAATTGTTTTAATAATATTAAGTATATTTTAGCTTGCATTTTTTGTGATTCAAATATATATGAAAAAAGATGAGGGAAAAAGCTTCAGTACAATATTAGATTAGACATTCGTGGGGGGACTCCTTCATCATCATGCCCAGACAAACAATCAGGATACAAATAAAAGTTAAAAATTCAAACATTGTCTCACAGTCGTTCTATTAATTTAATTTAACAACGGCTGGGAGGGTGTTGCCCAACAAAAACAAGCATTAATACGTTTAATTCGCTCAATTAGTATTGAACGAATTAAACGTATTAATGCTTCCAGCTGAGTTCCAGGCGAGATGGACATAACCATACACTTTAACGCTCGAGGAAATAGAACTGCAAAGCAGAGTTACTATGCAACAAAAGTGGTCATGATCACAGGACAACACTGGTATTTTGACCAGCAGTAATATGTAGAACAATATCGGAATATTCTCCAAAGGTGCACTCAGATCAGACACAAAATTAACCGAAAACAGCCTTGTAAGCATTCTCCGATAAGGCCGCATCAGGTGTTCGATTATAAACCAACTACTCTCTTTAAGGAGGAGGTAATACATATGAGCATTCACCTGATAGGACTGAACCGAGGAACCCCTTATTCCGTCAAAAGAACGGCCTATTCACGATCATCGTCCCTGTTAATATTTTTTTCAAATATCTAATATAATCTTTTACAATGAGCAAATACCGTAATCAATGTTTCTTTTATATTATTTAAGTAATAATCACCGCAGGGGAAGACATCTTATCGTTTACTAGTTTATAATTGCAATCATTTTATCGAATGTAATTAATACACATTTGAATTGGACTGTTTTATATTAATGTTTCATTGTTTAAGCATTTCGAAAAAGGAGCCGAAAAAAAATCTAAATTACTTTAATAATTTTTGTCACACTGGAGAGAGTTTGAATGAGAATGGAGACGGAAAGCCAGTCGACTGTTATAGAGACAATACCCAATTAATTTGCAGAACAATCGCTTGAGTTACACGGCTTAAGATTTCTATTAATTGGATTGTCATTAAATTCTCGGGTGAGTTGATTGTGTTTATCATAGAAAATAGACGTTCTCGTTAGCAGTTGTAATTGTGAGGTAGCAACAATAGATTTTGGCTGGAACTAACTGCGATTTAAAGTATGAGTTAATAAGAAAAAAGACTATGAACTTCCATATAGCTATACTAACATGTGAATCATGTGTCTCTTTGTCTGACTTCTTATGTCTGCTAAATATTTAGAGCTGACCACTATGCAACTGGCAAGCACTGAAATAACTTGACAATAAACGCAACCTTGGACTGAATTTAATTATGTCTTTTCGTTTTTGTTTTTTTTCTTATCTCTTCTTCTTCAGTTTCAGATTTTTTCTGGAGGTGAGATTGACTAGAATTTCTCTTTTTGTTACTTTATTTGAATTTAATCTGTTCAAAGATGTAATATAATCGAAACGCTGGCCATTTGGCGTAGACAGTAATAATGTATATTTAATATTATAAATGTTCTACTTCATATAAAGCATTGTTGAAAATATTGAATATGATTAATTATATATATATATATATATATATATATATATATATATATTACAAGTTCATTCCAATGACCAGAAGATCAATCAATAATCATACATCAATAATCATACATTTCATATAATCTTATAATCTCTTCATAATCATATATCGTCTCTCTCTCTATGTATATATATATGAATATATATATATATATATATATATATATATATATATATATATATATATATATATATATATATATCATTATTATTATTATTATTATTATTATTATTATTATAGTTTTAGTATTTATTATATAATCAAATATATTCTCCTTTAGGGCGCATACTTAAGCTAGTATATATTATGTAAGTGTTATTTCTGGGAGAATTGTATCATATCGAAAGAACATATAATTCTCCCCTCCCTCAAAAAATCGGAGGGGTAATGTCAAGTTGTATATTCTTATAATAACACAACAGACATAACACGCCCATAGTTTAATTAATTTAATTAATTGCAATACATTGTAGAATCAAACTAATTCACACAATTACTTTTACAACTAAACATTACTAACTTATTTAAAAATGCTTAATATATGACCTACCACTTTTTGTTTGCTCAATGTTGAACTAATCAAAATAAATGCGCCTAATTTACATAAAATATATTGATGAACATGTTAAAAATCGATTGCTTAAATTTGCTGACGACACTAAACTAGTAAGGCCATCAATAAAATGGGCGATGTGGACACCTATAGGTAGACCTACACCATTTGAAGTACTGGTCAAATGATAGACAGATGCTATTCCATATTGAAAAAGGCAAATATATCCCCTGTGGGCACAGCAACAGTCGTCACTTATATATTATGAATGGTCAGAATTATGAGATAGGTTGTACAAGTACACGATCAAGAGGTCATCATAACTGACAACCTTGAATGTAGGAAACACGTTGCAGGAGCTGCAAAAAAGCAAACATGATATTAAGTGTTATAAAGAAATCACTAACAAATAAAGGCAAGATAAATGTACGTTAGTTGTACAAATCATTTGTGCGAGGACATCTTGAATGTCTTGTGCAAGCTTGAAGCCCTGAATTGCAAAACCATATTCTAAAGTTAGAAAAAGTGAAAGTAAGTGCAACGAACATGATGCGTCTACTATAATAGTTATTATATGATCATAAACTGGCAAGGATAAATAAAATTACTTTGGAAAAAAAGTTAAGAAGTGACTTCATTGAAACATTCTAGCTTCTGCATGGTTATGAATGATTACATTTTAATAAATGTTTTATCTATCGTTCAAGTAACCATTGGTTGAAGATGTTTAATTCGCGTTCATGCAAACATCATTAAAAAAAACACAATTTGTCTGTCTAGTTAATGTTTTTAAAAATAATTCATATAAGTTCTGTATGTGACACTAATATTTTCGATTCCTCTTCGAATCATCTTCAGGTTTTTATGGCAAATGGACTAAAAAGCTGGGAAAGGGAGAGCATTTTAAAAATACATCGAGGATACGCACACATAAAAAAACACCTTACATTGTTACAAGAAAGACGTTGACGAATTAATTTTTTTAAAATGTATTTATGTACTTATTCTTTTGTTTAAGTAATAGCTGAATTTATTTGGTGTAGTCGAATAAATATGACATGGGGAAATGGGAAGTCAAGCAGTAACTAATATAAAAAAAATGTGCTTTTTTCGAATGTTTATTCAGCGATGCCGGGTGACGTTAGTAAAATATACTAAACTACGCTAAGCATTTAAAAATGTTTTTACTTGTCCCATACCCGATATTATTAATTTTATGTAGATGGCTTCAAGTATTTTGAAATTTTTCATTTTTTTTTAATATATTAATTTAATGTTGCTGACAAAACTTTGTATTAAATCAGATGGAGGGCAGTTATATTTTTATAGAGGTTTGTTGATTTAACTAGAGTTCACCAGATGCATGTGAAGCGGCCGCATAGTGTAGTGGTTGTAACACCAATGTCGCTATTATTATCATTATTATTATTATTATTATTATTATTATTATTATAATGGTGATGATGAGAGTTACATTTTTCCTAAGGACATTTAAACTTATATACGACATTGGTGGTTTCTAGTGTTTTGGGGCTTGGGAAAAGTTGATTTTGACGACAAGATTTGGTGTTTTAATTAGTTTAATTGTATTATTGTTTACTGTTACGGATATATCGGCCCATAATATTGTTCATAGCTTTTACTTTTAATCTGAATTGTGGCTGCATTTGGTTACAGTAGTATATGTTGATATAGTTTAGTTGTAGTGTTTCATATTATAATTATTTAAAGTAGTGATTTTAAGTTTCGAATCATTGATTATTTTTGTTCATCAACGATGTAGTTCGGGAATCCATTGTTAATAAGTAATGGTTTTATATTTGTCAGTACGATGAATAATGTTTCTTCATGGGAAGTGATCAATTCTGTACGGATTAGTACATTTTCAATAATACCTACTGTGTAGCGATAAGGATACTGCCTCTTTTAATTAAACAGAGTATACTTTTTACTGGTTGTTTTTTTTTATCAGAAGAGGTGTTAAACGTATTATTAGAGGTGTCAATAAGTATATCTAGAAATGAGATTTTATGATTAGCGTTCTATGGTGAATTTAAGAATACATTTGTTTCGAAAAGGTCTTGAAGTTTGTGTATACTCGTTCATTGCTATTAGCAAGAATAAGAATATCGTCGACATAGCGTACACAGGAGGGTGTATGATGTTAAATATTATTTTTTTAGATTTGACATGTAGAATCCACTAAGAATTATATTGAGAACTCATTGAAACTCCGTTAATTTGCGTATACACATGTTAAAGTCATAAAAAGATACTTCACGTGGTATAAATTAAAAGTAGATTTTTACTATTTTCTTATTTATTTCAAGTGGGGTAGATATGATGTTATGAATATATTATTGATCGTTATGTTTAGTGTTTTCTTTACTAGTACATTAGGGAATAAGCTTTTGGCGCCTAGAGAGGCAATGGTTTATAATACGGTTAATGCTGTGTCAACTTTGAGATTATTCTTGTGCGGATGTAACACTTTATTTTCCAGGTATATACGGGTTGATGAGTTCATTTACACTCTTTTTTAGGGTGTGTGTTGGAGTAGTGGTTTGAGATATGATAGATGGGAGAAAAGAATTAGGTTTATATTTTTAAATTGTTCGATTTAAATAACCAACTTTGTAATCTCCGATTATTTGATGGTAATCAATGTGGGCATTATCGGCAGGGATAAGTTGTGGCTTTAATGTATTAGTTGCATTTTTGTTAATTTTCCTGAATTTAGTGTTTTCATCAAATATATTATTTACAGCTTAGTGTAATAGGTGGATTCATAAAGTACTACAAATATAAGAGGTTTATGTAGTTTGCTTGATGCATTAATTATTAGTATATAGAAATGTGATACTTAGAAGGCAATACAATGCAGAGGTGTGACGGATAGACACAAGTTGGAGCAAATAATGGAAATAATGGTGGAACAAATTAAATAGTTTCACCCTTAATACAATATATACACACACACACACATATATATATATATGTATATATATATATATATATATATATATATATATATATATATATATATATATATATATTACAAACGCACATATATCTGTTTATCTACACAATGTTACCATGTTATGCAATACATGTATCAAGATGGTCTGGTGGAAACTCCGTATGATATAATATTTCGGGAACTATGTTTGTTTTGGAAGCTTTTTATGATGATGTTGCGGAGTTTATTAGTAGCTTTTTGATAGCGAATTTATAATGAATTGGATTGTTATTTATCATGGTGAATGTTTATAGCTCTTACTTGTAGATGAGGTAAGGCAGAATGTGATGTGATGTGTTTCTCTGTTTCTAGTGGTGTTATGTTTTTACATAGTAATGCTTGTTATGCTTTTTTGTTTTGATGGTTGAATTGATTGAACATTTGTGCAGCTAGGTCTAAGGTTCAAGAATTATTTTTGGTGTTCGTGGTCAGCTAGATTTGTGTAGTGTTGCACGTGGTTCGGTAGTAAGATAGCCCATTGGAATAGCGTGTTTATTAGGGGGATAGTTATCCGCTGAGCGTGGTCGTAATTGCTGATGCTATCGGCAAGTCGTTGTTAGAGTTTCGTGTATTGCTCGGCCATCTATTTAATTATTTACTTTTTATTTGTTAAATATATGTGTGCGTATATGTATGTGTTTCGTATATATATATATATATATATATATATATATATATATATATATATATATATATATATATATATCGATAGAAGAAAGAGATAGCGACTGTGTGTGTAAGACAGAAAGGGAGATATACTACAATAGAGTAGAGGGATTGCAGAAATAGTAATGGGAAAAGCAAATGGTAGGAGAGAGAACAGATATTAATCTGGAAGGCAAATATCATCTAACAAGTTGTCAGGACAACAACAAGGCTATCAGCGTCACCGAATGACAGACAGCTATGCACAAGGCGAGAAGACTGAATTGGAATGACAATTTATGCGTTATCAATGCTTAGCATAGTCACACAATTATGACAACCGACTTCTGTAAGATAAGACAGAAGAGAGATTCCTACAGTCTGAGACAGGAACGGTATAGAGATAATGCATATGATGTAGATGTCTTGTGTAATGTAAATATTAAACGGAGCTTCAATTTCCATTATGTATCGATTTGTTCAGACTTCAACAGTATACATTCTTAAGTTGGTATTACTTGGATTATTCGGACAAAACTTCTAATCTTAGAGGGCATTTACATCATTTCACGGCTGAACTAACTTCAGACCTTATTAAGATGCGTTTTGGCGAACTCTTGACGCTATATATCTAACTGAGAGTGATCTTTCTCCTAGAATAGTTAAACAACTAAATTTTGAAAGTTATGTCTCCCCTTCATTTTACCCTATAGCTGAACGGATGATATATGGATTAAAGCCGTTCCGAGGGTTATTAGTAAAAGTGTTGCAGTAGCCACAACGGAACAAGCACTCCGTATACCTACTCACAATGCGCGCGTATAAGCCCTTCATCACGTTGCTTCCTAATTACATGAGAATACACAAAAGACATATGTGAATGTACATTATATGTTCTACATGTTCTAAAGGTATTGGTACACCATTGAATATTGTATATATAATTCGATTTTAACACGGCATAACCGATTCTATACTGAGCTATGTTATCCATTTAGCCAATCGCGTCCACACTAAGGACAGAAAGAGCATATAATAGTGAATGATAAATTATCGCAGGTCTTTGTATTCGATCTCACTGTATATTGTTATTAATGTGTTTAAACTGTGTATGCGGTTCACTTTGAAGGAAGTCGTTATATAAATTAAGGTATTAAAAGCAGATCTATCACGATTAGCTTTAATGTCGCAATTATGGAAATGAGTAAAAATGATAATTACCATATTAATTGCTTCATAGTTTTTACAAATATTGATTTAATCGATTTTGGATTCCGTTTTTTGTTCTCTGATATCACGCCGAAGATGATTTAGTACGTCAAGTTTATATCGTGGGTAAGTTCAACAATAGCTATGAAGCTTAGGTTTGATTCACTGTTGAAACCAGGTCGAGTCATGAGATAGGAAAAAAGATAAAATAAAAGAACAGACACCAGCCAGTATATAACGTCTAAATAAAGCACTAAATGGCATAAACGCCCAAGGACAAGTTCATGATATTCACAAACAGATCGACGTTTTTATAATAAATGATGACGGTCAGACTCCAACATGCTTACAGGTAAGCAAACACGAAATAATGTGTCAAAAGTGAGCTTAAGTAACTGCGGCTATGTGTTTCCTATTTTTCTCTATTAAGAAAATCGAACTCGTGTTGCCTTAGTGATAAGCTGCAAGACTAACCTAGGACTCTATTCAAGTTTTGTGTAGACAATAGTACGAGTTTAATTTTGCTAATAAACTTAGATTTCTTTGGTGTTTCTGTCCAGGGAGATTGATTTATTTTTATTATTTCATATAAGAGTCTGAAAAGTGAGGCGCATTTTAAAATAATTGTCCAATAATAGATTTCAATATTTTTATTATTATTATTAATAATAATTAATAACGACAGCATTTTCCAGTTATTCTTTTAGTTATATATTTTTTAATATTTTTTAGTATTTTTTAGTATTTTTATTATACTTCATTTATTATTATTTTCATTATTTCACCTCAATTATTAGGGGTATCTATTATTATTATTATTATTATTATTATTATAATTATTATTATTATTATTATTATTATTATTATTATATTATTATTATTATTATTATTATTATTATTATTATTATTATTATTATTATTAATAATAATTAATAACGTCAGCATTTTCCAGTTATTCTTTTAGTTATATATTTTTTAATATTTTTTAGTATTTTTTAGTATTTTTATTATACTTCATTTATTATTATTTTCATTATTTCACCTCAATTATTAGGGGTATCTATTATTATTCTTCTTATTATTATTATTATTATTATTATTATTATTATTATTATTATTATTATTATTATTATTATTATTATTATTATTACTACTACTATTCCTGTTACATTTAACGATATACTTATTTATTCAAATTAACTCCAGACAAATTATAAAGACAATATAAACCCAGAATCGCGACACATTTGATCACCGCCCCACCACCATAACAATCAGCCCAGTTTGCACGCACGTATACACACATATACACAATATTACAGTTCACTTGGAAAAATACATTTATAAACTCGACGGTTTTTTGACACCTGATTCGTGCATGTCTACCACCCCCCTCCTTCCCTCCCGATCTGAATCAACAGACGCCCTCTCTCTCTCCTTCTTTTTCCTCTATGTGTCTCTCCCCTCATCATTATTTGTTCCTCTTTCCACCCTATATTTTTATTTATTTATTTATCTATTTATTTGCCCTGTCTGTTTCAGATTCTAGATTTTAGATTTTTGTTTTTTGTTCTTTGTTTCTTAGATTTTTAGATTTTTTGATTTTTTAATTTTTAATTTTAATTTTTTAACGGCTTTAATTTTTGAAATGTTAAATTTCTTTCCTTCTTCTTCTCTTTCTCTATCCCTCCACTTCATTCTCTCCAAATATGATCTGAGGTTAAGATCGGACTCTAACTCTGCCTGATGAGATCTCAGTTTATAGTAACTGTTGATCGATAACATCGACATGCCAGTGTCGCAGATTTTGTACATGTCTGTGTAAATAAAATTATCATATATAAAGCTCTATTTTGATATTGAGCACTTTTTATAAACCCGGTTAAAATTCTCTGGATTACCACCCTGTGGATATTTTTCACCTGGATTATTACCATTATTATATATATATATATATATATATATATATATATATATATATATATATATATATATATATATATATATATATATGCCATGGTGTTAGTTATTTAATGTCAGTTTGTTTCTTTGACAATTGAATTTCAAATGGTGAAAAAGTATGACTCAATTTAGTTGTAATACTAAGTACAACCCCCCCCACACACACACACACACATATATATATATATATATATATATATATATATATATATATATATATATATATATATGTATATATATATATATATATATATATATATATATATATATATAATCATAATAATAATCCGGGTAAAACATCAACAGGGTAGTAATCCAAAGAATTTCAACCGGGTTTATAAAAAGTGGTCCATATCAAATAGAGTTTTTATATATGATTACACTGGACAACAAATTTCAGAAAAAAATATTACTGGAGTTTTGTAAAGTGATTTAGACTAATTTGGGTACGCTGATTTCAAAAATCATAACGGTTTTGCTGTATCACGTCAGGATTTTGAGTTTCAGAAATACTCCCATTGCCTAGAAGTCAGGGTTTCAATGAAATTTACAAAAATTCATTTATGAATTTATTTCATCATAAATGCTTCAACATTATAGAAATTACAGAAAAACTCTACTAGAATGTAATTAAAAATGCTTTAAATATTTGGCTTTGCGTTTCTGCTGCTCTGTGTCAGTTTCACGATGCAGGAACCAGCAGAAGTCGACCATCATGCTCGGGTTGTGCCGCCCTTGGTAACGCGTCTCCATGAGTGAAATCTCTTGGTGGAATCGCTCGCCGTGCTCGTCCGAGACAGCTCCCAAGTTGTCAGGGAAGAAGTTCAGGTGCTGGTGTAGGAAATGGATCTTCAGGGATATCCTGGAGCCAAGTTTCCTGAAGGACTCCAGCAGCTGCTGCACTATTTCTTCATAGTTGTCCGCGCGCTCGTTCCCCAAGAAGTTGTCCGTCACAGCTTTGAAGCACCTCATCGCTGCCAGCTCTTTGGGGTTTAGAGTTGTCGGAAAAGTTTCGTCCTTCATTACCTCTCGGATTTGCGGTCCAACAAAGACACCAGCCTTGATCTCAGCCTCCGACAAGGTGTTGCCAAACTTCTCCTTCAGGTATAAAATCACACGCCCATTCGGATCCATTGCCCGTACAAGATTCTTCATCGAGCCGAGCTTTATGTGGAGTGGTGGAAGGAAAATCTTAGCTGGGTCGACAAGGGTGACATGCTTCACGTTGTATCGACCAGGTACGTGCTCCGTCCGCTCTTTCCAATCAATCTTCGCCCAGTGATTCTTGTCGTCTCTGCTATCCCAGAGACAAAGGAATCACATGTCTTTCGTGTAGCCTGACTGCAGCCTTAGCAACAGCGCCACCACATTCAAGTCTCCGCAGATGTGCCAGTTGAAGTCATTGTACTTGATGGAATCAAGCAGCTGCCGCATAGTCTCATAGGTTTCTGTCATGCCGAACGCGTGAGCCAGTGGACAGATGGTTTCTTGTTGCCATTGTGGAGCAGAACAGCCTTCAAGCTGTTCTTCCCCGAGTCGATGAAGAGGCGCCAGTCTGCAGGATCGTGATCACACCCAAGTTCTTTCAACAGACCGTTGATGTCACTGCAGAATGTCATCGTGTCTTCCATCGCAAAGAACTGAGCAATGTCGATGTGACGTGCTCTGAACAAGGATATCTTGGTGTTAGGTTCAAGTAGATCCCACTGCTGCAGCCTTGATCCAAGCATCTCTGCCTTCTCCTTTGACAGCGAGAGATCTCTTACAAGATCATTTACCTCTCCCTGGTTCAGAAGGTGTGGTTCTTGTTCTTGAGTGACGGGTTCAAAAGGTTCATCATCATATTCTTCGCCACTGCTTACAGTTATGTTCGGATCAGATGGACATGTTGGAACGGGGTTCTCGTCATCATGAGGCACAGGTTTACGAGCAGAAACGCAGTCAGCGTACTTGATGTGGCCTTTATTCTTCCTGTTGAAGCCGGCGATGCTTGTGCAGCAGAAATAACAATCATCATGATGATTCTGCGGCTCACGCCATATCATGGGCACCGCAAATAGAATGCTCGCGCGCTTTCCCACCAACCACTGAGTCAATGCTGAGTGGCAGCTTGTGCAGCAGATGTGTGGTGGCCAGCTCTTACACCCGAAGTAGTGAAAGTAGGCGGCCTTCATTTTCACTGCTCTAGATACACTTCGCTGTTGATCTTTTTGGGTAAACCGACCACAGACATAACCGAAGTTGTCTGGATGATTGGAATGTCTACTCATGTTTAACTGAAAGAAAGAAAGAAAAATTAGTAGTTATATAAGTACGTTATATCGTAGTTACGTAAGAGGTGGTAGGCTACTTCTAGGCAATGGGAGTATTTCTGAAACTTAAAATCCTGACGTGATACAGCAAAACGGTTATGATTTTTGAAATCAGCGTACCTAAATTAGTCTAAATCAGTTTACACATCTCCAGTAGCAAACATGTAGTTGTCCAGTGTTATTTTTATTTACACAGTGTCGCAGATTGTGTACATGTCTGTGTAAATTAAAATACTCATATATATATATATATATAGATATATATATATATATATATATATATATATATATATATATATATATATATATATATATATATATGTATATATATATATAAATTACACTGGCGAATCGCTTTATATACAACTAGGCAAAGAAAACACAGTTCATAAACAGTGTGGTTTGGATTATCATTAGTATTTTATGTATTTTATAAGCATCTAAGCTTTGATTTTTTTCAAGTGAACACTTGGTTATGTTTTATTCAAATAACATTCACACAATAACAATATACACTCACATTCTATTAAAAATATCATCCGATATTTTCCAAAATATCCTCTTTAACCTTTTTCTTTTTTCTATTGAATTTATCTCATTGAATCCAACATTATTTCTCTTCTGAAACTGATCGGGTACCTTCGTAGAAACATATATTCCCTATTAGGAAAGTTATTAAATTGGTCAGCCGATCGAGTTAATCAATCTCCCTTAATCATAGATTTTCAGTTTGATGAGAAACATTTAACCAATATTACTCATTGTTACAGATGACATAAATAATTTTAAAAGTTTCAACAGAATCAACTCTTATTTTTTTTTAAATTAAGAAGTCACTAATAAGTGTTCCAATTTTTCTCCGTGACTTTAACTCTTTTAATGAGATTTGTCACGCGTACTTTATATTTCTATGGAAATGTTGCACTCTAATTTGCATTTTTAAACACTTGAGACGTGTCTTGAATGCACTTTTCTATATAAAGTGTTATTTGAGGTATATATAGCTTTTAAACAAAGGTTAAACATTTTAAAAATAAAATTTACATCCATACAATCTATTTTCCACAGCATATCTACCATGTCAGTTTTAATAAAGAAAGATTGATCAAAATCTACAAACGAAAGCCCAACAGTGTTCTTAACAGACTGCACATCGTCTAGATGTGCTTCTCTTCCAACAATATAAAGTGTCTTTTTAAGGCCCCGATGAATCTGCCATGCTTGCGCTACGGCACGACAAATGTGCACTGATGAATAGACAAGAAGCACCACTTGACGGAATATACATGAGGATGGGATGAATTGCATTGGAATGCAATTGGAAGAAACACTGAACCATGAAACAATTATATCGACAGCTTCCTCCGATCTCAGTCTTGGAAAAAGAGATAGTCTCTGCTTTTTGTCACTCATGGAGAAGTAAGTCAGAATTCAAAATTAATACCGTCTCGTGGAATACATTACGCGGCACAATATCGGCTGTAAACCTAAACATATCTACATTGGCCAAGAGCGATGTCACACAGAAATGATTGAAGTGAGCGGGTGAGGAAAATGCGATGAGAATTTCCGACCTGATTAAAGAGTATTTGAAAACTGAAAAACAATACCTGCTGTAGATGATTTATTAAACGTCAATAAATAATTTTACGCCATAGCTCGGGGATATTTTAAGAATTTCAAATGATATTATTGGCTTAAGAAATACATTCGTATGAATCACTATAGTACAATTTTGTTGACGGTTTTGATTCTGTTGTCGGCATTCTTGCAGGAGGGGCCACGTAATGGGTACCAACATCCAATAATAAACATTATATTATGGAATCGACTTGATTCGAACTTGGCACATCCATGTCGCCAGTCCGTGTCGTTATCCACTTACCCAACGTTACATTAATTCATTAGACACACGAAGTGTATCTCATAATATCTGGTACTAATGATTACATCAACCATGCACCTGTTAACACATAGTTCAAAGCTATCGAAATCTTATGATGATGCGATGATTCTGATGATTCTGATGATTCTGATGATTATGACTAATCATTCAAAGGTCAAACAAAGGCGAACTCCAGTAAATATAAAATAGCAGAGATAGACACGCTAAATGGCCGCTTAACAAGTTAATGACAGTAAAAGAATAGATAGAAAGAATAACTGTTTCTATTAAGAAGTAAATATATATTAAAGACATGATCTGAATTATAACGAGATTACAGAATGAAATTCTTTATCTCTTGTTGAGGAATTCATTAGTTAAGTTTTTTGAAGACTAGCTGTTCCTACTCGGCATATTCCGGGAACAATTTACTTACATTTTTGTTTCGCTTTAATATAAATGACAAGTCTCTTTCTAGATGTCCGGCACTTTCCCCGACATATGATAGATAATTAAACATATTTTTTTACTGACACTGAGCGTTAGTTTAAACTGAAAGTTGATGTTCTCCCTTTTCATATTCCTTGAATCTCAATACCATTTTGTATGGAAGTAGCCAGTTCCGGTGTCTTTGCATGTGTATATGTATATATTTTGTTTGTATTTTATCTACTAAGCTATCAACGAGGGCAAAGTTAGACACTAGATCGTTGTTTATGTGGTGGGGGTAACGAGCACAAAAGGGCATCTAAGTGGAATACACATTAAAATTACCCTCGGCAAGAAGGATATCAGCTCATCTGGTCGAGAACAGAAGAGATACTAGACTTTGATCCAAGCCCGGGAGGCAATTAGTTGATTACTCACGTCAATCGTTAACATTGCGTACCTAACGCTAAAACAGGGAGTCTGAGCTCCAGCTTGTCTCCCAGGATTTCTAATACTCTCATGTCTTTGGAACACCATTATCAATCACTCTGCATTTTTACAGCTGACAAATATGCCAATGCATCACCATCAGCCACACCTTCACACCTCCAGGCACTAACATGCAACTTAATTCTCCATCTCACCTGCGATAGCTTCAACGTGGTTTACTTGATGTACCGCATTAGATGCATAAAAGGCAAGTATGTTGGGGAAACAAGCCTGGAGTCCCACAAACGCCTCAACAATCATAAATAAACAATTAAAGACAAATCCACATGATACTCAATAGCCGGGCATTTTAGTCTTACACACCACACCACATATGACATGAAATGAATACCCTGTAGCCTCTAAATTAGAATTACAACAACACAGACAAAAATATGAGACAAATCTCATTCTGAAACTCTATATGCATACCCCAGGACAAAATATAGATTTTGGACTTGACAACAATTAGTCTTGATACCAACATTCGAACTGGCCAACAACATGTTCTAACGAGCGAAGAACAGATGTGTGTTACAGTGAGATGTTAACGTTGGTATGCGGACAACATCTCTCCGGACAAAAGCTCATTGAACAAAAGCCCACCAAAATAATTCAAACACAAACAAATGCTTAGCATCGTAAAAATAAATTATTTTAAAGAATGAATAAAGTTATTTTTTTACAATTAGCAATAACTCTTTGTCTGTAATTGTGTTTTTTCTTGAAAAATCTTTTAAATGTGATTTTAATAACTAACTCTATGTCCGGGTGGTACATCCAATACCGTTGAAAAATTGGTCAAAACAATTTATTTGGGTTTACTTACTCATCTGTGACCTATATGACAAGATGTATGACGCTTATTACTTTACTCACAACTAATATTTACAGAAACTTAATGACCTTATATTTGATAAAAAACACGCCACACATAATATTTTGTTAATAGTTGTAAATCGATGAAAACATATTTTAAGACCGTTATGGAGCCCGCCCCAATTAAAATAGTTAAAATATTTTTTTAACCTAATTATTTGAAAAAAAAAGATTTTGAAAGTTAAATATACTTCTTACAATATCGTTTGCTCATTAAATTATGAACTGAACCAAATTGTTATGGAGTGTACTGTTGATTTAATCTGTATTTATAAAATAATTGTGTGCAAAACGCTTGCAAAATTGTAAATCCTTTAATATATGAAGATTTGCTAAGAATATAAACTCTTAGCAAACCCCCATCTCAGTTTGAAGTTAGTTCTCTACATCAGTTTAAATGCTTATAAAGTCCTTTCGGCTTACTAAAAGTCACGAAGTAATTCGTCCATTTTTTTTCAACAATTAACAAAAAATTACAATGACGTATTTGTTTCTGCAGAAACCAAAATGCATACTAGTTGATTCAATTTTGTAAGTATTATTATCGAGTACTTTACGCGTCTAATTTAAATTTTTTAATTGGTAAATTTCAGTTTCCTGACTTCACTTACGCCTATTCCCTTATCAAACGTTTTGAAATGTTTAAATTTGTTTTTATGACACCTCGCAAGAGTTAAACTTTTTTTGGGACAAGTTTTTTTTCGATGGCCCCGTCCTGACCCTTGCTGTTTGTTCTGTCACAGCGTATATATCATCTTAAATAATTAATGTTTGTATTTTTTCGGATTTAAATTCTTTAAAACTAATATTTATTTCCCATTTGAAATTAATTCAATCAATTTTCAATTAATAGAGAATTTGAAAACTCATTACTCCTAAACACACTCAAACCGATATTATCACTGATTTTAGTTTAAATGGTACTGGTAAAAATGGCAGAAATTGATAAATTGAAAAAGCGGGTACAAGAAAAAATAATTAGTTTATCAAAATCTTGGATACAATATGTAAAGAGAGAAAATCAAAGTCTCTCCTCCAAATAATGAGATTCTACATTTTTAGGCGATTACGTGTGAACACAGTGAAATAAATATCATTCTAACTCCGAGTAGGAGATTTGTTGCGCATATAAATTTAACGTAAAATGGTCCCTCTTACCGGGCATACTAACTTTTTGGCCATTTACTAAAACAAATTACCACCAATCCTAATTCTGACCGGCAAAGTCGTAAAACCACACATAACCGCTTTAGAAAATAGAACCCACTAACCCCGCCCGAAAAAATGTATATAATTGGTCTCCCATCGCAAAATAATTAGTTCTCTGTCCTTAACACTCATAATGGCTCGGAAATAGTAGATAATGTTATGTTAAAATTATATGCAAAACTGATCCCCTAATCTGCATTCGAAAATAATTGTTGTTCTTCTTTCCTGCGAATGATGAGTAATACAATATATTATTTTTTTTAAATGTATTTTTCGTTTGACAACCTTTACTTAGGATTAGTAGTTGAAAGGGCCCGTGTTCTTTTCTGGTGTAATCTGTAAAAGAATGCAGTATTTATAAATTACCGGAAAAATGGTTAAAAATTAAATTAAAAAATGTTTGTCAAGAAATTAAATTACCGTAAAAGAGTCATTGATAATTGTGAAAACAAATATATAACATTTTTTTTTAAATTTTTAAAAAATGAATTTATTTTAAAGTTAGTGGGCTTATGTCCGGGTTTGAATTATTTTGATGGGCTTTTGTCCGGTAGACTTTTGTCCGGTAGACTTTTGTCCGATAGATTTCTGTCAGCTGGGCTTTTTTCCGGTTGACTTTTTTCCTTCCAACGTTAACATCTTCCCACTTTGAGAGTCCCAATATCCAATTTTTTGTGTTTCTTCATACTTACCGTATTGCAAGGTCAACCAGTAAATTGTATTTATTTATATGTACATGACCCCCCTCTTTCTCTGTCCCTCTCTCTCTCTCTCTCTCTCTCTCTCTCTCGCCCCTCTCATTCTCTCTCTATATATATGGGTGTGTATGTATGCCCTTGTGGGTGTGCGTGTATACATGTGTATATCTATACACATGTATATGTCTATGCCTCTGCCCCTCTCTCATCAAAAAAGTCTGCGTTCGGATGTGTGGGCACGGATGTATATATATATATATATATATATATATATATATATATATATATATATATATATATATATATATATAGGTGTGTATGCGGGTGCATGCATGTACCCATTTTAACAGTATTGTCATGTTTTAAAAGTGTACACCTGCTGCTTATACTGAGACGCCAGCCCCACCCGGACCTTTCCATGATTTCCAGCATATTTGTTCTTACACTCCTATATGTCTCCTCTTTCCCTTCTCTCTTTCCTCTCTGTGCGTATATAGATTTATGTATGTGTGTGCGCGTGCGTATATGTAAGTAGACATACGTAGGTGAATTGGTCTGTGTATGCGTGGGTATGTATACGCACATGTTTATATATTAATTTATTTACATTTATTTATATCTAAGTACACTTGAACTCAGTTTATGACCCACTGGACTCTTGCTTCCCAGACATGAGTGATAGACGCCTGTTTGGTCACTAGCTTACATCCTTTTCCCCCTTTTTCCCCTACTACTACCACTTACATGTCACTGTACACTTACGAAGGCCGATGGATCGCGGCCGAGAATGTTGTTCTTTAAAAAGCTTTTCTTTTTATAAGGGACAATTTGTATTCCTACACGTTAAAATATAGAAGATAAATAAAAGATATATCATAATATATATTTTTCACAATACTTTTTTCATACACACACACACACACACACATATATATATATATATATATATATATATATGTTTTTTTGTTTTTTTCCCGGCTAAATAGAATATATATTCACTCCTAGGTATATGCCTGGTTAACATTGCTCCACTGACGATGGACCTGGAAGGGTCCGAAAGCGCTTTGGGAAGCTATGGCAATTTTATCAGCCAGTTTCCGTCTGAAACTAAGAACCTAATCAGAAAAACGGAAAGGATCTTAGAAGAAATAACCAGACACAAGATCTCCGTTATTTTTCATGATACTTGTATATATATATATATATATATATATATATATATATATATATATATATATATATATATATATATATATATATATATTATGGGAACCGCTCCAGACAAGGCATGAGGTCACTTGATGTAAAAAGCTACCAAGAACAAATACGGTTATTGCAAAGACATGAGAGGCCTATTGGAGTTAGTTATGAAAAAAACAAGGTTATAGATAAGAGGAACACAGTCAACAGGAAGAGAATTCTACAATCCTGTTGTTATTGGACAGAAGCTATTAGAATGGGACGTTCTATTACAATGAGGTATCACAAGAGCGAATTGATGGATACCAGTAGACCAACGAATAACACGAGCTTGAACAAACACAGCGAGGAATAGATCACATAATACTGAAGAACACATGCCATAATAGTATTTATAGAAAAGACAGATACTAGCAAGATCACGTCTGTGAGAGAGAGAGTGCAGATAAGGAGAAAGGGGAGGGGCAATCAAATTACAGATACGTTTCACCACCTTATCTAGAACCCTCAAATAGTACAGAGATTAATCAGCCCAAATATGACAACAGTACTGCATACATTAAGTGATTGTAGATTTCTAGAAATTAAGAATAGCCGTATGTTTGAGAAAGTGTTTTGAGTGATAGAGAGAACAGATTTTACGAACAGCAGAAAGAACAATGGATCTAATGTATACACTACAAGAAAGATTTGATGAGAATGAAAGACAAAGAAGTTTCAGGGTCGATTTCTCCTCAAGAACAGACCCATCTATGAGAATTTTCGGAAGAAAAGAGACACGCCTACGATTGACAGCCACGAGCTTCGTCTAAACTGGATTAAATTAAACAGGCCATTTCGTACCCCAATCCACAAGTGAATCCAGGTCAACTTCTAGATCAGCTACATATTTCGACCGATCCGAGGGAGATGGGCGAGAAGCAACACCAGAATAGAGAGTGTATCATCAACTTAGATGTTAATTTTTATAACAATATTCGCTGGAAGATTATTTATATAGAGAAGAAACATTGTTGGATCTAGAATAGAGCCATTCTGGACACCAGCATTGCTAGGAAACGAGAATGCAGAGACCCTGCCCAACGTTACACGCAAGCTTCGATCAGAAACAAACAATTTAATAATGTTAAGAACATCACCACCAATGCCATAACCGTGACGTTTGTGTAAGAGAGAAAAATGCCACACTCAGTCAAATGCTCTTGAAATGGCAAACTCTACTGAAATATCAATAACCCGACATATCCGCTTTATAACAACACTTACAAGATCAGCAGTGTAACAAAAACCACGAAAGCCATAATGAGCATCACGAAATAAGTCCAGACCTCCCAGAAAATGAACAAATATATATATATATATATATATATATATATATATATATATATATATATATATATATATATATATATATATATACTTGCAGGAAGATCCAATGTTGCTCGAAATTGAATAAAAATCAAGTTGTCTTGCAATTGTCTATTACATGTATATTTTTGAGTAATTTCCGCGAAGCGCTATTCTATTTCAACCAACTTTAATTCGCCAAGGTCACCTTGCTATATAGATGGGATTTGCGCTCTAGTTATGAATTTTAATAGTTCCTGCTTTCATCAGTATCATTATTTGTATATTTTGGATCATATTTGATTTGAAATTCCATCCGTGTCTTTTTCCAAGAAGTTTTCCGGAATTGTTCCAAATGTTCCTACAATTATTGGTATTGCGGTATCTTTCTATATCTCACTATGCTCTCTTGCACACTGTATGTGTTTACTTATGTTTACTGCTTCTTTAAAATTTCATTTGTGAACTATGAACTGTTACGCCAATGTCTTGATTATATTGCTGTTCGATATGTTTGCTTTGATGTATTTGTCTGTATATGTTCCATATCTGAGAGAATTCTTAATCCAAAACTAGCACCGATTTTTGCCCGTACTATATGTTTGTATGTTGAAAATTGAGTCGTTTGCACAGATCCAAGTGAACTACTCTTGTAACTCAGTCGTTATTGTTTTTCTATTACTTTGGGTTTGTTTACGCATTTAATTATGATGTACATTTATTGTTTCGTCTCTGTGTCCACGGAGATTCTAATTGTGGTTTTACTGGGTCTTGTTTTATTGACTTTAATGTACATTTTCCAATCCCATTATTTTTTTGGATGAAAATAGCAATTAAATTTCCATGACCAAGTGTGCTCTCCGTTACTGTGTTTATGTTCTTCCATACGCAACTTATAACATCGATCCTTACAATAAGGCCTTCTTTTGTACAACATTAGTATAATGATTTCCAACATACTAACGGTTGCAATTTACTTACATGAGACAGAACTGGACCTATTCATTTAGTGTGAAACGGTTATCTGTTTGTCAGCTTCTATCTATTAATTCATGATTACATGTGACTAGAATATGGCATCAAACTCCTACTTCTTAGATCGCCTTGGACATGAAATTCGTGCTTAAATAAGGAGCGGCTTTCTATATAGTAGAGGCATTACCAAATAAGACGTTTAATTGCATTAACTCTGTTCCCTTTATCACTTCCTCGCAGCACCACATTCATCTTTGTATTTCCCCCATGATGATGTAGTTACTATATTTGTCAATATCTCTGAGAACATTTTACATCTCCTGTATCGAAACCCCTTTGTTTTGACTTTAAATTTCACAATGTTGAATGCCTAGTTTACTCAAACATGACTGATGGAGAAGGGATTTTTTGTCACGATTTTGGCAAACCTACTCATGTACTCGATGCTGACGGACATTGTGCAAGCCTTCTTTGCATTTTCTGATGACGTGACCTGAATAGTGATCAGTTATTGTTATGTGTAAACTGAGATTTTCCGATTACTCAGTTGTCTGAATTAAGATTTTTTTAAGTTCAAAAATAACCTTTTTATTGCAGTCTATCGACACCCGAAAGCTGACCTTCATATCGTAAATTAATCTGCTTTCTATTTCCAACCAGAATGTCTCCTGTATCGCATCTAATATAACGGATTGGTTACTCGTTGGTATTGAAAGCTTCGTAGCCTAGGGGAAATTTAAATAGACAATAAAGAGCTAGACGTTGTAAACCCCTGCATGCACCGTCGCTATTTGTAATAGAAATAACAATTATACTTGCTTTCAACGAAATAGTTTATGTGAAAACAAAGTCGACATTAAAATTGCCTATACCACTGACAAAAAGCTATAATATCCTATATAAACTCCGTTAAATCACGAGTTCCTGAACAGTGGTGATGTCCCCATGCGTTTTGGCGAATAACAAATAAAGTATTTAACAGATGTAGGACCTCTATTCCAACTATCATAAGTGTTGATCTACTCAGCATTCAACAACTCAAAACTTTTTGTAAAGAACTTGCATAAAATTCCACAGTTTTCGATCCCAGTGTCGCTACCTCCGAAATTCCCCCCCAATGACTGTAAACACTTTAAGCGTCATCTATATATCTGTGTGGGTGTTGCCAAACTCATCAGGATTCTTGATACCAGAAATGTAAGTGCTCGTGAAAACATTCGAATAATAGTGCTTAAGAAGCTGAACTTGGAACTAGCTCCTATTCTCACAAAGCTATTCATTCGTTGCTCAAATGAGAAATACTTCCCATCACCTTAAGAAACTTCGTCAGTCTGTCCAGTATTAAAAAAATACTAGATATCTCTCTTCTGTATCCCAATACCAATCAATCAGTAGCCTATGCGTCATGAAAAGTAAGTTATTTGAATCTATAAATAATAAAGTTTTCAATCATCTCAGCAAACACAGTTTACTCACTGACAACCAATATGGATTTCGTCCTGCTATATAAAAAAGTTGACGTGCTGACTGTAATATCACACAGTTGCATTAAATCTGTTGACGGGGCTTTCTAACCCATTATTGTAAAACACTATTTTTAAAACTTAATATTAACGAGAGTAGTTTTAATAGTAGTAATAGTATATTAGAATAGTCATCCCGATAGAGCATCCGACACGATAATACACAATAGTTTGCATGATGATCTATTGTCATGGAGCAACATGCACACTATGGTATATTCATTCCATGACTTTTCACAAGTTTAACTGGTTTATTGTGTTTGCAGTTGTAATCATATTATAAACGCTATTTATATTAGTGTCAGTAGTAACATTTTTGTATACTATGACACGCCATATTTCAAGTATTTCTCTTGCTAACGTTGGTTCAGTTTTCGAAATAGTTTTGAAGCTTACAAGTGTATATTTTTCAGAAACAGAGGTATTATTATTATTAGTAGTAGTAGTAGTTATAGTAGTATCGGTGAGAGTAGTATTAGTAGTAGTATCAGGTGTATTAGTAACAGGTTAACCTCAAGAATGCTTCATACAAAATATTATTTAGGAATCTATAAGTGATCATTCGTTAGACGTGCTGCCATACATATATACATACAGATATAGAGATAAATTATATCAATATTAGTATGATAGTGAAAACCATATAATAGTTGTTATCCGTATTCGAGGCTTAACTTTAATACTTAAGAATCGTCTAAGATCATAATTATGTTCATACAAGCAAACGCACACACACAAACACGTGCACACAAAAATAGTGCGTGCACGCAACAGATGTCAATATTTAACCTCTATATTTCGATCAAAATTTTTAGAATCAATATTTTATTCTTAAATATATTTTTATTAATGCTTTACTTTTTACGATTAAAAGAAACATTTATTCATTAAATAATATTCTGCTTTCTGTATGCAATACACTCCGCCATTTTCATCAAGTAATTCCTGATTAACCGATTGTGTGCTATATTGTATTTCTAGTCCCTATAAAAAGCAATCAAGGCGTGAAACCAGTGGTAATCACCTATAAAAAACAGATATATTTTAAGTGACATATACATATCAAAATTGCATTTAGCTGAGATCGATTAGAATAGAAATTAGTTTGCAAATTCATATATATATATATATATATATATATATATATATATATATATATATATATATATTCATGCAAACATTATAAAACATAACAGAATTTGTCTTTTTATTTATGCCTTTTAATTTTTTGTATATATAGGGTGGGCAAAAATAAGGGTCCTATTTTTAAAAATTCATAACTTTTTTATTTATTGATTTTTTTTTATTTTTTAGAATAAGTAAAGGACCCCTTCCGAAGCAAGCATGAGCCGTATTAGCCCTAAGAAAACATTATTTTTGCTTAAAAAACTCAAAACAGTGTAAAAAACAATACTTTAGTTTTTGTAAGTTTTAAGAAGTCTTTTTCGGCTAAAATTTGTTTTGTTTATTTCAAAAAATCTCTGAAGGGTCAGTCTACACACACATAAAGTTTGGTGACTTTAACTTTTATTTTGTGGAAGTTATTCAAATTCAAGTTATTCAAATTTAAAGATAGAGCCCTTATTTTGGCCCACCCTGTATATACTATTTATGAATAAATATTAATTATGTATTACATACAGACATTGATGTTTCATGCTTACGCAATCTTCATTGCAGGAAGCTAATTCTCGACGGACGACGGGCGCGAACTCCAATTACAAATCGTCACCGATTCGCAGTCAAGAGACTTACTAGAAATTAGCTTGTTATTTAAGAGAGATTTAATTTGTGCATACCAAGTTGGCTAGTATTCACAGCAAACGGCGAAGAGTGATCAACAACAACAACAATAGACTGTGTTAGATCTCACAATGAAGCAAATAGTACTGCTTGTTATTAAATTCAGTTTTAGGTAAGGGGATTATATAATAATATTTATGAATAAATATTAATTATTTATTGCCTACATACATCGATGCCTCCGTAATCTTCATATATATATATATATATATATGGGAAAAGAAGGATGAAACCACATCTCAATCCATAAAACAAACTTTAAACACATCCAGACATTTCCAAAAAACACCCACATCCCATGCCGGCTTATATACTGCCCCTTGCAATGATTGCCATCAATTTTACGTGGGAGAAACACAACGTGAATTAAAGAAACGATTAAATGAACACAAAAGGGACATAAAAAACAACAACCCTCTTAGTGCACTTTTCTCCCATGCACTAGAACATGGTCATGCGTTCAAATTTGAACAAGCCAAAATCACTAAATATATCCACAACAAATCTCGGCGAAGATTATTAGAAACTGCCCTCATCACCGCCTCCACCACCATCAAGCAACGTAATGGTTTCTTTAACCTATCACCCTTAATAAGCAAGATCATCCTCACAGAACAAAGACTCTTGCCTGATTATGGTTAACTTTTTTCATCTCCAACCTCTATAACACTCTCCCATTAACTTTTCCCTTTCTTTTTCTCCTTGAATCTTCATTTTCTCCTTACTTTTTTCCTCACACTTTTAATACTGCAGTCCAAATAAACTTTTCTCATGTTCAAAATGTTTCAAATATTCCATACCCACCCTTTTCAATCACCGCCCTCCTCCCCCCACAATCCCTCACTCATTGCTATCATTTTCCAAATATTTCAAATATTTCACACCCTATCACAACAAATCCTCCCTCTCCCCCACTCAACTATTTTCTCCCATACCCCTTCTTAAATTCCCTCATTTTCTCCAAACGCTCTCTAAGACCACAACTTTCGCCCATCCACCAAAATCACAGCACCCCCTCTCCCTCTCTACCCATCCTCCTTTCCCTGAATACACAAACATACACAAACATTCCAACTTACTTTTTTCCCCTTCAATCTTGAACCGCAGCCATCTGGTCAAACACCGCCCTCCCCCCTCTTCCTCCACTCTCTCTCTGCCATCCACTTATCCCCTGCTCATCCCCCACCTCTTTCTCTTACCACCAGCCACAGTAGTCCTTGCTCACCCCATCCCTCTATTTTTTCCCCACTCACTCTTTTCAACATTCATTTCTATTTCTACAACAAATACGGACGTCCACCCAGCAGTGGCCACTATTTCATTCTATTTTTCCTCCCAATATGTCTACCCTACATGTATCTGCACTTGCATGACATTTTTTCTCTATTTTATCATCCTGATGAAGTCTTATAAATAAAGACGAAACGTTGATGTACACATAAAAAACATCCATTCTTTGGTTTTCCTTTTTCATTTTCCCATATATATATATATATATATATATATATATATATATATATATATATATATATATATATGATAAGAAAATGGAACTACTATCCTAATGTAAGAAAAAATAAAAAAAGGAAAACCAAAATAGTGTGTGTATATTCATCAAAGTTTCTTCCTTATTTTAAGACTTTATTCGTTATGTTTATTAAGGTAAAATTGTTGGTGATCAAAGAGAGAGAGAGGGAGGGTTTGATGTCAAAATCTCAAAAGAGTATTGTGTAGCGCGGGGAGAAAAAAGGATATATTGAGGGGAAAGTAATGTATATATATATATATATATATATATATATATATATATATATATATATATGGGGAATGAAAAAATAGAAAAAACAAGAGAGATTTGTTATACATATATTCATCAACGTTTCGTCTTTATTGTAAGACTTCCTCGGGATGATAATTTGAAGAAAAATATCATGCGATTACATCGATATTTTGGGTTGAAATGATGGGGTTATACGAATAGGTAGTAGCCGAGGCTTCTGTGAGCACTGGAGGAGAGTCCTGGCTGCGAGAAGTCAGTAGTGGCGAAGAATGATTTGTCGCAGACATGACTCTTTTGTTTTTATTATTTTAATTACTTATTTATTTTATATTCATTTTTGTCTGAATATTTCATATTCTAATAAACCAAAATATCAGTTATAGTTTAGTTGTATTACATTTGCTGCAGATATTAATATTTACTGCAATATAAGCAGTATTGCCATTGCGCACGTTTTTTGAGATTTGAAACACCCACTATTTGACAAAGATGTCTTCCTCGAAATATATTATGAAACACGGTAACACACATTACATCACAGTGTTGAAGTCTTGCCTAATCAAATAATATTGGTTATATATGAAAATAATATTTAACATTTTTCTTTTGAAAAAATATATGAATTAAAATCACTTGTTTTTATTTTACTTCTCAACGTTGACATATTTCTATTCGTTGAATGTTGATAGCCTTCTAATACTCCTCTATATATACGTATTACACACAATGTTTCAAGCAAGCCACTTCTCCTTTTTATATATATATATATATAAATATATATATATATATATATATATATTTAAATATATATATATATATATATATATATGTATATATCTTAGAGAATGTCCACGTACGTCTTAAACGGTTCTCCCTCTATAAACGAAAGGAATATTTATTGGGGTTTAGTGTGATTAGTCTCTAAGACACATGCTCAATTGTAAATAAGATAACGCTTTTTGGGGTTTTACATATATAATTTCTCGTGGTTTTTATTTTTACTTTATATTAAAAAGTCTACCGATATGGTGCACGATTATGAAATATGTAACATATAGTTTTCAAATACATTATTTGTAGTTACTCTCATTGTTCCTCGATGGAGTACTTTAATTATTTCTTTTCAATAGAACATGCCCCCCCATATATATATATATATATATATATATATATATATATATATATAATTTTCAGAATGTTAATAATTTATATTATTTTTTTCGAAACGGTAAATAACATAGTTCTGTTCAAATTCATGGATAATTATATTTCATCTATCCAAGGTGGGAGTAGGAGTAATAATCGTCTACAGTCAGGAACACTTCTCCATTCTTCGAACCGGAAAACTGTAAAAATAAAAATAGGGTAGATATAAAACTAGGACATTTCTTTTTATTAGACAGTATGTAAACTCAGCTCATATTTAGCACTATGCCTATCAGCAATAATAAAACCGACTTCGGGAATTGACGTTTACACGTTACAAACAATGCACGAATATCCATCTCATTTCCTATAACATTCTTAGAATTTACATCACAACATGTCACCTATAATTCTTTGTTTTCGAAAACTTACCAAAATAGTACGTACTATTTTCATCCTACTGTTAAACCTGATTGTTTCCGTTGTTGCTCTACTTACAATAAAAGAATCTTCGTATCATTTATCAGGTTCGGATTATTATACTGTGTTCTGATTAGTCAGTTGCCATTAAAATAGTGTGATTGTCACTAGAAAATAAACCAGTTATTATAGAAGCATGGTGTAGTCGTCGGTTCGTATGCCAGTTAACATAAAACGTTGAAAAGTTTTTGATTCAAACTAGAAATTATGCCCGTTTCAATAAAAAAAAAACATAGTAAATTCGTCGTTTTACACGATTAATTATGCGAGGCATAAGAAACACGTAGTAAAGTTATCATTTCGCACGAGAAAGTATTCCAGTTACAATAAAACCGTAGTAAGTAGACGCTTCGCAAAAAAAAAAGTTTGCCATGTACAATAAAAGTCGTCGCTTCGTATGGTCAAGTATGTCAGTTACAATAATACGTAGTAAAATCGTCATTTTGAACGAGAAAGTATTCCAGTCATAATTAGAACCGAGTAAAGTGATTGTTACTCAGTAGCAATAAAAAGGTAGTAATATATTTGTTTCGCACTATATAGTCCAGTCAAAATAAAGCTGAAACTCAAACAAATTGCCAACGAAGGTTTTTTTTAACTTTGATATTGGCTATGAATTACATCTCTTTCAGATAAAAAAGTTTGCTAAAATTAGCCTAGCGGAAAGGGGTCAACGGGCGTGATTTTTAAAATCCAACTTATTAATATTAAAATTTCGAGACATGAAATTCCTGACATTTCCTAACAAGTATGCCCATTATTCCTGAAAATTACTGACAAAAATAAACGTTTTTCGTGACAAAAAAACTTTATTAAATTTAAAATAAAATATATATGGTTGCATGAAAACCAATACAGGGCCCACCTTAAGCCAGCTTTACATTTCCCTGGTGTTTTAAATTGTAATGATTAATAGGTATATGCTTAATAATAAACTAACACCAACAAATTACTAGCCCCTTCCATTGTTTTCATGTTTTTTTAAATTTCTTATACAATTATTAATATAAAAGTTACAACAAAAGACTAAGTAGCATTTGTCAATGCAACAATTGTCCCATTAATTCATGACATTTCATAAAAAATAGGTACACTATAAGTACAATTTACAATTGCGGTGAGTTGCTGCAGTTGAAGCCTTTGCAATTACCACACAAGTTTGAACAGTCAATGCCATGTTGCCTGCAACTGTATCTTGCTCTAGTACACCCTGACGTACAGTTACACCTAATTATAGCCAACAAATTTACAAAACCAGCTGAGAAGTCAGTCTTGATGGGTTGTAATTTACCATTAGAAAGTTTCCATCTCCACTAGTTGGGTTTTAGCTGGTTGCTACATTACCATTCCTGAATTTGGAAGTAAACTCGAAGGCTGTGGAATTTCGTAGCTGCTTTTGTTGGGTGCAATGATTTGGCCTCAACATACGTTGAGCTTTGTGCAACATATTTTCTTTAAGGCGCCTCAGTCGGAGATGATTAATGTTTTCCCTATCATTATCATTGTACAGGCACACTAACACCTTCTCCCTAGCTTCACTTACCTTTTTGCACTGCTATCCTTGCTAAACACTTCTGACAGTTTGAGGGCGTTTCTATTGTTCATCACCTTTTGGAGGGATGCTGCCTTCCCAATTCTATAAACACTGGATCTAGAATCACAACCCAGTAGTGCATGGATGAAAAGAATGTTAGAACAGACAACATCCTCCAAAGATTTGCTAATCTCTTTGATGTTCCAGACTTTCACACTTTTTGCACTATCCTTTGGTTACGGCGGGAAGAGGATGCTGTAACCATCATCTCTATTGGCATGATAACATAAAATGGGATATATGTCAGTGTCATCTGCTATCAAAATGGTTTCTCCTATATGTGTCAGTTCTAGAGCCGTCTTCACAATCAATACGTCAGCGTCTCTAGATGCATGGACTACTTTACAAACTGTTACCTAAAAAACTGTATCCCAGCAAGTTGATGCACACTTGGTTGTTTTCTTGATTAGCTGGGAAACCATCTTTTTTTTTTAATTAAACACCATTAAAGGGGTCAGTGACACATTAACATAGACATAGCTCCCTGCTCGGCGTCGTTTAGTCGCGTTTTTAATGCATAGACCATTTTCATACCCATCAAAGACAATGCATGATTTTTCATATCTAGTTGTTACATATCTTCGTATTGGGTACATATCTCATCTAATGTGTGACCTTTTTGCCATGAGAGGCGTTGAAGTAGTGATCCACCATCAAAGAGATACTGTGGATCTGGAGACTGTGGACTTGATTGTACAGGGCCGTCAGTTCCCATATTGCGTCTGCTGAAGCAAGTGTTATGCCTCTCGCGATAGTCCGAAAGAATCAGAAAGTACAGGTTGGTAACCACGAAGCTCATACTGAAGTTGAGGGTTCATTGATGGATAGAACGCACAGCCTCTTGAATAGGAGTTGTGGATACGTCTCAACTGCTTCATCTTTGCTGAGCGAAACTTTTGACCCAAGTGTAATTGCCTGATCCTTTCTTTTAAAAGTGTACTCGTGGACATTTTATCCAACCATTGAAGCTATAATTTCCTCTCTTATGGAGTTTGCCCTGTCTAAACCCACCTTTTGGTCTCCAGTTACTTCGCTTTAAATGCAGTGAATGGACGGATCTTCCGTTAAAGGGTTATATGTCTGAAGATACGCAAGGAGCTTCGATGTATCCCTCACATCTCGCTCTTTTCTTGCTGAAGTAGACTCCTGCTGTTGGTCACCAGTGCCATAGCGAATGCCTGCCAGTTCTTGCATTGTATACTTGATTTTAGCGCACGCTGGCAGTGAAAGCGTCCAAACCAATCCATGTATGTCGTCTATTCCTCTAGCATGACTAAGCCCACCAGATGTCTTCATGCTTCTCATTAGCACACGCTCAATAACCAGATCCGTCGACAAGCAAGCCAAGTAGCGATCACTCCGTCTAATCACATGGAATCCTTCAGAAATTTCATGGTATACTTCAGGATGGCTTTTCGGCAGCGTCTCCATTTGCTGCAAGTTCAAGTAGGCCGACTGTGCATATAGAGTGTGTTCTGCTGCAGCGACTATTGACAGCATTTTCCTTACAGCGTCAAGGTGCAATTCCCAGTTCCCTGTACGATCTGTCTTGATAAACAATTGAAGGATCTTCATCATATCAAATTATTGCATCCACAATTTTGCTGTTCGCTGGTCAACCATCGCATCCGTCACATGGTTGATTCTCTGGGCAATCCTAGTTATAGACTCTGATGACAGAACATTATACGATGTCTCAGTCCCATCAAAGAGAACAAAACTCAAGCCCGTCTTCTTCACATTTAGTTTCACTACTCTTCATCAAATGTGTCATTTTGGGAGTCACCATGTCTTTTATTTTCTGTGGGGTGGATTCTGGACGTTTCCCTGGTTTCCTAGCCCAGCGTCAGGTGGCATACTGAGCTTCCGTCAGGTCTTCCTTTTAAGGAAATGACTCATCTGCATCAGTGTTGGGTTTATCATCCTCAGTGAGATGTGAAACTGGCAAATCATAAGCTTTTGCTAACAAAATAGCATTCAGAGTAGCATCAACGAAGAAGTGAGCACGAATATCTCTTGCAATTGCTTTGCCACTTAGCATGTGCTTGACTGTGTTGTTAGCATACACAAGTTCAAAAAATTCTTTAAATCCAGAACCTGTCATCGAATGACTAATTGACCGCGGAAAACTCATCAAGTTGCAAGAAAAATGATTTCAGGGAACTGGAACTAGGCTGTGACTCGACTATCATTATTGCTTTGTACCAAGTGGGTGATCGAATGTTAGAATTGATGCTGTGTTGTTTTTCCTGATAAACCACTAATGTAACATTACGTTGAGTACACGCAGGTTGGGTTACCAAGTCGATGTCGATCATTAATTAAAAAAAAACTGTGGCTGATTTCCCAGGATATGTTATTTTGTGCACTGACCGCACCAGGCCTGACTATGCGGGTCTGGACAGATGTGAAATTAGTGAAACGTCCCAAACGATGTCAACATTAGCAGTGGAATCGACAACTTTTGGGGGCTGGAGCTCTTTAAAGTCACTGGTGGTTTGTTGGTGTGATGTGGATCTAGGTACTTGATATTGATCCTTCCAACCTTTATTATATCTTCTAAAATGACCTGAATCCTTGCAACTTGTGTTGCTTTAACTTTCCCGGGCGTAAAAGATTTTATGATGCCCATACCGTGGAATGTGTTGAATCCATCAATACTCTTTACATTATTGTCCACATTATCAGCTACGAACTGTCAAAATCAGTTTCAACAGGGAGGAGAATTTCAGTGCAATGAACAAGAGCAGCACTTATATTTTATTTCTAGACTTCCGAGTAAGATAAAGAGAAGCAATGCTTATTCAGAGTATCAATTAAGATCGAAATTGGTCATGCATTTCTACTGCTAAACCAAATTGAGATGGTGCAATACCAAGAAATACGTAGTAAAGTA
Organism: Sepiola atlantica; assembly: GCA_963556195.1. Classification (NCBI taxonomy): domain Eukaryota; kingdom Metazoa; phylum Mollusca; class Cephalopoda; order Sepiida; family Sepiolidae; genus Sepiola; species Sepiola atlantica. The sequence goes on along the minus strand of OY744520.1, from coordinate 129,807,413 downwards.
GTCGCGTTGCACGGGAAAGTTTACAATGCACAATGAAATCATAGTAAAGTCGTCAGTTCGTACGATAAAGTATGTCAGTTTAAACGAAAGTGTAGTAAAGTCGTAATTTTAAACGAGAAAATTTGCCGATCACAATAAAAACGGAGTACACTTATTGTTGTTCAGTAACAATAAAACGTAGTAAACTCGTCGTTTCGCACGAGAGATGTTGCCAGATAGAACGTTCTTATTCAGCAGGAGAAAGTTACAATAACACTATTATGAAGTCGTTCCTCACTAGAAAGTATGCAAGTTACCATAAAATCGCCCGATGATTCAGGATGATTGTTCTTATTGATAACATAGAAGGAACGTTTTAATGTTCTAGTTTTTTCATACATTTCTATTTATTTAAAGTTTTATTTATATTTCTTTCCTAGTTTACTTTTTAATCAAATACTGAACAATATAAAAGCAACATAGTTGCAAATACATTGTCTCCTATAACATTGTACCTACATTTTAGTTTGTGTGTAGACCCTATTATTTACATTCGCCCCTATTTACAAAAAACACAAAAACATAGACACTAAGTTAGCATGATGCTGCGATTATGTTATTTTTTTAGTAAAAAGATAATGCAAATGTTTCAGTATTCTGGTGTTTAGTTGTCAATTGAGTTATCCCTACTTTGCACATTGGTTGTTTGCAGTTTCTAACTGCTAGATGGCTCTGTTTTGTAGTCAATTTGCATAGGTATTAGATTGCTCAGTTTCAAAAATGTACTCTTTTGACTGAAGATGTGTTGTTGCTCAGTGCAGAGAGAAAGAGGTGGAGGTGTATTCTCCGCCAACTGGCAGAGAATACATACATTTTGTTTTTTAAGGCGCTTTCTTTTACGGATAGACCAGACACTATTTCGGCGAAAATGGGACAACGAGTTAAATTCAGCAGCGACATTTTAAGGACGTTTGAAGGAGAAGGAGATGTAGTAGCGTGCCTTTATAAGCTGAAGCTGGTTGCAAAGTTGCAAAAGATTGACGACATAGCGGCATTGATCCCAATGTATTTCGAGGGGAATGCGCTAGCAGTCTATTTGGAAATGGGAGAGGCGAACCAAACAGATGCCGATACGATTGAAGACAGCATTTTCAGAGAGTGCTTTTACGGCTTATAACAAGCTTAGAAGACTAGCCTGGACCGGAGAATCGGTGGACGTATATGCGGCAGATATAAGCCGACTAGCAGGATTGACCAGATACACGGGACGAAGTCTTGAGAAGACGGTTAAAATGGCTCTCGTGTTTGGTTTTCCTAACCGCATCTTAATGGAACTGCAACGAATGACTAACATTGAAACCATGGAAGTAGAAGATATCTTGAAGCATGCAAGGGTGCTGGTGAAACGTCCTAGTGACCTGGGACAATTGCAACCTCTACCGCAAACAATCCTGGTGAAGAAAAGCAAATAGTGATAAGACTTATTTTTTTTCGAAAATGCTTCAGATGTCAGGGGGCCCACATGATGAAATGTTGTAGAGAACCAAATCTGGGTGTTATCTGTTTGCGGTGTGTCCAGGTAGGGCACATTAGTAGGAATTGCCCTTCACTTCAGGGAAACGAGTAAAGGGGTGCTATTGCATCGGTAGTCGCCCCTTTACTTCTGAAAAGGCGTGTGAGAGTTTACTGCCACATATCGTGGTTACTGTCAACGGGAAAAGGGCAAGGGCCCTCGTTAATACCGGCTGTACAACTACACTTGTCACGACAGGTGTCGCCAACTTTTGGAATAGAGCGAGCAACATTAAAGCGGTAGATGCTAGAGAGGTGAGGTGTTGTGGAGAGACTGATGCCGAGATTATAGTAAGAAATATATTGCTCGACTCTGAGTAATTGTGCTGGAAACGCTGGTTGGTGAATTGATGTGATATTGGGCGTGGTTGCTATCGACGGACTGGGAGAAGCTACAATTGCTAAGGGTGAGGTGAAGTTCGGCTAACAGTATGACACTAGAATATCAAGATGCGCGAACAGTAATAATGACATCCAACTGACAAGACACAGGCAAGGTCAGATTGAAGATGAGGGCTTCCGAGCTCATTTTGATGGTGACAAGTAAACAGTAGAGTGGCAATGGACCGCGAGACTGCCTGTGTTGACAAATCGAGTTAGCTGCTACGAAAGCGCGCTAAGAGGAGATATAAGACCGTAGTTGTAGAAGGAAGTTGAGAGGTGGATCGACGAAGGAATTTTAGTACTATGGTCAGGGAAGGTTGAAGAAATTATGCCACTCATGGCAGTGGTTCAGCTTACGAAGGAGAAACTCAGGCCAGTATTGGACTTCCGGGAATCGAACAAGCACTTTCCCTGCTACACTAAAGATGGAATCGACGTATGTGAAGAAGTTGTTAAGGAGTGGAGAAAAAGAGAGCGAGCACCTAAAATCGTGGACTTAAAATCAGCCTACCTTCAAATCAATGTGGACAAGAAGCTATGGCGGCATCAATTAATCGAATACAAAGGTTAGATGTATTGTTTGATTAAACTAGGATTTGGACTGAATTCTGCACCGAAAATTATGACGGCAGTGCTTAAGACCATGTTGTCCAAACACAATGCAGTGAAAAGAGACAGCTATTCTTATGTCGATGATGTACTGGTTCACGAGACAGAGGTGACTGCGGAAAGGGTGAGAGACCATGTCAAAACATATGGGCTGACAGCTAAGCTATCGGAGTCGTTAGAAAATGGAATGGCTCTTGGATTAAAATTACAGCGGAATAAGTCAGGAAAGTGGATGTTTGGAAGAGGGAACGAAATCCCTGAATTCACGGACGGCCTAACCAACCGAAAATTTTCTCGGTGTACGGGAAGGTTGTTGGTAATTATCCCGTAGTCGGATGGCTACGGATTGCATGTAGCTTTATTAAAAGGCAGACCGGTATGGACCGATGCGAGAATGAAATTGGCCAATAGGTGTTGCACATTATAAAAGAAGGGGTCGCGGAAGTAAAAACAGTGGGCCCTGTAAAAGGAGAATGACACGTAAAAAAGAGGCCGGATAGGGGTGATATGGAGAGATGTGTGCAACATGTCATTAGGAGCATTGTTGAGAATAGAAAGTGTAACTGTTGAAGATGCTTCCTGGTTACGAAAAGAGGATGATAGCGCCCACATCAATGTTGCGGAGCTCGAAGCCACCAATGAAAGGCATCAACCTGGCTTCCAAATGGAGGCTACAAACAGTGTACATTAGAACGGGCTCGGCAACAGTGGTATCGTGGATTAAATCAGATGTGTCGGGAGATTAACGGATCAGGCCCAAAGGAGAAGCTGCGATACTTATCAAGCGCTGACTCGGGGAACTTGGAAACTTGATCAGAGAATCCGAACTGAGAATAACCGTCTCATTGGTTCCACCATTGAAAAACAAGGCATACGTGCTAACCAGAGTGAAGAAGGCTTGGCTACGAGAGAAGAAAGATGTAGCTCCGGTGTGCTGTATAGTAGATGAAATATAGCACTTGCATAATATGCATCAATTTAATATGGCAAGTAAAGTGTATCCAAACATCGCAGTAGAAGATGTTCAGGATGTAGTGTAACACTGTAGGGACTGTCAGTCAATTGACCATGCACCAGCCAGGCATAAAAAAGAAGCATGTAACAGAGAATTGGAGGCGACAGGCCGTTGATATCACGCATTACAGCAATGAACTGTATTTACCTATGATTGATTGTGGACCTGGGAGAGTAATAATGTGACGAGAAATTATAATAGAATCAGCAGAAGATATAAATAGATTTGTTGAGGAGGTGTTTATTGAGTGGGGACCAGTAGAAGAGGTTCTAATGGACAACGGGATATCCTTCCGCTCAGAGGTATTTTGAGAGCTATGTGATGAGTGGGGTGTTAGGAAATATTTGAGATCAGCGTACCGCCCAAGTGGCAATGAGATCATAGAGGGACACCATCGAACTATAAAAGCTGTGGCAGCAGGAAGCCAAATTTCGCCTCAAGAAGCGGTATTTTGGTATAACATGAACCGTATACTGGCCAAAATAAACATCAGTGCCACATCACGTATGAATGGCAACACGCACTGGTAATGGCAGAAAGATTGGAACATGGGCAAGCGAAAATCACTGTTGCTGAGGAGGTGTGGGTGTAACCGCCAAACGTCAGATGTACAACCCGCTGGGGAAGAGGAACTGTAACTGATGTGCTATCTGAAAACAACGTGACAGTTAACGTAGTGCCTCGTCATATATTAGATATACGGAGAGTTTCCTTACTATTAGACGAAGAACCCGTACGAATGTTTCAACGTGAACGAGAAAGGCCGACGTCTATGGCGGATTATGAAACCAATTATTGATCTTTAAAATTAAAAGAGGGCGTATGGTTTTGTCGGCAATTGACTTAACTCCTATTTGCAAATTGGCTGTTTGAAGTCTTTAACCGCTAGATGGCTTTGGTTGGGAGTCAATTTGCATAAGGGGTTGATTAATGACTATAAAAACTGTACTCTTTGGAATTCAGAGGTGTTGTTGCTCAGTGACCAACGTGAAATACAGAGAGAAAAAGGTGAAGTTGGCAGTTGGTGGAAAATACATGTATGTTATTTTTCAATAAGTTTTCTTTTACGGATAGAAGAGATATTCGTTATTCTTTATGACTTTAATCATTAAAGAACACTATAATTAATACTTTTAGATAGTTAAAACAACATTGGATAAAATACGTATATGGATTTCAGACGTGGTTGCAGATGTTTCTTGGTGTTTTCCTTTCTCCGGGGAACACAAGTGCACGGGTACCAGTAGTAGTAGTAGTAATAATGGAATGAGAATAGGAATAGGAATGGGAATGATGATGATGCATCATCATCATCATCATCATCATCATCATCATCATCATCTATTCATATGTTGGCACCACACAAAATAGCTGTTACACGTCAAAGAATGAAGAGGGTGGATACAAATCTCTCCTTGAATGGCACTAGCCGCTAACAGAAAGAAATCCACTGTACCACGCGTTTGTAAGAACGAGAATTGATTTACAGCGATTATCGAATGAAGATGCGAGTAGCGAAACCTTGGGATCATTTTTTGCCACTCAAACTTTAAAGAAAACCACTTGTTTTTCAGTGAGTAATCACAAATAATAAATTGTGTGAATAGTATAAGTCAGAAATACTACTACTACTACTACTACTACTACTACTACTACTACTATTACTACGAATAATACGACTACTACGAATAATAATAATAATAATAATAATAATTATTATTATTATTATTATTATTGTTATTATAATTAAAGCGTGTCAGAAACCTGTTTCGAATGTGAACACATTGGCTTCAAAATCGGTTGATGCTACAGTAAATGGTCATGCTACTTTAGGCCAGATTAAAAGGCCGACGGGGCGAGTATTATCTAGACCTCCATGTATAGTGCACAGCAAGTACTGGAAAATATTATTAATAATATAATAATAATAACAATAAAACAACGTCAATAATATTAATATTACTATTAGATTAGCCTATGAAACTTATACTATGTAGTTATATAATATATATATATATATATATATATATATATATATATATATATATATTTCAATTTTTTCTGTGTGATAGTGCACATTTCACCTCATTAAAAGGAGATAAACACTATCTCTGTGACAGGAGTGCGGGCAAACAAAACCTGGGCCTGGTGTAGCCACATACACCAACATATGAGTAATGTACAACGATAACCATTAACCCTGTGGGGCTCAGAAGAAAGATCTGAGTGTCATAGTGGCAGATGCTCACGCGATGGCCAACATGGGGGACCCGGTCCGCATCCTGCAAATGTTGGCTTTTTTGATTTCAGGAACAAAACCACGGACAAAAAACAGGTAAGTAACCCCTCCAATTCCAGCTATGACAAGAACACAGACCAAACACAAAAAAAGCAGGAATGAAAATAAACTAAAAAATATAGAAAGAAATGGACCACAAAGAAGAACAGACTAGTAATGGAATGCTACTACAAAAGTCGCCACCCCACAGAAAGAGGCTACCGGAAGCGATTGAAATATATTTGGAATATAGCAGTGTTCCAATTGAATGCGGAACCTAACCTGCATAAGCTACGAAGGGTCACACGGAATCTACTACAGGAAGAAAACAAAACCACTGAAAGAACACATCACAAACAAAGAAACAGAAAATGCAAGAAACATCGCTGTATAAGCTCCCCCCACCAATAAATTACAGCGGCTTCTACTGACACGACACAAAAATGAACGAATGAACAGAAATTGCAAGAAACTCCATCAGCTCCCCCCCCCCCAAAAAAAAAATAAGCCCCCCCCCCCAAATTAAATTAAAATAATAATGTTTTTTAATGGTACCAGCCTAGGCTGACACCACATAAAATATTTGCATAGGGTCAAGGAGGATGTAAAGACCGAGGAGGGACAGAACAAACCAGACCTCAACTGGAGGTGCGGAGACTGCTGGGACCTTGGGACGCTTATTGCCACCCAAATCCCAGATAAGACCAATGCCGGCGAGAAATCAGTGGTGAACGACTGTTGTGATACTGCAAATTGATTTGCGGTGGCTATCGAAAAGAGGTAGAGAATACTGGAAATATGGAGGGACTTGTTGTCACTCAGACTCCAGGGAATACCACCGGTTGTCGGTGAGCAATCACTGATGACCTGTGTGAGAACCCCTAGTGAGTAAATAGTAATATACTTAATTGCTATGAAACACCGACTTGATGATAATATTGTGTTGCTCAAAGTTTTTATAAACTATATTCACGAAGATACCTCCAATACACTTTTCTGTCAGTTAATTCCTAAATTGTCAACATGAATTAGCGACTACACACACTAAATGCTGAGCATGCAGGACAAATCAATACGATATTGCGATATTGTCTACATCACACTTGCTGATAACAATAAAGTGTATTCATGAGAAAAGCACAATAAACAACATTAACATCAATTTTCTCTTGATAATTCTATGAAAAGAAGCCATGAAAAACTTTCCCCTGGACGTTTGGTTTCGATTGGACCGAATAACATGTGCCAACGAATAGAAACAAAATGAATACAAAAATTGGCATTGATCGTGAAAAGAAATCAATTGCTTTCTCAGTTATTTTCGCGCCTAAATCCTATTGACAAACAATTAGCCACCTCTCCAGCTGGTCTTGCTTTTGTTCTGTAGTGTTAAATGTATATTTTGTTTGTCGTTTTATTTTCTAATGTCTAACTGGAAAAACAGAAACATGCATTACCGGTCTTTTATCAGCATAAAAGAAAACTGCAAACCACTATGGCAGCACTAACCGACCTATTAATGTCTGAAATATCGAAGTATGGTAAACTGATACCATTGGAACCAGTGACAATGAGGACAGTAATCAGAAGATTATAATCACAATAGGACTAGAAAAACGGTGTCACCTTGAGTCACGCATTTATATCCAGTAAGAGTGTTTGAATCAGGAAAAATAAGGTTGCTGAGTCACTTGATTAAAAAAATCGAAATTAGTTTCTCTCTGATCACTATATTTTCTTCCTCCAGCCTGTATTTTTGTTTTCAGCTATAGGTTAAATAGGAGTATTGTTAGTGGTCATATTACCGTGATATAAGTAATAAACTCTTTCTATTGTGTCTTTGTTAGTTGCATTACCGTGAATCCTTACTAAAAAAGATATATATATATATATAGATGGAGCAAGACAAAGAGAGAAAACAGTTCGAGATGAAAAAACATTGTATAAAAGGGCGTGAAAACATATAGTGGCAGAGTATATACATGTTAGATAGTCATAGTAAGAGATGGGTCACGTCTTCAGTTAATTATAAATTAAAACTAATTAGAACAATTAAAATGGAAATATTCATAAAAAATGAATCACAGAAGTAAGAAATATTTTATCGTGCATGTTGTTTAACTAAAGTATATAAAAGTAGGTATTTAGGAAACAAAGTTTATTCACTCAGCTTTAATATAATAATGCACATAAATGATGTGTCTGAAAGTAACGGGACTGTTGTTAGCAGACAATTCATTTCCATTTTGAAAACATATTAATTATATTCCCTCCAAATTGATCCCCTTCGGCTCTAACAAATGTTTAAAATATTGATTTGTTGCGTTATTATGCATTGTTGCAAGAATGGGAGGTGACGGTGGTTAAGTGGATATCGACTCAGACTGAAAACCTGGGTGTTCCAAGTTCGAATCCAGTCGGTGCCACAGTACCACTTTCACTTAGGGATGTTGGCAACCTTCTCGTGGTCCTTCCCGAAAGTACCCGTTGTCTTTCCAGAAAGGTTTATAACTCGAAAAACATCGGGGAAACTAATGCCAACACCAGAATCATCTAGTTCACACGAAAGAAGAAGAAGAAGTTGCAAGAATTATTTTTCGAGGCTTCTCAGCTGCCAACTTGTAATTGTCTGCACACGTTTAAACCACGACTCATGAATGATTCCCATTCACTTAGGCTAATAGAAGTTTCTGCGTACGATACTTGTTATTCAATGCTCTACAGAAATCCTTCGTTCCTGCAAAAGAAAATATGGAAAGGCAATGGTTGCAAAAAGCTAAAATACAATTATGTACTGTCTAAATATCGTGGTTTACTATTAAAAACAACCCGTTTAACAATATCTCATTTGCAGCCTTAACAACCCCTTGGTTCCCATTATTTTAAAGCTAACCTTGTAGTAAGTTTGCTCTTAAAACGTTGTACAGTATACGCCTCCGTTTTAATTGTTCTTAAAACATCAAAATGTGAGCGAAGTTCGGAAATGCGGAAAAGCGACTGTTCCGAATGAAGCGGTGCACACTGCTCAGGTACAAAAATAGTCGAACCATGACCTATCGGCTTATCACAGTAAAAGCGCTTCATGCTATATGCAATAAACTCGCCCTTCTCTCGAAGACGGAAGCTATGTCTAGAAGGACGGCTATATATGACCGAACTGAACCATATTTTGTTCGGAAAAAAGAGGTACGACAGTTACTAGATAACCATAAAGTGTAAAGATATTTCACAAAGCCTAAAAGGTGTATTATTGTTTCGAAGCAAGTATGGTTACACCACCCGACAGTTTAATAAGTGTGAAATATCGAAGAAAAATAAAATGTTACATTTGAAAAAGTGTTAAACATGAGTGTCGAAAGCGTATTGTCGTTGTACTCTGAGTTAAGAATGTGACAACGTTGTGTATAGTCGGAAAGTGTTACGGTTTTGTATTGTTTTGAAATCTCGACTAAGATTGGGGTTTGAGGAAGTCATCCACATACATCTGTCTCATTGTTTCAGGACTCATTAGTGGGGCTGTACGTAGCTACTGTATTTCAATGCCACTTATTCAAAGACAGCTTGTAAGGGAATATTTATGGGAGGTGACGGTGGTTAAGTGGATAATGACACGGACTGAAAACATGGGTGTTAACAGTTCGAATCCAGTCGGTTCCACAATACTACTTTCACTTAAGGATGTTGACAACCTTCTCGTGGTCCTTCTCGTAAGGACCCGATATCTTTCCAGAAAGAGTTCTAACTAGAAAACCATTGGTGAAACTAATGCCAACACCAGAATCATCTGGTTCACACGAAATAAAAAGGGAAGATTTATATGATATTAATCAACGAAGAAATCAAAAACTAAACTATATTCTGAAGTTTGATGTACCAAATCACCAGCCTATTGTTAGTTTTATTTTGAATAAAATGTTTTGATTTAAATTAAACTTTCGACAGTATTACGTATTTTATTGCGACCAAATTTATGACTGCGAAGTAACTGCCTTTAATGCCGTCTAAAAGAAGACATATTTTATTTTCGGAATGGATAAGATAAACTGTAGCCGAGATATTTATGCGCAGCAAAACTAGAAGAAAAAATTCATCGATTCCACGTTTATGTTATTATTAGAATATATCGAATTCAAACACGAAAATGTAAAGTGTATTTACTGTGCATGTCTAAAGATTATAACACTAAGCTTTTATTATTAGAAGAGTAATGTATCATTTGTGTTTATCTTCCAAGAAGAGCATTTACCAAGAATTGTTATTGTTTCTAATCAGCAAGATTCCTGTTCCCCATGGTTTCTGATGATGACACATAGATACAGGTTCAGACTGTTTGAAAATCGATCCGGTTTCCATCTCTACCTAAAACACTTCTCAGTCTTCTTAGAAGCTGTTATACAAGGACAAAAACGGTGTGTGGGTAACTACATGCCCAACCACTTCGTTGGTTGAGCAGAGTGTTATGGGAAATAAGTGATTTACATAACTTGTAATGTAAAGTTTTTTTTTTAAATAGTATGTTTATAAAGTGTACAATAGTTTTGCATTATGGCACGTGGGAAGGTGCCGTAAATAGAAATCCGCAATATCGAAATACGACGAATCGTTTTTTTTCTCAGTCTAAAACATCTGTCTAGCCACACATACGCTATATATACAGTATATATATATATATATATATATATATATATATATATATATATATATAATATTTATTTATAAATACTATATATATATAATATTTACTTATAAATACTATATATATATACTATTTATTTATAAATACTATATATATAATATTTATAAATTAATATTACATTATTGATAACCAACAGACGCGGGCGTTTTAAGTGTATTGCTCTCATCAGTGCAGGAAAGTAACAATTGCAGACGGTTCACAGAGTCAGAATAAAATATGCAAGCAGTTGCCCTATACTCGCAGCCTTCAGAAACTACAACGTGACTAAGGGAAAGTAAGATTAATATGTACCTAAAAGCGGGCACAGACAGAAGACTAATCGATAGGGTTCGACGAACGTATTCGGAAGTTTGCATTATAAAATGTTGATAGTATATTTTAAACACCCCTGACAGTGCTCGAGTTTAATTCCTTACAGTGGCTTATTACAATATTTATAAATAAGTATTAAATAATTTATAAGCAACATACGCTAGCGTTTCAAGGTTATTGCTCTCATCAGTGCAGGAAAGTAAAAAACATATATACATATGTGATTTTTTACAAAGAATATATTTATTTAACACGTATAGTCCTTATAATATAGTAAATGTGTACCATTTCAAACTTAATGAAGTCGTATTACTAGATTAAGAGCATATATATCCTAACTTTGCATTCAACTGACCATGGGGAATAAATTCAAACGCATGATTTGAATTATTCTTTAAAATCTATTTTTCCAGGTTTATTTTTCTTCTGTCATCTTACACTCAAAAGTGTTTGTTTCATTTTATTCATTTAAAAAATATAGATTTAGAAAAAAATACTTTTGAATGTAAAATGAGAGAATAGTAAATCGTGTTCGAAATACGGAGATAAAAGATTGTAAAGACTAATGAAAATTATAGCTTTTGATTGATTCTACATATATATATATATATATATATATATATATATATATGTATATATATATATATATATATATATATATATATATATATATATATATATATATATATATATATATATATATATATATGAGACCTTCAAAACATATTCTGCAGTATATCGCATGCGGTGTACTGGTGAGGCTTTAGTTAACGAGTTAATTTTTACTCATTCATTATATCATACCGAAGGCTCTTTTTGCCATATTTAGTAACTGTTTATTTAAATAATTTTGCAATATCTATTCTTTATAACAATACTAAGAGTTATGATAATAAGTAATATTTGTAGTAGTAGTATCGACAGTATTACTGGTAGTAGTAATAGTAGTAGTAAAACTGGATGAACGCTGAATGGCAACTCGATACAACAGGGATGTTTCCTGACAAATGTGGTGTATGTGTTCCAGTTGGATTAAAAGTGTTCGTGTTATAGTGATAGTAATAGTGAAAAGAATATAAACAATATTTACCACTGGCATCATCGAACTATTCTGTACGCATATTTTGGTGCATTTCTATCTGATAAAAAAATTGCACACATTTTAATATAGCTCAATATATGTTTCTGAATTCGTAATACTTCATGTTTAATTTACTGTTCATGTTTGATGTACTTTTCAGATGAAAACAATCCAGGATTGCCTGCTGTAGGCACTTATTTGTAATACTCCACCACCCGTTTTACTAGCCAATTTCTGTTCGTTTCTAGTGTATCCTGTCGCTAGATAATTCCGTGTTGTTTTGAAATGTTAAGAAAATGTCGGTAGAGAAGTCATGGTTTAGTTTACCATAAATACAAAATGAGTGTAATTGCAAGCAATTGAAATTGCTACTTATTCAGCATTCGAGATTAATGCGAGACTAAGAAACATAATTTATTTATTTCTGAAATGAGTGCAATTCATATAAGATGATGCAACTTATGATGATTGAAATGTTCATATGAATAATACAACTTAATAAGAATAGGGGTTTATCTTCTTCTGGTGTTGACTAACCTAGAGATATGTCCATGCAACATAACTGATAGTCTTTTCCGTCGATGTAGACCAGGTAGTCACAACAATCAACTCAAACATTAATAATATTCCGGCAAGAATACACCTATTTAAAGAATCAACATATAATCAGACACATTATTTCTTGAAGAAATAATTTCAGGTTTTTAGAATTACAACATTTTTGACAACACTATTTTATTATGAAGTATTAATTAAATGTTTACTGTCTAGCCTACGCAAATAATACATTTGCACTGGGATGTTTAATGAAGTGATAGTTAATAATATTCAGTGATTCTTAATTTATAAATACGTATAATTTCATTAAAATTGGTTGATTGGCTGAATTCTTATGAATTTGTAAGTGAAGGGAGTGGTCAAAATGCCTGTAGTCTGACTGTTCGACAGATCTCGTTTGTTACTTTAGACCATGCCGTAGTTTTCCAATGCACTGGTCTGGTTATATTGCGATGGTCGGGCTAGAGCTCGATAATTAGAAGCTTCTGACCGATTTTTATAAAAATTGAATTCCGCGACGGAGATGTGACTCAACTGATTGTAATTATATTCTGTTTGATCAAAGCCATAACAAATATCCCGGCATAAAATAGTATTGCATGAAAAATGCGTTCAACTAAAGAGTAATAATCCAATTGATCAACTTGGTTGCTAGATAATTATAATTGCCCATTTACAAAGTGTATTCCGAAAACAATTGCATTCATTAATTTACTCGCAGTTTGTATATATATGCATTTTAGTATCCTTCTGTGGCATGAATCAAAAATGCTCAAGATGGCCGTGTATCTCTCGCCTCTCTATACTAGTAAAAGTTTTGGATAACGCTCGTGTTTGTGTAATTGGTTAATTTTTTCGCCTACTTAAGTTTGATATTTACACATATTTGGCTATGAATCCTATAATTATTTAAATACGAAAATCGATAAGCTTAACAACAACATTATTTAAGTAAATATCTTCTGGTGTTATAAGCTTTTTTAAATCAGGATATAAATTCCCCGACGTAATAATTACATTTGACTTCAAAGATGTTATTTAAAAAACAACATTAATAAATAAAACATATAAAAATGTTGGCAGAAATGCGTAACAGAAACTAAATTTAAAAGACCTCTGGTTTTGTTCATTTATATAAAAATACACTAAACTAAGTGGTTTCTTTTATATGAATGAATAAATCATGTTTTAATATAATTACATTAAATACTATTGAAAACGTTAAAGTATTTTAAAACTGACACAACAACTAACTTTAAACTGAAAAATAAATATACCATGATGCTGATATTAGAAAATTAAAACAAGTTTTATTTTAAATTGTCCATCTATTTAAATTATTTGTGAAATGCGGAATTTTTTCTAAAATCAATTTGATTCTTGTAAAAATATTTTAAATTTCAATTTTATTTCATTTATCTAGTTAGAAAATACTTTACCCATGAGTCGCAGCCACCATTTATATTTGTGTTATTATTATAACATGGCATCACAAGACGAGGACATAGTGAAATATTGTACGTCAATTGTGAAATATAATATTTTGTAGAAATATTGCATCTATTTTATTTTTATTTATTTTATCTCGATTTATAATTGTTTAATGAGTTTTATTCCTATGTGGGTATGTATATGTTTTCATCTAGTTTTATTTTATTTTATAGTCATTTACGTGAATGAGTAATTCATGTTCTTATCGCATGTTTTGGAAAATGTGATAGGCTTGGATGGAAACACGTTAATTATCAAATGTATTTGACAATGCCTGCTGGCTCAAACACTTGTCCATCGTTTGAGCTTGTAACTATTCATGAAATATTGTGAAATCAAATTGCTTTATGATCTGTAAAACAGGAAACTGTTTTAAAGAGAAATAGGCAGACGGCTGAACTATTTTAGGAATATTTATTTACAAGTTTGAAAGCTACGCTCTGTGCATAATTTTGATATTACTGGTGCAGAGGGCTAATTGGCGTTTCGGTTCGAACGGGTATAGAATGAAAACAATAGTCAGCAACTAATCAATAAAGTAAGTGAGAATGCATTGATATTTTACAATAACTAGAAGTAATTCGAGATGTTATTCTTTCTCCACACTGCAAAAGCGAACGTCTTAGTCCCGATTCAATTTGTAGCCTACGTTGGAAATTACTTAAAACACTCAACGAGGACATTCAAGCCATAATCGCAGATGATACATTTCTTGAAAATGAAATCTAATAGTTTTTTAGATAAACGTGTTTCCTAATGGAAGCAGTGCAAGTGACAGGAGTGAGATGACGATAGAAGAAGTAGTATAATATTGTAACTATTATATAGCACGATTGAACTATTAAGAGTGTTTCAATCAAACGTTTGTACATGTTTGATTCATTCGCGGAATCAATGTAGACTATTCGTATTAGTTATTCTATTGGAATACTTTTTATGCATCTAGTTGTGGTTACACAGTATCATTTTATTTCAGTTTATTTGTGATTGGTTTGCAATATCTGCTTATGTGTGTCGATTTTCTGTACTCGGCGGGTTTTGATAAATTTGTCACCTGTTTTTACAAGTGAGCTGATTTGTTTTGTGAGTTCTACCTTTAATTCTAATTTCTTTTAGGTTTTTCCAGGTTTTTCTTAACCTTTCCAAGTCATCCTACCATGTTTGTCATGACAACGCTTCATTCATAATCTATATCACTCTCAATTATTTGGCAAGTTGCATGTATTTTCTTAGTTTTTTTCTTCTGCTCCCTTGCTGTTCATTCTCTGCTTTGATAAAACGGCGAAATCTACTATTTGGCATTAATTGTACACTTTCTTTGATTACATTACAGGACGCATGTCTTCTTTGTAGATAGAGGTTTTATCCGCGTAATAAATATAATCTAACCTTATATACAGAAATCAAGAACCACTTCAATTTACATAATATAACAATTTAAGATATAATTAAGAAATACATTTAGTTAAAATTTATTTTTTGAGAAAGTAAATCTTATAAATCTCCCACGGTATATATAAATACTGCGGATGTAATAATGTAAGAAAATCAATAAAAAAGGCAATTGACAGTCGTGAAAACAAAACAAGATAAACAATTTTATAACATTCATAGAACAAGCTTTATTTGGTCACACTATACGGGCATTGTTTTGTTCTCGAATATGTTTCGGATATATTCACTTGTAATTAATAAAGTTTATATGCTGATGTGGAAATAATAAAGAGTTTAAAACTTTACTGTGATGTGATAGTGACAATATACGATTGTAAGTGCATCTACATATGGATAAACATTGTTACATGATGATTATAGGAGCTTGATTATAATATTTAAAATTTAACATATCATGAATTTTACACTGTATCGAATTGTAACATATATTTTTATATATAATTGTTGAATACATTTTCGATATTCATAAAGGATAGTTTTCAGTGCTGCAATGTGCTCACTGCCGATTTCCAGTTCAGCATCATATCGGCTCAGATATAAACCTTGACCTGACTCCGGGCACGTCAGGTCGCCTACTTAAATTCATTTCGCCATGTACGTCGACATTGAAACATATTTTTAAGTGACTAGCTTATATCATTCTTGTTGAGACACGTTTGTCGGAATCATCCAATTAGAATAGTTGTTTTACCCTCCCCCTTAGCTCCTGTGTATTGGTTTTCTTCACGTCTCCCCTTTTCAGTTTTCTCTTCCGCATATTCGCATTTATATAAGTGCATTCAGTAGAATAACCAAATAAATATAATCATTACTACTGAAGAAAGCCAATCGAACTATTAATCTTATGCGATTACTTTTATTAGATTTACGAGCAAATAACTTTATAAGTCAGCTTCTCAACTTTTCATTACATTGGCTGATGATCTCCATGATAATTGTTATATATATATATATATATATATATATATATATATATATATATATATATATATATATATATATATATGCATTATATTTACTAATGGCACTCACTAAATGGGTGGCAATTAAGAGTAATACTAAATACCAGAGTGATGGATAAACAAATAACTTTTAAAGCAACAGTTTTGTTTGTCTTTCACCCTCCCCAATTCCTACTTCATTTGGTTTCCTGGACTTCGATTGTTTTAGTTAAATTCATTTTGATGCTAACACTTTATTACGTATATCCATTGACGCCCGGACTCTCTTTGCTTTCAGTATACATATTTTGCCAGTGCTCTGCATAAGTCTTGACGAACTTAGTCAGGTTTTATTTCTTATCAGACTAGTGTTCACTAACCCTACTGCTTTCGTCACCTTGTTGCAATCGGATATGCAGATGCTTAATTAAGACTAATGGACATGAAAAACAATGTCAAAGAGAATCTAGTCATTTCAGCATTATTCGTGGAACCATGAATTTTTTCCTTGCCTGCTTCGACTGTAAGAGTACTGTCAATTACTTCACAAATAATCCGCGAGGCTACAGCTACCTACCTCTCACTAAAATCAGTGTTGCAGTTCCACTGTATAAAATGGATTGGACTACGTCAAGACAAAGAACGTCAACCCCTTTTTTCAGCATCAATTATCATTGTCCGAAGATGAAGAGTGCATTCCTTTTAGAAAAGGTTTGTATTAACATTGTAAAATTATTTATTGAAACAATTTTTTATTGGACATCAAGGTATTAGCCGGATGAAAGATTTCGCACGTTGCTATGTCTATTAGTAAAATATGGAAACAATAAAAAATAACTGGACCATAACTGTCTAAAATTTCAATTAGCAGCAGAAAAGAAAACACTTATTGGCCTATTCCTGATTCACCCTGGTACATCTTCAGATCGACTTTAGAGGATCCATTGATGGAAATGTTTCTTCTGCTACTAGATGCTGACAGTTAATAGATTGCGGGGTTTCTTTGAGTTATATCACATAGGAGAAAATTATATCAACATTATAACACATTTTACGCTAATCGTGAGTAGCAGAGACTATAGTCTCTTACAATCGTGCTCTTAACACAACAGGGACTTTTGAAATTCTGCAAGCAGACTAGTATTAACTACATTGCAATACACGCAGCGCACGAATAAACTCATAACCTAATTGACGGATTGAGTTATTTGTGAATACATTTAATAAAACACTATTAAAACTCAAAGGGGCGTGTACTACAGTAGAAACCATAGATATATCTCTTGGAAGTTTTAGAGCTATACCAAACTCAAACGCTGCACATGGTAGGTGACCGGCTGAAGCTCTATTCAGCAGCAATGCTCGTTTACAAACAGATACACTTTGTTCAGATGCACAACCGTCTCACAAGATAAATATACGAATGAAACGGTAGTTGAACCGTCATCATTGTTCAATAAGTCACATTTCTAAACCAAGACAAAAGGTCTTAGCAAAAGACGTTTGCCAGTGTAACAGGAAGTGGGCACACGGTTGCATCTTGCGCCAAAACGGAAATCTCATTTATAACGTCAGTGTTCAGTTTTGTGTTTGAGTTCGACATACACATCAGTTACGATCCTCTATTCTCACAGACACCAACATGCAAGGGACCTTTCCGCTGAGATATTATTAGATACATTTGATTTGCATAAACAACACGATCTGGTCAGCCAAAAGTAACTACCGAGGACTCAACTATAGATGCTACTAAGGAGATCGATTCTTATAAAAATCGTTCAAATGCAATGCACGGCAAACGAACACAAATAGCACGCCACTCGAAAAGAATGGAAGGTGAAACAAATTTTAATCTAGAAATCATGTTAAAAACTAAGTTAATGTTTGTCATTAGTTATCTCTCTTGTCTTAAAAATGGAAGATAGTTACGTAACTCTGCGCCTTTCAAAGAGTAGGCATCACGAATAAAGACGTGTCACATAGCTCTCTCAAAGTGATATTTCGTAACTAAATAGTAATTACTTCTTCATCGAGAAACATATTAATTGTTCATACGTCCAGAGGCGTTCTATTCAAAATATTTGTTTATATTCGTCTCAGATCTCAGACATATCACCGCTACACATCAATAATAATAGATACATTGATGGTAACATATTATTATTATTATTATTATTATTATTATTATTGTTATGAATATGATTTTTTAATGTTGTTAATAATAATAATAATAATAATAATAATAATAATAATATGTTACCATCAATGTATCTATTATTATTGATGTGTAGCGGTGATATGTCTGAGATCTGAGACGAATATAAACAAATAATAATAATAATAATAATAATAATAATAATAATAATGATAATAAAAAGAAGAGGAAGAAGAAGATGAAAACGTAGAAGAAGAAAAAGAAGTAGAAAAAGAAGAAGTAGAAAAAAGGAGAAATAGAAGAAGTTGAAGAAGAAGAAAAAGAAGAAAAAGAAGAAAAATAACAATAAAATAAGAAACGCGGGTTATTTCGTAATGTTTGCTGAACATTAGTTAAAGTTGTATGCGCATTTTGTTAGACATTTTAATTTCTGCGTATTGGTAACAAACGCAGAATAAACCCGTTTATATTTGGAATGCTGTCCTACTAAAGGAAATAGCAGATAGGATATAATATATCATCTTGAAAATCGATTTCAATGACAATTTTCTAGCAAATAAGACAAATTAGATTTTTTTAAATAACTGTCTAGTTTCAAGCAACACATTATTTAAGTCGAACTTGTAAAATCCGAAAAGCTAAATTTTACTGATTAGATATATAAATCTCGTATAAATTGCATGCTTTTAAGAGGTTATTACAAATAATTTCAGGCTTCAATCGATCGGCAGAGAGCTTAAATCAAGATTTAAATCGCGATTCAGAAACTGTGTGTGTACTTTCAGTCACACGTAATTAATCCGCAGATAATCTACTGCTGGACATTAGAAGTATTCAGTTTCCTTACTCGGGAAAGATTTGCTCATCTCTTTAATCTTTAAAAAGTATCAATGTTTTTTTATCGTAAGTTTTGCCTGTTTTTTTATCTATTCCAATAGTGCTCGGTACTTTTTCTTTAGATACCGTGTATGTCTACAAGTGTATATATATATATATATAAATATATATATATATATAGTATTTTTAATTATTTTTATTCTATTTCATTTCTTTATATATTTCTTTCATTATATTGTGAACTGTTAGTTATTTGGTCAGGTATTTTGTGTGTTAATATTCGTATGTAAATGTTTGTAGGTGTTATATATCTCTAGATGCATGTATATTCATATGCATTTATGTATATATATATATATATATATATATATATATTAATTCCAGATACTAATGTATATATCTATATGTATACTGCTATATTCATATGTACAAGTCTATAAATATAAGTGGGTGTACCTATATTAATCTGTCCATTTGTTATCTTACGCGTACTTGGACAGCACGGATGACTGTATGACTATCTGCGTTTGGCAATAGCAATGCGTTTAATATAGACTGGCTAGGATTCTAGACTTTTATGATTGCACATAGTTTTAGATCACACTATTCATTGATCTCTCAAAAA
>OY744520.1:129754925-129784925 GCA_963556195.1 Sepiola atlantica | reverse complement strand
TTTTATCAATTTGAAATGTTTAGTTCAATTAAGACTTACACTTCCAATGTTATTAGGTTTCTGAAATTCAAATACAAATGCATATAAGATGGGTATCATATAATAATAATAATAATTTATGAAAGGAAAAATGAATAGTAAATCCGTCGACGAAAAGATAGATCCATTGAAGTCTAGAAAGACAGATAAATATGAAAAGGATATAAAAAATAAATATTGAAGCTGCTTAAGATGACGTATAGGAACATTAAAAGAAAAAAACAAGAAAAAAACACGTTGATTAAATAAAGGCGGGAAAGAAGAAAAATATAGATGAAAGATGGCGATGAATATATTTACATACCCGCCGCTACAGTAAAGTTATACATGGCATCAATTTACAGTGGGGAATTTAGCTCCACCCTGAAAGGTGCCACTATGGATGGGTGCAACAATTCTACGTGATAGGACCTTTTAGCATTTCTTCAATAGTCGCGCCTCAGTCGAGCGGCAATAAACCAACTGTACATTTAAAAAGAGAGGTAATGCTTGGGTGGCTAATATTCAGTAAATGTATAGTTTGCTAACCGTAACTTCATGGTTGATGAATTAGGCTTCCACAACAGTAAGACACGCCTTTATAAATAGTACAAAATGTTCATCTTCAGGTAACATAACATTCACATCATGGTAAAAATGATTAACCGGTAGTAATAAACAAACATATACATTTATATTTGAAATGGTTGGAGTTTATCCTCGAATCTTAGAGTTGTATTCCTTAATGATATTTTATTAACAATTTGTTAAAAGTAAGTTCGAGATAGTCAAACCACTCACACGAAAAGTATATCGAATTTGAACTTCGACGAGACAACTTGCGTGGAAAGTTGAAATAAAAATGGCTAGCTGTAAATCTCGCTGATCCGAAATATATTGTAAATTTAAAAAGTCAAATGAACTCACCAGTTTTTTTTTTAAATAGTTTTTTTTTTGTTATTTTGAAAATATATTTACCAGAGTATTTATTATGAGAGAAGATAATTAAAAAAAGACAAAAAGAAATAAGGAAATCATTTTATTAGAAAGTAAAATAAAAAACGAAATAAAAATTGCGATAAAACATGTTTCAATGCGTAATTCACTGAACAAACAGCGGTGGGAGACCAACAGAAATCAAGAGCAGAGATTGCAAGGTGTACGTTGGAGATAGATTCAAAGAGAAGAAGAAGTCTACAAATAGATTGATATATATATATATATATATATATGTATATTTAGACAAACATTATTAAATAACACGGAGTGTTTCTTTTAATAATATTTTTTTTCAATTCTCTGAATGATCCATTTAGTGTTTCGGTCAAATTGCTGTATGTAAGTATCGTGGGTTTCTTGCGCCATTTTCTTTTAAATTTTTGCGAGTACTTTCGATTTGATGCGTCAAATTATTGCCAAGCGGTGTTAGTCTTGGCTTCTTTAAAAATGTGTTTTTACTGTTGAGTTCTTTATTATTAAATCGGATAGTAATTTACAACTGGACGATATATATATATATATATATATATATATATATATATATATATATATATAATCCAGGTAAAACATCCACAGGGTAGTAATCCAAGAATTTCAACGGGGTTTATAAAAAGTGCTCAATATCAAATAGAGCTTTTATATATGATTATTTTTATTTACACAGACATGTACAAAATCTGCTACACTGGCATTGCGATGTTATCGATCAACAGCTATTATAAACTGAGCTGTCATCAGGCAGAGTTAGAATCCGATCTTAACCGTAGATCATATTTGGTTCTTTCCAAATATGATCTAAGGTTAAGATTGGATTCTAACTCTGCCTAATGAGATCTCAGTTTATAATAGCTGTTGATCGATAACATCGCAGATTTTGTACATGCCTGTGTAAATAAAAATTATCATATATATATATATATATATATATATTTAAATGTATTAGACATAGATTGATAGATAAGTATATAGATGAAGTCAAGCTAGAAGACATCCAAAGTCAATGTTTTTTTTTCTGTGTGTGTTATAGATTTCGATATGTAAACATTTAACAAAATTTAATTAGATTTTCCTTTGTTTACATCTACGTAAACTAGGGCAATTATCAGTCTACAAAATAACTAAAATATTTTAGAACATAAAAAACGATATTCATTTTTACAAAATACATTTTCTAAAACAAAATTAAACGGAGAATATCTTATTTTTAAAAAAGTATAATTATTTAATAGTTATTTTCTTTGGTATTTTTAGGATTTAAAATAATTTAATAAAAACGAAATCAACCAGTATTCAGTAAATTCGTTGGCCGTTTTACAGTTGCATGACTTTTGTATAGATCAAAGTTTCGAACGCGTTTCTTTCTGGTGTTATTGCACGCAACACTCATATATTTTTAGTTTATCTTGTGTCTTATTTCATACATCCTGTCTCTTCAGCATGTAATTGTATGATATATCGTGTAATGTATCATCATATATATAAATATATATATATATATATATATATATATATATATACATACATATATATATATTATATTTATATATACATATATGTATATAGTATATATATAGTATATATGTATATATATATGTTTATAATTATGTTTAATATATATATATATATATATGCATATATACATATATATATATATATATATATATATATATATATATATATATATATAGAGAGAGAGAGAGAGAGAGAGAGAACGAGAGAGAGAGAGAAAGAGGAACAGAAAGAGACAGAGACAGCAAAACAGTCCAACATATATACGGAGAGAGAGGTGGAAACGAGAGATTTTTAAGAAGAATTGAATTTCTCCATGTACATGTTTGAGGACATAAGTATACACTTAAAAAAGACTTAAAATATGAATGACACACAGAAACGGAATAAAATAAACAAACATAGGAAAAGGAAAATGTGAAAAAAGAAACAAACAAAACTACGGAAGGAAAATAAAAACAAATAAATATGAAGAGTAAAAAGAAGAAAGAAAAGAGCATAAGAAAAAATGAAGGAAAATGAAAGAAAACAAAAATAAAAACGTTGGAAATCTCAAGAAAAACTTGAAAATCCAACGACTTATCTATATATATATCTATTTATTTATGTATCTATTAATCACCTTAAATCTATACTTCAGAAGAAAGAAACACGAAGTGAGAAATAAGGAATGACATTGATCGAAAAACAAAATAGACTGAATGAAAGAAGAAGAAAGAAAAGAGAAGTACGATGGAATTTATTATAAAAATCAGAAAGTCTATCGGTTCATTCCTCCGTCGATCCATCCAACCATGACTGTAGGTATCTATCACAAAACAGAACAGGGAACGAAAAACTGTTTATAAATCCGGAGAGGGCTAAGTTTTCTTAAGTAAAGGGAAAAAAACTTTGCTTTTATGTTTCCATCTATTCCGAGAGGAGAAGGCAGATTTAAAATATATACATACATTCACAAACATCAAGTATATGCACGCAATCACATAAGTGAACAGACAGAGAGAGAGAGAGAGAGATAGGGAGATAAAGAGAGGGAGGGAGAGATAGACCTACGGAGAAAGGTATGTGTGTCTGTATTTATGTGTGTGAGCGCACGTGTCGGTATTCGTCAGTATGTATAAGAGTAAGGGGGGCATAGAGACTGCGAGTGTTCCTGTACATGTATGTGTTTTGCGTGAGAGTATGCTTATGTTTATCGCTGCGTCTGAGAATGTGTGTGCGGTTGGGTGTGTGTATGCATGTGATAGGAGTAGAGAGGCAGCGTAATGCGTGCGTGTATGTGTGAAACTTTCTGTGTATGGATACGTGCATATCAGAGATAATGTATGGATGTTTTTGTGTACTTATGTGTGTAATATGTTGATAGAATCGGTGTGTGTATGTGTAAGAGTATGTGTGTGTTGGTGCATATATTTGTGTTGGATATAGTGTGTGCGCTTGTGGCTAACCATATATGAAAGAGAGAGATTATGGGGGAGTGTTTATGTGTATCTACGTGTGTGAGCAAAGTCTGCGCGCGAGAGTGTTTTTGTGTATATTTATGTGAATGTGAGATTGTATGTGATTGTGTACGTAAGTGAGTATGTGTGTGGGGGGATAAGGTGCGTGTGTTTGTATTTATGTATGCATTTCTGCGATCTATCACTAAAACTTATTAGTCCTATGGCGACACAAGGGTCGCAAAGTTTGTAGAGATAACCTACTAGAGGCCAAAGGACACTATTCTGCATATAATGATATCTAGCTGGTCTAATATGTCATCAACAATTGAGAAACGTTATGCGACGCCAATAATTGTGAAGATGCAGCTAATCATCGACGTCATCTTGTGCGATAGCGAGTGTGGGTGAGTGGGTGTAGATTTTTTGTTTCTTTGTAAGTGTAAGAAATATATGGAAATATAGAGAATTAAACAGAGGCAGATGTCACATAGCCTTACATGTTTATCACATAGCAGTCAGTAGATATGCTTCTATTACACAAACACACACACATGTATATATATATATATATATATATATATACACACACACACACACACACACACACACACACACATATATATATATATATATATATATGACATGCATTCGTCTAAAGTAGACTGGGGACATTTTCATGTGAACCAAAGTCAATTGATTGATATAGAAATATCCACGCTGCAACTATTACAACTAACACTAAGCCTAGCTACAATAGCGGCGCATATAAATGTACGAGGTGGATGATCTTAGGAAGAAGCATGCAAGGTTCATATCGAAACTGCTTTCGTCTTAATAATTGAGCAATTTTACGTTGCATTTGTTTTATTTCAGTAAATGTAGTAGTAATACATTTAACCAAATATATTTCGGAAATATATAGAAACTAGCACAACTACCCGACGTCGGCAGTGGTTAAAACATAGTCCTCTTTTCTTAAATGAAGATGTTAAAATTAGAAACACTCGCATTAAATAGTGTGGTTACTCTATTTAGCTTGAATTCTCTAATGCTGACCCTAATAACTTAGATAAAACCAAGCAGAGTCGTGGCCAACGTACTATAGTAAACTAAGGCCTGTTAACTGAATCGATATATTCTTGTGATGTCATTGATCGTGGTTCTTAGTCCTAGCACAGCTAGTGCTTTCGGTTTTGTCGAAAGATGAAGATGTCTTCTCCGTGTGTCGTTCCGTATTGTGATGGAAATTGTCAAAATTGCCCAAAAGTTAATGTTTTTGCTTTTCTAAGAGAAAGGGGACTATTTCTGACTTTGATATGTTTTATCAAGCGATAAAATGTTTAATCTGGAGTAATATAGCAAGAGTTGTAAAATGATGTTTTTAAAGCTATATTAACTAGTAAATATATGGTGGCATATTTATTACGTTTTTAAAAATGTGACTGGCGGACGGACAACTTCTGTATTTATATTATACATTTTCAACAAAGCGAAATAGCTTATTCATGTTTGTCAAACGTGAACGAAAACACCACAATATTTCTATAAATATAATAAAGTATAACCGGGCATGTTTAACGACAGCTAACAGAACGAACACGGGATAAAATAAAGCAATAGTGAACAAATAAATGTTACGAAAGACAAGATTAGTTACTTTTCTACTAAATTTAATACATTTATTTCTGTTTTATTTTATTTTCAAGAACTTTTTTTTCAAAGCAACCCTGGTGTGCATTTGTTCAGTTAGAACTGGAACACTGGCTGTAGTTACCGAGTTTCGATAATTTGCTCAAAGAACGAATATATAAACAATACTGGTAGAACATTACATGTTCCCACGATTTGTAACATTTATTGGATGTATTTATAACACTATTTTGTTTAGTTCTCGATTTTTCATCGTCCATAAACGAGTGAAAATAATAGGCGATTATAAGATTGCGCCAGCGATGAAAACATCGTATGAAAGTTAGATTTTGAAGCCATAAAAATAAATGAGAATTATATTTCGGAATAAAACATACAATGTGAATTTCATTTAAAATGTGTGCGAAAATCAAACGAAATTATTAAAACTTTACTATATTGTAAATCAACTGTAAAATTTGTAAAAAAACACACATTTTAATTTATCACAATAATTTCTGAATTCTTTATTTTGTAATTTCATGACCTTAATTGATAACATGGATTCAATTGTAGCCGTTCGTAAACTGATTAATTCAGCCAAATACATTTTCGCATGATTGGTGACATTTATTGGATGTGTTTCTACCAGTATTTTGTGTGAATTTCAATTTCTGAACTTATTTAATGTGGGAGGATTTTGTTTACAACCTTTTTCACAGATATTAACAAAAGTTTAAATTATGGTATGGTTGTATGTTGGGTTATTTCTTGTGATTAGGGTTAATTTCCTTTTTGACATAACACAAAATACGTCAGCATTTGACGAAAATACAAGTACCATCTTTACAGTTAGACTCCAGAGACCATATCTTCACAAAGGTAATACTCCAAGAATTTTACCAAACAGTCCCTTATATTTATCTGCATCGACCACCTTTAGAGACTCACTTAGTCTAAAAGAAATCGACTGGAGAATTCTGAACTTAAACGTGCTTTAAGCCAAAGTATTGCTGATAAGTAAGCATACACAAAAGAGAAGACATTCATAACCATTGTAGATCTGGGATAGAAATTAACTGTTCTTAATATAAATTATCCTGTTGCTTAAAAATACTGGAGTATTTTTAAGCAACAGGATACACTTATTATATTCCTAATATCACACTGCAGTTATGTGGAAATGAATACTATAGGAGAGTATACAATTCCTATCCATGCAACTGATTAAAATAATCTACACATGTCGATGAGGAACATGACACATATGGACATAGAAGAACAGCAAACAAAACCTCAAAATGTAATTTCCCTATTAAAAGTAATCCTGTTATTTCTGTTATTAGTGCATGATTAGTCATTTAAATATTTCAATGCAATTAAATTAATATACGAACAGATAAACAATGACATTGTATAAGGTTACTTATCGAGTGAACTGATGATAGTGTATTATTTGTAATATAACTGTTCTCCTAAAGGGTAAAGGTTGTTAAGAGACACTAAAGTGTAATTTTACCATGTTCTCTGACCATCAGTAGACATACCTTATAAACCCCTATTACTCATGCAGTTGAACAACATGATAACAATTATCTCATGTATATCAAACGTAAGTTCAAGTTACTAGTTCAGGAAGACATTACAGTATCCTTTCATGTTGATGAAATTCATCGACATCCTTATTTTGAGTATAAGACTTAGCCAACAACATCAGTAAATCTGCAACAAGTGCATTTGAGTTAATGCTTAACAGTGTATTTTTAACAATATAAGGATGTTGTGCATGGTATGCCTACTAAATATATTCTAAATGAAAACTCATTTGACTTACTCAAACGTTTAATAATTGGTTTAGAGATGATAGACTTTAGAGCATTATATGTTATAATAGATAATAACGCAATCAATAAAAAGCTGTGTTGCTTTTGTTGTAGTCCAGATAAGCTTTCAATTGTATATACACATCCAGTAATAAAGTATATACCTCTTTTCTTTTTCTTCGACTCAGTACATATATTAAAATGCATTGGAAACAACTGGCTTGGCCAAACCGATGCAAGTAAATGCATGATATTCTCAAAGTTTTGTCATAATAGAACCAATGAGTTAGGTAACATCGAAAGGGTCATATTTTTTAGATTACACAGATTGTATCCTCTGGAAATGCAATCACTTTTGAAATATTGATACAAATTTACTTCAAATGCCATTTCTCTCATTAACCTTGAAAGGTAAAATATCATTTGGTTCTGCAAATTTCAATGAATACCCTATTCAGGGATTGCTGACCTTAGGTAAACAAAAATGTCTGCCCCACTTTGCAGCAACAGAAGATATTTTATATTTGGCGGGCAATGCTGAATGTAAAAACACCATATCAAGGTTGTCAGCTCGCAATTACTATGCACATTTTCTTTCTATGTTGAATCTCGTGATGAGGGTCACATTATTGAAAGAATCGAAAGAATGGGTATCTGGAGGTGTTAAAATTCTCTGATGGACAATTTTCATGGTAAGGAATATGATCACATTAATAAGAAAAAATAAGCAGAAAAAGAAAATTCCAAACATTTTAATAAAACAGATTTTTACATAAGTTTTATTAAAAAAATAATTCCGCAGTAGAAACAATATTGTTTGTTAGTATTTAAATTATTTGGTTTATTTTAATTTCTTCATCGTTTGTTTTCATTTTAAAACTAACTTATCGTTTTTTTTTATTAAAATGTATTTATTTTGTGTTTACATTGTTAAATCATTCATAATTCGTTTGTTTATTTAATTGTTTGTTTCCTAAATTCATAAACAGTAAACTATTTATTTATATTGAATACAGATCACTTTCAGTGTAAATCACATTTTGTTGCTTGTTGTGTTCATTTTTTAAATGCAACTTTTTAACTTGTCTAATGCTTTTTCTAAAAAAAGCTGTCATTCATTAGATATGTGTAAATATTAGGAAACCACGTCGTAATGTTATTATTTTATTGGAGAATTTAATTTTTCTTCGAGTTAAGTTGATTTTAATTATACGGAATTTAGAAGCTGTTTTTAGTGATATATGAGAACTATCATTTAAAAGAGGGTTTTCTCGTTTATATTCACGATGCTTTATTATTATGACAATATACATACATGCATGTTTAAGTAACTGTGATATAACTTTAGTAAATGCGTTTTTTCATTACACGAAATGATATATTTGCACTTGGAGTTCTAATAAAGTTAGGCGTTAAACATATTCCATAATCGTTTATGTATAAATACTGAACATTTCATTAACATTTGTTGGTTTCCTTATTTTTTTAGTCAAATGACTATCATGTGACTGTTCGGCAGCTCTCGTGTGTAACTATACAGCATGCCGTCATTTTTCAGTAAACATCTTTAATTTACTATATTTCGACGGCCGTTGAAGAGCGCACTGTGTGCTCTTTTAAAATGCTGCTCTGGTCACTGCTGTCGTGCCGATTTGCATAATTTTGGAGACGTTGTCAATGTGTATCTGCAAGCCTAACTGTAATTCATTCGTGCATAGATGCGAAACTTATGTGTGTACAACCAGTCACACAACTAAACAGACAAACGTTTATTGATATTATTTACTGACGAGGTTTACATGATTTACTTTTCTTTTTATCTGGGTTGCTGCCTTTTGCCACTTTATTTTGGGTCTTTATGTTATATAGTTTCCTTCAGATTCATTTTTGGCGTCGTCAGTAACTTTCTGCAAATGTCGAACTGAATACAGCATAGAATCTACTACTGTAGATTGTAAAGATTTTGCGTTTTATATCGTTTACTTATCAGTTATTTTTGTCTTAAGTAATTTCCCTTTGGTTAGAAGTCACACTCTATGTACTACTCAGTCTAGATTGTCTCTTCAAAAACCTTATATACACATAACAACGTGTCAGGTATGACAATCTGACCATGGTGAGAGTGAGGGATTCTCCTTATATCTTGTAATGTTTATGAAACCACATGCAATTTAAGATCAACCAACAAACAATCATGTTAAATATAGATTGGCTCGGGTTTGTCTCTTTTAAGACATGACAACAGTGTTAGGCTATTTAATGTCATGTTATAAATGATTCATTGATTATCACCTATGAGACATAATTGTACGGTTTGAGGTTCCATATCTTTTTTAATAATATTACTGCGGAAATGAGTTCAATTGATTTGATAGGATTTGAACTCGACATTACAGAGTACATTGGATACGGCGGCAGCAGCAGCAGCAGCAGCAGCAGCAGCAGCAGCATCACCATCATCATCATCATCATCATCATCATCATCATCATCATGATGATGATGATGATGATGATGATGATAATAATAATAATAATAATAATAATAATAATAATAATAATAATAATGATGATGATGATGATGATGATATATTCCCTCGCAGAAGCATCAATATCGGTTGATATCACAGAAAATGTCAGTAGAGTGTATGATATGATGGAAAGATATAGTAAGGAGTACAACATCTAAACGTCCCTTCATTTTCATTTTAATTACTAAGAATATCATCGGCCGTTATAAATGAACACTCAATTCTAACGAGGTTGCACATGAGTACAAATCAGTTGCAATAGTGTTGCGGACAAGCGTGCATTAAAAGATTGTAATACGACAATAACTACGAAGAACGACATGGATTTTTGAACTTATATTTAATGAAAACTAATGAAAGAAAGAAATATTTAGTTAGTACCCGAACAGATAACTTTATCGAAAAGGTGATAATGACTGATTGTATAGTAAAATATAATAAGGATTCGTGACCAAACTGTCCACGATCTCTTGCAAATGACCCCGGATTTGGTCGAAGTACACATCATTCGACTTTTTATCGCATAACCCTTCAACTTCATCGATATGTTCAAATCGGTGGGCCTTCATAAAGTGAGGGATTGTTCTGAAATAATCATAGGCAGGTAGAGCAACAATTGTCTATGAGGTAGTTTCGGCAGATATTCCACTCCATCGAATTCATCAATCTTGTTGCTGTATTTTTTTGCAAAGAGAAGCTTTGCATTCGCTTATTAACGCAAAACGCGTTCGCGATGGACAGGACTTGGGTACATTTCAAGCAGCTTATATTAGAATCAATCTATCTACTCGCAGTAAAGTTATGTGTGTATTATGCCACTATTCGACACAAGTGCAAAATCACATTTTTATTCAAATTTCCACCAAACGGAAATCATGATCTTAATTCCAATTTATTTAAACTTGGCGCACGAATTATTTCTTTAAACTAGTAACACAATTAGCATAATAGAGGTGCGATGTATGTCTGTAAGCAAATCTATGTAACGTTTCTCAAGACCATCCTTTTAATTTTACGCGCGTACTTTTCGGAAATATACGTATCCACAATTTATGTGCTAGGAAAACCAGAAAGACAAACCACATAATACAAATGCCATTTTATCATAATTTCAATACTGTTTGTTTTTTTCATTTTAAACCACGAAAATAATTATCGCATTGTAATCGTAACAGTGATGATATAATAAACGTACGTCATTTGCATTTGTGTGTCGTAATGGTCTATTGATGCATCAAGTGTGATGCGCTGTGTGTTGTGTGCTCGTCACCTTTCTCTTCCAGTATCCACCCCTGGCTAGTCTAGGCGAAAGTGTGTAAGTCTCCCCTGTCAATACATATCCTCTCTATAGGCAATTGAGTACCTTGCGGGCTGAAGCAGAACAACAGGAGACTCGGAGAGGGTCTGCTCCCAGATATGCGGCATGCCAGCACCATCGCTGTATGGAGAAGCCCTGATGTCAATGAACATGCCCCTAGCTTGGGGTAGATAGTACCCTTGCCGTGTGCTTATTCGTTGGTCCGATAAAGGCTAACGGAGTAAGCCCTGACATAAAATCTGGAGTGGAGACCCACAGGCAGACAAGCGTTGTACTTAGCTCTTCCCTGGCCACTACTGCAGTCAACCTGGTTCCGGACGTACTGGTACTTCCATCCCTCTGGGCAACATCAGCAAGAATGAGAGAGGGATTCTGACGATTGGGCAACTCAGTATTTCCATAGATCTGCCCTGGCGAGCGACCTGCAGAGTAAACTTCAGCAATGCATCGGTTTAGGACTAAACATTTACAGGTTATAAGCCTACAACCCAATTGGTGAACAGCTGGGCGCCAGGTTTCGATCTCGACGCTGGGAGAGGTTATTTAACCTAATTGAACAGCTACCGCCGCCATAAAGCTTAGCAACAAGGATAGCATAGGATAATTCCAACAAGTAATCAGACACCATTGCATCAAACAAATGCAAAAGAAGTACAAAGAAACCAGCATTTAGCCTAGGGTGCTTGAATGTTCGTACTATGATGACCGGTCTATCTACTGAGATACTCAACACCTCCGATGTCCGAAAAACTGCAATTATAAACAACGAGCTACTGAGACAATGGGTAGATGTTGCGGCACTACAAGAAACTCGCTTAGAAGACTCCGGATGCCTAAAAGAATCAGACTATAGGTTCTTCTGGCAAGGGAACAAGGAAGAAGAATTTCGGGAACACGGTGTTGGTTTCGCAGTGATAAACTCACTGCTTCAAAATGTACAACTCTGTGATTTAGCCACTGAACGCCTAATTTGATTGTGTCTAAACACTACAGATAGATCAATTAATCTAGTGGGTGTGTGTGTCCCAACACTAGCGGCACCTGTTAACACAAATGATAACTTTTTCACTCAGCTGGATGGCACCATCAAAGCATTTTCACAGAATGAGGACCTGCTCATACTTAGGGACTTTAATGCGTGTGTAGGTGGTAGCAACGATGCATGGCCAATCTGCCTCGGTTACTTTGGAGTGGGTAAATTCAATGGGAATTGTCAGCGATTACAAGAACTTTGTGCCTACCATGACCTCCTCATTACCAGCACATTCTTTGGTGCCAGTCTGCATCACAGACCTTTGTGGAGTCATCCTAGCACCAGCTTGACCTAATCATTACTAGACGAAGGTACCTAAAACATTTCCTGATGTCTAGATCCTACAATAGTGCCGATTGTGATACAGATCATTCCTTAGTATGTAGCAAGGTTAATCTTCAACCCGAAGATTTCTACCGCACTAGAAAACTAGAGTATTGCGCGTATAGACGTTAGCCAGACTCAACACCCAGACACCAAGGCGGAATTCAACGTAATGTTTTCCTCCACTTTCAAAGGAAATCACAGTCGACGTGCATCTGAACAGTGGTAAACACTAAAGAACGACACCTACTCTACAGCTCTCAAAGCCTTTTGGAGGAAAACAGTTTGTAAACGCAATGACTGGTATGATGCGAATTTTGCTACCATTGACCTTCTGATTGAAGCAAAACGTCCATCCTTGCTTTAATACAAGGTTAACCCTATCTCCTACATCGCTGGCTACACTGAACTGTTCCAGAAGTGCAGTCCAAAAGGTTGTCAGATAAGCTGCGAACATTTACTGGACGGACCTCTCGAAGACTATTCAGCGGGCGGCTTATTCAGGTAACATGAAAAACATGTATGACGGGATCCGGTGAGCTACTGACCCCACAATTAACAAAACTGCACCACTGAAGCCCAAGTCGAGTGATCCATACTAGATGTGTTATCCAGCAACTATACTAGATGTGTTATCCAGCAACTATACTTAAATCGGAACGCAACATTGTGTCGTATCTATCTTTCTACTTATCTCTAAATGTACTAATTCCGCATGAAGGAACATTTAAATATCGAGTGTTCCATAAAATATCAGAGTCATACCACTAGTAATAACAGTACTAATACAACTAATAATACACTACCCACTACTACTGCAAATAGATACTCGCAATAATAATCTAATAATAATACAATATATATATATATATATATATACTTCAAATAATAAGCACGAGAAATGTATTTATCCAAATAGTGACCTTGCGATATCGGGATTTACATGAATTCTGATAGACTTGAACACTATTAGTTACAATTCCATTTAATTTGTTATAAAATTGGTTCTGATGAAATCGGTGAAATAAAATACTACTACTAAGTATGAGGGCTCGATAAAGTCTTAACAACCCTTACAGCAGTTAGATTGGATACCTTCTTTGCTAGTGTTATTAAAGCAGAACACCTTGGAAGTAAATACAAAAACACGAACTATAAAGCAATAATACATATGATTGGCTTGAAATAACTCGGTGATGCTAGGTTTGAGAGGGGTGGATACTGAGTTTAAGAATGGTAGGAAATCGTATGTAATGTAGCTAGGAAATTGTACACATGAATAGTTTTGGGGGTTTAAGGAGACTATTTTCATCCAATCTTCAGTAACAAGCCAACGGACACGTCTGCTGTGAACGTGCGTATGCGCACAAGGAAGAGATTGGGCACGACATAAAAAATAACGAATCTAGAAAATAAAACAGAAAAGCCTCAGACGGACAAGAAGAATAACGAAAAAAAGTAGCTGTGACAATATAATCAACAATAAAATGTGATCTATATAACAAAATTGTCAAATAAGATATAGTCTGTCTGCGCTAAATAATATTTTTAATTTGTTATCATCTGAATTCTATTAATTTATGAAAAAAAATTCATGATAGTATTTAGTTTGTGATAATTCGTAGTTTATAATACTTTTAATTCTACAACCATTTTTTGGGAGTGGGGCAAATGTTTATTATATAATTTGTGTATTTCAATTTAAATTGAAACATAATTGCCCTGTTAATTTGAGGGAAAGACTAATAGTTTTAATGAAATAAAGATTCGGATTGTTTAGAGTTAAACGCATCTATTTTTTACATCAAACTCATCACGATTGGTTGGAATCACAAACAGCACTTGGTTCGTTAGAATTAAGTAAGACTAATGGTCGGTTGAAATAAAGCTGAACCCTTAATTAATTAGAATACAACAAAATATTTGATCGGATGGAATCCACTAATTCTTGGAATTTATTGTTTGAGATAAATCATGACGCCTAATGTTTTCGAATACAAAAAAGTTTCAAATTAGGGGGAATAAAACACAACTCCGCTTTGGTTAGTATCAAACAATATCTATAATTGTTATAAAAAAAAAGCCATAGCTAATTTGGAATAAAATAAGTCTACATATAGCCTTGAATCAAAGAAGACTCATAATCGTCTCGAATTTAATAAAATGACACTAATTGGTTGCAGGGTTCAATATTAGTTGTAATCAAACGGATCCCCCGATTGGTTAGAATCATACAAGGGGCATTTTTGATTTTAATAAAAACAATATTATTGTTTGGTTTGAATCAAATAAAAGCGTTTCCAATGAGCGATCACTGGTAACAACGTGTGTGTGAAATCCTAGTGAATACTACTACTACTACTGCCTCTACTCCTACTACTGCTACTACTGCTACTACTACTACTAATAATAATACAAAGAAAACAGCTGATATCTTAAGGAAAATACTCGAATGTTGAATCCAACCCAAATTAACTACGAACGTTAACCAGCCACATGCAATTTGCAACAGAAATAAAACAAAAACATGTGACCACAAGGGAACAGAAACTTAAATATATATGATAAATTGC
Source organism: Sepiola atlantica (assembly GCA_963556195.1). Taxonomy (NCBI): domain Eukaryota; kingdom Metazoa; phylum Mollusca; class Cephalopoda; order Sepiida; family Sepiolidae; genus Sepiola; species Sepiola atlantica. The sequence goes on along the minus strand of OY744520.1, from coordinate 129,769,729 downwards.
CTTCCTCAACTAACGTAATGTCACAAGAAACGGTAAGTACCACAAACGACCATGAAGATTCAAGGAGGATAGAAAGACAGAAGAGGGTTAACACTAACCAGACCTCTATTAGAAGGGTGCGGAGAGTACTGGTTTTTGAGGAGGGCGACTTATTAACACCGAAATTCCAGTGAAGACCATTAGTTGTGGTCATCAGAAAAGCAATGGTAATCTAAAATAATATCCAAACTTTCAATATTTTTATTTATGCCAAAAAATATGATATTTAATTAGTTAAATTGTGTTAAAGTTTTTAATTTGATTTTCACCAGAAAGTTAAACACAACGTAAATCGATTGCTTCAAATAAAAATAAAAAAGGAAGGTGTTGTAAAAAATAAAGTATAAGATTAAAACAAATTAAATATGGGTAAATTTGTAGACTTACACCCTCCATTAATACCCTACCACCCCGAAAATATGGTACTATGCTTTTTTAAGAGAGTACGTGTTTACAGCATAGAAAACGGAAATAAAAGATCCAAAATATTTAGAATTTAGAGTGAGGGATCAGTTGTATATATATATATTTAACATAAAATGTTCCCACATTTCTGTGCTATTGTATTTCTTTTGGAACTTAACTTTTTACCACAAACCCTACGTCCGACTGGCAGGGTCATCAGACCACACGTAATCTCCTAAAAAAGTAGCGTCCCCCTACAGAATAAAATGCAGCCGATGTAACTCCCATAACAAAAACTGGCACGAAGAATTGCATTTATATACGAAAATGTTCCACCACATTACACTATATGATGATTGTTATTTTTATCTTCTTTCCATCAAGTTAAAAAAGGTAGAAAAAGATTGGGGGATTTAACAAAAGGTGTTAATTTTCAATCATATGACTCTCTATTTGTTATTGTAATATTGACAGAATTCAATGCTACTAAACTTTTGTGTTTATTTATCAATTAGAATAGTGAAAAGTTATTTCAAAACATTAAACAATAAGTGTATTGTTAAAATTTATTCATCAACTTAATTAATAAGAAATAGTTATTTATTCATTTCATGTAAATACTGCAAGAATAGGGCGAAAGAAAAGGGCAGCGAGAGAGAGAGCGTGAACGAGACAACCTCACTCTCCCTCTAACTCCCTCTCACGTCTGCCTCGTTCATTGCAAGCCACAACCTTCGGTAAGGTCGCCAATAAGCGCATGGAGTAAAAACTAACGGTGGTTTAGTTATGTTTACCGATTTATATATTAAGGTACTTTCGCATTTATATATATATATATATATATATATATATATATATATATATATATATATATATATATATATATATATATATGAAAATGCTATTTGAAACTTATGCATGACAGACCGATAAAAATGCTATTTAAACTTACGTCTGAGAGACTGACTTAAATGTTATTGGAAACTTACGCGTGACAGAGAGATGAAAATGCTATTTTAAATGTACGCGTGATGAACAAAAAAGGCGATGGGCAGAGCCCCTCATAGAGAAAACACATTTTAAAATATATTGAACATTTTATAAGAAAAATGTTTCGTTTAAAATACGATTGAAGTTTTATATCAGCTGGAATATTTTTTCTGTATTTTTCGCTATTCCCTTCTTTTGAGAAATTATTTCATCGGGAGAGTATTGATTTACTCCTCTCCAGGAGTTAAGCACAAGGCCAGTTTTTATCTTACTCCCACAAGAAAGATGTGACACAAGGTCAGGTCGGGAAAGTGGGGTTTAAAAATTGCCTGGGCAGCCCGTCGGCATTCCCCGGTAGGGGCGCCTCAGGCAGTAAGCAATAAACTTACTCCTCCCCAAAGAGGGGAGGCGAAGCCTGGGAGGGTGGACCTCCTAGAACTGCACAGGACAGACTCATAGACCGGCGTAAATCAAGCCCCGAAGGCCAAGACAATACCAGTCTATGGGGTGCAGTATCCATCGGAATTTCATCGGGAGAGTAGCTGACGAGTCATTGTAAATTTTCTTGGACTTATAATCGAGGTTGTAAATGTTTTCGTTTTTTGAAAACAAAACGTATGGAAAGTCAGTCAGAATATTTCGAACATTTACGAATCCCCCAAAGTGCACGGGCAGACGAGGTGTTCCTGTATGCCGAATGCGAGTTGTGTTCGCTAAACTTGCATCTATATTTAAAGCTGACTTAATTCGATACGCGTCAAAACGACTACTATTACAAAAAAGTGTGAACCATTCGAGCGTGTGTGCTCTTTTTGCTGTTATTAAAGATCACTGTTATGTGAATAACATTTCTAATTCAAGCCGGGTCATCGCCGGGTCTTCCTGCTAATATAGCCCCTTAGAAAGTTAGATCGCCACCTACCATTAGCGATCATGAAGCTCTCCATGAATAAATAGTGCAGTCTCGCCTGTTGATTGCTTTTATATTGTGCTGATGGCATAGCGTGTAGTAGCTCTGAGTGAAATAAAACATACAGATATAGACACACACCCACACACACATATATATACATATATATATACGTGTGTGTGTGTGTGTGGGTGTGTGTGTTTTAACTCAATGCAAAACGATAGAACTCCGTGGTCTTTAACGAAACTTGTATATATATATATATATATATATATATATATATATATATATATATATGCCTGCAAGAGTAAATGCTGTCTAGATATATATATAATTAAAAGTAGTCATTCAAAGACAACTAGCTACTTAGTTGTTATTACAAATGATCAGTGTAGATTCGACTCTCCAGAACAGCATCGCCCAGAATGTACATCTTAAATATTTAACTCACTTGTAACCTCTACTCTACTCTAATGTAGGATCTGTGTAGCGAGTGTTTAATTAAGGAATTGTTTCGACTCTGTTTCATATTGTTTTCAGTTATAACATTGATAATCTTAAATAAATAGCGTTTAAACAATAACTATTCCATTTTATAAATGTAAGTCTCGTATGTTTATTGATTTATATATATATATATATATATATATATATATATATACATCATATATTTTTTTAAAGTAAAGCTCTATTTTTTATTGGGCACTTTTCACAAACACTGGAGTTTTAACGAATTTACATCTACAGAAACTAATACAATACGTGTACTATATATATATATATATATATATATATATATATATATATATATATATATATATACTACATTGCATCATGGGAATCGAATTTGACGGTGTCGTATTTCTTTCCCCATTCAGCATATAGTCAAAACATTGCTCTATGTGACCACAGTCTGTTTCGCTCCATGCATTACTTTATTAAGGATCGTCAATTTGAGTATTTCCGTAAAGTGAAGAAAACTGTCAAAAGTGTTCGAATACAAGCCCTAAAGATTGGCGCTTTGGTCAAATCCGAAACTTTGCAGATCGATGGCAGAAGGTGGTGAACAATGATGCTTCACATTTTGAAGAATAGATTTTGTATTGGAATAGATTCCCGTATTACTTAAACACGGAGGGCACGCACATTTTCCTATATCTCATATATACATACATACACCCACCAACCCCCACACACACACACACACACAAATATATATATATATATATATATATATTTATATATATACATACATATATAGAGATAGATAGATAGATAGATATAGATATCAATCTCAAATAAATAAACATATATATGTATATATATATATATGTGTGTGTAAATTACAATATATATAATATATATAAATATATATATATATATATATATTATATATATACATATTTATATATACACACACACACACATATATATATATATATATATATATATATATATATATATATATATATATATACAGTCGATTGTATATATATATATATATATATATATATATATATATATATATATATATATATATATATATACGACGGACTCCGGATTCGAATCTTGTGTTCGGATATGTTCTACCTATTAGCAACAAGAAGGGTGAAACTCGTGTCCATGGCTCCCGATCTGTGACTTTCATTGTTTGTGTAGGTTGCATATATATTTATATTAATGAAATTATATAAACATTAGAAAAGTCTATGTGGATTAACAAGCATTTAAGTACATAAGTACGCGTCTGTAAAATCCAGTAAAGATGGACTTAAATCTAACTAACGAAAACTTGAATAAGTTTTCGTTAGTTAGATTTAAGTCCATGGTAATAATAATCTTTTTTGCTGAAGTTCGATATTGTGATAAGGAATTTCGAAGAAAATATTGGTTTTAAGTACATTAAATAAATGTATTTTAACTTAATTACTAAATTTATTTAGTGATAAATATATATATATATATATATATATATATATATATATATATATATACATTTTTCATAAAAGTATTTCCAGAATTTGTAAATTCTCAATTCTCAAGCAGTGAGACTTCCACCTATTTTTGAGACCAAAGTAAGGGGCCTAAAGTCTAGATTGAACGAAATTGCAGACATCTATACGAGTACACCAGTACCCCTATTAAGAGTTTAACTGGCACAAATAACAGTTTACTGTCATTAAACCGACAACATAAATCATTGGTGATAACAAGACCGGATAAAGGTTCAGGGGTTGTTGTACTAAATCATCCAGACTTCGTCGATAAAATGATGTTGATATTAAACGACACGGATAAAATTCAAACTTGACCCTTTCGGCACTCAAGATGCAGCAACTTCCTTAGAAACTAAATTCCGGAAACAACTGGTTAAGTGGGTGAAAAGTTGCGTACCTCCTTCCGATGTAGCTACTGAGATCAAACCGGCGGTCTCTATCTGCCGAAGTGTATATGCATTACACAAAACTCACAGAGTGGATATACCAGTAAGGTGCATTGTTTCTGTGGTAGTGCCATCATAGCAGAAGGTGACAAAATAGATTTTGTATATTTTACAGTTTGTATTGAAATACTATAGTTTATATTGCTTAAAAGATTCATCTTATTTTGCAAATCACATTCAACATTCTAATGTTGCTAATAAATGTATGTGTTCCTACGATATTAGCAACCTGTTTTCATGTGCCTCTATCTTGTAAACAATATATGTGTGCCGATTTTTCATATCGTAGCCAGTTATCGTACCCTTCCATTCCTGAAAGCATATTCGTGCCGTTGATGACGTTTGCCATTACATCCGTTGAATTTAGTTTTAACGATGTATTGTATAGGCAAATAGACGGTGTATCTATGGGTTCTGTTATCTTAAAATAGAGCATTTATCAATGCAAGATTAATTTATTATTATTTTTCTTAATTAAATCTTATTAATTTCGGAAAAATATTCCATCATAAGAATTAGCCAGTTGTGTGTCATTTGTTTGAAAAGAACAACAAGAAAACGAACAAACGTTTTTGTGTTTTTTAATATAATGTCCTTATATGGGTGTTATCCGCGGAGATGTTGTTGGCGATTATGAATTGATACTCTGGTTGTAGAACGCAGATAGAATTGGCATGTTCGAACTTTCATAATATGGGTCGTTCATTTAAAAGCATTGGTAAGTAAGTATTATAAAAATTGAAAATAAAAGCCTTTACCAATGCAAGATTACTTGAATATTTTTTACTTTAATCTTATTATTTTCGGAATAATATTGCATCATCATAGTTGACCACTATTGTGTCATTTAAAAAAGGAAAAATTGTGTTTTTGTTTTTGATATAATGCCCTTGTTATGAGTGGAATTCGGGGAGATACTGTGTGCGGTTATGAATTAAAATTCTAGTGGTAGGTGGCAGAAAGCATTGCCATGCTCGAAGTTGAAAGAAATAAGTTGTTCCTTTAAAAACATTGGTAGGTTATTATTATTACAATTGAAAATAGAGCCTTTACTAATGCAAGATTAATTTATTATTATTATTTTTACTTTAATCTTATTTATTCTGAAATAATATTGACTCGTATTCTGTCATTTAAAAACAAAAAAAACTTGTGTTTTTGTTTTTTGATATAATGTGCTTATTATGGGTGTTATCCGCGGTTATAAATTAAATTCTGGTCGTAGAACGAAGAAAGCATTGTAATGCTCAACGTTTAAGAAGATGGGTCGTTTATTTAAAAGCATTGGTGGGTTAGTATTATTAAAATTGTAAATAGAAGCCTTTATCAATAAAATATTAATTTATTAGTTTGTTTACTTTAAACCTGTTAATTTCGGAATTCTTTCTTATCATAAGACCAGTGTTGTGTCATTTGTTTAAAAATATAAATAAATAAACAAACAAACTTGTTATTTGTTTTTTTGATATAATGTCCTTGCTATGTGTGTTATCCGCGAATATATATATATATATATATATATATATATATATATATATATATATACATGTATATACATATGTATATGCATATGTATATACATACGTATATGCATATGTGTATACATATATATATACACATGTATGTATATACATATATATATATATATGCATATATATATATATATATATATATATATATGCATATATATATATACACATAGTAATGTATGAAAATACATTCATGTCAATTAAGCTACACAGAGGCTCCCGCGTTTCATCCCCGTGTGAATCTTCAGGTTAAAATGCATGGAGTTATTTTTTCCGGGTGTTTTTATATACACAGCTAGCTAGTTAACCAATAAGATTTTTTGTTGAATCGTTGGATTTACCACGAACTTACCAATGCTTTTAAATGAACCACCGATCTTACTAAACTTCGAGCATGCTAATGCTTTCTGCGTTCTACAATCAGAATATGAATTCATAATCGCCAACAACATCCACGCGGGTAACATCAATCACAAGGACATTATATTAAAAAAGGTTTGTTTATTTTTGTGTTTGTACTTTTTAAACAAATGACACGATACTGGTCAATTCCTATGATGGAATATTATTCCGAAATTAATAAGATTAAAGTAAAAATAATAAGAATTAATTAATCTTGTATTGATAAAGGCTTATATTTTACATTTTAATAATACTAACCCACCAATTCTGTTAAATGAACGACCCATCTGCTTAAACGTTGAGCATGCCAATGCTTTATTCATTCGTACAACCATAATCTAAATTCATAACCGCCAACAACATCTCCCCGGATAAAATCCAAAACAAGGGCCTTATATGAAAACAAAAACAAATAAAAGTGTATTAATTGTATTCTTTTATTTTTAAATGGCACAATACTGTTCAACTCTGATGATGAAATATTATTCCGAAATTAATAAGATTTAAATAAAAAATATGATAAACTAATCTAGCATTGATAAAGGCTTTTATTTGTAATTTTTATGAGACTAACACACAAATGCTTTAAAATGAACAACTCATCTTCTTAATGATATATATTTTTATATATATATTTTTTTCAAATAATCTCTCTCTCTCTCTCTCTCTCTATATATATATATATATATATATATATATATTTATATATATATATATAAAGGTGTGTATGTATGTGTATTTGTGTGCGTGTTTGTGTGTGTGCCGTATAGAAAAAAAGTTAGAGAATCTAGATAAAATATAAAAGAGTGGTCTGATGTAAAATTTACCGAGAAAGATAATGGTTTTATTCATGACTCTCTAAATGCACATGTAAGGAGTCTATTGGGCAGCTTTCGGCCAGATGGAGGGGAGGCAATTTTTTCAGTTATTTTCGATGTAATTTCAATTAATTAATGTATTAATTTAAATAGTAACTCAATTATATTATTTAGTAATTGTTAAAAAAACTGCAAGCCATACAAAAAAAAACTGCAAGTTATGCACTAAAATTAAACTGTGGATTACATAAGAGTGAGGCTGCGTAGGAGGGAAATTAAACAATTATATACGCTAATTATGAAGAAATTCCGGAAAAGTCCTGGATTTAGGCAGTATGAGACGATTACTAGGAAGGAGGAGGCCCACTCCCCCAAGCTTTACTATAATACCTGTGCCATTCTTACAACTAATCTGTAAATTACGTCATAGGGAGTTGAGGCAGGGGTTGGAATAACTTCTAAATCCGATTTATATACAGTAGGGGCGGGCAACCTCCGGCCCGCGGGCCACATCCGGCCCGCTAAGGCTTAGCGTCCGGCCCGTCACCCTGCTAGGCTCTATTATTGCAATCCGGCCCGCGGACCTCCCAGTAAAACTCATATCATTTTGAAAATGAAGTACAAGAAGTCTCACCTTCGCTCCCAACTCTCGGACCGCCATTTAAAGTGCATTCTTCTGTTATCTACCTCAACCATCGAGCCAGACATGGAAATACTTGTTCATGACCAACAGCACCAGCAGTTTCATTGATTTATAGAGTGTTCAATGCAATGTTTTACAATTTATTCATGTAAACAAAATATAGTAATTCTGAGATTTCGTTTTTCACTCCGGCCCGTGATCTCCTTCCAAAATCTCATCTGGCCCTCACTCTGAAAAGGTTGCCCGCCCCTGATATACAGGATACTTCTGCAAACCGTAACTTTTCGCTTCTCTAAACTTTTGATTGGTTTGTCCAACAGAGGCGCGTCTCTAAACTTTTGATTGGTTTGTCCAACAGAGGCGCGTTTCGAAACTTTTGATTATTTTGTGCAACAAAGGCGTGCCTCTAAACGCTTGATTCTTTTGTACAAAAGAGAATAAGATGTTTACATCTTATTTTTTTTTTACAATAGAGGCGCAGCTAAAAACTTTAAATTTATTTGTACAATAGAGGCGCGTTTCTAGAATTTGGATTTTTTTACAACAGAGGCACGTTTCTAAACTTTGGTTCCATTTGTACAACAGATCCACGTCTCTTAACTTTTTATTTTTTGTACAACGGACACACATCTCTGTGCTTTAGAAGTTTTGGTACAACAGAGCCGCGTTCGTAAACTTTTGATTATTTTGTAAAACAGATGCGCGGCCGTAAACGTATCATTCTTTTCGGGGATTTTGCACTTTAGCCACGTATGGAAAACGCTTATCGGGGGCTTGTGAAGTTTTACTCACATATGAAAAACGCTTTTCGGGGGCTTGCGAAATTTATGTCACTTACAGTAAACGCTTTTCGGGGTCTTCCTCAATTTATCTCACCTATGATAAACGCTTTTCGGTAACTTGTGAAATTTAGGTCACCTATGAAAAACGCTTTTCGGTTGCTTTCGTAGTTTACGGCATCTATGAAAAAAGCTCTCCAGGTTCTTCTTCAAATTAGGCAACCAATGAAAAACGCTTTTCAGGCTATTGACTGCATCAACATTACGTATTTTCTTAATATGCTACAATATAGTCTAGAACAAAACTATGGATTGACGGGGCCATTTGGTATACTTGCTGTTGCCGGGGATAAAAGAATTATAAGATTACATTATTACTTTTGGTATCTGGTATATATTATATTTCTTCTGGCTATTGTCTTCATCAACATCATTAATCTTCATCATATTCTGAAATTAAGTTGCGAGAGAAATTAGATATACACCGGTGATATTTGTACTACTCGGTATTGTTCGGGAGCAAAAATCATTTTTAACATTATTTCTGTTCATACTTTGATTTTTACGGCACTCTTGGAACTTCTGTGAAGGCATCCTTACTAACATTACAGTATTAAAAGAGAAAGAGAGAACAATAAAAAGACGGTTAGAGAATGAGAGAAAGGGGTAGAGATAGGAGTTTTTACATAAAAATGTTACGCATGCAATTGAACATCTATTTTGCTTTTTATGCCCCGGAGCAATAAATGTAAGATTACAGTATTACTGTTTCAAAAGATAGCTCCGGGGAAAAGAATTACATCATCATTAGTTTTTAACACATTAACGCAAATGGGGAATCAGATAGGAAAAATTGAAAGAGAGCGTTGGAGGTGGGGAGGGGAATAATGGTGACGAGGGAAAAAGGGACGGCTAGAGAGAGGAAGATAGATTTATTTTTTATGTAAATATGTTATACACACTATTTAATATCTACTACTTTGTGTTTTATGCTAGTAATGTATTAAAGTGATTTTTTCATATTGATAATCGGACTTAATATCGAGCCTTTATTGTTTGTTATTGTCTTGTTTATTATCTATGTACGTATACGTTTCCTCCTTTATAATCGGGACTCATCCGCATAGAGATATGACTATTCATTAATGGTCACGCGATTTGAAACCCCGAGTTCCGAGGATTTTACAACTCAAATCCCGACATTTAAAACCACTCGGCCACCGCTGAATAGCTAAATAAAAAGTGATAATAGTAACACTTTATTCGGCGACTTTGACGTCAAGAGAGCGTACTACTTAATGAATGGAACAGAGAAAGCGATAAATAATTGGAATAAATACGTTTGGTGACCCAGTAACGCATAAATATGTATTTTTAAATAAATATTTAGTTACTTAAACGATAATTAGTTTCGTCTGAAAACGTTTTCATCAGGATATAGTAATATTTTATCACTATGTATATCTTGCAACAGCGATGTTTTTTTTTTAATTTCTTAGCTGAGGTGAGATGAAATAAAAGTGTTGGACAAAAACGACATTACTTTCTTTCCAACTTGATAGCTATCAACTCATTCGTAACATTCGTCATGCGCGGTGAGTTGTCTGTCTTTCCGTGAAACTGATGGTATCGATGGAACAAAAATCGAAACATAATAATAAAAAAATCCAAACAAATAAACGTGTGACAAATTCGTTCTAGGTTTATGAGACACTTTTATAAGCAATATGTCTATTTTTGTTTTTCTATTGTGTTAAGATAAGTTTTGCAGTATATATATATATATATATATATATATATATATATATATATATATATATATATATACATATATATATATATATATATATGTATATATATACATATATATATATATATATATATATATATATATATATATATATATATATATATATATATGTATATATATATACATGAAAAGAATACCCGACATAGGACGGGTAAAGTAAATTCCCGAATAAAACACTTTCGTACAAGTTGTTTACAATATATATATGTATATATATATATATATATATATATATATATATATATATATATATATATATATATATATATATATATACATATATATATATATATATATATATATATATATATATATATATAGCAAAAACTACCCACTTTCCGGACAACTATTTATCTAGCTGTGACATTATCCAGAGAAAAAACAGAGAAATAATTTTCTTTTGACATTTGAGTAATTTGAAGAAAATAAACAAAGATATGATTGTCATAGTGTTTCTTTGTATATTTATATGTTTAGATTTGATTTTGAATAAGCATGAAAATGAATTCTCTATAATTAAAAGAAATACCCGAAAAATGGGTGCGATAGTCAACCAACAGAAAAAAGGGGCGAAGAAAACGGATAATCAAGAAATAGCTTTTACTTTTGCGTGACTGATTACACATAGATGCATATAAATTATAATTTAAACATGAAGCAAACGTGAACACACTTCTCATATATATCCGGTTAAAGCTTATTTCTCTCATCAGTTAAGGAAAGTAACAATTTCAGTCAGTCGGGAGGCACGACCCCGGTTCACAGAGACCGCCTAGAATCTGCAAGCAATCACCATATCTACTCAGCCAACGAAAACTGTCACGTAATTAAGGGAAATTAAGAACTATATGTACCTATATGCAGACACAGATAGTAGACTAGTCGAGACTGTTCGACGAACGTATTCCGAACTATATAACTTCACACACACACATTTGTATATATATATATATATATATATATATATATATATATATATATATATATATATATATATATATACCATTTATATATATATATATATATCTATAATATTTATAAATAAATATTAAATGATATTACCTACAGGCGACATCGTTTCAAGCTAATGGCACTCTTCAGTGTAGGAAGTGATAATGTCAAACGGTCATGAGGCACATATTACCTTTTGGACCGATCGTGGTTTAGCCCTATCCTCACAGTCATTTAATATTACCACGTAGTACGGAGAACTTAATATATATTTATGCCGTTACAGCGTACACATTAAGACATACTAGAAGAACTCGACGACCTTACTCGGAGTCTCGCTTAATAGCTTAGTGGGGGTCTATTTTATAATATGTCTCACCAGTTATCTATTTAAAGGGTCGTGATAAGAATAATTATCAACAAATATTAAATTATATTAATATGTGTGTATATATATATATATATATATATATATATATATATATATATATAGAGAGAGAGAGAGAGAGAGAGACAGACAGACAGACAGAGAGATAGAGAGAGAGAGAGAGACAGAGAGAGAGACAGAGAAGAGGGGGAAAGAGATACTGGGAGAGAGTTTATTGTTTAGAGATAAACGAATTCATTACATATTCATTCATGTCCGTTCAAAGAATTCAACACCAACAGCAGTTTCCGATCATTTGCGAGATCAAATGGTCAATTATTAGTTCCAATTCTAAATTAGCACAGAGTAAAGACACTCAAACTTCGAAGTCAAACAAAGCAGCAAATGTCCTATTGCGAACAGAAGTCACACTTGATGATCTGCTCATCACCCCATATCATGTTTGAGACATCATAAACAACTTTGACATCTCCAAAGCATGTGGGCCAGATCTTATACCAGTTATAGCAATAAAGAAATGCCCTCCGTAACCGGCCCCTGATAGAACAGACCCTTCAGAAATATCGGCCAATTAGTCTTTTCCCGCTCTTCGCTAAACTCTCTGAATCTTTCATAAAGCTAGCCATGGTCCGGCACCTCGTTAATACTAAACTTATTTCTGACCATCAGTATGGCGGTCTACTGCGGATATCCTAACGTTTATCTCCGAACATAAATGTCATATACTCAACAAGGCAAGCGAAGCTAGGACGGTAGCGTTTGATATATCCAAAGCATTTGAAAAGCTCTGGCATAAAGGTGTTCTCATAAAAATTATTCATATGGTATTACTGGACGAATTTTTAATATAAGTATATCCCCCTAACCAAAATAAAGATTCAAGTTTTCGTCAATCTGACATAAATGCTTGTGTTCCCAAGGGATCAATCCTTGGACATTTATTGTTCCTGATTTTTATAAATTACCTCCCTGATGAGATTGCATCTGAGATGGGTATATTTGCTAACACACCAGGCCCTGCTTTCCTCATGTGGGTAAAACGGACGCGCACATATCCGAGACAATGGCTGATTCCTCAGAAAATGCCATCTAGTGTGTAGTGGAACAGAGTCATAAATGGGTGGTGATATTTCATGCTGACTAGACAAAGCTCCTTTCCTTTAACACTACAAGAAACTTCTTCAACCACTAGATACAATGACAGATATTATAATACTTTAGAGTCCAACGTTCAAACTCCGCGTCGAACATTAAAAAAATAATATGAATTGGAATATATACATAGAAGACATTGGCAAGTCTACTGCAAAGAAAGTGAACTCCCTCTACCGTGCAAGAACACACTTTCACCTTACACTATCCTATATTCTTACTAAGCCACCATCCGCTCACGCATGCCATATAGTTGTCATATCTGCGCTGGTGCACCATCCACTAGGTTGCCCCTCACAGACAAGGTCCAGAAAAGAGTAGACAACTTAATAGGTCTCTCCGGTTTCTGTCCCATCACCGCAGTGTTGCATCCTTGTGCTTGTTTTACAAGTACTTCAATGGAATGTGCTCCGATCCTCCTCGACGTAAATCCCTTCAACTAACCTGACAATCAGCTAAACCCTACTTATTCACTGTGCAGGTCCCCAGATGCCGGAGAGCCTTCTACTCCAATAGCTTATTTTCTCGTGCTACTTCTTTTTGGATATCCCTCCCTGATCCCTGTTTCCCGATTGTACCCTCATGCAGGAGTTTACAACTAATGTGAACAAGAATCTCGCTGAATAGATCCCAAATTAGGTGACCCCCAAAACCTTCACCCTAATTCTCAGTTGCGATTTACATTTACAGTTACAACTTGCATTGATTTGGGTGAACTGTATTAAAAAGAAATGGCAGTATTGTACACGCTCTGTTACACACTTATTCGAGAAAAATTGGGAGGGTAAGGATATCAGAATGTTAATCGACTTCTAAAGAGCATATATAACCATAAAGCAATACATATAAGGGAACACGATGGGAATAAAAATATCAAGTATAACAATTGAAAATGTAGAGCCTATGAAGAACTGAATTGATAAAAATTAAAAAAATAATTTTATTGAAAATAATTCATTTAAAACACCAATTTTAAAAAGTATTGTCTGTTAACATACCTTAATAAAATATTGAAAATATTCTAAATAAAAATAAAGTTCAATCTTTACACTAAATACTAGTAATTAAAAAAAATGAAATTAAAGAATAAAAATACCAACATTAAAAGGAAGACCTGTAAAAAGAAAAAAATTTAGAAATTCTAAATTTACTAAGTTAAATATATCTTATTTAAAAAAATATTTTAAAAGCAATTATCCATGAAGATGTTTTTTATAAGAAATTGAATAACTGCAACATAAAAATAAAGTCTTACATACATATTAAATGTAGGTAATTATTATAATAATTATGATGATGAAAGAAAATGATAATGGTAGTGTGCAAAAACTAATTTGTTTAACCACTAACCAAAATAAAGATCCAAGACTTACAATGCAGGTTAGAAGTAAATATAAGTAAAATAAAATATGATATATGAAAAATAAGAAAACTATTTTAGAATAATACATTTACTATAAATATGATTAATACAAACAGAGGTTCTAATAGATTTTGAATATTACAATGCAAGAAACTCACATAATTATATATATACGTATACAC
>OY744520.1:129719925-129749925 GCA_963556195.1 Sepiola atlantica | reverse complement strand
TCAATATGACCCTCGCATTGAATGTAAGTATTTCTTTCGTTCTCTTTGACGTTGGCCGAAACTTCATGTGGTAATCCGCGCGTGTCGCCGCTTGTATGCGTAGAAGGGTTAAATGTCAGCGCACTTGTCGAAATTGAGTGGCGATAACTTGAGTTTTCAGTGTCATATGTTCAGAAATAGAGGCATATTAATGTGTAAAAAAATGGGTTGAAGATTCGAAACGAGTGAACAGCGACAACAATAAAGAGGTATTGCAAGACATAAACACAAATACACACACACACACACACACATATATATATATATATATATATCTGTATATACTTACACACATACTTGTATACATGTTTGTTTGTACCTTAGTGTGTATACATACACATGCACAATACCATTATTCGTGCATTTTATGCAAAAATATTTAAACATTATGTGTATATATAATGAATATACACACATATTTATATTTATATATGCGTGCGTCAAAAATGTGTTTATTATATACGGAAGTGTAGATAAACACGTTACATACCTCGATATATATATATATATATATATATACATATATATATATATGTGTGTGTGTGTGGATGTGTGTGTGGGTGTCAATGAAAACGTTATTTACCTCAATGTATATATATATATATATGTATATATATATATATATACACACATCCCACACACACGCACACACACACACACACACACACACACACATATATATATATATATATATATATATATATATATATATATATATATATATATATATATCTGAGAGCATGTGCGGTTGTCTTGCTATGCGTATGTGGGTGTAGTCTATCAAATTGAGTTGTGGGTGTAATAGAGTTACAAATACGCGGATGTTCACCGACAATGCGAAGATGTGTGCACACTGTACAGCTACATATACTGATAGCTGATAATATATAAATATTTCTGAATCAACATATGTAAGTATATATGTATAAACATGTATATATATATATATATATATATATATATATATATATATATATATATATATATATATATATATATGGGTGTGTGTGGGTGCATACATGTGTGTGTGCGTTTTACGTATATTACATGTAATTAGACGGCATATATATAACATATTTTAAAAGTAATAACACACGTCACAGATCCACTATTACACTAGGTGTCAGGTTATATAATAATCGTTAGACGTTGCTTACTCTTGTTGCCTATTCTAAGAACCAAACCCACCAAAACCTGCGTAATGTTAAACATTCGAGGGTTGATTTATTCTTTAAGTATAATCTATGTTATATATTTTAGAGCACAATAATTGTAAAATAAATAATATTTACTTGCTATCAAAATTGTGAATTGTATGTTATATATATATACAGATACTTACACACACGTGTATATATATATATATATATATATATATATATATATATATATATATACAAGTATACATATATCTAAATATTTACATATATATATATATACATATATATGTATATATATATATATATATATGTATATATATATATATATATTAGTGTGCGCGTGTATGTATCTGTATAATTAAACATAGATCTGTATGTAAACATTTATATAATTGAGTATAAGTTATTCTTTATGCTTACACGTGCATAGACGCATATAGATACACATATATGAGCATATACATACACGCGCATATGTACATATACACACATACATACACATACACAAATGAATGTGTGTAAGCCTGCTTGTTTCAAAATAAATGAAAGCAATTTCGTACACTGTGAGAATGAAAACGGTAAAAAAACGCACATACGACGCAATCCTTAAGTGTCGTGTGTCGTGCTTCAGGAACGTTGCGTAGCATCATCAGTCTCTTCAAGTTTGAATCCAGTATGCATCATATTACGTTTAAGAAGTTCATAACACACGGGGAAACATCATTGAAAAGCGACACTCATACGCGTCGTATGTCTGTGTTTTTATTGTTTTCACTTTAACGCATATATTATAACGTTACATTTAATCTAGCATACATATTTAGAAGACATGAACACAACGAAAAGGGAAAGACATAATGAAAAGTTGTCGTAAAATGATCTCATGTACAGTTGGTGAAAGAGTTGCCAACTTGTAACTTCAGAGGCAAAATTTGCTTCCGTCAGAAATATAAACCAATATTACAATAATACAAAAAGTTTACAAGTTTTTAATAACTTATTTATTCATCATGCATTTAACACACACACGTAGACATACATATATATAGAGTATACATATATATAGAGTATACATATATAGGAGAGTTTAAATTACCTACTGGAGAGTTTGAATTACCAACTACAGATCATCCTAGAGTCTATTCGGCTTCTCTGTACAAACGTTTGTCAAAACAACCTGACACTCGGATAGTTCGCCATACAAATAAACACTGACCAAATATAAAAAATAACATTGTATCTGAAGCCCAAGTAAGATCAACTCGACACGGCTATAAACTGGCTCATACGATGCATCGTGCATTTTTTGTGAATAATGTTACTTCAGGAAACTAAACTTAGCCGAATAATATTATAATACTCCACCAGACTAGATGAATTCTTGTCCTAGAATCCGGTAAGATAAAGAGACCACAATAAATATATGACTATAATATAGTTTACTGGTTAATTGGGTCGGAGAAATGAATGTTTTTATCTTTTTTACTAACTCAACGTTTGAGAGACAAAAGAGAACATTAATAGCCTATTCGAATATATATGTATCTCATATAGAGATCAAGTGTAAGGGGCTTTGATTTGTTGATTTGTGAGAACTTCGACTGAAGTAAAATTAAATACATACGTAGTCGAGGTTTTATATCTCCTCAGAGCGAACTTCTTATTAAATTTCAATGATTGAATGGTTCTGAAAAGGTCGCACACACAAAATCAAACTCGACTTGTCGGTGTAACACACACGCTATATGTGTAGAAACTGTACAATTACAAATTTACTATCAATCACTGTTGAATGCAATACATATACCATGTACCTTGCAATGTGTCTAAAGCCACTGTATATAAATACATATATAAATATATATATATATATATATATATACATATATATATATGCATATATATGCACTCACACACACATATATATATATATATATATATATATATATATATATATATATATATATATATATATAAATATGAATATATATATATAGAGAGGGGGGGACAGAGGGGGGGGATAAAGAGCAACTATAAAGAGAGAGAGAGAGAACATCAAAGCGGTGTGCCTGAATTATTTATCAACAATTGTTTTAAAGAAACATAAGATAAGTTTGATATATTATTTTTCTTTTCGAGTGTATTTCCATCGATTATATGATGGAATTCTTTGCGTGTGTGTTGTGCCTTCTCGCAGGATGAATGCAATGATTAGCATATAGTATGAACAGATGAATGTTTTATATAACATGCAAATACGTAATGACTTAAACACAATTTAAAAAATGAATACAATTGCATCAATTCGTAGATACGTAATCCCCAAATTAGTGTACTATGTTTTTACTGTAAACACACACACACGTGTGTATATATATATATATATATATATATATATATATATATATATATATATATATATATATATATATATATATATGTTTGGGGGGGGGTCTTTTGTGTGTGCGTGTGAATGTGTATGTAGACATCGACAGTTCACCTCTCACTTCAGTCTAGCTAAATGTGAGGAGGTTTTCCGGCTGATATACGAAGCTCGGCACAAATATATACACACACATATATACACGTACATATACATATCCATGTGTATGGAAATATTTAATACAAAAGGATGTTTAGTATTTTCTGCGTGTAAGGTCTACTGCATTTATTAGACTGTTTTTTTATTTTGTGAAATTTTAATTTTCTAAATACCGAATATATATATATATATATATATACATATATATATATATACATATATATATTATATATATATATATATATATATATATATATATATATATATATATATATATATATATATATATATCAAAGTCTGAACTAGGCAGAAATACTTTGCATGTACAGATGACTCAATGCCCTTTCACGTATAGCCTTGTAATAATGTGTGTAATGATAGACTGCATCATGCATTATTGTAAATATGTATGTATATATATATATATATACAAATATATATATATATATATATATAATATTCTCCTGCAGTATTTACTACTGAACAAAAAAATAAATAAACATGCCTGCGTCTCTTATGTCTGTGTATGTGTGTAAATTAGGTGAAGTTGCACACACACATAACTATATGAGTATGTAGCTATAGTTCCTTAATTCACGTCTAGGTAAAAAGGTTATATATTAGTATATAGTTTATATGTTATTCTCTTTTACAGACAAGTAAATAGGGTGTGCAAAATATCAACTGGATTTCTCGAGCCAAGTGTTTATGATTGAATACACGTGACGGTAACATTTCGAATGTTGTATATCGATGCCGAATCAGAGCCATGTCGTTTAACAAATAAATGACGCAACACATATTTCGTCTTGATACTCTTTTCAAGTTGCCTTGAGCCATACTAACCCATCATAGTTCAATGTCGACGACTTCGATGAAGAAACGGGGCGAGTAGAACATGAGGAGTTATATTCTAGTATACTTTGGGGAAGATTGCACTACGTCACTTAATTGTACACTATTTGTACCTACAAAACATTGACCAGACACCTTTCTTAGTTTCGTGTTTTTTTCGCTTTTTTATTAGTTAATTTGTAAGAAAATGGATTTTCCAGGTAAAATGTAGTTATTACAATATCGTTGTGTCATTTAATTATTTATTAAAGCATCATTATCAACGTATGGCTAATTGTGTTAAGGTTATATTGTTTTAATCTCTATTTGAAAAATGATTGTACGTCAAAACTTTCTATTAGTTTAATTTACGAGGATTTTATGAGAATGTTTATGCTTGAAATCTCTATCTCTTCGGCAATTTAAATATTTCCAAAATTCTATTTGTTTTCAATTATTAAAACAAATTAAATTGTAAACTTGTTTCCAAAGAAACCGAAATTCATTCTGGTTTATGTGATTGCGTTATCAAATTATTTTTTAATATGACTGTTAAAATTTGTTTTCATTTTCTGCAGTTTGAATGTTTGATTTTAATCAATATTATTTCAATTGTAAACAAATAATAATAATTGAATGTGCAACCATTAAATTTATTTTACCTGAGAATTACACACACATAATTTATATAGATTACAGTAACTTCTTCCATTCAGGTGGGTATATGCAGTTGTCATTGGAAAATGAAAACGAATGATTCCTCATTTATTTTCCAAATGTTTCAAAATGAAATGAAAAAAGTATAAAAGAATTGATGTTGTCGCATATTTAATATATCTTATACGTATAAATACACATATATTTACATCTACATAAAGACATGCATGCACACATACACATGAGTATATAGTCACCATACTACACACATACAAGTGATATTAGCAACCAAGAAGGTAGAAGAGAGTGGACGCTTATGATATTTTCTTACACAGTTAGTTAAGGAGAAATGCGATGGTGAAAAGACAGTTACTTTTATATATCAGCCAATACTATATTATTCTACGAGTTTCAAATACCACCACACAATCCAACTTGGATTCAGTAGGATGTGGTGAGAGTTATGGCATCATGTTGTTACTTCCATCTTCTCTATACTTTTTTTTACATTCATAAAATTGTTATTTTCTCATTGAAAGTGTATTTATAAAAAGTATGAACACACACACACATACACGCACACACACACACACACACATATATATATATATATATATATATATATATATATATATATATGTATATATATATATATATATATATATATATATACATATAATGTAATCCAACAAAAGATATAAGAGTCAACTGATATCTTATAATTAGTGAAACATCCGGATAAAAACTGAAGCTCAATATACTGGGTAGAGCATTAATATCATAATACCAAAGTAAACAATAAAATAAGGTGCCATTCCAATTTTATTATAATTCAAAGTTCAAGCAAAGTATCTAAACGTCTTTAACTCATGATTTTCCAATATAATTCTTCTCCTCAGAGAACCATTACAGCAGTAATATTACTGCAAGTAATAAAATTACACTTTGAAAATACATATAACTATGTACACAAATACATAAAATTATATAGCATCAAATATATCAACCCAAAAACATACTTTTTTGTTAAATCTATATAATGCATCCAAGTCAAACAATTCAAAAACATATTGACGAAAGGTATCCAGGAGGTTGACTGAAGATTGTTCCAGGTAATGAGTGACAGTTCAAAAAACGAAAAATTGAAACGTTTAAAAAAATTGAAAAGTTATCCAGTCCTGAGATGCGTCCACAATCGAAGCAGTGCACTGTATTTTCAAAGTGTAATTTTATTACCTGCAGTAATATCACTGCCGTAATTGTCCTCTAGGGAGAAGAATTATCTTTGAAAACTCATGA
This sequence comes from Sepiola atlantica, assembly GCA_963556195.1. Classification (NCBI taxonomy): domain Eukaryota; kingdom Metazoa; phylum Mollusca; class Cephalopoda; order Sepiida; family Sepiolidae; genus Sepiola; species Sepiola atlantica. Next base: position 129,743,394 of record OY744520.1, on the reverse strand, counting down.
GTTAAGGACGTTTAGATACTTTGCTTGAACTTTGAATTATAATAAAATTTGAATAGCACCTTATTTTATTGTTTCATTTTGTATTATGATATATATATATACATATATATATATATATATATATATATATATATATATATATATATATGTGTGTGTGTGTGTCTGTGTGTGTGTGCACCAAATAAGACCAATAAAGCGTTAACCCTATATCCATGTATAACAACGTCTGACGAGTGTAGGAGCGTGCAAAAACAATGATAATTAAATAGTAAAAATGTTAAAATAGACATAATCTTTTGAAGTAATATTACGCTCTGTTTGAGAAAGCATCGATCACTGTATACTCTTTAATATATATATATATATATATATATATATATATATATATATATATATATATAAATATTAGACTAGATTAGATCTTATTTATCTAGTCGGATTTGAGATAATACACAAATGTACGAAATCTTTCACATTCATTATACTGTAACATCCGTATATATATACTACCGTCTCTCTCACACACTCTCTCTCTTTCTTCTATATGCATACACACACATTTGTATATATATATATATATATATATATATATATATATATATATATATATATATATATATATGTGTGTGTGTGTGTGTGTGTGTGTGTATATACACTTTTAATAAACAACTATTGCATTCCGAACAACACTAAAGGGCTGATAGAGAGAATAATTGCGTTGTGTATGGGTATGTATTCTTCCCAGACTTTTGTGGCTTGTACACTGTGATAAGTAAATTCGCTATTTACCATCAGCGATGATGCAAAGCTCTCCGTAAAATTTATTGAGCTCATTGAAGTGTTTATAGTTTTTATATAAACATTAAGATGATTATAAATGTTGAGTGTCGAACAATCAGTTGTTTTGATCTCGGGCGTAAACCGCTTGATCATCTAGCCCCACTGATGGGCTATGATGCAGCGAAGCAGTTTTTATGTTGATGGCTATATAAAGATATGTAAAAACTCAACAACCCCAGGTGATTGTAGTTATAAATGTATTGCACGCATGAATTGGTATGTTTACATGTGTGTGTAATGTCTGAAATCTACCTGAAAGTTGAACAGTTTTATGTGTCATCGATGCTTATTTTATACACTTAGTTTATTTTTTTTCTATGGATTTAATATGTAACTCCTGTTATCTCTGTACATGTTATAGTATTTGGATTAACAGTCGTCCCAAAACTAGGATTTGCATGCCAGAATCTCATATCCTACACGTTTATATCTGTACGTAGTAGAGTCTAACCAAATCATAGACAAAATCACACGGGTATATCTGTACATGTGGTAGAGTCTAACCAAATCACGAACCAAATCACAGACAAAATTACACGTTTATATCTGTACATGTGGTAGAGTCTGACTAAATCACCCGTTTATATCTGTACATGTGGTTGAGTATGACAAAATCACACGTTTATATCTGTACATGTGGTTGAGTCTGACCTAATCACACGTTTATATCTGTGCATGTAGTAGAGTCTGACCAAATCACACGTTTATATTTATACATGTGGTAGAGTCTGACGAAACCACATGTTTATACCTGTACATGTGGTAGAGTCTGCCCAAATTACACGTTTATATCTGCACATGTGGTAGAGTCTTACCAAATCACACGTTTATATATGTACATGTAGTAGAGTCTGACCAAATCACACGTTTATATCTGCACATCTGGTAGAGTCTGACAAAATCACACGTTTATATCTGTACATGTGGTAGAGTCTTACCAAATCACACGTTTATATCTGTACATGTGGTGAGGGCTGACCAAATCACAGACCGAATCACACGTTTATATCTGTACATGTGGTAGTCTGACCAAATCACAGACCAGATCACACGTTTATATCTGTACATGTGGTAGAGTCTGACCAAAGCACAGACCAAATCACACGTTTATATCTGTACATGTGGTAAAGTCTGACCACACCACAGACCAAATCACACGTTTATATCTGTACATGTGGTAGAGTCTGACCAAATCGCAGACCAAATACCACGTTTATATCTATACATGTAGTGGAGTCTTACCAAATTACAGACGAAATCTCACGTTTATATCCGTACATGTTGTAGAGTCTGACCAAATCACAAACCGAATCACACGTTTATATCAGTACATGTGGTAGAGTCTGACTAAATCCCAGACCAAATCACACGTTTATATTTGTACATGTGATAGAGTCTGACCAAATCACAGACAAAATCACACGCTTATATCTGTACATGTGGTTGAGTCTTACCAAATTACAGACCAAATCTCACGTTTATATCCGTACATGTGGTAGAGTCTGACCAAATCACAAACCTAATCACACGTTTATATCAGTACATGTGGTAGAGTCTGACCAAATCACACACCGAATCACACGTTTATATCAGTACATGTGGTAGAGTCTGACCAAATCAAAAACCGAATTAAACGTTTATATCTGTACATGTGGTAGAGTCTGACCAAATAACACACCGAATTAAACGTTTATATCAGTACATGTGGTAGAGTCTGACCAAATCACAAACCGAATTAAACGTTTATATCAGTACATGTGGTAGAGTCTGACCAAATCAAAAACCGAATTAAACGTTTATATCTGTACATGTGGTAGAGTCTGACCAAATAACACACCGAATTAAACGTTTATATCAGTACATGTGGTAGAGTCTGACCAAATCACAAACCGAATTAAACGTTTATATCAGTACATGTGGTGAGTCTGACCAAATCACAAACCGAATTAAACGTTTATATCAGTACATGTGGTAGAGTCTGACCAAATAACACACCGAATTAAACGTTTATATCAGTACATGTGGTAGAGTCTGACCAAATCACAAACCGAATTAAACGTTTATATCAGTACATGTGGTAGAGTCTGACCAAATCACAAACCGAATTAAACGTTTATATCAGTACATGTGGTAGAGTCTGACCAAATAACACACCGAATTAAACGTTTATATCAGTACATGTGGTAGAGTCTGACCAAATCACAAACCGAATTAAACGTTTATATCAGTACATGTGGTAGAGTCTGACCAAATCACAAACCGAATTAAACGTTTATATCCGTACATGTAGTAGAGTCTGACCGAATCACAAACCGAATCACACGTTTATATCAGTACATGTGGTTGAGTCTTACCAAATTACACACCAAATCACACGTTTATATCAGTACATGTGGTTGAGTCTTACCAAATTACACACCAAATCTCACGTATATATCCGTACATGTGGTAGAGTCTGACCAAATCACAAACCGAATCACACGTTTATATCAGTACATGTGGTAGAGTCTGACCAAATCACAAACCGAATTAAACGTTTATATCTGTACATGTGGTAGAGTCTGACCAAATCACAAACCGAATTAAACGTTTATATCAGTACATGTGGTAGAGTCTGACCAAATCACAAACCGAATTAAACGTTTATATCAGTACATGTGGTAGAGTCTGACCAAATCACAAACCGAATTAAACGTTTATATCTGTACATGTGGTAGAGTCTGACCAAATCACAAACCGAATTAAACGTTTATATCAGTACATGTGGTAGAGTCTGACCAAATCACAAACCGAATTAAACGTTTATATCAGTACATGTGGTAGAGTCTGACCAAATCACAAACCGAATTAAACGTTTATATCTGTACATGTGGTAGAGTCTGACCAAATCACAAACCGAATCACACGTTTATATCAGTACATGTGGTAGAGTCTGACCAAATCACAAACCGAATTAAACGTTTATATCTGTACATGTGGTAGAGTCTGACCAAATCACACTTAAAAAAACAATGCTCGCTCGCACGCAGACACATTTATACCAAATACACTGAAGAGTAAATATCTCAATTTTTTCATCAGTTTATGAACTTAATAAATATTTATTATTTGACTACAATCAGCGTTGGGTTCCCTACATCTTGTTTTCCGTATATACTTGTATAACACAATATATACTCAAACATGTATATTGAGTAATAATCTGTTTTCATTGATTTATTGGCTGTAATGTATAATTAATTGTACACCTTTTTATATTTCTATTTGACCAATCAATGTATTGCGTTGTCTTTCATATAACTATATGCTGAGCCAACCCCTTTCTTATGTTTCTTAATATCCTTATAGCCTGGAGATCTAATTAGCATGTTTGTACACATAACAGACGTGTATGTAAATTAGATGACACAATAATAAGTATATTTACCTCTATAATACTAAAAAAACATGATAACACTTGTATATTATAGTACTATTACTACTACTAAAAATAATAATAATGATAATGGTAATCATAATAATAATGATGATAATAATGATGATAATACTAATTATGATAATAATTATAATGATAATGATAGAGTAAATGAATTCACCATCTTGTCTTTTCTAGATTGATTTTTCCTTCACTGATCGAAATCAGAAAAGCTGACATGTATTATTAAAACAGATACCACATTTTACACTTAGCAAAAAAAGAAAATTGATCACGCATATATTTGTACAACACTAGGTTATCAACAGCTTTTTACCATCGGGACATACGTGGGAATTTTCTATTTAATTATTTTCGCAGACTGTTTTTAAGGATTTATTATAATACGTCAGTCATTTGAATTAATTAATCCGTAAAATAATAAATCTATTTTAAAACAATAATTTATGTATAGAACATACTTTACATATAATATTGAATCCATTTCTCATATAAAAAAAGCAATTCTAAAGATTAACTTCATGAAATAAAAACCTACTTACACCAAATAAATGAGATTAAATTATATACATCTGGATGCGTTGCTCTTTATAAAAAAGCAATACGAATATCTGTCCAAGAACGGGTAACATTAATTATTTAAATAGAACAGTGTGGCTTAAATTTGATGTCCCTTTACGAGCATAAAAATGTAGATATAATGAAATTAAACCTATGAATAGTTATTTCAATTTTGATCAAAATCCATAACACTAGTTTTCATTTAGAAAATGTCTAAAATTGAAGTTTTTAGCTGAAGTAGGTTTAAGAAGAAATTGTAATTCAAGAGAAAACTTGATTAATTTGTGTCTAATTACCATGGATAAAAGTCAATGCATATCTGATATATTTTAATTTTAAATTAGGAATTTGTGTCGATATTCCCCCTAAATTCTATTTGAAATACTTTAAATAAACTTACATGTAAGGATTATTTATGAATTTATATATAATACCTATTCTAAAACTGTCTCAAGAATTGGAGTTATCTGAATTTTAAGGAAGAGCTCTCAACGTGTTTTACCCCCTTTGCATAAAAGAAAATTTAAAAAAATATATCTCATATTTGAATTACTTATTAGCTTTGATAACACCTTTATAGTGATCGCTTAATCTGTTTACGAGTGAATCTTGTGCACAAATATATTTATACATATAAACATGTCAAACATAATAACGATATATATATATATATATATATATATATATATATATATAGTGTGTGCAGGTTCGAATAATTTAGATGGGAATCCGACTAAGAGGGACCAATGTACATTTAAACAGAGCATGCGTAAATTTTAATGAGGAAATAACTGCACACACATTCAGGTTGTACGCATTATAGCTCATTTACACCTAGATCGGTCTCATCAGATGCAAAACCAAGCAGACTTAGAACATGAATGATGAGAAAATGTTACCACTGTTTCTAAAGTAAAGGAAAACAATCTAGTTCACCATTGACCGTTATAATGAAGAGAAACTGAGGGGATGGTAAAATGCCACGGTGACTAATTGTAATTTACTATGATGATAATAATACTCGGAAGCGGGAGCAAAGGCAAAGTATCAATTCCATTATTTTTGAAGAAATTGAATTCCATTTTAAATGTAGAAAGGGAATTCAAAATGTTCACTATTAAAAAAAATACTAGATATAATTATAAAAAATGTGATGAGTATGCTACAATGCGGATATTCGGATGAAATTTACGAGTATTAAAAGTTTAATTAATTACAAAAAGAACAATGTGGGGTATGATACAGTGCGGAGACTAGGATTACAATTACGAGTGACTACGATTAAAATTAGGATTAAAACTTAGTTGATTATAAAACTGAAAATGCCGTGTATGTTGCAGTACTGATATTAAAAGTGCGACGAACTTTACACAAAGTTTATTTACATATTAAAAAAAAGAATTTTGCCGGGAGTTTCTTATATATACGCAGACAATTTATTATTTCCGAATACTATTATTATTTTTATGATCCTAACTCCTACCATTAATATTTATATTTACAACAAATCAAAGAAATAGTCATTTTCTTAACGGACTAGTAATTTTAAATCTATGTCAGTGCATGCACTTGGCCATCAATTCGTCTCTTTTGCTTAACATTCTTGTTTCATTTTGAATCGTCAATGACGCTGTTTCTTTCCCCAAAGGTCTTTTCTTGGCAGTTTGTTTCTGGTTTCTCTGATTCCTGGGTCGCCCATTTTGACAGTGCCTCTTGCTGCGGTGATAAACTATTCTGTTTTCGGTTATGTATTTTTGCAATATTTGTGTGTGTCTTCTACACAGTTTCCTACATATATTAGCCCGCTTCCCCATTGCTTCCTTTGCACGTAGAGGCGATGAGTATCATCTTTGTTGTGTAGTGCATTATGCATATTCATTAGTTTCTTCGTCTTCTGGTCAAGATGTCTAATTTCTTCTTTTGTCTTGCCTATTAATGGTCCAGATAATATTATTAGATATACTGCCCTTTAACTAGATTACTACTATATAGTTTCGTGTCTAACAGTGTCCTTGTACTTATGAGGTATTCTTTTCCACTCTTCATTTATATAGTTTTGATCATGGCTGCTTCCAGAACTCACAAATATTTATAATTATCATGTTCGCTAACGCTGCCACATTTATTTACTGGTACCGAAATGCAAGATGGTTTACAGAAGCAATGAGGACATCAAAAACAAGTAGGAGTGTATATGGCTTTAGATCCATAGCAATTACAGAGTTAACATCTTCTTTTACCCATGAAACCAACTCCCTAACACAATTGGTGTGCAAAGCCGGAACGTCGACTCACTTCGATCTCCAACTCTTCTCTGATGTCTTTCCAGATACTCTCTCAACCGATGTCGTATTTCTGCAATTGTTTTAAATCAATTTTTCAAATCGACATACTTCATATTCAAAGCAATCAATTATTTACAATTTCCATATTAAGTTTCTAAATTGAAATAATCAAACCAATCACAGTCCAATTACTAACAAGATGCGTACTCACACCATCCATAACTTTTACATATAATAACACGCCAATCAATTTCATGTTCGTACGTACGTTATCACCTTTCACACACATTTTCCAAAATGACATCATTCGATCCGCAGTGATAGCGATTGCTGATTAATCTTTTTGTCGCTAAAGTAAAAAAAAAATACGACTTCACTCATTTTAAAATGAAACCTTCCAAAATTAAATCGTGTCATCCCATCGTCTAAAACAGTACACTTTTAAATAAATACATATCGAAAAGTGGAATGTGTTGTATTCATTTGAAAAATATTTTGCTTACACTAATGTTTACGGCAAGAAGACAAATAATGTTTATTGTTTTAAAATGAATTAAATTGCTGATTTTAAATAAAGATAGAAAGAAAGAATAGACGTATTCGTTCTATTTAATTAAATAATATTTAGGTGACAATGATGATATTTTAGCAGATGAAAAATACTCTGTATATTTATAGTATTGATCCTGGAGGACATCTATTATTTTAATGGAAATATTATTGTCACTAGTAACTTACACAGACTGATGTAGAAAGCAGCGTTGAATTTTCACGGGTTATGATACTTGTTATGTGTCTTTTTCGATAAGCCCGGGGTAATCCCGTTACACCAGTAAGCGATGCGTTATGAGGCATGCCATGTGCATTCAGGCGCAATTACTCTGGTTAGTCTCATAGACCTTCCTTCTACTCTTTCTTATTTTTCGTTGCTCTCTGTTCGATTACTTTATTATATCGTCCACGCAGTCTTCAATACTTATTCGATCTATCCCTCTTCTTTAATTTTACATAGAGTCGGTAATCATTAATGCGGGTAATGTCATCTCTTCTCCAATGCTTTTAGATCAGATCATGAAATGTCCACAATACTATGGGTAATGTCTAAGTATGTATTCTTTTAATTATAGTTTTACTCTATAATAATGATAATGAAAGTTCCAATTAACAATCGATGTCCAAATTATATTGTATACGAACAAATTAAATTAATGAATAGAAAGTTAGACAATACTAATAATCATCAACTTAATAATACCCACTATAAAAATCCATTCTATTGTAACAAAATGCATACGAACTTTTAATTAGATTAAAAAAGTTGTCAAAAATATTACACCCACACGTACACACGCGCACACACACCCATATATATATATATATATATATATATATATATATATATATATATATATATATATATATATATATATATATATAAATATTTATAAATATATATATATATTAATATATATATATATATTTATATATATATATATATATATATATATAATTATATATAGTTATATATATATATATATATATATATATCCCATCAAGTGTGACAACACAATACGATCCATTATTCATTATAAAAAACAAAAACAATCTAATCACGTGGTTCACAACAACTGATTGAAAACATATTAAACACAACCGACGTAATATATCAGTTTCAATGTCCTCTAAGAGAATGTATCTCCGACAATAATAATAAAACTTATTGTTATATTATGTCCACTACCACAACACTTACACGAAGGCTCGCCTTACATCAATCTGCCACTTGTTCAATATTGTAACCCTTAAAAAACAGGACTGTCCTTATTCTCACTTTAAAACATTTAATTAAAAAAAGCAACGCACGATCAATCATAATAATTACGTTGCTAACTACAAAGTGTCTAGCATAGTAATTAACATTAACTAGCCCTTAGATGTGATACACTTTTGTTTTAAATCCTTTTTAATGCTTGCATGCGCTGCACAAGTTAACACGTTTCGTATGACGCATCTTATCACCACATACTATTATTGTACAATACATAAATTACTGACCGTCATATATATATATATATATATATATATATATATATATATATATATATATATATATATATATATATATATATTTAAATACTAATGTGTTCTTATACCTACAGACGACGTCGTTTCTGGTGTTCTATCTTCATCAGTGCAAGGGTGGAGGTTGCTAGCGGTCGGACAGGCTCGAACGCAGTTAGCAGAGTGAGCCTAGATTCACGAGCCTAGCGTCTATTACCACACATATAATATATACAAATATATATATATATATATATATTTGTATATACAATATATGTATGTATCTATATATATATATATGCATATATATATATGTATATATAATATATATAACATATATGTATATAATATATATATGATAAATATAACATATATATGATAAATATAAAATATATATATTATATTTATCATATATATATATATTAATTTATCACATATATATATATATAAATAGATATATTATAATTATCATATTAATATGTATATATATTATTCATATATATTATATATATTATATGTATATATATAAATACATATATGTATATATATACATATATGTATATATATATATATATATATATATATATATATATATATATATATATATATATATATTAATGCAATAATGAAAGGAAGACGTGTTGAATCTTTCATAATTAAAAGATTTAGGGGATTTAGGGGATGAGAAAAAAATTGCCAGTCGACTAGTTTCGCCTACACTTTACAAGGCTGATATCGTGGGATGTAAACAAACAGAAAACCTTTTATATTTAAAATGAAATTAGCGTTATGTTATGAAAGGGAGAAAAAAACAAAAAGTTCGAATTTAGAATAAAATAAGCGTGATGTATATGGAATGGAGGTTGTGTCTTAGAGACTAATCACACTCAACCCCAAGAGACACTCCCTCTGTTTTTTTGTTTTTTTTCTCATCCCCTATATCCCCTAAATCTTTTAATTATTAAAGATTCAACACGTCTTTACTTCATTATTGCATTCATAAAGTGTTGTACCCCCCCCCCAAAAAAAATAATGAAATATATATACATATATATTTATGTTATCTTCGATAGTTTCCGTCATGTGTAGCGCTTGACGTATAAAAGAATTTTCAAGCTTGTCATTTTTAGAAACTTTGAGGATTTTCCGAAGATATTTCATCTCACACACAAACAATGCTCTGACTTCTTGCTGTCCAGCAGTCCATGTTGCCGATATATGGCTATTGGCAGAATTAGTGCTTTATACAATCGAACCTAGGCATGTCTCTAGAGATCCATATTCTGTTTCTTAAACGGTAAAACGCCTGCGACACCATCGATAACCTGTTCAAAACGTCTGAAGCGCAGTTGCGAAATAGACTGCCAAGAAACTTCAACTCTGCCACTTTTGAAATTAATTGATTGTCTATTCATCAACTTCTGGTTACATAATTGCACATTTAAGAGGATTAATCTTCTATCCCCATTTTTGGTAGGCTTTTTCAAGCTCCGAGGTTTACATTTTAAGTTTTTCAGAAATAGCAGATATTAGTGTGATATCATGTGCATATCTAACACAAATTGACATATTATCTTTCCATTAGAACTCTTTGTTCAACCCTGTTATATCCTTCATTACTTGTTCTAGAAATTTTTTTAATAAACTTGATGACATTATGCAGCTTTGTCTCACTCCAACCATCACTAGAAAATCAAAATAGTCAGTGAGTTGCTTTCCAGCATTAACTTCAGAGTTTGTGTCTTCCTATACGTGTTGTATAATAGCAATGTATTTTGAGTGAATTGCAATTTGGTACAATGTTTTCCAGAACGCCTCTCTCCATTATAGTCTTGAAAGCATCCTTCAAGTCAACAAAGTAAAAATGCAATCGAACTTGGTGTTTTCGTGTTTTCTCTATAATATGTATTGTTATAAATATGGCTGTAGTTTTGTTTTTTCTTAGTCTGAAGCCGATTTGCGACCGACCCGTTGATCCGTCGATTATGCGTTGCTCATAAAGATTTTACAAAATACTTTTCCAGGTCTTGCCAACAGCGAAATAGATTTGTAGTTTTCAGCTTTTAGCTCGTATTTTTTGGTGTATTTATTCATTAATAGTATATATATATATATATATATATATATATATATATGAATGAATACATACGAAACTTAGCACTTTTCCCGTAATCCCATCTCTTAAAAGTTAACTCAATTTCATGCGATAGAAACTCTTCTACTTTTATATACTGATTATGTCTATGTAATCATAGTCGTTAGCTTAACTTGCTTTAAAAAATAGCAATTTATTAATTAACTATTTCTTTTATTATATTTAACTTCGACGATTGTGTTGATACAAATATAACAAATAGTTATGTTTAACAATACTTTATTTCGTGGATAAACATTTACCAATAGTCTTCGAATGTTTTTCTAGTCTCTTCTTTAGGTAGAAACACCGTATTCTCAACAAGTTACGTTCTATTTCCAAATTGTAAGTTACGAACCCTTTCCCAGACAAATGTATTTCTTTTTATTTTCCTTTCTTACGGATGGTATTTAAAATATAAATAAATTTGCATTGAAATACCCAACACGTTTATTCTGTCTATGTATGTGAATCAATAGGGCAGTTTCAATTTCGTGTTTACAACGAAATTTTGAATAACATGTTTATTATTTAACAAGCTTGTTTCAAGTTTACTAAGTAACACACTTTACTAAGGGTGGCTTATCTTAAATGTTAAAGGGGAAAGTATATTGTACAAAAAAAAGTTGTCTATGAAATAAAAGAAATATTCGCGATCTTCTTTTTGAAATCTATTTCGTGATGTTATCATTTCTGCCTACCAACCTCGTGTTAGTAATCAACAGCTAGCAAATTCCCCTTGGATATAGAAACCAAAAACAAATAGAAAACTACATAACATCTTTAAAAAAACAACTCAACAAGCATAAAGCTGTATTTGGTCAAACTATAAAATAAAACCAGTCTGACAAATTACACTGGCCGTGTTTACGTGAAATTAAACGACGAGCGTAGATAAGGTGTTGTGTCTCAAACAACCCTTACCAGTGATTGGTCACGAGTAATATAACGTATATTCATGGAACTATCGGTGATAACTTCTGACAGTTAAATCTCTTCGCATATTTCCATGACAATTGCAGCTCAATTTACCTTCTCTCAATATATATTTAGTTTTCAGTTGTTGCTGCTAGAGGCCAATAGCTTTCTCTGAAATATCAGTTACAAGATTTCGAGTACTCTCCGTATTGTCCTAGTCGAGGTATAAATGGCTGTTTTCACCTTCGTCTTTCCATCCTCTCAGATACCTTACGACACCTTTATGTTTTACGAAATCGTGTTTATGACATTTCAACTTACCTGCGGTTGGTCGGTACCGCCTGTATGTGTTGGTTGCCTTCCGCACTTAAGCAGTTTACTTAATATTTCCAATTCGTACTATCATTTGAATGGTGGCAGTCATCGCTTTCATTTCATTTTCTCCTCGTTTTTTCATGTTTTTCGAAATTATTAATACTGCTTCTACAATACCAACCACAAGTGTATACGATACCTTGTCTAGTATTGTTCTACCTTTTCTAGTCCTTTTCTCCCTGAGATTATCAGGGATGGCTCTGCGCATTAGGAGAAATCGACTGAGACGTCTTAGTCTTTCTCTCTTAGCAAATCTTTCATCGTTCATACAGTAAGCCCATTGTTATTTCTGCTTCTCATAAAGTAGGTTATCTCTCTCCTGTTCAAAACACTTTATCACACCTGAGGCTATTCTCTATCTTTACAAATCTACTATCAGACCATGTATGGATTACTGTTGTCATATTTGGTCTGGTGGATCTCTGCTCCATTTGAGGGTTCTTGATCAGGTGTAGAAACGTATCTATCATTTGATTGCTCACACCCTTTCTTCTTCCCTGCACTCTCTTTCTCAAAGACGTGAATTCTTTTCTATGAATACTATTATGGCATGTGTTCGTAAGAATTATGTGATCTATTCGTTGCTTCCTTTGTTCCAGCTCGTTTGACTTGTTGGTCTTCCTGGTGACCGTTTTTCTCCTACGTATAGTTTTTGTCTTTTCAAGACTAAGCCCAATAGGCATCTCCTGTCTATGCGATAATCATATTTTGTTCCTGTTAGCTCCTTACATGAAGTTGCTTGTCCTTCTCTTGAGCGATTGCAATACAAACATTAGTATACGTCCACCTTCTTCTTACCAATATTATTTGGCATTAATAAGTAGTCCTCCGTAGCGTCTAAGTGACAACAAATATCCACAGTTCCCAGCACTTCCTGTTTCCGTAGGAAATCTGTTGCAAACTCTTTTGCTCTGTATCAACGATTTTTACTATTGGTTTCTCGCTGACAACAGCCGTAAACCTTCTTTGAAGTTAGAGCTGCAATAAGCCTCCCCAAAGTCCCAGCACTTTCTGCATCTTCCAGTAGGTGACAATGTGTACACTTCCTCCCCAGCCTTTCTATCACCCTTGACACTTTATGTTAATTTTGCAGTGAAAAATCCGAGTTTGATGCCAACACATGTGAGTGCGCATTGGGAGAGAAAGTTGCAGATTATGAATTTCTGACAAGTTCAGTTCCGTTGGATTCGTATATTCATTTCATATTCAGGTTCTATTTTTTTCTATCTTGCCAGCGATTGGTCGGCATCGAGTGGTTATATGGTTCCTCATTATTATTATTATTATTATTATTATTATTATTATTATTATTATTATTATTATTATTATTATTATTATTACTATTATTATTATTATTATCATTATTATTATTAGTAGTAGTAGTATCATCATCATCATCATCATCATCATCATCACCACCACCACCACCACCATCATCACCATCACCATCACCATCATCAGCATCAGCATCAGCATCACCATCATCATCATCATCATTATCATCATCATCATCATCATCATAATCCTCATCATCATCATCATCATCATCATCATCATCATCATCATCATCATCATCATCATTGTAGGTATTATGCTACATCGAGGTTCTTCGACTTCAACAAATCATAAATATGATCTATCATTAAGAAATATAGATCATATTTTGCTTCATATTAGATCCGGTAGTCCCTGACTGGCCCTCTTATTTTCCCCATTATTCTGAATTGATCTCGTTAAATAGCTTTTGCTATTATTTGGCAATTCATAAAAAAATCACTCTATTTTCAAATAAATATTAGTGGTTATTAGATTTATCGAGGAGAACTATTTGAAAAAAATTCAATTTTGTTTTTGTTTATTGTAAAATGATTGTATCTTGAAATTTCCAAAAAGAAAATGACTTGAAGAGATACGTGATAGGTTAGTTCCGATGCAGGTGAAATATGTTCAATGGCCGAGTCACGCAGCTGACCTAAATGCAATTAAACATTTATGGCGAACGGTTGCGATAATAATTGATGATTTGAAGGTCAATTCCAAAACAGAGAGAATAAATACTACAAAAAACGTTGCGAATATATTGTTTAAGTTTACCAAAAATGTTCGAGAGAAATACATTTAAAAATGTATCTACATACTTGCAGATTATTTTCTGTTTGTCTGAAGTAAACACTATACTATAACTTCTATTCATGTAGTAGTGTACCATTTCTAAACGATGAATTCAATGTTCTATTCTATTTTATACCAATTCATTATATTTAAAATGCACAATACAATGGTATGTGTAGTCTCTCTTTGTTTCGTTCCAAGTTTTTGCTTGCTCTTTATGGTAAAGTGTAGTATCTGTTCTGTTGTGATTTAATCATTTTCCAGGCACTACCCCCTCCTTGCAAACCAGAGAGGGTAAAATATAGTTGTTCGTTATGATACAATTCTCCCTGGCAGTGTTGTTTTTGGAATAAAGTGTAGTATTTGTTCTGCGGTTTTTATATCTCCCTCCCAGGTATTACCTCTCTCTTTTGACCAGGTTGTTTAGAATCGTGTGGAATTAATCGCTTCTTTTTTAGGAGAGAAGGATTGTGTAATATTTGTTTTGTGGTCAGGAGACAATTACTTCCTCTTTGGAGTGAGGGTAGCTCACGTCAACAAGAAATAATCACGATCGGCTGTTCATGAAGACACCTAGCATTTATATTATATATGTATACTAGCGGCTTAAGCAAAAATGCAGTTCGTGTTTGGAGAAAACAAATAAAATAAGTATCCTGAAATACGAACACGGTAATATATATATATATATATATATATATATATATATATATATATATATATATATATATATATATATATATATACATATATATATATGGCTAAAAAGTGTATACGTTTTGTTAGGAAGGAGGAATCCTAATATCAAGTCCAGAAATATACCGAGTGTCTGCAATTCATTTTCCACATTGATAATATCTGCGATTTTTCTGGTTGTCAAACGGACCTATGTTCAACTACGTCTCTCATATGATCATTGTCGATCATCTTTGGCGAGCCAGAGAGAAAAGCATTCTTCACTGAAAAATGCACTATTCGGAATCAAGCAAACCATTTCTGGCACACCTGTGCGGTAACATAATTTTCACCATACACATGCCATACCGTTACGAAAGCTAAAGATGTCGATAGTGCACAGCTTGATTTTCCATTTTAAAGCATGAATTACAAGCAAAATTCTAAGAACTCCTCTACTCGGAGGCTTATTACACAAAATAATTGCTAAATATGATATAAGATTTGATAAATAGGAATATTAACTGATCTGTAGTAGTCTGGAAATATGACATTCGACAACCCAATATATGCAGGAAGGTGTATAAGGAATACTAGTACATATTTTTAGGAGAAAGCCATTCAATACGTAATTTCGAGATATGAAGTAACTCGTTCAAATGTGCAAAATCCAACAGAAAAAAGAATGGTTTCTAATTGCAGAGACCATCAAAACGGATGAGGCAAGATCACTGATAGGGTAAGAAAAAGTCATACAAGAGAAAGAAGGAGGAAAAAGTAATTATTGCATTGATTAATGATGCCCTACTCAATGGTTAAATATGAAGTTTTGTTTAATTTAAAATACTTTGTGAGAACACTTCTAAAATGTTCTAGCTTAGTCTAATATGCTCTCTTATATTTCTCATTACCTTGTTCTGCCGCAAGGTGTTTTTGAAAACTTGATTAAATGTTAAATGGCAAAATCAGCCGTAAAACTTTCTTTCTTTATCACTTTTGTAAAATATTATCATTATTATTGTGTAATATTCCCTATTGTTTGAATTGTCTGTTTTATAGTTTGCTTTACAAGATTCGGCTGTTTAAACAGAGAGTGAGTGAACGAGGTAGAGGGAGTCATGGAAGTGAGAGTGATAGAAACGGTATAAATTCAAACAAAATACAGTGTAGGTGGATAGAAAACCTAATAGACTAGTATGTAATTAGAGATGGTGGACTTGATCAATAACTTGCAAATTACGAAAAATTTAAATAAGAAAATTACATATTTTATACTTTTGATTTAACTACATTTAAAACATAACTCAATTAGGCATATATAATGTGGAGAACAAAAGTTGATTGACTCCGCAGTAGTATAATATATATATATATATATATATATATATATATATATATATATATATATATATATATATATATATATATATTGTGTGTGTATGTAGGAAGCATTATTTAATTTAAGCAATCATTGTTAAGCATAACAGAATTCCACGCTTGATTATAAATTTTTACCTTTATTTTTCATGATTTGTTTTGTATCAAACTAAAAAAATATAATTTTACGTCTAATGTATGTTTACGATTGTTTTCGATTCTTCGTCGTATCATATTCAGGTGAAATACACAATTTAAAAATAAAACTAGACAAAAAGAAGGGAATTTCAAAAAGCGGTCGAGACCGCGCATGTGAAGTCAGTTAGAGGAAAAAGGAACACATTAATGCAGTTCCAGGAGAACCACTAACAATTTAAATTCTGAGATGCCAGAATTAGCATCACAAGATAAATTGTGTTACGTTAAGGATTTTTAAATGTTTTTTATTGGGTTCATACGTACCGTAATTAAGTGTAGGTCACTGTGTTTTTATAAAGATAGCTTCGAGTGTATTGATTTTTTCAACATGGTTTCAATAATAATAAAACTAACAACTAAATAAGTTTTACATCCACTGCTCCATCGACCCGCCTCACCATGCACCTTAAAAACTCTAGCTCAATTAACACACATTCATGTAATATAACGTCTCTCAACATCCGATTTAACACATATTTTAGTTAATAACTCGAAAATAATACATTCTCAAACCAATTTAACAAAGTTTTTTAAACAGATATTTTCAAAAAAGCTTATTCGCTTGATGTTCATATTTCATCATATTAACCCCTTATCAAATATATAAACGTGTTAACTAAAAGAATGTTCTCTTCATTTCACTTATATACCCCTTTTAAAAATCCAACCAAGTGATGTTGTATTATCTATGTATCAATCTAAATGTCTCTCGCTTTTACTCTATCCCTCTCTCTTGCTACATAGATATATCGATAGATTTCAAGTTACAGAACAGATTAAAATTATTCTCAGTAGTACCATATATACACATATTTACAGATGCATTAATAATAATTTATTCCTCATGTAGCTATCTGTATATGGCGTTTGAATAAATGTACGTGTGTGTTGATATACATATCTATATATATATAGTCTCGGAAGTTTCTCAACCATAAAAACTATATTAAAAAAAATATATATATATATATACATATATATATATATTTATATATGTATATATATATATATATAATCATTCAAAAATACTTCTCATTATAATTATCAACTGATCAATATATACAATTGTGATGTGCATGTATGTATATTGCTGTGCGACGACCACGTATAATTTATTTCATAAAACACACTGAATAATTTGCAAGTTTATCATTAACAAACTATCATATATATATATATATATATATATATATATATATATATATATATGCAAACACACACACATACATCTGTTTGTCCATCTATCTATCTCTTTACTGTTACTCTCTCTGCGTATACATATATATATATATATATATATATATATATATATATATATATATATATATATATATATATATATATATATATATTGTAGAGTTGTAATATAGGTACAGGCGTGTTATATTATTATATAGTTGCAATATGTATTAGATTATTATATTCATTTTCAGTGTTTCTCATTTAAATATGCAGATGTTCACGGGTGTTATCAGTGAACTTATTTATCTTGTGTCAATTAATATATATATATATATATATATATATATATATGTGTGTGTAAAAAGTTGACTTATCTGATATTAAGAGTGACATTAAAATAGCAACTCGTCTGACATATCGACACTTCATTCGGACACAACTTTTTTGTTATTAACTTTAACTATATTTTTGGCATTAATATAATTTATTCCGCTTCATTTATATATATATATATATATTTATGTTTGTGGATATGTATGTATGTATGTATGTATGTTTGTGCGTATATGTAATTTTTAATGCGAGAATTTATGGGTTACAAGAGGAATTGAAACCAAGGCAAAATGATTTTTCTGCTTATTTTTATTATTATTACGAATCTTTCCTGCCTTCAATGTAAGTTGCTGCTTGGGTCTGTATAACATAGCATTAAATGTAGAACGGTGGGCAAGTGAATAACGACACGGACTGACGACCTGAGCGTGGCAAGTTGATATCCAATCAGTTCCTGAGTATCACTCACACTTAGAGATGTTGGCAATTATTACGTTGTTCTTCCTGCAAGAATTCCTAACACAAAATCAATCCAGTACACAAAGTTGTACAAGCTTGATTCACACATAACTTACTTCATGGTAAAATCGTCTCCTATAAATCATATCTCGATATATACTACACATAGGTCTTCATAAAAATCCCATAAAAATCTTGTATATCATTAAATTAGAAGGTTTATTATACTGTTAAGGTGTTCCATATCGCTCACTCGTTGCACATTCAAAGCTTCATCACTTATTCAGATTTGAATTAAATTTGATTCGTTTTTTGCACTTTGTATCACTTATGAAGCTACATTTTGACATAAAACTAATAACATTTGGTTCAGTAGAAAAAAAAGATACATGAAAATATGAAAGGCAAAAAAGGAGAGTAATGCCCCTGATTATATTCAACCTTATTTTTCTTTGATATTTTAAAAGTAATTTATATTTTTCTTTTTCTCATCTGATTAATAAGATTCATGGTGTTGGTCGCATTCTACAACAATGTAATGGTGTTCTATTCTACAAAGATGTGTACTTTAAAAGATGTAAGGTAAAACGTCATGAAAAGACAATGCACTAATACTTCTGATCATGTTCAAATCAATTTATCCTTTCTATTTTGAAAGAGCACTCTATATTATTTCACCTTAAATTATAGAAACATGCGACAGAAATTCAATATTGAAAACCGCATACAATAATATTTACAAGAAAAAAAGTAGAAAAATTCGTGAAAACAATTTTGGGCTAATAAATTGATTTCAATGTAAAAACAATTAAAACAATTATAAAGATAATAACCGGTAAATTACCGAATAACAAAATAGAATTATTGCATTCCTAATCCATTTCATTACTACATTACGATCAGCGGTGGATAGTAGCAAAGATAAGTGTCGTTGCTGCTTCAGAAAAGTTTTACCCATTGGTTTAATATTGTGTAAAACCAAAACAAACATATAAAAAAGTATTAATAAATTATACATAAACCTGCCATCAGGTTTTTTATTTAACTAATTCGACTCAGAATATGAGACGAGGTAAATAAAAGATAGATATATTATTTCAATTTATTTTCTTTTGATCTTTACACATTTTTTGTTTTCAAATAAAAAAATAACTTTATTTGTTTGGGTTTTTTTTTAGACGTTTGCTTTTAAATTCGATTATAACAGTAGTATTGTAGATTAACACCCCCGTCACCCCCCAAGTAAGATTTTACTTTCAGTAAGCGATTACATGTGAACGCTCTATAAAATTCCAATAAAATAAAATTATCAGTTTTGAATTTAAAGAGAGGGGATAAGTTTCACATATACATTTTGCGTAAAATGACCCCCGATTTCCGGCCATTTATTAGGACAGTTAACCAGTTTTCTTGTTATATGAAAGTAATTCTGTGCATTTTTAGGGGGAAGGCTACCCTTTTCAGTGATTATGTGTGGTTTTAAAACGATGCCGCTCGGACTTAGGGTTAATGGTTAGAAATTAATTTGATTGTCTTAAAAAGTTAGAATGGTCAGAAAATGTGGTACTATTATACGTTTAATTTATATTCAAAACTGATCAGTCACTTAAAATTCTAAAATTGCAATTTTTACGCGATTTTTTTGTTAGAATGTTCACAGGTAATCGCATCAAAAAGTGGGATTTATTTTATTTTTTTTTGGGGGGGGGGGAGCTGAAGATATCAATCTACAAATTTACCGATTTTACTCTTTAATAATAAAAAAATATAAAAAATGTAATAAATACATGATTTATTGTTGTTTTATTTTGATTATTCGGACTATTATTATCATCGTGGTTTTTATTTTTATAACGTTTCGGCCGATATAACTTCGATTTTCTTAAGGTACAATATATTTTCGAATTTGTGAACTACAGCCAAAGATTCGAACTTGAGACACTTGACGGAAATTGTAACCAAACCCTTTTATTTAATCCACGACCCGGTAGAAGTTCTAATTAATAAAGTATTATGTTATTCTTTGTTATTGTTATTTGTGATTGAACTTTCAACCCTTAGCAGACACTCCCTTAGAGCTGATTGTAAATATACCCTTCATACGAGGGTTGAATGTTTAATCCGTACTACAGGCGATAATAGTTGAGAACAACATGATAATGAATTAAAACTTCTACCTAGTTATGGGTGACG
Organism: Sepiola atlantica; assembly: GCA_963556195.1. Taxonomy (NCBI): domain Eukaryota; kingdom Metazoa; phylum Mollusca; class Cephalopoda; order Sepiida; family Sepiolidae; genus Sepiola; species Sepiola atlantica. Next base: position 129,722,255 of record OY744520.1, on the reverse strand, counting down.
GAACGAGAACAATCTACCCTCGTGAATTAAGTACACGGTTCAGTTTGAAATTTCATATAGGTTCCTGAGGTCGACACAAAGATTCCCAAGTTTGAAAATATGCACCTAAAGAAAGCCGAAGGTTACATCTGTCGAAACGTTGTGAAAATAATGACCAATCAGAGAATTGGAATCCGAATAATACAAATTATCAATCCTCATCTGAAAATATAACGAAACATTTCTATATTGTTCAAACATTTGTTAATTAACAAATTGTTAAATCATATTTTTGTCATTGTAATAAAATGAAAATGTAATTATTTATGCGTGAGAGATGGTGTCAAAGAGATGTATTTTTTTTGCATGGCCTTCGTCTTTATTTTATATACGGCTAAACTTAGTGATCTTTCGCCAACTAATAATATTATTCTATGGTAACACAAAGTTTCCATTTTTCATCTTGATTTTCTCACAGAGTGGACATTTTTAGCAGGATAAGTCCCTGCATTCTACACTTTGGCACATTCAATACTATGGTAGACAGTATATAAACACAGCACACACAGTGCCCAAAGAAAACACTGCATTTCACGAGAATATCAAGAATAGGAACTTGTTGCTGTGGGGGCGACAGTTCTCCGCTGACTTTGTGCCGATGGCCTTACTCGCGCATTCGCACAAGAAGCACAGACCAAATAGGAGTAATTGTGAATCTCACAGCTCTATTTCTTGATGCCTACCGACATTAAACTTACGAATTGCACACGTAAAAAGTAAGAATTAATGAACAACGAACGTATTATTTGTAATTTTATCGATAATATTGAGCAGAGAAAACTTGAGTCGCTGCAATGCTACAGTTCCTATTCACGAGCTGCCACTGATTACGATACACAAATATAGTTTAAAAATAAACACACATAATACATCTGTACAACATGGCGAAGATAATGAAAACATCGCAAGGTATTATTCCACGTTTTCAAATGACTATTTCAAACTAAGGGTTATTTACTCCCTTCTATCCTTATTAGTTCCTCTTTCATTACAGAAATTACGAAAGAGAGGATGTTCTTTCTTTCTCCAATCCATACACATAATGACTCCATAATATTGCACGTTAGCACATGGGATACTACTCATGTAATGCCAAATTATCAGGGTAGTGTTTCAACGTCGTTTTAGTTAATTACAAACTACTAATTACAAACGACTTCATGACCGATTTTAACACATTATATGGGATATTTGGTCAGTTAAATAAAGACTCATGAAAATAAGCAATACACATTTTCATACTCAAAACCTTATTCAGAGCAGCTGATAATTCAGCGTAATTTCTGAGAGGAAATTAATGATTTCGTTTTTTCCGATTTCGAAGAATTTATATTCGTAAAATTAAAGATTATGCGATTACTTATTAACATTCAAAATATGTCTGAGGACTGAAATACAATTTATTTAAATACATTTACAGTAGATCTTGACGAGCACACCGTCATAGTTTACCCCCTTAAATGTGTTGCCACTACTGCAGTTTAGCAATTCAAGCGCATTTATTTGTTTTCATTTTTGAACTATTACATTCGCGACAGGAGAAAATTATCACGGACTTTTCAATATGACTGAGGTTAAATAATAGCCCATCGTCAATAACATCTCAGGAATAGTACTGTTTCTTTGGTTTAAGAGCAAAGACAAACTCGTTGTGTTACATATTATTCCAGTCACGTACATTTATGTTTCATTAGTTAAATTTAGTTAAAAATGACTTACCACTATCTCTAAGTCCGACTCGCAACACCCTCGCACTCAGAGTTATTAGTGGAGTAGTTACATTCATGTGTAGTTTGGTTAACAGAATATACAATGGAATACAAGCATTTTTTCCTCATTTTATTTTAATGTAAAAAAAAACTTCCATAAATACACCACGGCATTGAAATACTATAGTAACATACGCTTAGTTAACACACACATACACACCTCAATCATCAAACTATATAAACTATAAATGGTTCGGAAGGGTATGCTCATTTAAATGTAATTAATATAGAAACTTATTCCCCACTCAAATCGCTGAACAAATTATTTTTTCGAAATTCTTTTAGAGCTGATATTTGGTCACAGTTTACTCATTCTTTCAAATGCCCCTACCCCCGGGCAACGTCGGCTCACGGGTCCGGCTAGTGAATAATAATACAATACAATTGATAAAATGGAAACACTGCCACACCTATTTCTTAACACTTGGATATTTTGGTGGCAAAATTGTATTCTTCTTTAATTTAAGTCTGGATTTTAAGCATTTCCATTAGATAACAATATTTCGGCATATTTTTATATTT
>OY744520.1:129584925-129709925 GCA_963556195.1 Sepiola atlantica | reverse complement strand
CATGCTTTAAAATCATTGACAGCTAAATTAATTTTAAATAAATAAAAAGAACCCACCTGTATTTATGATATCTTGTTTTACTTAATAAAATTCATTTTGCAATGTTCATGGTTCATTGCCATCAGAAATGTTTCAATTTACTCTTTGCTGATAGATGGATTGCATTTTTTAACAGTAGTCTAGTACCGTACCTATAAACCCTGATACAAGCGTATCATTCTGCATGTTAAAAGAGACGATCAACTTTAATTATACAGGGTGGTCGCTACAAATTGGGAAATTTGAGGTTGTAAATTCTATTGTTTAAATTTTCTTTTGTTTACATTTCATTTTGTCTGGCTTATTAATTTATTCGATTTGCACGGACGACATTTTGAGCAATATCATAAAATTAGTATATTAAAAAAATAATAACAGTTTTTTTTGTAAAAAAATAATGTTTGAAATATGTCTTACTTTTCTAGCAACTACTCTGTATAACAAAACGGATGGTAGTAACTCTCTAGATCCAAGACTCCCGTTATATAATGTGTGTTTAAAGTAATGGCACTGAGATACATATACCAAGCATTAAAGTAAAGTTAATTTCATGTTTAACACATCGCTCAATAAGCGATAATAAACCAAACACTTTTAGGCAAAATTCGACTTTGTTCCTCAACATTTCTGTATCTTTTACTTCAAAATACACCTCAGTTCCCGATATTACTTCTTCATTAGAACTAAAATCTTTCCATAGAGCATCATGTTGAAGTTTGAAAACAGCCAGTAGACGTTTGTTGTCAGATTCTGAAAATAGCGTGTGTGCGGAAGGAATTCGAAGTACAATTCATGTCGCTGTGCCATCGTTGCCATCGACTTGTGACATGAAGCCGGATCGTGTTGAAAGAGAACTTATTTCTTGTACATTTGTGGCCGTTCTCTTGACTATTTCCTCATAAAACGCACCAATAATGCCATATAGTATTTGCTATTCATTGTGCTTTCTTATTCAAGGTAGTCATTGAACACCATGATTAGCTTGCGCATTCTAAACTATAAAAAGCGAAAGCTTGCCTGTTGATATTTGGTCATTGTTTGCTTTGGTCGGTTTTCACCTGCTGTTGTCAGCTCACATGTCGATCCATGTTTCGTCCATGGTAACATATTGACGCAAAACGTATTTTCGTGCATTGAAATAGTTGAAAACAACGACATGAATCGTCGATGCATTGTGGTTTTTGATCGGTTGTAAGCAAATGCGGCACTCACTTTCAAACAGCATTCTTAATAACAAATGTTACTGCAAATTGGTCAATACGCTGCATTTTGATACCTTCTCCTCTTCTCTTTCTTCATGCCACTTCAATGTACGATCGAGCAAAACAAATGTTGACTTATTTTTAGGTTTTCCATAAAACTGCTGAACTTGGGTGACCTGAGCGTTCAGTATCCTTTGTACTCATCCGACCGCGGTTCAAAACAGCATACCACCTCTTAACGGTTCTTGTTAATCGTGTTGTTTCATCATAATTCAATGATTTATCAACACATGAAATTGAAATTTCCCATTCTTTTGAAAGTCGCCAAAATACCTTGACTTTTATAACTGTAACTTATAAACTTGTAATTCGATTTTTACAAGTGCCATGTTAATACTTAATAATAATCATATAAATCTGTTTGTTGTTGCGACATCTATATGAACTTATTGAGTGATGTGGTATCGGCTTATTTCCTAATTTCTCACTTCATTGAAATTTGAAAGAAAAAAACACAAAATTATATTAAAATCGCTACCTCATACTTCTCAACTACGTCCAGTCTTTTTGTATAAATAAAAATAAAGAATTAGATATTAATAAAAAATACATTTATTGATTAAAAGCATCTTTAATATCATGCAAATGAGCCATTACGTTCAGTATATAAAATAAACCTATATATTCCAAATATATTTTAAATAGGTAAATCTACACTGAGTTTTGTATAGGTTCGAGCAACATACTCAAAATACAAAATGCGTTACACAATTAACGAGAAATTAAACGTTTATTTATTTGTTCCAAAATAGGAAGTGTGTTCGAAAAGCGTCGATGTTGATGATGCATTAGTCAAAGACAATGATTTTTTTTTTTCAAAATACTAATGCTGTTTAAAAATAACGCGATTGAGAACGCATTTATCGAGAAGGAATTGATTTTCTTTTTTTTTTCTTCAAAATATAAAGTGTGTTAAAATGCGATTATACTGGGAATATTTTTACCACGTAATACATTAAAAGCATAATTTATATTTTAAAAATATAGTTGCGTGCATTGAGTAACGTATTTTAGAGTGTATTAACTTAAGTCAGGAATTTGACAGTGGAAACTATTGCACTTCAGAAGACTTTGTTGCTGCTCTATTTGTATTGTCCTTTCTGTTGCATTTAGTTTAACTGTGCATATATGCAACACACACCTATTCACTTTTCTATATTTGTATGCATGCCCTGTGATAGCGCCGGCAATTACGACTTGTAAATAAGATAATAATCATTCTTAAGCTCTATGACTTTACTTATCACCAGCCAAACAATCACCTAAGGTGATCTATCACTGTATACATTTAGTACCCTGAATCGATTGTAAATTAAAATGGATAGACTTTTAAAACAATTACATGAAATGTACGTATTCATTCAATTAAAAGGAAATGAACAAAAGTTCATGAATAACGGCCAGTGCTGTACACTGTACATTTGTTTCTGTATTTAGTGTTTTCCTGTTCGACTTTTTAAACGTAATTTATCTTGTTGTATTTTTTCTGTTTGTTTATTTATTTATTTACGCAACTCACTTGCTCTCCTGCTCCGACGTTGTTACTGCTACACTTATGCTACTCCAACTGCTTCCGTCTTTTATCGGCACATCGTCTCAGTCACCTTTCCTCCCACGATACAACATTTTCTGATGTACAAAAAAACAAGTAGAATTTTGATATCATATAAAAGTGAAGAATGATAATATATTGTGACAACCAGAGATATTGCAATCCAGACAGTGGTGGAGACGATGAGTGTATTTATATATATTCCCATTGTTATCAGTGTGGTAAAAGTTTACAAAAAGTGCAAACAGATTCGAACATGACAAACTCATAGTGCAAATTTAAATGATAAATCATACATTCAATATTGTTTTCCTGCTAGCTTAGTTGTAAAAAACTTTATCAAGCGAGACTGTCTTATAGTCTTTTTTTTATAATTCACTTTGATGGTATAAACCCCGAGGAGTCGAATATATATATATATATATATATATATATATATATATATATATATATATATATATATATATATATATATGTGTGTGTGTGTGTGTGTGTGTGTGTATAAGTGCTGGAGATTAAACTTGCATTTTCTGAATGTTAAAGTCAGCGCTAACGCAGGACGCCGGTCATTATTGGAAAACCAAAATTGATTATATTTCCATCCGAATCTCAATTTTCGAATAACTTTTATTTATTTAATGAATTATATGACGACAAATCGATAACTGTTGCATCATTTTTAGGTTAACTTGACATTTTAATACATCATAGGTCAGACAAACTATGGTTTAAATGAATTCAGTTTTGTGTAGTCTTGAGCAAATAGAACAACTAATAATAATACTGACAATATTTAAGATAATAATCTGAGAATTTTTTAAAGAACAATATAACATGATTACATTATTTTCGTCCTTTTGACTATAGACAGTTTATATATTGTTCTATTATGCATAACGTATCGATCCTAGGTTTCTAGGCCTTTTACGGGCACCTTTTCTCAAAGTTCTTAATAATTAAGGAATTTCTAATGAAGTTACAGCAAAAAAACACAAAGAACAACACTGGAATGTTATGAAACACAAAAGTTAGCACATGTTTCCTGCAATACAAACATATTACTAATGATAACAACAAATATATCACAATTAAAATTTACAAGATACGATATGAGTATAGGTAAATAATCATTTAAGATATACACCGGCTAGATCACAGATAGCAGGAAATAACTATCCGACTAGACACACACAAGTAGATAACGACGTTGATGAAGATTCATACTAGTGTGTCATAGTAGATGTCATGTTTTCAACTCGATACAGTATTTGTAAAATACAGGCAACGCGAAGAGAACACAATCTATTATAATTAATTAAGCACGGTATTAATTAATATTGTTAATGAGAAAGTCATCTTTGGTGGAGTCCTGCCCTTTCAGGGATACCTTGTTATAATTGTGCTAGAAACAGTGATAAACGTCACATTTGTTATGGAAGTGTAGTGGTTAAATAAATTAGACTGTGATTGGCGTGTCGTGTTAGAATAATGTTCGTTTGATGAGATGATTTTCACTTTCATTTCTAATATGTGTGAATGTGTATGCTGCTTCTAATATGCAAGACTGAATTGTATTTTTTTCTAGAGGAGGCCTTCCTGAATCTTCCCGTATTATAAACTCTAAAACAGATACACAACGTATCATGCATTTTGGAATATATAAGGTATGGATTATTATGAATTTTGGAACAAATATATAAATATATATCCCAAAATTCACTGTGAGTAACATGGACACATTATTTTTTTGTAAATGTTAAGATTTAGCAACTGCATATATTAAGTTTTTTAGTAAATTTTTGAAAATGTTTTTTTATATTTTTATTAACTCCTAATTATGAAATTTGGAAACAATATTCTCGGCGACCCACTAAATAACATGGGCAGATATTTTTTGTAAGCTTTGGTTTTAAAATAAGTTAAATACAAAAAGTTAATAGAGAAGCAATTGCCATAGATCAACATTTTAGAAATATTAGACAAAACATTTTTAAAAGGATCGGTACGCAATCATCACTAATATGCATATTTTGGGTAACATCATATAATATTGAACTCATCATTATCAATTATGGATGGTCTAACTTACTTGGTGTGTAATGTAGGCATATTATTTTTTACAAAATATTACAATTTAACGTAACATACACATACAGAAAAAAACCTTCCAAATGTACTGCGTATACCTGTACTGGGACGGGTATTCAACTAATATATATATATATATATATATATATATATATAGAGAGAGAGAGAGAGAGAGAGAGAGGGGAGAGAGAGTTGATAGTTGTCTCGGTGTTGCTAGCTAGATATGTGTCTCGAACTAAAACTCAGTGTTTTTGTTTTCTACGTTTCGTCGTCGAGCTTCCCTCTGCTTGACCATTGTCACACGCCATGATGCAGGTAAATAGAATAGTTTATAGTAAACTAAGAAAATAGCAGGTTAGGACAGGTGAAAACGATGTTCTGAAAATAAATGTTTTGCACTAGTTTTATGCTGTCTTATGCAGATTATAATACACATAGTGATACTTAAACTTCATTGCATAGTTTTTACTGGAGAACATTTAAGGTTTCAGCTTAAGGGGACTTAAACATAATTAAACATTTAATTTTTCTTTCATAATAAATTAGATTTCATGAAAAACTGAAATATTATCATTTTAGAATGGGAGGCTGTGCCTATATTATGCCTCAAAAGTTCCCTATAAAATACTCAAAACTAACTGAACGTAGACAATATTTATCAATGTATATATCATACCCATTGATCACGTATTAGAACAATCGAAGTTATTAGAACAATCGAAGTTATTAGAACTTTCACAACAGGTTTAAATCTACAGACCTTTTCATGAAACAAAATTAAACTAGACAGCGCTGTTTTGAAATTCAGAACGAGTGAGTACTTATTTTAGGAGTGAATAGTGCACACGCTAATATATAACTATATAAACTGACCTAAGTTCATATATATATATATATATATATTTATTTATATATATGTATGTATGCTATAATATGCTACATATATATATATATATATATATATATATATATATATATATATATATATATGTATATATATATATATATATGCCATCGAATTTTTACATGTAAACACTCGCCGCTTTCAGTGTAAACATCACTTAATTTCTTCGATATCATGCGATAATCTCTTCTGTCCTAATGGGACTAGGTGAACGCCTACAGATTCGACATGACATATGGTATCGTTTTTTTCCCTGCGCTGATGAGAGCCATAAGTTCGAAACGACGTCGTACCATAGTTGAAACTATTTTTTTTTAAATAATCTAATATCCTATATATATATATATATATATATATATATATATATACGTGTTTTACTTACTTTCAGACGGCATCTTTAAGTGTTCCATTGTCCTATCATATATATTTCAGTACATGTTCTTCTTTTATCATATGAAAATATATCAAGCGAATCTTGCAAGAAGCTGAAATACTTATAAATCGATAGAGTAATCTATCACAAACTCACACATCTTTTAAAGTAAATAACTTGGTCGACTATGTGGTTCGTACCTTACTACACTTCCCAAAACGAACGAGAGTTTTAGAGCAACGCAAATAACTATCAAGTGCAGAAAGATATTGTAGAAGTTAATTAAAACATAAAAACCAGCCTCGGATTGAACCAAATATGTGTTGAACCAAGACGCATTAAACCGAAGATGTGTTGAACCAATGCGATCAAGTGTCATTTCTTTTTTATTCTGTTATTAACAGGAAGCAGCAAAAAGCACAATGGACTTGAAAGTGAAACAGAAAATTCAAGAAGTTAATGAAGCGATGCAAACCTTGAGAAAACTGAAAGAAAAAAAAGCAGTTAAAGTGAAAATACAGATAAAAGAAGCAAGAGAGAAGCTGATATCAAAGAATAAAGAACAAGACAAAGAATAATCGAAAAAAGGAAAAGACGTTACAAATATCTTTTTTTTAAATAGCGGGAAAAAGGTTCGAAAGCTGACGCCTCAAGCGTTGATCGCGCATGCGTAAGGAGTCAATGCTTTAAGCTGTTCCGTTTAAGTAAGGCCAGAACATCGATGTCACAATTGAAGTCGGAGAGAGAAAAAATCGAATATCGAAATTATCGATCTCTTCTGATCCCTCCCGAGCAGACAGATCGTTTCGTGAAGCTTTTCTGTCTGTCGTTTCAGTAACATAGTAGTTATGAAACAAAGCGCGAGATGAAAAATAAAACCGGAATATTAAGAAGGTAAGTTCTTAACAGTAGAATCTTCATTATACAGTAGACTCACTTATCGAGGCAATATATATATATATATATATATATATATATATATATATATATATATATATATATATATATATATATATATATATATATAAAAATTAGTTTAAATACCAACTACAATACGGGTTAAAAAAGTATGGAGAAAAAGTGTGGACTTAATTGTTCAACTCGGGTATGTTAAAGTAATCTATTTACTCAATATAGTTTAGATTTTAAGTCACTCAGAAAAAAATAAATATTTCAATCTTAAAATGTTAAGTTATTTTCTTTTGTGGACCCCTGATAACTGTTGATATTGCTAAAAAGAACTAACCTTTTCGGAATAATAATATATCGGTATACAACAAGGATGTTTAACCTTTCATTAAAAATCTAAAATATTTGAAATTTCAAAATGAGATGTTACGATGGGTTCTTAGAGGACACACTCGCTCATGTATGTAAGAATTCTGAGACTATTTAAAAGTGTCAGAAATTGCATGTATCTCGAAAATATTAAAGTGGTGATAGGATTATTTATATTATTATAATTATTATTATTATTGTTATTATTATTATCATATATGTCATAGTAGTAGTGGTAGTAGTCTTTTAATGTTACATTTTATGACACATCCGAAAACTGAAATGTTGCTGTGCAAAGTTTACTGCAATCTCCCTTTTAGATAAATGTTTGGTAATAGTAATAGCAACTGTACACCTATTATAATGTGAAATCATGACACATAATTCCTGCCAAGGATGATTCATGCGCGATCTCATGCAAATCTAATGAGTATTGTTGAAACCTATTTATTTACTTTTTTAGTATTTGCCCCTAATAATATTACCAGAGGTAGTAGTACCAGTAGTAGTAATACTGTTAGTGATACTCATCGTATGATTTTAACCGTTTTAATGATGATTAAGTGAGAATGTAGTGCATTTTGTCGAGTTATGTTGGTGCTTATGAATGCATAACAAACAGACAGTATCAACTCTTAATGATACAGATAATTTATCACCGATTAAAAAACATATATATGAAATGCAAGCTAATTTGTAGCATATCTAATTCAAAGTGTGTGAAATGTTTACATAAGTTGACAAGATATGCAAGTGAATTATTAAGAAACTAGGTTAAGAACTTCATATAGTAAAGAAATAATTTAAATGTCATTAAGTTTCTTAGAAACTGTTGATTATGACACACGTGTATTGCAGTCTAATTCACCTATGTGTTTGCTGTTTTTAGAAAGAGTTGGGTTTATTGTCATGAAATGTTGACCATTAAATGTATACACAAAAGTAACCGATTTATATAAATACAACCGTGGATATAGGATTTTGTGTGCTACCAAACTAGTCGCAGGTGGTTTACATATTTCGTTCTGTCAAATTCTAATAAACGATAAAAAATGAAAAAAAGTAAAATAGGTTATGCATTCTACGTTTCGATTTTTCTTGAAATTTATTAGTAGTCAATAGAGATTGAATGACCGTCAGCTGACGGGAAGTTTACCACTCAACAAAGAAAATGAGAGACTATAAGAAACGGTAAGGAAAATAATGAAAGTGTTACTCTTTGGGTGTGTACACTAGGCATGCACACACCATTCAGTAAACGTGACACAATGAACAAAGGTTATATATATATATATATATATATATATATATATATATATATATATATATATATATATATATATATTCACTAAGTGGAAAGCATTAGTAAATAATAATATTTCTATATTGAATACATTTCTTTAGTTGGGAATTGGAATTCACGCTAGCAAAAAAACAACATAAGCGCTATAATCTCTTTCGCATTTGCAAGTTATGTGGCGCTATAGTTAAGATGGTTTATATATATATATATATATATATATATATATATATATATATATATATATATATATATATATATATATATGGGAAATAAAAAAAGAAAAAAAAAAGAGATATTTTTTATACATTGATGAACGTTTCGTCTTTATTGTAAGACTTCCTCAGGATGATATATTTGAAGAAAAATGTCATGCAAGTACATCGAAATTGTGGGTTGACATGATGGACAAATAAAGAATACTAGTAGCCATTGCTACTTTGAGCGCTCGAAAGGAGTCCAAGCTGTGAGAATTCAGTGGTGGGGAAGAATTAAATGAATGTGGAAAGCTTTGAGTGGATACAATTAAGGTAAATAAAAACCCTGGCTTATATACATATGCATATATATATATATATATACACACATATATATATATATATATATATATATATATATATATATATATATATATATATATACACACACATATATATATATATATATATATATATATATATATATATATATATATATATATTAGAATCAAATATGAAACTAAAAGTAAACTTTTAGTAGATAGAACTTATAGTTAAGTCGTTTAAGCTCCATATACGAGATAGAGCAATCATGAAGATAGATGAAAAAAGACTGATAAACATGTACGAATGTCTAGATTTATTTCAAACTTCGATTGTTCAATGCAAGGTATATTCGGTAGTAAAATTATGTTTATTATTCTTTCTTAATCCAAGGCTTTTCAAAGATCAAAATCTTATCATCAGAGGAATTACATACATAGATAAGTTGGCAGTGGAAAGGCCAACATTCAACATCTGAAAAAATATTCAGAAATAGAGAGTGAAAAAAAGTTCGTGTTAAAAAGATATGGAGTTTGTCCAGTTGGTAATTGTCTGTTGATAAGGTGTCCAATGAACGGAGATTTAGATGGAGAAGAATAGTTTTTCGCGAAGGAAGCATGGAAAAGCGTTAAAAAATGCCGTAACTCCAACAGTGAGATGTTGAGTTCAAATCGTAGATTGAGCGCACTTATCCGGAATTAACATAAGAAATCGGGTCATACTAAACATACTTACTGGGCCGGAGTTGAATTGTGTACTATTGACGTTAGCAGTTAAATATTTAAGCAATTCTAATTACACGAACATTTTTTCACTCTCCATTACTTAATATTTTTTCACGTAAGTGTTTCGTAGATTTAAAAACAGAACAGTTATAGAATGCATGGCTCTCCAGTAGTACTGATCAAATCACCATTTCCCAAATAAAGAAATGTAAAAATAATATATATATATATATATATATATATATATATATATACTTAGATGAATACATTTTAATTTGAAAGAGAATCAGTGACTAACCCGAATAATGCTAAGTACATTGTCTTCAGCTTATTTAATGTTATTCAAACATTATTATTATTATTGTTGTGTTTATAACAATCATATCTCAAGTACTCTTTATGCCAAATTATGTGCAATTCTGCTTAATAATTATAGAACATGTGAGTGTTTATTATTTCTGACTAACTACAAATATTCACGCGTGTCATTGACAGTAATCGCTCACTGCAAACACATGTGGTGTTCCCTGTAGACACTGTGCCAAGAAGTTTCTCCAGATGTCATGTATTTTCCACTTCCGTCGATGACCAGTGTATCCTAATTTGCGTTTTCCTGTTTATCATTGATATTTCGGCGAATTTGTGTGACAATGATTCATTTTAAGATTAAACTACTTGTTGATTTCTAGTCGTGGTCTCATATTCTATTGTTTAAATCAATGATGGTTCATCTATTATTCATATTAGTATCGTAGTAGTAGTGATATGATTATTATTTGTATTATTGTTTTATTAGCATTATTATTATTATTTTATTATTATTATTATTATTATTATTATTATCATTATTAATTTTATCATTATTATTATTATCATAATTTTTATTATCATTATTATTATTATTAGTATTATTATTAGTATTATTATCATTATTATTATTATATAATCCTGTGTTGCATTTGCATTATAGATTGGCTCAATAATTTGAGAAATAGCTATGCTCTAACTTTTAGTGGCAACCATTTTTCTCTTACTAGACAGCTCAACACACGGGTTTGTAGCAAATAAATATACATACGTCATCATGTCATGACGGTCATTTCATGCCTTCTTGTAAAAATTGGTTTCGACTTTAGGCTCTTGTTTACAATTACTACTTGAATTATGTGAACCATATGTTTTGCGTTGCTTGTGTCATTTCAGAACACGAAATACTATTCATCTTTAGGTCATATTTGTTTTGTTTTCTTACTTCTCGTGAATCTACTTATTTCCTTTCTTATGTGAGGTGTTGTTTTGTTGCTTTTTCAATTTTTAGTATTGATAATTTTATTCGCTGCGGGTTCTTCAGCAAAGTCACGATTTTGTCTCTACGCTGTTATTAAACATAATAAGGCGAATCTTACTATTTATCCCTGCATTATATTATTGCTATTTTCTTTTATCGTTGTGTATAATTTCACTGCTATCTTTTATTCATAAAATGTGTGGAAACCTACATTTTTAGTTAGAGCTTCTTTTATTTCGTATTTTGTTATCCTGAGATTTGATATTAACATATCTTAATGCTTTATCGATCTATGTGTTTTTTAATGTCTAGTTCTGCATTTTCCCAGTCAAGTTGCTTTGTACCTTTGCCCTAGCTGTTTATATATATATATATATATATATATATATATATATATATATATATATATATATGTATATATATCTTATATATAAAGTAGATACGTTTTTTCCCCTGTACCTTCGCGTCGAATAGGAAAATAAACTCGAACCCAATAGGTTACTACAATCACTACAACATAAAGCTTATTCACTCCAACGTGTTCTTAGCAAACTCTAGACTCTTACATCCACCTCGGGCAAATTATTACTTTCGTTCCACCATCATTCACTCTCCCCAAAACAGACACCATACAGGTAGTAGCAAGAACATTTCTCTCTAACATTTTACTCCTACGACGCTACCAGTCTACACCGGGAACAACTACACAACGGAGACTTTCACACATTTAACACCTTATTATTTACGTTAAGTATGCCTTCACCTCACCACACAGTAGCATACGTTGCACAGAAAATATAACAGACGCTTCCTTCAATAGATCTGACTACGTCACTTCCGCCAAATTCGATTAGGCCATCGTCTACTCTCAGCCTCATCCAGCTACTTCAGTTCACGAAAAGCCTGCCAGATTCACTACGCTTAAACAATTATACCCATTCCCCTTACCTATCTAACTTTTCGTCAGGTAATACACCGTTCCTGTTATGCTATTTCCGTTATACATTCATCTACTTCAGTTCTAATCATTTCTGCTACAATACTAACGTAATATGTTCAGATAAAAAACAAACCGGCTACAGATTAAGCGATTGACATTCTCTTATTCTTTCTTCGTAGCATTTTCACGTTACCGAATAACAGATTAAATTAAACTGAACACAATGACAATCGCAAACACTACAATTTAATCACCTTCATTGTAATAATAAATAAATTAGTACAGTTCTGACATAAAGTACACCATTTCTTCCTTCTACATAATTTGAACCGAACGGTTCCCTACATTATTCGATTGCATATGTAATACTTACAGTTTTCCATTCTTTTACTCTTCACACGCCACAGTCAGATCAGTTAACGTTAGTAACAAGTTGAGAAATACTTGTGGTGTCACATTACGAATTACAGCCAGTTACAGATATAACTACAGTATAATTTATTTTGTACAAAGAATACACATCAAACATATTATATTATAATACATACTAAACAATATTCCAAATAACTTTTATATTTCGTAAGGGGGGATACTTCAGTTTACACTTACTTTTTTATTTTTTCCATTATTTTATTTCACATAACGGACACCGATTACATAATAAACAAATTATAAAATATCAACTCTAAAATATAAGATAAAACACATTAACGTTTTCCTTATGTTATGAAATATACTACTCCAGAATCATGTTATACCAATAATTATACCTTTCACTTATTTTAAAACCAAACAAATATGTGACTTCTACACTATTTGAAACGAACTGTTTTTTTAATTCGTTTATAAATTAAGCAAATACTTTTTAAAAATGGGATTTCAATTATCGACTATGAGAAACAAATATTCAAAAAATTAGATCATTGAATTTTATTGTAATAAATAAGGATACTTCTGCATTTCAAACATCACTTGGACTTAATAATTGAAGAATTTCCATTCATTCGACCGACTCAACCGAAAGTGCCAGACTGAATGTTTCATTTTAACTTATAATTTTTCGTTTTAAACGATCAATATTGACTATTCTGATAGAATTTTAATTAATACAATAACAAAAATACATTTTCATTATTTTTATAAGTTACTAAATAAAAAAAAACATTGTTGCAATCGATTAACTTCTTTGCGAAGAATTCCCTCGACGTTAACTACTTTGAGACAAGTAACAAAACAAACAAACCGATTAGATACATTTTTTTACCAGAAAAATAACAAAACACCGCGCTTACAGATTAGACGAATATCATTCCCTTATTCTTCTTTCATAACACTTCCCAGTAATCGAATAACGGATTACATTAATCCGACCACCTTCACAATCGAAAACATTCACCTTAATTGTAATAATAAATAAATCATTAAATAACAAATTCACTTACACACAATCACCGGGAAACTAAACAAATCCACTTACGTTCTATTTATTCCAAACATAAATTAAAACATTTCTTAGTTCGACATAATTCGACACGATACATTACCCTATTTACTTTTTTTCGTTACTTCACGCTTCACAATCCTCAGTCAGATAACTTTACGTTATATTTAAACAATATTACACAAAACTTATATATATCGCGGGTGGGGGATACACATGTATTCAATTTACACGTATTTTACATTTTCTTCATCATTACACGTAACTGACATCGACTACATAATAACGTGCCACCCACAAAAACTAAACAAACGTAATCAAATACGAATTTGTAAACGTCGCTAATTAAATACATGGACGGCGGCACCGGGGGGGGGCAGGGGGGCCAAGCCCCCCCCCCCCACGCTTTTTGACTAGGCCCCCCCACTTTACGGTCATCAATAATGAAGTTATATATGCATGTGTTTAACTTGGCCCCCCACTTTTTAGGAGAGTCCCCCCACACACTTTTATAACTGTGCCGCCGGTCCTGAAATATTCTATACTTCTACATACGCATTTAGAACCTTACACGAGAACAAAAAATTTGATTAATTCTGATATTTCATATCATAATAATTAAGAAAACAAAAAAAAATCTAACAATTGATAACATCATTTACGTTTTCCTTATTTACATGAAGTTAAAACAACTGTTACTTATACAGACATTAAACCAAACTGTTCAGTTATTTTATTTTCATTTATTCGGTTACAAAATAACACATCAGGAATCAATATATTTCAATAATTACAGCTTTCTATGAGTTTTAACACAAAATTTCGCTTATAAACTAAGCAAATACTTTCTTAAAATACAAATTCTTTTAAAATAACATTTCATGGTAATAAATAAAGTTACTTCTGCATTTACAAGTAAAATAAAATTACTATTGTTGAAATCGATTAACCTCTTTGGGAAAAATCCATACAACATTACATATTTTGAGAAAAGTAACAAGACAAAAACAAACCTATTAGTCCCCCAATCCCCCCCTGCTACCGTGTTGACACATGTTTAACATTAAAAAAAAATTCGTTTTAGTAGCATGGGATTAAACGCCAAAAAATGTAACGTCGTAACCACTAACCCACGGATGGGGAATATAATATTGATATGAAAATTAATAGAGTTAAACGAAGCCTGTTCGATATATAATGAAAGCAATGTACTTTGATTTCACCAGAAATGTTATGTTAATTTTTTAATAAACACCTACTCTGTCTGTGATAAGGGGCCCTTGGAAAATTAAAGAGGCCTACAGAGCCCCATTAAAATCCCTCCCCCACTATTACCGTTGCATATAAATTTCACTGAAACACACAAACATAATTAATGTAGGCTGCAGAGCATTACAAATTGTATTCGGATGGGGGGGCAATAAAATTACGATTATATTCTTATTTTTAATAATGAAGACTATTCTCTATTTTTTTTAATGACTGCGATTGAGTCACGTTAGCCAACTGCCGATGGCGACCGGGAAAAGTGCTGCCCGTTTTATGTTACGATTCACCTTCTGGCGAGCAAATGTACGGTCCACCATGTGTAAGGGGGGGGGGGGGCATAACAATAAGTAAAAAAATATATTTCTTAGAACATTACATGCAGACAATCCTCTTTAATTTTAATTGCTTGCTATTGTTTCATTTGAGTCGGGTAAACCAAATCCTTGATTGTGCTTGGTGGCAGTAAGTGGCGACGACAAAAACTGCTACCCTTATATGTCATAGTATACATGTACACTGTTGAGTGGCAGAAACGAGGATAACAATTGAGATCCTCTGACATAGATTCAGTTATCAGTACCACATAATACACTGCTTTGTAAGATTTTTGATGCACATATCAATGTTGAATATTGCAACAGCACGAAATCAATAAAATACATTTGTAAATATGTAAATAAAGGTAGTGATCAAGCTATCTTCACAATTGAAAGTAATGCTAATGATGAAGTTAAGAAATACGATACGGGACGTTACATATAAACCAATGAAGCCATTTGGAAAATACTTAACTTTCACATACATATACATCACTCTCCAGTTATTCACCTATCAGTTCATCTAGAAAATGGACAGCGTATATACTTTACTGAAAGTACTGCAGCAGATAGAGTTGCAAATCTACCTTCAACCACTCTAACAGCTTTCTTCAAATTGTGTCAAACACATCTTTTTGCATGTACACTTTTGTACTCAGAACTTTCTACTTTATTATACTTGGGACACAAGAATTAAGGTCTTCAAGCGACGATTACAGGGTAAGCCAGTTCCAGGCATACTGTGCGTTAAAAGAACAGAAGTTTTGGGCAGGGTATACACCGTGCATCCAAATCAATTTGACTGCTTCTGTTTGAGACTGCTTCTACACAATGTTAGAGGTCCACATTACAGGAAGCATCTATATCTGAATCTGCAGTCAATTTGAGACATTTGTTTGCCATCATGTTGACATCATGTGCAGTGTCTTATCCTAACGACTTTGGGATGCACACAAAGAAGCTTTTAGTGAAGATTTCCTTCTTAGGAAACACAATCAACAGCCTGAAGTTGATATAACATTTTTAGACGACATCTTCAATATGGCTTTAGTTCATATCGAATATAAGACTTATAAGATGACTGGTAAAACACTGACAAAATTGGGTCTTACCTCACCTAATCGATCTAATACACATCCGGTCATTACTGCATGGACGCGTGAAATTAGTTATCAACCTCACGAGAAAGCATCAATTGTTCGAGATGGTATCACATAACTAAATAATAAGCAAATTCATATTATTCGTACTGAAGTTAATACTGAAGAAGATCAGCAAGGTGGCCTTATATTCCTTGATGCACCCGAAGGTACAGGAAAGACATTTGTTACCAAATTAATTCTTGCTAAAGTTAGGTCAGAAGGCTAAATTGCTGTGGCAGTGACATTATCAGGCATTGCAACCACTCTTCTTTCTGGTGGTAGGACAGCTCACTCCACATTTAAGTTGCCATTAGCTAACAAAAGATGCTGATCCAATTTGTCAAATAGAAAGAGGATCAGATTCAGCCAAAGTCTTACAGAATTGTTCCTTGATCGTATGGAATGAATGTACAGTGGCACATAAACAAGCGTTCAAGGCTCTAGATAAAACTTTGCGTGATCTCAAGAGATGTGATGTTGTTATGGGTGGTATAACACTTTTATTATCAGGTGACTTCCGACAAACGATTCCTATTGTTCCACATGGAAGTCCCACTGCTGAGCTTAATGCTTGCATTAAATTGTCATATTTGTGGAAGTACATTAAGACTGTAACTTTATTTACAAACATGCGTGGACATCTCAATAGTGACCCAATGGCTGTTTGGTTTGCCTCCCTCCTCCTAAAAATAGGTGATGGCAAGCTGGCAACAACCAGCAATGGCAAGATTGTTATTACTCCAGGTATTGGCTCAATTGTTTCATCACTCACAGAACTTAGTAGCAAAGTTTATCCAAATATAGCCGAAAACTATGTGCATCCTGAATGGTTAACGGAGACAGCAATTCTAGCTCCTAAAAATGACATGGTGCATGTCATCAATCAACAACTGCTTGATGAAATTCCAGGTGATGAACAAACTTTCACTACTATGGATTCTACTCTCGATGACGACCAGGCTGTACAATACCCTACAGAATTTTAAATTCATTAGAATTGCCTGGTATGCCAACACACAGCTGAAAGCTGGATGCCCAATTATGTTACTCCGGAATCTTGATGCTCCAAGGCTATGTGATGGAACGAGACTGTGTGTTAAACGCATGCAACCTTATGTGATAGAAGCTGTAATACTAAATGGTGTGGCAAGGGGCAAACTGACATTCCTTCCCAGAATACCCATTATTCCGTCGGATTCTGCAATAAAATTTAAAAGGATTCAGTTACCAGTTAAATTATGTTTTGTCATTACAATTAACAAGTCCCAAGGACAATCAACGGCAGTGGTTGGCTTTAACTTGACTTCACCTTGCTTTAGCAATGGGCAGTTTTTTGTAGGATGTTCAAGAGCTTTGTACGAATAACCTTTACCACTATAAAAGAGACATCTGTTGGAACAAACACAAGAACGCTAGGGCACAGCTCCGTGTTAAATCCTATTTTAATTACCTAAATTACTTCCAGTGAAATGATTTATTTTCTGAATCTATTTAACTTCAAAATTAAAATCAGGCTGTTATATTTCCCCGGGCAACGCCGGGGCACGGGCCCTGCTAGTATATATATATATATATCTTTCTGCAATGGCTACTGTGTTCTACAGCTTGTTTTCTGTGTTCGGTCATAGTTAGCTTTCTGTACGTGTCGATTAAAGTTGAATTAGTTGATGTGATATCCGTCTTTTTAGATTGGTGAGTTGTAGATTTTAAGTGTGAATTTCTTCTCGTATCTGAAATATCATGTTGGCTAATTTGTTATGGTAAGTAGGTGTTCCAGGTTCATGCATTCAGTCACGCGCAGATTTTCTTTTTTTTTAGCAGTTTACCGTTTACTATACCGTAGCATGAGAAGATTGTTGTTTTCATGTGCTATGTTTATTTCTAATTTATTAGATTCATTTTGATACGGTAATCTTATTATAATATATCTAAGTTAGTATACTGTTTAACTGAGTTTATTTTTACTACTTTTAAATGTGTTTTTTATTGCTCTGATCTATACTTTTCTTTTACTTTTTGTTTTAGCTTGTTTATTAAACAATAATTGTGATTCTACATTTTCCGTTTAATAGACATGTTGCTTTGTTTCTACAATTGTGCGATATGTTATGGTAGTTTTCTATTCATTATTTTATGTTTGTGTGTTTCTAAAAATGCTACTCTATGGATTCTAATTTATAAGTCTTAGCAAAACATTTCCTATGTTAGTCTTTTCTAAATTCAAGATCTGGTAACATATAACAAGATTGAACTAAAACAATAATTTGATTTTAAAAAATAGTTTCTGCATGAACACATATGTGTTGTGAAATGTATGCATGCCCATAATCAACATCATCATATGATTTTTATTTAAACACAAATAATCAATATTAAAATGACATATAAATACTGTCATCACTAACATGTTGGTTGTAGAGAACCACCTTGTGAGTGGTGACGCATATAAACGTAAGTAATATATGTGTTTATAAACGTATGTAGAAATACGTTTATTAACATCTCTATTAAACACATTTAGATATTTACTCCGCGTTCTATAAACACCCATATAGCATACTATAAGAGTTAAATAGTGTGTCTAACATCTTTATATAAAAACAACTCCAATCTCTCTTCCTTTTTCCAGCCGTCTCTCTTACCTTCTCTTTTTCACTCGTCCCCATACTTTCTCTCCCTCCCCCAACCATTTTTCCCGGGTAACATCTAATAAAATGAAGAATTTATTTCCCAACTCACATCTGCTTTAAATGTAATGTTACATTCATTGCTACAGGACAGATATACATAGAAGTTAAATAGCATGTGTAACATGTTCATGTATAAACTTTTCTCTCTCTCTCTCTCTCTCTCCTTATCTATCTATCTATTTATCTATCTATCTGTCTCCATCTAGCCGTCTCTTTATTTGTCTCCCTGTCGTGTTTAATGTTGTAATGCTAGTAAAGAGGCATTCACAGAAGTGCCAAAATTACCGTCAACATCAAGGTATGAAGAACAGTAATGTTGATAATGATTATTGATCTCGAATAATGCAGAGTAGAACGAATAGTCCCGATGTTTTCCTTTATTTTTTGCACGCCAATTTCAGAATAATATGAGCTAAATGTTGTTAATAATGACGATAATCCGAAGAAATGTAACATATACACGTTACCAACAGTAATACTGTAATCTATTTGATCCCGGACAACACCAAGTAGACCAA
The DNA here is from genome assembly GCA_963556195.1 of Sepiola atlantica. Classification (NCBI taxonomy): domain Eukaryota; kingdom Metazoa; phylum Mollusca; class Cephalopoda; order Sepiida; family Sepiolidae; genus Sepiola; species Sepiola atlantica. Next base: position 129,690,278 of record OY744520.1, on the reverse strand, counting down.
ATGGGTTCAGTCAATACCTAAGTTCTTTAACCCACTCAATTGTAACATATAAAGGAAATGCGTAATGTTGATGTAGCTAATAATCCTATAAGCGTTTTTCATAGGTTACCTAATCAACAGAATCACTTAAAAAGCGTTTTTCATAAGTGGCGTACACTGCAGAAGCACCAGAAAAGCGTTTTAATGAGTGACCTAAACGGCACAAGCCTCCAAAAAGCATTGTTCATATGAGGGTTTAACTGCACAGGCCTTAAAACGCGTTTATCATAGGGTGGCTAAAGTGCCCAAGCCCTCGAAAAGCTATTTCCGTAGGTGACCTAAACTGTACAAGTTTAGTGACACGCATCTGTTGTACAAACGTATCATAAGTTTACGTACGGTTCTCTCTTGTACAAAAGATCAAAAGTTTAGAGGTGCGCCTCTGTTATACAAATACACCAAAGGTTTAGCGCCGCGCCTCTTTTGTACAAAAGCTTTACAATTTTAGAGACGCGCCTCTGTTGTACAAAAGAAGCGAAAGTTTACGGACTTCAGAAGTATCATGTATATCAACCGATTTTTTAATTTCTTGCTGACCCTTCTAGATACCTATTACGTTATTTCCGGATTAGTTGTAGGAATCAAACCGGTAATCACACAGGTAACACCTGGGAGTGAACCTTCTATTTCCTATAACTCGACTCAGATCGAAAGAATCAAGGAAGCTACCGAAATTTCCCAAGAATTAAGGTACATTAATGTTTATCCCCCCACCCCCCTTAGCATCCGTCCTCTGATGTAATTTCTGGTTGAATTTTAAGGAATTCATTGCAGTTTTTTTTACAAACAACTAGATACTATAATTGTTTTCGTCATAAATTAATACATCATTCAATTGAGATTAAACTTAAAATAGCTGAAATAATCTCCCCCACCTCTATACGCAAGTTGCCGCATAGCTCCCTTATGTGTGGATTTAAAATTTCAGAAATACTAGCGTTATCTTTGTCGGTTAATTTTACATTAGAATACACTTTTCGATTTAATTTAGATTATCTAACTTTTTTCTATAAGACACACATTAAGTTTAATATATACTGCGAGATAGATATAATTAATTCAGATCATTCTAAAATAATTTATTAGGGATAATATGTCACAGCACACGTTAGCACTCAAGACAAATTGTCAAAAGTCGTATTACAATATTCTATGTTGATTCCTCAGTCAACCGAAGGTTATTTCTTGAAGATATTGACATGACAAGTATATATATATATATATATATATATATATATATATATATATATATATATATATATATATATATATATATGGGGGCTGTTCAATAATTCAGAAGATAATTGCCACTTGTCAGGTCAATATCGTCAAGAAATAACCCATATATATATATATATATATATATATATATATATATATATATATATATATATGAACTTAAATTATATTTTTAATATTTTTACTTACGTACGACGTTGTTTCAAGCTTACGGCTCTCTCCAGCGCAGGTAAATAACAATCTCGGTCGGTCACAGAGCGCGAGCATAATTTACACAGATACCTGTAATCTAAATACGTTGCCTTTAGTCCCGTAGGCCACGGGAGATTGTAACATGATAGTTATATTTATTTATACTGAAAGCTGCTAGTATAAATTGGATTTAACGTCATATATACATACACACACACACATGCACACCCACACACACACACACACACACACACACATATACATATATGAGAAAGGATGGATGAGAGTAATCCGACGTAATGGGAAATGAAAAATGAAACACCAAGAGATATTTTTTATATATTCATACACCGTTTCGTCTTCATTATAAGACTTCCTCATGGTGATAATTTGAAGAAAAATGTCATGCAATTACATCGAAATTAGGGGTTGGAACGATGGAGAAATAAAAGAAAGTAGATGTGGCTTCTGTGGGCGCTGGAGGAGAGTCCATGCTGTGAGAAGTCAGTTGTGGCGAAGAATAACATGAATATGGAAAGCTTACTACCGCTATTTTCAAGTTATCTTGATTTCTTAAAATATTTTTCTGAAACAATGATACCACCTACATGCTAAACACACAATGCCTCCTCCCTGCTCTGTCATCAGCCTCTCAAAATCAATGCCACACCTTACCACGACTAAAATCTCAGATACACTTTCATATTTCCCACCTTAAGGCAAGTTCAGTTGTATTCTCACCCCTCCCTATTTCACTGCTACCTTAATGGTACCCACTCAAAGCTTTCCATATTAATTTCATTTTTATGCACCATAAATAAATTAGAAAATGAACCGAACTTAACACTGCAGAAATTAGCTGAGGAATGTACACGATTTATTAGTGTTAACTATTGTTTGAAGGATATCGATCAGTCGGGGATTGCACACATACGAAAAGTACGTCAAAATCAAAATTCAACTCTCATCCAAAATCTATTCAAAGCCAAATACGGGATTTTCACGCCTCAAAATCAAGCTAGCCTGATACAAATACATTACCACCGAGCCCTTTTTATCGGTAAGGAAGACTGCATCGGGTAACAGAATGCTCATTTTGTTTCAAGCCCTGCCTGACTTGTAACATCGTCGGACATAAATGTTCGCACTGTAGAATAAATAAAGGAAATAAAACACGAGTACAAATCACAAATATACATTATCAGGAATGCATTAATATAAGGAAATATGTGCACGGAAAAATCCTGGATAAAAATATTAAACTACAACTGGTTTTGGGCTCGGACGTGTCAATAATAAATCTAATACACATGTGAAAGAGGTTGAATAGACTTACTCTGTTACGAACTGAAAGGATAGCCAGTACAGTGACTAGTAGAAGAATTGCATTAGATGGTAATATAATTACTATAGTGTGGCCTAATATGAAATACAAAGAAAGTTAAAAATGCTCGTGCTAAAAGACACTAATAACCTTTTTTAACACAAATTGGATGCAATTGTTTAATTCATGGGAGTTCCCAATAAATACATTTTCTCAAAAAATGAATAGTCGGGCAACGAAATTAGAAAAACAAAAACTGGATTTGGAAATATATGTTCCTGAAGTTTTTGTCTCGTGGCCTGGGTCGATGCACAAAGATGACGGCCAAATTGTAACTGAACAAACACGTTCAGCCCGTATTTAAATATACAAAGGTATGTGTCTTTTTCCTAGGTAGACAAAATAAATGATGAATTGGACCGACTATTGACGACTAGTATCGTAGCAAAAGTAGAATACAGTAAGTGCGCAGCACCCACGGTCTATGTGAAAAAGAAAAAAAAAAATTTAAACGGGATGAAATGCAGTGCTAAAAAATCATAGCCCGGAGGGTGTGTGCTCAAAATTAAATGGGAGCAGTTTTTTTTCGAAAATAGATTTGCAGGAAGCGTACCTTCAAATACCCGTGGAAGAAGAGAGTGCTTAGCTGTTGTGTATAAATACGCATCGTGGTGTATACAACTTCAGAAGGCAAGCTTTCAGGGTCAATGTTTCTCCCGCATTTTTTCAGCAAGTGATGGATACTATGTTGGGCGAACTTGATTTAGCTATTGCATACCTTGACCACATTCTAATCATTCTACTAGACAGAGAACAACACCGGCAACACATGTCCAGCACGTGTTTTCGCGAATCCGGGACTAGTCTCGGATTCGCGAAAACATTTAAAGAGAAAACATGTGATTTTTCTTTAGAAAAACAAATATCTGGGTCATGTATTTGACAAGGGAGACAGAAGACCGTACCCAGAACGGGCTACCGCAATTAAGAACATGCCGGTGCAAGTAAACGTCACACCACTACAGAGCTTTCTGGGATTGGAGCTTTCTGCGATTGGAGCTTTTATTTCAGAGATGCATAATCTACGCGCTCCATGGAATGAAATATTGAAAAATGGTGAGGTTTGAGGATGGACGCCCGAATGTCAGGTGGCATTCTACAAAAGTATTGACATGCTGACATCGGATTTATTCCTTACGCATTACCACCCATACTTAGACATACTAATTGTTAGCGACGTTAGTTAATATTGATTAGGAGCATGCCTTCTTCATTGAATGGTTGATGGAACGCATAAACGCATTGTTCCTGCATCAAGAACCCTGCTCCCAGCATAGAAGCAACACTCAACAATTGAGGAGGAGACTTTAGAAATATTTTTGCTGTATATAAATTCCACCGCTATATACACGGTAGATTGTTCATATTAGAAACCGCTAATCACCATTTCCAGTTCGAAAAAAAGCCTGCTGGTGTATACGCCGAATAGATTACAGAGATGGGGAACCATTTTATTGAACTATACTTCCAAATGGAGTTTTTACCATCAAAACAGATTTATCACGTGGATGGATTGTCTAGACTGGTGCCACGACAGAGATAGCACTATAAGACACCGTGATCGCTTTCCTGCAAGCGGAAGGAAATATAAAATCTATATTGAAACGAAGTAAGAGATCTCTCGGTGACTCCACAGGAAGTAAAAAAGGAAGCCTCTAATGATGAATTCGTCATCAGTACAAAAGTTAAAATAGCTCATAAGGGCCGGAAATTTGTAGACAGCTTTGCATTATGCGACGATGTACTCATGTACAACGAGAAAGTCGTCATTCAAAACAAGTTAGCAAAGAGAATACTGAGGGATTTTATCGTTTGCTATCCGGGGAAAAAATAATTAAAAGTGTGATGCGGAGTTTCGTGTCTTGGCCTTGAATAAACCAGGGCATTGAGAACGTTGTAAATACGTGTAAAGGATGTGCCTAGGGAACAAATGCACATCGTATCAAACATAGTCTGTGGTCAAAGACAGACAGACCGACCTTGGTGAAATATACACGTGCATTTTACGATCTAATAGTTTTTTCAAGTGGCTCAAAGTGTTACGATGTAAAAAAAAATCATCATGGAGATAACACTAACATTTCTGCACGAATTGTTCGCCCGTTTTTGGAGGTCGATTGTTTGGTCAGTGACAACGGAATGCAGTTTACGTTCTCCGAATTCAAAAAGTTATGTAGAATCTTTAAGATCAGACACATCACGACTTCCCCGTATCACCTAATGTCAAACGGCCAGGCGGAACGCAACACTCCCACGGAAACGGCCCTGCAGCAGTTTTTATAAGTGTACACAATCAGGCCAAATGTTAACATATAATCCTTATCTTCTCACGCAGAAATGATGTTTGGGCGAAAAATGAGATCCGTTTTTGACAAATTGCTGCCTAAACAGACCAAACAAGGTCGCACCTATATTGTACCAAACACGCGATACGTCCCAGGGAGCAGAGTATATTTCAAGATGTTTTAAAATAATACTTTCTGGGAACCTGGTATGATCGAAAAGAGAATTGAGAATATGATTTACATAATCCCAGGACCCCAGTTCTCTCATAAAAGACACCTAAATCAAATAAAGTAAACGACTGTCAGATGACTGTCAATAGAAGAAGTTATGGGTATAATATTCGATACTTTTGATATATTAGTACTCCAAGCAGCCAAAGAAAAGCGGCAATCTAAAAGGAAATTGAAGTTTCCAGATCTTATCGAAATCAACCCAAACAGGAAACGATATTAATACTCCTGAGGAGGTGATTGTTAGGAAAGGGGTGTTATTGTGCCGTACCTATAACGAACATTTTGCAATTGTCCATTCTGAATAGGTGTTAAACGCATAGGCTTCTCAGCGCTTGATTTCAACCTCAGTTTACACAGGCAGTCAGTATTGACGCACTACTTATGTTGTTCGTCTGTCGTATATAATTTTCTCTAATATATTTGATTTCCCTAAACCCTGTGTCCGTATTCTCATTCCGGCCCCTAAACAGGACCATAGCAATTTCGCCTTCTTCTATAAGTTGAAATGATATTATTGAATAAAATAAAAGGTGCCCGAAGAGGCATAATCAATAAATACATAGATATTGATCTATCGATTTTCCATCTGGTTTACGAAGAATTGAAAATAAATCGCTTTAATTAGTGCCCGATCACTGTCACACTTTTGTGCGTGCTATCTGTCGACATTGTTCTACTGTTATCTACTATAATAAGAAGTTCGAATAGATTCCGCGCTTCCTGTTCTGAGAGGAAAGATAAGAAGTTTCCAACACTAAAGAAAAATAATGGTTTTCTGTAACGTTCGAACTAAAACGAAGATAATTATTCCGTCTCGTCTCCATAGAAACGGACTGCAATGAAATGTTTGCCAAACCGCGGCCACTCCAAGTTGACATTAAAGAATGTCGACTCTCATTATCTATAGAAGTAACATTGTAGAAAGAATTCCTCGTTAGATGTATTCTTGAAATATTTTATTTTAAAGTGCCGCTATTATACCCGAGTCGCTATATTCTTTATCATAAAGAATTCTTATGTAACATACTTACACATACTTACACATACGACTTCTGCACTATATTCATCGCTCTAGGTGGAGTAAATAACGTTTTCAACTGAGTGTAAATCAATAAGCACTTATAAAGAGTAGATTCCCTAGGATACTGCAAGCGTGGTAATTATATATATATATATATATATATATATATATATATATATATATATATATATATATATATATATATATATATAGGTAAGGAATAAAGACGTTTGTGACATTTTTTTGGGGGGGGGGTGAATGACATTGTAAAGTGTAAAAACGAGAGGAAAAACTCAATACATGAATCTACTAAGCCGGCTTTCGTCCACCCTCATCAGAGTAAATACGTAGGACTTATTCATGAACTACGATTAAAAACTAAAATAGTATAATTAATACCAGTGAACAGTTTAGAAGAAAAGTGGAAGGAGGGTCACAAGTAGATCACATTAAGTTCTATAAGACACTCATTTTGTTTACAAAGGAAGGGTTGTAATGACTTAATATACATTGCTTTCAGGACTTTTATATTGAATAACGAATGTGATCTATTTATGACAGAAAACCTGTTACTAGTGTAAGATTACGCACATTCGGCGCTATTTATGAAATTGTCACCAATAGCTGACCCGGATGTGTTGCTAAATTATTTACATTATTTATTCGGCCCTGGCGTATTGCAGGGCCTATGCGTTTTTTTATTCTTGATTAATACCTTTGCACTGTCTTCCCACGTATACGGCATCGGGCCGACATATATATTGATAAATAATATTACTAATAGGTTGTGGTGGGAGAACGTCATTGTGTATAAATTTTAATAAAGGTCGAGCAGAAAAAAAAACGATTCTAGAGTTCGAAGCCTGATAACAACGGCGCACGTCTACCGAAATGTTGTTAGCAAACTTATATTTAATGTCAGCTACTGAATATATCTCACCTACACCTACACCCATAGCAAAAATATTGATGTTAAAGTACATTTTATAATTAAATAATTATATATATATATATATAAATAAATATCAAAGTGTGTATATGTATATATATATATATAGATACATATATATATATATATATATATATATATATATATATATATATATATATATATATGAATATATGTGCGTATATAAATGAATGATGTCATATGTTCTTTATGATCAGTTTCTAAGCAAAGACAAATGACATGTGTTTCCAGTAGATAAAGTTATTTTAAATAAGTTAATATTTATGTATTACTTATTTATTTTATTATCTGAGTTATTAATTTTTATTCATAGCGTTGTATTCTTTTTTGTTTGTGCATTATTAATGAACTGATTTATATACTATTGATGATAATATAACATCAACTTATACACTTTTATAGTAGAAAATTTAAGTTATGCCATCATGTGTCCTTATTTTTCTAAACGTTCCCGATTTAAAAATATACCGACAGGAAGTAAGTGTCGAGACAAGTTTTTTAAAATATTTTTCGTTTTTTACTTCTCAGTTAATTTCACTTCATCTTGTTGTGACTTTTAATGTATAACTGTATTTATACCTACGCAACGAATGTCTTTCGATGTGGGGAACATATTTTTGATGTAGGAATATTGAAAAGCTTGCACATTGACCTTCAGTTTTCTATTAGATTTGATTTCCGTGAGAATCAATTCGACGTATATAAAATAATTGATATGTTAATATATACATATATATATATATATATATATATATATATATATATATATATATATATATATATATATATATATATACTCGTGTTTATTACCTAGCTTTGTACGTATACGTTTCATCCATTTTAATCGGGACGACACAGCAAATAATTATACCTATGTACTACTGGTCGCGTGATTCGAATCCCTGGCTACGAGTATTTTACAACTTAAATCCCGACACCTAGAACCATTCGGCCACCTCTGATAATTTTAACACTTATTTCGGCTGCTGGACTCTCTCTGTCTCCCTCTCTCTCTCTCTCTCTCTCTCTCTATCTATCTATCTTTCTATCTATATATGTATATATATATATATATTTATATATATATAAAAATATATATATTAAAAATTATAGATCTCAAAGTACAAATAGTTATTGCAAGTTTAATGCAAATATTTCATATGAATTGTGTGTTGATCGTATTATATATTGTACTAGCGGGGCTACCCGGCGTTGCTCGGGGTCATAAAAACATATAATTGAAGAAAAATCGCATGTGTGTAACATCTTTATATTCAAACTTACATTTCTGTCCCTCTCTCTATAGCCGTCTCTTTATCTTTCTACTTTTCTCTTCCCTGGTCGCCCCATTTCACCGCTACTTTCTAATTTTGCCTTTTGCGAAAGCTGTTTCTTCCCCACCATTTCATCCTACGTTTCCCAGGGCAATTGTATGACTTATTTCTATAAAAAGTACCACCTCTGTCTGCGCCTTCTATATAGGTACTTATCTCCGCCCCGGTGTTCATACTATATACGTATCTATTGCCACCCCGGTGAGCATACTATATACGTACCTATCGCCGCCCCAGTGCACATAATATATACATACCTTTCGCAACCCCGGTGCAGATACTATATAAGTACCTATCGCCGCCCTGGGTGCAGATACAATATAAGTACCTATTGTCGCCACGGAGCGAATGCTAAATACGTACCTATCCCCGCCCCGGTGCAAATGCTAAATACGTACTTATTGCCACCCCGGTGCGAATGCTAAATATGTAGCTATTGCCGCCCCAGTGTGCATACTGTATAAGTACCTATCACTGCCCCAATGCAAATACTAAAAATGTACATATCGCTGCCTTGGTGCGAATGCTAAATACGCACCTATCGCTGCCCCGGTGCGAATGCTAAATACGTACCTTTCGCCGCCCTGGTGCCCGTTATATATATGTACCTATCGCCGCCCCGCTGCGCGTTCTGTATACATACCAGTCGCCGCCCCGGAGCGCATGCTAAATACATACCTATCACCGGCCAGGTGCACATGCTATATACATACTTTTTGCCGCCCATGTGCACATGCAATATACGTACCTATCGCCACCCCTGAATGCTAAATACGTACCTATCGCCGCCCTGGTGTGAATGCTTAATATGTACCTATCGCCGCCCCGGTGCGAATGCTAAATACATATATATTGCCCACCCGGTGCGAATGCTGAATACGTACCTATCGCCGCCCCGTTGCGCGTGCTATACACGTACCTATCGCCGCCCCGTTGCGCATGCTATATACGTACCTATCCATGCTCCACTGTGCGTGCTATATACGTACCGATTGCCGCCCCAGAGCGCATTCTAAATACATACCGGCCCGGTGCACATGCTGTATACGTACTTATTGCCGTCCATGTGCACATGTTATATACTTACCTATCGACGACCCAGTGTGCATACTACATATGTACATATCGCTGCCTCAGTGCAGAATACTAAATATGTACATATCGCCGCCCCGGTGCGAATGCTAAATACGTACCTATCACCACCCCGGTGTGAATGCTAAATACGTTCCTATCGGCACCCCTATGCACTACTATATACGTACCTATTGCCACTCCAGTGCACATACTATGTATATACCTATCGCCGGCCCGGTGCGCATACTATATTTTTTTGGCACCACCCAAGAAAACTTTTTTTTCATCCTCCCACATACTTAGAAATATTTTTAATTTAAAAGAAAAAAACAATTTAAACCCCCTCGAAAGAAATTTTTTTTTATATGTATCATTTATATGTATATGTATCATATATATATATATATATCGTGTATCATGTATATGTATCATGTATATGTATCATGTGTATGTATCATGTGTATGTATCATGTATACGTATATGTATCATGGATATGTATCATGTATAGGTATATATATATATATATATCATGTATCGTGGATATGTATATGTATCATGAATCATGGATATGTATCATGTATCATGGATATGTATCATGGATATGTATCATGGATATTTATCATGTATCATGGATATGTATAATGTATCATGGATATGTATCATGGATATGTATCATGTATCATGGATATGTATCATGGATATGTATCATGTATCATGGATATGTATCATGGATATGTATCATGGATATGTATCATAGATATGTGTCATGTATATGTATCATGTATATGTATCATGTATATGTATCATGGGTATGTATATGTATCATGGGTATGTATATGTATCATAGGTATGTATCATGGATATATATCATGGGTGTGTATCATCTATCCTTGATACGTATGATGGATATGTATCATGTATATGTATCATGGATATGTATCATGTATCATGGATATATATAAGTTTCATGGATATGTATCATGTATATGTATCATGTATCATACATATGTATCATGTATTATAGATATGTATCATGTATCATAAATATGTATCATGTATCATAGATATGTATAATGTATCATGGATCCTGGATATGTATCATGGATATGTATCATGTATATGTATCATGGGTATGTATATGTATCATGGGTATGTATATGTATCATAGGTATGTATCATGGATATATATCATGGGTGTGTATCATCTATCCTTGATACGTATGATGGATATGTATCATGTATATGTATCATGGATATGTATCATGGATATATATAAGTTTCACGGATATGTATCATGTATATGTATCATGTATCATACATATGTATAATGTATCATAGATATGTGTTATGTATCATAGATATGTATCATGTATCATGGATATGTATCATGGATATGTATCTTGTATATGTATCATGTAGCTTGGTAATGTATGATGTATCATGGATATGTATCATGTATACGTATCATGGATATGTATCATGTATATGTATCATGTATCATATATATGTATCATGTAACATATATCATATATATGTATCATGTATTATAGATATGCATCATGTATCATTAATATGTATCATGTATCATAGATATGTATCATGTATCATGGATCCTGGATATGTATCATGGATATGTATCATATATATGTATCATGTATCATAGATATGTGTTATGTACCATAGATATTATCATGGATATGTATCATGGATATGTATCATGTATCTTGGATCAGTATCATGGATATGTATCATGGATATGTATCATGTATCAAGGTTATGTATCATGGATAGGTATCATGTATATGTATCACGGATATGTATCATGGATATGTATCATGCATCATGGATATGCATCATGTATCATTGATATGTATCATGTATCATGGATATGTATAATGTATCATATATATGTATCATGGATATGTATCATGTATCATGGATATGTATCATAGATATGTATCATGTATCAGATATGTATCATGTATATATATCATCGATATGAATCATGTATCACGGATATGTTACATGGATATGTATCATTTGTCAATGATATGTATCATGGATATGTATCATGGATCATGGATATGTATCATGTATCATAGATATGTATCGTGAATATGTATCATGGATATGTGTCATGGATATCTATCATGTATCATGGATATGTATCATGTATCATGAATATGTATAATGTATCATGGATATGTATCATGGATATGTATAATGTATCATTGATATGTATTATGGATACGTATCATGTATCATGGATATGTATCATGTATCATGGATTTGAATCATGGATATGTATCATGTGTAATGTGTCATAGATATGTATCATGTATCATAGATATGTATCATAGATGTGTATCATGTATATGTATCATGTATATGTATCATGTATATGTATCATGTATCGTAGATATTCTTAATACTTTTCAATCCCCTCATGATTTACTACATTATTTTCAATCCCCACATGATGATCTTCATCATTTTCAATCCTCTCATGATGTTATTCATCATTTTCAATCCCCTCATGATTTTTTTCATCATTTTCAATCCCCTCATGGTATTCTTCATCATTTTCAATCCTCTCGATATTCTTCATCATTTCCAATCTTTTCATGTTATTCTTCATCATTTTAAATCCCCTCATGATATTCTTCATAATTTTCAATCCCCCATGATATTCTTCATCATTTTCAATCCCCTCATGGTATTCTTCATCATTTTCAATCCTATCATGATATTCTTCATCATTTTCAATCCTCTCATGATATTCTTAATCATTTTCAATCCTCTCATAATATTATTCATCATTTTACATCCTCTCATAATGTTCTTCATCATTTTCAATCCCCTCTTAAATGACTCTGTAACACCCGCCCGCGGTTTAAAGAAAACGATTGGGCAGTGAAACAAAAGCCACAGACAGATGGAACCGAGGATACACGCAGGTATTTACTAATCACGAAGATAAAGTGAAAGTTTTTTTTCAAAAATATTTAATGTGAAAGCAAGTCAAAGATAAACGCGTTAGACTTTTTCAAATGAGACCTGCATCATGCGCTAGTTTCAACATAAAACAAACGTAACAGAAAGTTGGCTTCATTTGCTTAATTGTAATCAGGGCCGCGTTCGATATAAAAGAATTTTAACGTGTTTGCCCTATTTTTCTATGACTGTATGTTGCTTGAATGTGTTAAGTGATGAAAAGATAAGTAATTGCGTTTGGTAAAGTGTCAAAGTGGGGCAGCAGAAAAGCAACAATTACAATTAAGAATGAAGACTTGTTTCTTGTTTCTTCGCCCTTACAGCGTGATGAGAATCTAAAAAAGTTAGTAACGCTGAAATGACACCTACCACTGATATATATATATATATATATATATATATATATATATGCTATTTTTGTTTCTGTTAATGCCTACGGTGATGCAATAACTAAGTGCTTTATAGAGATAGTTAACTCCCTGACATACATAAGTCACTTCTTATTTCAAGGTGCGTATATATATATATATATATATATATATATATATATATATATATATATATATATATATATTTTTTTTTTTAAATGGAATATTAAAATAAATATGTTTTTAGGTAGTGCACGATCGTATGCTTTATCACAGCAATAATTGGCAACAAAAAACAAAAAATATACTAACAAGTTTATTAGCGATTGAAATTGCTCCAGTCAAAAATGAAGCCACTTGATGTAATGGACTAAAATACTACTTCAAGGTCAAAACCTATTCAACGATAAGTATTAGATTAATAGATGCCTATCCTGAAAACAGTAATTAGTCCCTCTTTGTCAAAAACATCGCTCATGCGATGTTAGGACTAAAATAAAAATATTGTAAGCGAGAGTCACGATGCTGCCGAAAATAAACATACGGTCCACTTTCTACTCTCCTAACGTATTTCAGACAAACTCCTACAAATCGAAAACGTTTGCAAATATGGCGAGTTCTTATTAACAATGGAACACAACATTAGATCGTTGGCTTGCAAACTCGAAAAATTGGATCATAAAAAGAACAAGCATAAACTTTGACTTATGTTTGATATCATTAATGTATCAATATATATATATATATATATATATATATATATATATATATATATATATGTATATTCATTTATATATTCATTTATATATATGTATATATTAATATATATGCAAACATTGGTAAAAAATAACAGAATTCGTCTGTTTAATTATTTTTTTAAAAATTATCCAATTTTTCGAATGTTTGATTGTATTAAAATTAAACAAATTAATAAATGTCACGAAATTGTTCGATTCATCGTCGAATTATCCTTATGTGTCAAAAGCAAATGAACAAAAAACAAAGAAACTATTGACATAATCATGAATAATATAAACAATAACCATCCCCTCTTTTGCTTTAAATTAATGTTAAGAAAAGAAAAAAAGCTACTATTAATATGCACCACTTTACGGAGTTTCAATAGGTTCGGGTCCCGGCCGGATTCTTGGCAAATTCTATATGGCAAACGTTGAAAATATAATATTGAATTACATCAAAACCCTCTTATTTACGTACGCTATGTCGACAATATACTTGTTCTAGCTGATAATAATGAATAAATACATAAACTTCAAGGTATTTCCTAATATATATATATATATATATATATATATATATATATATATATATATATATATATATATACACACACACTAGTGTAATTCAATGCAACCAAACTTAAGATTTGAGGAAACAGCCATGACAAATATTATACACAAATCGATTTCCCCAATTGGCAATAATAATAAAATTAGACTCATTATTTACTATAGAAAATAATGAGTCTAATTTAAAAACCCAATCTCCTTTAGTAAAAATCAATGCTCCTCCAAGCCGAATACCACTAAAAAGAACCAATGTTATTGATAAGTTTAAATGCCATTTGCTAGAATGTAACTGCCATAATAATAATAAAGTGTTTAGCTACTATAATGTTACGACCACTACACAACCCAGCCGCCTTAAATTCCATCTTGTAAACCCTAGCTCAATTTACCAACATCTACAAAAACATAACTGCCTTTCTTCTGATTTAAGATACATTTTACTTAATCACATTAAAATATACATTTCGAAATCAATTTGATAAAATTATAATGGAAGCTATCTACATAAAACAGCAGCTACATAAAATTAATAATTACACGTATGGAACCAGTTGAACCATGTTAAAATACTTAACGTAATGCGATTGTCTTCTTTGATTCAATTCTAGTGTCCATGAATTTAAATTGTCAACGTCTTTCCTGGAACAATGCGAACACGTTCTTTGAGCGTTTCTCTGTTGTCTTTAATGAATATCTTCTTTCTGCAGCTTGCGTGTTCATTTGATTTTGATACCTAGTGGTTGATCGACGAAGAAGCGACAGCGTCCGTGATATCTATGAGACATTTATAATTTTATTTTGATTTTAATACAAAAATTACCATTAGAAAAATAAAAAAAATAAAGAAGGCAAAATTAGTTCAATAGATTATAGTGTACACAAATGTATAAACTTCTACAATCAAGTAAAGTCGATTTGCCCCTGTCACTTTGACTATTATTGATGTTGAACTAAAAGCTTTATATGCTAATCTGTTAATGTATTCACTTCTTTAATGCATACTTTCAGAAAATATGATAACATTTCGTCTCCTTTCAAAATATCTTACATTTATTCTAAAATAAGTACCTACTCCGCAAAATATCCACTCTCTTAGACTAATCTACTCTTACGCCCCTCACATTCACCGGGCAATTTACTCAAATATGGGTACTTATACCGTTCATTTTTCATTTCTAACGCTTACTATTTCCTACCTACTACACTATATGTTGAATGTAAATGACGAAGGCTCCCTCAATTTCAGTTTCATTATTCTATACGATAAATATAATTAATATTGTTAACGAGAAAGAAAGAGAATTCACAATTTATTCGGATTTACATACTCACTTGTGTCGAGTGTTCTGTATGCTATTTCGTATAAATATTCCCACATTCCAGAATAGAGCGGAATATAGCAATTAACGAACAGTTTTGAACATGGCCGTTCTGGGGGTTGCTTACGAGTACGTTACTTATTACGAATCTATACATTTCCAAGAGCACACACTATATCTTGCTGCTTTTTCAACAAAAAGAACATGCGTCTTTTGCGCTGAAAGGAAACGCTTTAATATTGTCTTATTATCGCAAATAGGTCACAAGTCTCTACAATACGTTTAAACGGACGTTTTCTTTTTTCGTCTTTTTTACTTTATTTTTCGACCAGCGCTGGTAAGAACATACAGACCTCTCGCTAAAATCAATCTGTTTGATAATGTTTCTTTATTAACTCACATACGTTGCACGTTTTTTTTTTGTAAATTTTATTTGTGATTGTGTATTTAATCAGTATAAAATTCCTTTCCTGCAAAAGTTAAGTTCACGCAATATTATTTAAGCCCTTGTTGAAGAAAAGAATATCATCTGGTATTACCGCGCGCTTTTCCATGTTTATGTTTTAACAGAAATTTTAAAAAGAAGGCATACACAAATTCGACTAGCAAACCCACAACAATTCAATTTAAATCATTTTTTCCAAAAGTAATTGCAAACAGAAAAGAAGTGACTTCATGAATAAATAAATAAATTTATTACAAAACAGACACATAGAAAGGAAATATTGTTTTATTCAAACAATGATTTCAAACATATATTTAGTTTTTTTGTTTTTAAGATTATAACACGTACAATTATTCCATAAAGAGAAAAAACAAAAAACAATAAGGCTTGAAACAATTGTCAGAGAAAGAAAGAGAGAGTCAACAGATGACGATTAGAACGGAAGTAACGCCGCCGTTACTGACATAGCGTTGCCACGAACGATAGCCAGGGAGATACGTTGGAACAACCAGACTGACTCACGGGGCTCGTGCCTAGACGTTGAAATCCTCCGTCCAATGTCCTGGAAACATTTAACAGTCTCGGGGCCAAGCACACCCGACGTTTCCACTGAAATTGGTTGGAAGACGAAACGGTCAGTGAGCGAGCTATATTTTCCGCACTTCCTTGTTTCGGCGAGCAGAGCCGCCGTGCCGGGCATCACCGCGGATTCCGCAATCCTTGCTGGTGAAAAGGAGTCAGAACAAGTGGCGTCCCAGATCAGCGGCTTTCCGGCTCGGAAAGCAAACACAGTCACCCCATCAGGCCTGCGACCGTCGCCCCTATTCAGGCCGACTGGTTCAAGGACTGATGCAAAACCTGCCGAGTCGAGACCTCGCCTGACTACGTCGTTAAGGGCGGAGTTGCGAGGCAGGCGGCCGGCACTAAATCGACAAGAGAGAGGATGCAGGGCAAACTCGTCAACAACCTTCCCACAGCGACACCGGTGTGGGTGGCACAAACGGAGTCCCAGCCGTTGTGAGACGGTGATCCGGATAGTGTCATTGTTCAAGAGGGTTCCAAGTGTTGCCGAAGGGATGGCACTGAGCCAAGCACCGCTGTAAGGTGAAGCCGACGCTCTCAGGCAGGCAATTCTATGCTGGTTACTGTTACGGACGAGTTCGGCAAACATGGATTGACATTGAATGTCGTCCCAGGGCGACTGGTGTATGAGATCGGGTGGTTGTTGAAGGTTTGTCGACGTCCATGTTGACAAAACGGCTGTTAAAAGATCTGAAGACGAGGATTCGAGATATGAGGAGAGAATCTCGTCAACGAGACCTGCCGAAGCGTGAGTCGAGGAAGCATGAGCCGGCAGCGAAGTATCGGTTGCAGAGCGCAAACAAGGCCACCGAACCGAAACGGCAAAGTGGCCTGGCGCAAACCGGTGTCGTCAAAATTAACATTAAAAATTTCACTGGCCGAGCGACGTAAAAGTTTGTCAAAACTTTCCAGAAGATCGACTTTGTTGTAACATGGAGCACTTCTCAGTGTGAATAGAAGTCTGAGCATTGCAAAACAGTTTTGAAGCAGGAACAGTGCCGCATGAGCGTCGATCATGTTGAGGCGCTCTGCCATAGACTCTAGCTTTGTATACTTGTCTTGTAGGGATGCAGCTAGACGAGCCAATAATTATTGCGTTGTCCCGTTCAGTTATTGAGACGGATCCCAGGGCGAGTCGTAGGCCATACATTCGCCGTTGAAACTCCACGGTGGAACAGTTCAAGTTGATTATTTCAGATTTGTTAGGGTTAACTAACTAACCAATTTCAGCCAGAGCTGGGGCGATCCGTTCAATATTGTGGAGCACCGAATCGATAGAGCCGCCTAAAGTGGTGTCGTCAAGATACCAAATGTTGATCGCTGTCGAGGAAGATTGGGCAATGTCGTCGACGGCCAGACAAAAGAGGAAGGGGGCCATTGGGTCGCCTTGCTGGACGCCGGTAACTGACGCGATAGAGTTGTATTCGCACAATAAGAGACTGGGTTCAGCGTAAGCCGTGTGGGCAAGACGGTAGATGTTAGGGACCCGACAATGGCACACATTAAGAAAATGATCTCTGCGCACCGTGTTGAAGGCATTTGTCGTATCTAACTTAACTAGTATGGTTCCATTCTTGCTGAAATTGAATGATGCTCTGATGGCATGAGCTGTAACCTCGCAGCCCATTGCGACACCGACGCCCAGTTGAACTGGTTGAAATTCGGGCGATAGATGTTTTGACGCCTCAAAACAGACAACTTTAGAGGCGAGTCTGCGGAAGGTGTTATCGACAGCTATCGGGCGTATCCCTCCGCATTTTTTGCGAAGAGCAGTCAAGTTAGAGGAGAAAAAGAGATCACGTGCAAACTTCGGAAGTTGGTCGTTAATCAATGAGTTGCAGAGACGGGTAATAGCAGAGCGAAGGCGAAGACCTGCTTCGGCTGTTAGGGGAGCTGTGAGGTCTTTCAAATGCCCGGGTCGGAGACGGTCAATGCCGCCGTTGCTGCTTGGTCGAAAAGACTTGAATGCGGACATTACCTGTTCTACCGAAATGACCTGGGGGGCAATCTCTTCGAAACTAGGAGGGGTGTCCGTGTCCATTGGGGCCGGTGGGTGTTTCAGTCGGAGAGCGACTAGTACTTCATCCGATGGACGAACGACCGTGTCGTCGGAGGTTATGATTCTTACGGCGGCCGAAACATCGCCCTGTAGGAGTTTGGCTTTGACCACTTGACGTATTCTCGAACTGCCAGAGTTTTGAATTATAGACTCGGTATGTGTGGGCACAGATTGCAGGGAAATCAGCAATTCTATTTTTAATTCTGCTGGCGAGAGAATTGCTCTGTGGCTCGCGGTCTGTGACGAGAGCTTTCACAGCAAACAGAAAGAGCTGAGCCCAAGAGATGTCGTCGTTGTTGTTGAGAGCCCGATTGATGAAATAAGTGAGGGCGTCGGCTGCAGACATGCGAGCAGCTTCAGGAATTTTGATCAGAAAATTTTGTTTTCTATGCTTCGATCAGACATACTTAAGGATACTTTCAGCATCGAGAGAACCATGGCGGATCTCAGAAAGTTTAATCGAATATGGGGGACTTATATGAAGTTTGGAGCAAAGAGGGCAGTGCCAGGTTGGACTTTCTTCAGAAATTTTTTTCTTGAGGCCAACACATGATAAATGAAAAAAAGAGATTGCACTGGTTGCAGAGTCGGCCTAGTTTTCGTTTATTAGTGGTTGAGCAGACTTGGCATGGCTGGTCGCTAGAGGATCTGGTAGACATAGTTAGTGTTGGTTATTATTTTAGGGGATATCGGCAAGTACGTGGCTTTTTTTCTTTACTTAAAAAAGACAGTTCAACCTTTAAAATATCTTTTGGGACGGATATTTGTTTTTAATCAAACGAGGGAAGGTTGATTTTTTTTAAGTTTTGAAAAAAACATATTTTATCATTTAATGACCGTGGGCTATTTCATAGAAAATGATAAAATAAATGAATAAAATAAAAAATGAGCAGTCTTTATGCCGACTAACCAACCACATACAATTATACAATTGGACGAGTGATGACGACAAAGAAAAATAGTTGAAGAACGTCAAACACGGGTGTTTCTTGTGTTGTTTCAGCAATTGAAATTTTAAAATAAAACTCGTTGGAAACGGTTATTAGAAATGAGGAATCTGAAAACGTTTCGATGTTTCACAAATTGACGAGTGATGACGACTAAAAAAAATAGATCCGCAAGAACAAGTTGAAGAACGTCAGACACGGGTGTTTCTCGTGTTTTTTCAGCAATTGAAATTTTAAAATAAAAATCGTTGGAAACGGTTATTAGAAATGAGGAATATGAAAAGTTAAATCTAACATTACTTTATTTAGGATTCAGAAATTGTCTCGGATATGATCGCGTCTGTTTTGCCAACATGATGAGAAAGTTTGTTTCTTCATAGATCCCCATATCGTGATACACAAAACATTGACTAATGAATGTTATCTAAAAGAAAACGAATGAAGATAAATGAATACTATAGGAACAAAATTACTTGAAAACAAAGAAATGTCGAAAATAATCAGATGAAATAGATAAAGTTAAAACGAAACGAAACATTAAAAAATGGATGTATTAACAAAATAACGTATATTAAATAAGCAATAACTTAAGCAATAACAAAAACTTGTCTAGTCATTCGAGTATTAACATAAACCTTAGAAAATAAACAGATTAAAATTTCGATGACGCTATTAAATTAAATGACTTATTTCAGGTTCAATAGACGATGGATCACCTCTGTAAGGGCCCATTTAATTCAGGACAACACAAAACAATGCGTGGATAAGCAGAGGAAAACTTGCATTCTTTTCAGAAGTTTCCTTCATCTTTAGTTGCACAAGCAAGCATGCCTGAATGTCTAGTCTATCGTACTATTTAATTTATAGCTAGAAGAAGGGTATATGGATTCAGATATTCCTCAATACATTAGTGAAATTCACAGGGGTGGCCCTTATACATCTGTAATCTGGTACGTCGTGCCATCTAGTGTCTGCACCACACTACATTAACTTATATCCATACGCGTGTCAAAATATATTAATCTATTTAATTACATAATTTGATTATTTGTGTCCGTCTATTTAAAGTGATAGACATATTTGTATATAAAACACAAACATATACTTTTCTATTTATTGAAGACAAACAATTTAAAAACAACTCAGGGGATTATCAGTTAAATTATTTTCATTTTATAAGTAGACAAATCTATTTTGGTGTGCAGGTGCAAGACCATATCCGAAGTCAATATTTCAATTATTTATCTAACTTGACCTATTTTCAAGTATCACCTTAAACGTGGTTATAGGCAAATATGATAGTATCACAAAGACAGAATGTGAAATATATAGTTATTTCTTACTGTTTTATGAAGTAGACATCTCCATTTTTATGAAGTTCTGTATGTGTATATGTTTATCAATTGTTATGCACATGATTCATTCATAAACCAAATAACTAAACATTACACACTTTGAACACAGATTCTAAGCCTGTATATGTAAGTTTAATTTATATTAATTGTGTTTTATGCAAAGAGGTCAAATAAGTGGATAAGCATTTTGTAAAATTCCGGATACTTCCGATTTTGATAAAAATTTAACCATACGTATTTAACATCAATTAATAAATATACCCGAAAGTTCAGTTACTTTGAAGTATATACAACAGTTGTCATGGGGCATATCTCCAATTTTAAAATTAGCATTACATTTGACCTATATACAGTAGCCTTTAGTTACGGAAAATTCCCTGAATTTGAATTCATCTTTAAAGCCGTTAAGCTAAATTTGAGACATTTTCTAGAATCAAAATAGTATAATGAATATTGATTAAAATTGGAATACAAATAATAAACGTAAGGTTTAGTAACATTATACTTTTATTTTTGGCGAAAGGGTCAGAAAGCTGGCACAACTGTTCTTATCAGATAATTAATCTTACCTGTTCTAGGACGGACATTTTCTAGTGAATTATAAACGTAAAAGTAAAACCGAAGGTAATGATAAACAATGTCATCTCGTTTGTTGGTCGGCCTAGGCATCTTTATTTTTCTAACGTGGTTGGCCTCTGTTTGGAAAAAAATAATTACAAGAAAAGATTGAACGTGCAGATGTTTTATTTCCGCTGAGGAAATGACCCGAATTTGTCATTCTGCTACATTACTTTACATCTCACACAATATCACACGTTGAGTGCTGAGTTGTCAGCAGCAGCATCCTGAAACTTATTTAACCAACGAAGGCAAACACCTTAGTTAGAGAAGCTATCTCATAAAGTACTCATAAATGTAAGCCCTAAATTACACGTGATCTTAGCAAATCTTGCTATTCGGTCACTCCTATTTTATAACGTAACAATGACGATGTCTTCCTAACTGTATTGACGAAGTATATACACATTTTCTAAAACCACCCTTCAATTTTAGCTATTTAAAATAATGACATCCGCCTTTTCCCGCCTGGTCTTAAACAGATTAATACATCAGACTGATTATATTTACCTAAGCTATTTTTATACCAAAACATGATGAACATGAAATAGCAGCGTGCGATTTTTTCAAGTAAATTGGTTTTATTAGTCAGCCTAGGTCTAACTAAATATTTATGTACTTGTACTGAAAGTTGTGATATGCAATCGTCAAAACTCGAGCAGAAAAGGCCAATTCGTCATGCGGAATATGTTATCTACTACATTAATTCCGCCGATAGAGATTATATTACCAAAATAAACTAACATCATGCTCAGTTATTTCTTTGCAAAGTTATGGCATATTAATTAAACCGACTATATGGCAGATAAAAAAATCATACAAAGTACAAACAATTATCATTTTAAAGAACTTGAGGAACTTGTGTGGTAACAGACCATTGAAATGCAATAAAATTAATTTGTATATCTCTTAATATGTTTTTGCTATTCATGGAAAAGATATTCTCATTCTGGTTCCCTTTGAAGAAATGGAATGCGGCTTCACGATGCAGCTTCTACTCAAAGGATCGGGGTTTAAACCGCGGTCGGGATCGAAACCTAATTTCGTAAGTCGTCACTATTACTGATATATCGATATTATATTGAAAGGGATGATTCGGCTAATGAGTTAGAAACTCCTTGAGGAGATCGCAATAAAGACTTATATCATGGGATCATCGGTTCAACTCTTGGTGGAAGTGGTAGTAGTTTTTTAGAGGTCGTTCCCTTCGACGGATATCAATAAAATGCCAAAAATTAATTTGAATTTATTTGTACGAAGAGAAAATAAATATTTATTATCTTCGAGAAGAGCGAGCGAGTTTTTTTTATAGAGTCTACTACTAGATATCTCTACACGAAATGATTACAAATATGTCCGCTACGATTATAAATAAATTCCCAGCGTGCTAATGACTATTCCAGATTGGTCCTTGTGTTTACGTCTTCTCGTGGTTGTTAATTCTTAACTCTAACATACTTAACTTATATGCAAAAAGATTTCCAATTGAGCAGTTTTATTGCGTGTGTAGACAAGCATGTTAACAAATCGATAATGTAGTGAGAGCCTAGAGTGTATCTTGCTGTGTGCGTCAACACCAAGCCTGTATTCACACACATTATCCGACAAAGGTATGAAAGATTTTATATCAAGACTTAAGGTAGGTCTTATAATATTACTCGGCTAAATGTCAACGTATCAGGTTAAATTGGTTTTTTTCTTTGTTTCCTTCGCTATTGTTGTCAATGTCGCAGCTTTTGGAAATCGTCGTTGTCATATTCAGCAATGTTACAACTATACACAGCTTGCAGTGATTGGTTCTTTGCGGAAAAAGGTCGCCATAATAGTGGCCATCTTGTCTGCACGCGTCTTCATGTTTTTCTTTCCCTTTCTTTCACGCATCAATCATTAATGCTTTTGTTGTGGCGTCAAATTCTATTTTCGAAGTGTCTATTTTCAGTGATAATTGCTGTGTATCTTACGTTTGTTATCGCGACTTTCTTTTGGCATTTTATTCCCGTGTTTTCTTATAATAGGTGGTTATCAGAACTTTTAAAACGATCCATTTTGTTCTATTCGTGTTTGTTGCAATGTTCAAATCTACAAATATTTATGTTTTTTTAATGTATCACTCTTAAAAGCAGAACGACCCACATTTTGACAAGCGGACAATCATTTATTCTCGTTCTTTGCTGTTCCTATTATATAACAGTTCTAGAAGTATACCCGCCCCAAGACGAGTAAAATAGCCCGAACAGTTTATATTCAGTTGTATGTTCCCATACGAAGATTAACATCTTGATGTAATAATAATAAACATCATATCTTGAATCTTTGTTTTAATTTTGATCAAAATCACGTACATCAGTTTGCTCTCAGTAAAAGTGTAAGCTTTATTCAAATGTCTACTTCAAACCCCTTAGTCTTACGAAGAAATGAAATTCAGGAAATCCTGCTTTATTGGTGCATAATGAGAATAACATCAATTCAATACAAATGTGTTATATTCAAAATTTCACATGCGAAGTTGTGCCAATCTAAAAATCGAAACACGCTTTAAAATACCCAAAATAAACGTTCAGTGATGTGTAATACCTATCGTTCAAATTTGACAAAATTCGGACGTATCTGAATTTTCATGATAGGTTTCCACCCCCTTTTATCCTTTTTACACAAAACTAAATTAAACTAAATATAGCCAATATTTAAACTTTTTATGCCAATCAGAATTTCATAATTATCGGTTAATGCGTTTCGGCGTGAATCTTGTACATACAAATATATAAACATATAAATATAACTTACTTTATATAGATAGAGATAGGATTATGATTTTGTTTTTACTTATTTGGAGTTTTGACACCAATAATTTTCAATGATTTCTTATTTTTAATAACACGTATTTTTCCCTGACATCTCGTTGACAATAATTATTCCATGATTTCAAGCACGCCTTGCTTCTTTCGATGACTTTGACAAATCATTTTGCCTCATCTCAACTTCCGTTTACCATAGATTTCTCGCTGTTAAACACAATAAGACTAGTCTGGAATTAGGGTGGCAAAGAAGCATTCTAAGGTTACCGTACACTCCACACCCTTCCAGTACAGGTCTGGTTTGACCTCACTTTCTTCAGTTTTTCCATCTTCCTTGTCTTTTTATAACAATGTTTGTGTGGTACCAACCGTAACAATATTATTATTATTATTATTATTATTATTATTATTATTATTATTATTATTATTATTATTATTATTATTCACTAAACGTTCGTACACGTGTTATTAGCAATGATCGCTTACTGGCACACAGATGATGTGTTCTGCGGATGTGAATAACAACACGCCTCCCCTACCCCGATATCTAACATTCTCAGCTTTTTTCATGAACTATTGCACATATATTTGAGTTCTCGCAACAGCATTTTACAATTGATTCCTCTATGATACTTGTGTTTTTTTCTCTGTAACCTGAGAGCCATAATGCCCCACAAAATTCCAATAGTTTCGCGGACATTCCAGCGGCGGTTAAGATGGTGTTCTCTTTCACCGGTCTTTCTGTCCTACCTGACCCGTCATGGTAATTTTATGTGACATAAGTCTATGCACGTGCCATCGCCTCTTTTTTACATGATCAGATAGTGTTTTTTGAAGAGGGTCAGTTCCCTTAATTTCGTGTAATGTTTATTCTATATTGCAAGTAAGTTTTACGCACATTTATTTTATTTCAGTTTATCTGGTATTGATCGGCGTTATGTGAATGTGTTCTCTCTCAAAGTATAATATTTCAGCTGTGTTGCTCAGTTGTTTCAGTTCTACTTTTTATTCCAATTGTTCGTTAGTGATTTCTCAGTTTCTTTCGGACATGTCTCGAGTGATCCTATTATGATGAGTATTCCAGTGTTGGCATGTTTGTTCCATATTCCACTTAAAATATGTAGCACGCTCCGTATATTTGCTTAGTTTGTGTGCCTCCTTAATCTTTACTCTGTAAAGTGCTGGAATGATACACTTTTCTTTTCATCCTCTTAGTTGAGTATTATTATGAAACTTTTCTTACATTTCTGAGTGTGTTTGTATTTCTATCACTCAGATGAGTGTATGTCTTTATATACAGTTATATCAGTTTGTTTACTGTTTTTGCATAATTTCCAAATATTTAAAACACACAGTTAGAATTTTATATAAATTAGAAAATAAACAGTGCATATTTTACAAGTATTGTTTAATCATAGATATAAACATTGCCTACAAAGAATTACGTGTTTAGATACTGTTTTTATTTTAATAAATACACGTCTAAGCTTTACAGAAATCAAAATATTATCCCACAATATTCTAATAAACATTACATTTATCACCCAGTAGTTTTAAAAGAAATCAACGATGTAATAAGGCATAGAGCATCTACAAGCTCAAGCATTATAAATATATTTAACCAAGGTGAGAAGGGAGTTCATACAACATTGGGGAACAGTGGATATAATAATAGCTTTACATATACTGCTGCTGTTGATAATAATAATAATAATGATAATAATAACAATAATAATAATAATAATAATAATTAATGATAATTAATAATAATAGATCATTGAGCAAAAGATACTGAAGCAGGTAAAAAGCAAAAAAAAACATCCATAACATAGATTGACTACAAGAAAGCTTAAAACAGAATCTCTCATGCATGGATAATTACATGCTTAAGAATGTACAAGATACCCGACAGAATTATTAATCTTATTAAGAAAGCAATGAAACATAGAGCCAATAAACGGACACCTGGATGACAACACGTGACTGAAATAAAATACAGAGATTTATTTTCCAAGGAGCCCTTTTATCACCACATCTGTTTATAATCGCTATAATGCCACTCAACAACATATTCATGAAATGTGATGCCGGATACAAGTTTACAGACACAGGGAAAAGTATAAACCGCCGGATGTACATAAACAACATGAAACTATTTGCCAAAATCAAAAAGGAACTGGAAAAGATGATGAATACGACCAGAATATTCAGCCAGGACATACAAATGGAATTCGGAATGAACAAGTGTGCATGCTAAAGATGAAAAACGGGGAACTGGAGACGACAAAGGGCATAAAACACCCAACCAAGAAGAGATGAGGGATCTAGGCGAACAGGAGAGCTATATATATTTGTGAGTTATAGAAACAGACACTATCAAATAAAAAAGAAATGAATTAGAAGATTGGAAAATCATATTTGCGAATAACGAGAACACTCTTAGAAACCAAATTATATAGCAGACATTTTATAAAATGAAATCAACACCTAGGAAGTATTACTAATAATATAGTCTGGACAATCCATAGGCTTGAAAAAATTTACATTGACAAGATGTCTAGAAAATTAATAGCTATGCACAACGCACTACAAAAAAAACCGATACGGACATACACTACATTAAAAGAAACGGATGGGGAAGAAGACTGGTAAGTATAGAAGACTGTATAACCAAAAATACGGAAATCCTAATCACCGCAGCAAGAGGCACCGTCCCGACGGGTAACTTGTGAAGCACTGGAAACAGAAACAAACAGACAAGAAAATAGAAGTGGAAAGAACAACAACTCTATGGACGCTTCATTGACTGCCAAGAGAAGAAACGAACGAAAATAGCTGGAAATTGCTAAAAAACGGACACCTGTAACAGAGAAACGGGATATTTACTGGTGGGTACACAGGACAATGCAATTAGGACACACTACATAAATCTTAAATAGATAAACTAAGTAAATGCAGACTGCGTGGAAAGAGACCAAACAGTAAATCATATAAGTGAGTGCAACAAACTAAGCCCAAAAGAATACAAAAACAAACACAACTGGGAACTGTGCAAACGATTGAATTTCGAATACGCAAATAAATGGTAGAAACATTAACCAGAGACAATATTAGAAAACGAAAAACACAAAATTATTTGGGAAATGGATAAAGAAACAAATAAACTCATACAAGCAAGGATACACTATGTTATAATTATCGACAAGAAAGAAAAATCTTGCCAAATCGTAGACGTTGCCGTTCCAGCAGACAACAAAGTGAAGATCAAAGAGACGGAAAATACATGGAACTAGCCAAATAAACTGAAGGTATATGAAGCATGAACAAAGTCAATATAACAATAATGATGCAAGCACTAGGAACAGTAAAAAAAAAACGGAGCATAGCCTTGGAGAAATTGGAATTAACGGGAAGACTGAGACCATAAAAAGGACGGTAATGACCAAAACAGCTGTAATTTTAAGGAAACTCCTGTAATGCGGAAACCAACCCGCATAACCTTCGTATGGTAACCAGTCACATGGAAGTAACAATAAGAAAACAAAACCACTGGAAGAAAACCACTGCACGAATAGAAACTGTCAGAAACATCTTAAGATATCCCCATTCCCCAAGGAAAATGCTCAAGCCTCAGCTTACACAAAATAGTGGTAGAGGGTGAAGAATAATGGGAAGACTGAGGAGTGGCATCACTAACTAAACCTCCACTGGAGAATGCAGAGAATGTTTGGACATTGAGGCGGCTTATTGCAACCTAAATCCTAGTGGAGACCAATGGTTGCTTCCAGCGAGAAATCAATAGGCGACTGTGGTGATACTGCAAGGCAATTTGCGGTTATGATCGAAGAGAGGTGGTAAATACTGAAATTTTGGAGAGGCTCGTTGCCATCTAGATTCGCGGGAACACCAAGAGTTATTGTCGGTGAGCAATCGCTTTTGCTTACTTGTGTGAGAACTCCTAGTGTGTACACATATTATTATTATTATTATTATTATTATTATTATTATTATTATTATTATTATTATTATTATTATTATAACAACAACAACGACGTCGACGACGACGACGACGACGACGACGACGACGACGACAACCACCACCACCACCATACCACCACCAACAACAACAACAACAACCACCACCACCACCACCACCACCACCACAACAACAACAACAACAACAACAACCACAACAACAACAACAACACCACCACCACCAACAACAACAACAACAACAACAACAACAACAACAACAACAACAACAATAATAATAATAATAATAATAATAATAATAATAATAGTAGTAATAATAATAATAATAATAATAATAATAATAATAATAATAATAATAATAATAATAATAATAATAATAATAACAGACCACGAAATATGTACTGGTCCCTGGTCTCGTCTTTCTTGACTTTTATATAGTTCGTTCAGGTCGCTATTTCTGAAACTTTCTATGTTAATTCCATTTCTCTATTCAAGTGGCTTTTTTGTAATCTTAATCGTGTTTTCATGCTTTGGTGAGTCTGATATATCGTCAATGATTCTGCGTTCTTCCTGTGTTGCTTTCTCGCCTCTTTAATTCTTCTTACGTTATTTTCCGCCTTGCCCAGTTTAAGCATGTATTGATGGCATAATCAGCCTTCATGAATTGTGTGTTATATATTTTTCTTGCACTTTTATCGCCCTGTTTCAAATTTCGTTCCTTTTTATATCGAGTCAGTCACACCTATCTTCCGAGTGCAATGTATAAAGCATGATCATTATTTTACATGTGTTTTCATCCCGATACTTACTAATAAGAACACCTCACTAAAGATACTGTTCAAGTATATTTTCTTTTGTTAGATTTCTACTATATAATTTGGTTTCAAAGAACTTTATTTTTCTTTTCATATATGCTATCCACATCATCCTATTTATCCTTGTTGATTGGATAGTGCCAATTTTCCGAATGTTGTGGCATTTATAGTTTCGGATTCATCAAGTGTCTTAATAACTTCTCGATAATACCTTCCGTTTTGAGAGTTTCCTCACATAATATTTTATATTCGATTGCTATATCGAAACTAAATATTCTAGTCGTCTTCATTAGTATTTTTTAATTCCTTGTCATCTATTCAGAAATAGTGTTAGATTGCTCATATACATGAAATGATTTCCCTTGTGTTCGTGAATTTGAATCAAACATTTAACTCCGATGTGTGTTATTTAGTAGCACAATTGCTATAGTATAACATGGTAGGGATAGAGAGTATCCTTTAAAATGACTCTGTATTCTGACCCTTGTAAGTTGCTCTTCTCTCGTTGTCAATTCTGCTATGAATGTTTCCATTGCGTTGTCCATAAAGTTTACAATTTTGTTAGATAGTTTACACATTTTAAAGCATTCAACTGTTCTTGTTTCTACTTTTTACTCTATCCGGCATCCATTGATTGATGTATAGGATGCTATTAGGCCCTCTTCTCACTTTCCAACATCATGTCCGTTGTAACTGAGTGGTTCGCATCTATTCTATGAGTGTTAGGTCTTTGCTAAGTTTTGCCGTTAATATTTCACACATAGTTTGTAGGCAGGTTATCGGTCTGTAGTAACTTATGATATTCCCCTTTTTTGTTTTTCATTTCGAATTTATATGCTTCTTCGTTTGGTTACCCCCTCCAGTATGGCCAATGCGTATATATCTACTAAAGTGTTCGGCTAGTCTGTTGTGCCGGATTGTTTATTCCCTAAACCAGACTCCATGTATTCGATCTTAGCTTGGCAGTTCCAAGTTCGACATATGCTTACAGGTCTTTTCATTGATTTCAGTTTTTGTTACTTTAATTTTCCGGAGTTTTTAAATTTTAAGTTTTAACAGCATTTTAGTTGTTTTCTTATGTTTATTATCAATGTTATTGCTCCAAAATATGTTGTGTTCTACTGGATCCAGTTACTCTGATTTTGTTCTTACGACGTTTATATTTCGATAAAACTAGTTTGCATCGTTCGAACATTTTTTGTTAGAACTGTGTGACCGTATCTTCTCAGTCTTCATGTTCCATTATTATGTACTCACTAGGAGTTTTCACACCGATCCATATCAGTGATTGTTAACTGATAATAACCGGTGGTGTTATTCCAGTCTGAGTGACAACATATCTCTCCAGACTTCTAGTACCCACAACCTCTTTGATATCAATTTCAAACGATTTTGAGTTATTGCAATAGCAGTTAACCATATACTTCTCGCTGGCGACAACAATTGGTCTGTTTTGGAACTTAAGTGGCAATTAAGCATTTCTAAGGTTTCAGTAATCTCTGCTCTCATCTAGTTGAGGTATAATTTGTTCTCTACTTCCTCGGTTTCTTCACCCTCTTTCACCCTTAACGACTATTTTGTCTGGTATCAGCCGAGATAAGAGTTTATACGATTTCTTGCAGTGTCAGTTATTTTAAGTTAACGTGGTGTTCTGTCCGCGTCTTTTTATTTATTTATTTTGCAATTTCTACGTCGCTGGTTCGTGGTCGTCGTTTATTCAGTTAGTGTCCGCATTCGAGGATTTTTCTTATATATTTCAACTGTTTATAATTATTATTTTTGTCATTATTATTATTATTATTATTATTATTATTATTATTATTATTATTATTATTATTATTATTATTATTATTATTATTATTATTATTATTATTATTATATTTGTACTCACTAGCAATTATCACACAAGTCACTTTCAGTGATTGCCCACGGACATCAACCGGTCGTGTTTTATAGAGTATCAGTGACACCAAGCCTCACTAGATTCCCAGTACTCGTCACCCATTTTCGATCACTACTGAAAAATACCTTGCCGTACCGCAACAGCCGTCTACAATTTATTTCTCCCTTGAAACGAGCATTGGTCTCCCCTGGTACGTAAGTTGTAATAAGCCTCCCTAACGCCCCATCACTCTCCACACTCTTCCAGTGGGGTCTCGTTTGTGGACTTCTTTCTCAGTATTCGAGTATTTAGTGTCGTATCAGCCGAAGACGGTGCCATAATTTTATTTTGTTATGTTTCTTATATTTCTTGCAGTTTGTGTTGCTTTGTTCGTGCAGTGGTATTCTTCCTGTGTGCGTGTTGTTATTCTTATTGTAACTTCCATGTGGCTGGTTTGTTTTTGTATTTGAGGATTATAGAATGAAACTCATACCGTGACTACAGACTACGACCAATGGATTAGAGGTCCAGCGTAATACCCCCTGCGCTACGGGTGCTTATTATAAATCAATCTATACAGTATACGTTAAGATACTTTTTAGATACGTACGTACCGCCTTTCACATATATTTAAAAACATTTGATCGTCCGATCAACAAAGATTGCTGTTGATGTTAAGGTGAGAAATTCCGAGTTTACCCATTTAAAAAATAATTTTCTAAAATCAAATTCTGCTTTCTCATCAACTAAATAAAGAACATTTTTTAAAATGATACATTTCAAAAAGTTGGATGCGTTTCATTCATTAAGAAAGTATTTTGTTGAAAAACATGTTGACAGTAAGTCTTATTTTTTCAAATAACAATTGTTTCAAATTACAATATATAAATAAAGAAAGAAGAAACATATAACTTACTTTCATTTGGGTAATCTTTAGTTTCCAATGACACTTATATTTAAGGAGGAATAAAAAGCTATTTTTTCTTAAAGGTATTTCAAAAGCAATATTATTATAAATAGTACATCCTAGGGGGTAGTTCATGAAATGTCTTGCATTAACTTCCCCTTAGTTACATGAAGTGGTGTTCTTTCCGGGTTTTTCTTTTATTTCTATAGGAACTTCAATGTAACTGGTTATGATTCTAGTTTATTTTGGTTGGTTTCCGAATTTAAAAATATCCTTAAAGGTTTCGGCTCTTTTGATAATTGCGCATGTTTAATTGTCTCCATATCCCCTTTGATTCCAATTTCTCCGTGTCTTTTTTGCCAGGTTTTTCAGGATTGTTCCTAGCGCTCCTACGATTGTTTGTAGTATATCGACTTTCTTCATGCTCCATATCTCTTTGAATTCTCTGGCAAGTTCCGCGTATCTGCTCTGTGTTTCCGTCTTTTTAATCTTAACTCTATAGTCAATTCGAACGGCGGAGTCGACGATTTAGCAGGATTTTTCCTTCTTGTCGATTATTATGACATCCGGTCACCTCGCTTGTATGAGTTGATCTGTGTGCACCCTTATATCCCAGAAAATTTTGTGTGTTTCGTTTTCCAGTACAGTCTCTGGCTTACGTTTGTACCATTTTCCCGCGTGTTCGAAATGCGGTTGTTTACATAATTCCCAGTAAACTACTTTTCTAATACTGTCATGCCCTTTTTTGTATTCTTTTGAGCTAGTTTACTGCATTGACTTATTGTGTGATTTACTGGTTCATCTCTTTGCCCACACAGTTTGCATTTCTTGTTTTCCTGGGTTTTATCTGTTTTAGCTTAGATATCGTTTGTTCTAATCGCATTGTTCTGTGCATCCATCAGCATAGATTCCGTTTATCTTTTCAAGTTTCTTTTTCTTAGTCATGCCTAGCTATTATCGTACATTTATTCACTTGTCAGTCTTATGATACGTCCATGTATGTTTTGTTAATTATTATTATTATTATTATTATTATTATTATTATTATTATTATTATTATTATTATTATTATAATATTTGATTACCTAACATTAATGTTGTTATGTGTTCTCAGGAAGTAATCATAAGAGGTGATCATTGGAATAAACATTTATTACAATTATTAAATTTCAAACGATCGTTAATCATTAATACTCAGTCGTGCTGCTCGGTCTGAACATATAGTATTAAATCACAGTTTTCGCGTTGGAGCCAATAGTACAGAATCGGAAATTAAAAACAGATAATGTTCCTATAGAAATAAATAATATCCTATGATCTGAAAGCAAATTATTCAGGGATGAAGACTTCATGACCTATTTTTTTTATAAATCAACAGAAACAAGTAATCAAATCTACGGATATAATCTTATTATTAATTAAACATTGAATAATAATTTAAGAAAATGTTTAATACTTTTTACATTAATTTGGAACTTTAATAAAATACAAGGATGATTTGATTAATTAAAATAATATAATTCAAAGTTGTCATGTGTGCATGTATATCATAGCATCATAGTTAAATGATTAGATAAAGGGCTAAACAAAGCCCAGATTTAGAATCAGCAACTTTCAATCGTTTAAGAACCTCATCATCGAAAATGAAATGGACATAAAAGTAAAATTAGAAACAAATGTTCCGACAGTTTTAGGGTTCCCTTTTCGCGCCCGTACAGTTACTTTTATTATTTACTTTGGAAATGAAACATTATGAAAATATTTTATCAATATATAATAATTTATTTATACCTAAATGAGCTTAAAATGTTCATGTTTCTTTGTTTATTTATTTGGTTTAGGCAGTTGCATTTTAGCTCCTGAAGCAAATGTATTTAAACTGAATAGCTAAACATGTAAGTAAGCTAACCCACACAAATATATGTAGCTGGGTCTAAGAAGGCATTATGATGACTTGGAAATGCTGGCCGATCAAATGTCGTATCTATTATGGTCAGTCTCAAAATGGCATCCCGCAGCTTTTTCATTGGAAGAAAGTTGGGTAATTGGCGATCGTCTTAGTCGGAATTAACGGGAAATTTCGACAAATCAACCATGGCAAATTGTGTACACGTCTAGAGTAACTTTTTTTTAATAGTATTTATTCCCCACTACAAACTGATCTTTCATATAAGGTGTACTGCAGTAGGAGGCACGTATATAAACATAATCTACTCAAATCTCATATACTTCATATTTTAAGATGGGGGCGCGTCTGTTCACAGTCTATGAAACACTAAACGCGGCGACGATTCAGAGCATTGTTTGCAACTGTTGCGACGGAACAAAATGAGTTTGTTCTTCAATATATCACAATGGATGAAACTTGGATACACCTTTAGGTATCGTAGTAAAATAAGAAGTTAGATGAGTAGACAACAGCAAATGGAATCAATCCAAAGCGACTCGTTTATCTCGAGAAAAAATCTATAATCTACGCTCTTCAATTTTGTAAGTTGTATGGATACTCACTTATCGAGCAGTGGTAACGTAAAAACTGAAAAAATATATACAATATATAGCTACTGAGTGGTCACATAATAACTAGCAGTTCCTTATCGAATAGATTAACCCATGCTATGAACCCCTAAAACAATTTTGATAGGGGAGATGAGCATTCATAGAGTTTTTTTTAAATGTGGATGCGTTATTGAGTAACATTTAGTGAAAAGATGCAAACGCACACAATACATAAAAAAAACTGACGGTCTCTGATATTCGCATATTTATGAACAGTAAACCAAATATATGATAGCATTATTTTCATATGGCCAGACATTTGCGCACGTTGAGTGTTATCTATTGTATCTGACAAGAATTTACTCATCGATATAGGATAATGACCGTTGTGTTTTCATAGGTTAAATGGCGGCGATTTTGAGCATGATAAACGCAGACACTATTGTAAACTTCTGCAAAAACATAATGCATTATTCTACGATAAACGAAACGTAAACTATGCGCGAAGGGTGGAAAACGAGGTCGATTATTTCAATTGCATCAGCCTCAAGCTATTCAAGGTGAAATTTCAAGATAGTTTCGGGTATTTTTTTTAAACAGAAAGAAAGCATCGCAGAGCGAAGGAAGCTTGAAAATATTAGCTGGATCGCAGTATATTTTATTCAATTCTTTTAGAATCTTATTTATTTAAAAACTATTCACCCGGTAACCTGCCAGCTTTCACACCCCCTCTCTTTCCCTCTTTCTACTGCTCTGGCTTTCTTACTCTCACTCTTTATCACTCTGGTTCTGTTTTTGTTAATGTATTCATTTCGATAATTGTTATGTGTGGATTCTGGCTGACTTCACGCGCAACTTAATAACCCAGAAGTGTCGCTTCTAACGGTTTCTGCGAGCGTGTACTGTATTTTTTTGTAGTTTTAATCTGTTTTGCGTCGTCCCTTCTTTCCTTTTTTCCTCTTCTCTTATAAATATTTCTGTCTGTTCATTCGTTTTCTGATCTGTAAAAATGGTTAATGCATTACAACGCATGCGCACGTAGATTTGAATGAATTTTACTGCTCTCTCAAGTTAACATTTTTTAACAATTTATTGAATAGATGAAATATTCAGTAACGGCAAACCAGAAGCAATAGAGCAACAGAATAGGAGTTCACGCACACGTACACACACACACACATACACACACACATATATATATATATATACATACACAAATATACATGTATATATATGGTCGAAATTGGCATACAAAAAATTGTAATATATAAGCATTTGCTGTTTTAGTTTTATTAGTGAGGTGAAATTAAGATGAATTATATGTTATTTAGCCAATCCGTATTCATATTATTTATATAAGTATGATTTTGATGAAGTAGGAAAGAAGTGTAACGTGTGATGAGATGTTACGAAAATCAACATTATCTAGTAGTGGTAGTTTCGGGGACCTTCTGGACTATCTCGCGCAATCTCACTTCATTATATATCATTCCAGGTAAGTCTTTATAGGTGCATTTTGAGGTATCTGCTTGTTGCTTTATATAGATTCTGTGTGGTTTAACATCTTAAACAAACCCCGTGTTTTAGCATCCACAAAGGAACATCGCTGAACATTACATCGTTTAATCTCGAGTGCTAACCATCAAATCTGATTCTTGTCTCTTTAGTTAGGGCTAGAATCCGCGGAAACTGTTTGTAGAGTTGCTCTCTCGCTGAGTGCTACCGCCAGGGGGTGTAAAGATCAGTTACGATCATGAACAAAAGACAATATTACGCGATATACACAATGACACAAGGCTGTACTTCGTTTCTTCTGGCCGTTACACTCGTCATGGTAAACAAAACAATACAAATATATTTTGCTATGAGATTTGCATCTATATTTATTTTTATTTTTATTTTCACTAATCTGGACGATTGTATAGTATTACTCTCTGTTGAGCATCTCAGTCGACTGTCTAGTGGCGAAAAAACATTGAAAAAGACGCCCGATCGAGTTGAGGTCAAATAGCTAGGGGGTGTTTATATCTCAATTATTTACAAAGAAGACTTGTTGTCATAAAGCAGTGTCCTGACACGTTAGCTTTATTTTTAATGGTCAATTCATGTTTACTTAATCTGACTTCATGTATAAAATTCCATTTCTTACATTTTAACAGACCCAGGTCATATTTTGACTAGATCGACTGCTAGTAGTAGCAGTCGATCGAGTCCTTACACTTAGATTCATCTAGAATGTTTTGCATGTAACGAGTTTCTTTTAGCTTCTAGTTCATTGTAATCGTTCATTTCGGATTTGAACTTTGTGACTTCTAATGATCCGGCTACTTTCCTTCAAATGAGGGAAACAGTAACAGTTAGGACAGGCAGTATTTTTTCCACAGACCAGTTCAGCGAACTTCAGATTTACTATCAACTATTTTCTTCTCATCTTGCAAAATACGATCCGCCGTGTATAAATTTCTTGGTGGTTTGCATTTATCTGATTTTCCTACATTCTTTGTAGATACGAAGACCAAAGGCGCATTGAAATTTAAAAAATACGGCAACTCATTAAGGGTTGATGTGGCAAATGAAATGTGTATGGTTAGTGTTGTTTTATGGTGTTGTCAATATGTGTACAGTTTTTGTCCATTTTCTTGCAAGTTATTAATATTGCATAGCGAAAGCCGTT
Organism: Sepiola atlantica; assembly: GCA_963556195.1. Taxonomy (NCBI): domain Eukaryota; kingdom Metazoa; phylum Mollusca; class Cephalopoda; order Sepiida; family Sepiolidae; genus Sepiola; species Sepiola atlantica. The sequence goes on along the minus strand of OY744520.1, from coordinate 129,652,943 downwards.
ATTTGAATGGAAACGTTCGAGTGACACCGTGGATTAACGGGTCACCTCAGTAAAACAGAAGTCAGTGAAATCACGTAACACGAGAGGGATAATTATCTCTTCGTGATGACACACAATGCAAAGCAAAATTGTAAAAGTCGCGTCAGCTATAGGGTGCGCACAATGTAGATAGGTGTAACGAGGCTAGCTATCTTTCTGTCTATTAATTAGGCTGTCTATTTTCTTTCTAATGCGCGCACGCAAGTAATCAGTCTTATGACTACCTTTTCTGATGAATAAACCTTAAAAAACTAAACATCGGTGTCCGAGTTATTGTGACCTGAGACAGTGAAGAACCTGTCGGGTGCCCAACAAAAATGCCAACGGGCTTGTATCACGGTGTACATGCCACTGAAAACAGAATCTCGTACATCAGAAAGTTGCTTTTGTACAGAAATGGGTAAGAAGGTCTTTATCGTTTAAAATTCAATGTCTGAATGTACTAATTACAGAGGGAAACATTTCTGTCACTTATATACATTACAATTAAAATCATCTAATCTAAATATGTGATCCCTTTTGCGAATTTTCATCTATACTAGATTGTATTTGATGATATATTTTAATAACTTATTAAGCAGAGGGTACGGATGTTAAAAATATCATCCATTAGTATTAGCTTTGAGTGTATCTCCTTCATTTGTAGTGTAAGACATTTGTCGAATATATGCTACCACTGAAGTCAAAGTACATTAATTTTAGCTCATTGTAAACACTCAAGTAGTGAGTAAAATTTCACAAATTTCGTTGTGTACTCTCTATATTCCAGTTTTCAACATGCTACGTTGCTTAAAGTATTTTCGAATGTTATTTGTTAAACGAGTCATATAAATTATATCAAACTACGCTTAGGCAATTTTAGGTTCACCCTTAACCCCTACTTTTAAAAGAAAATAGGATCGCTTAATCGCTAAACATGCAATATTAAACTTAATCTGATAACTTGCATCAAATATGGCCGCTGTGTAGAAAGGGAAGCTGGAACTAACATACATTTTCTTGATCTTCCGAGGTCTACAGCATGAAAACACTTTTAAACTACGGCAGCCATATGCAACACATGAAATATACCATTTTGTACTGTCCACAATCCAGCTAGTTTTTTTTCTTATGACTCTCTCAAAGGACTGAACACCGAGCAAGTATATTCTATAGCAAATCGAAAGATCTTTTCATGCATATATTGCTAGACTCTGGTCCGATTTTTTTTCTATATATTTTTTTATAGATCGAAAGGTTAGATGTTTGACAAAGAGGTTACTGTGGAACCTTGTTAGCGTGTAGGCGTGTATGTGTCCATCATTGAAGCGAACAGACTAAACACGTAGGCATTTTCAAATGCGTTTAGGCGTGAATTGGAATCAATTCGGGCGTTATATTTACATTTGACATTAATACCATTATTAAAAAATCAATATTGGTAAATGCTTCATTTTGAAGATCTAAATCAATAACGATCAATAATGCCACTTTCGTCCGATCCCGACCCATTCTTTTCTGAACTAACCTTTTTGCTGTTCTTCTCCTTACCATATATATATATATATATATATATATATATATATATATATATATATATATATATATTATGTTATATTATTATTTTGTATATACACTAAAATATTATATGGTGATATAATATGCTGTGTATAGATTTCCAGTATTTACCTCAACAGTGCTCAATACGTGAGTAGAGCTTCGTAATGAAGTATGAAAATATATTTATGAAAATGAAACTATGCATGCCATGAATATGGTTTGACACTAAATTATATTATGTTATGTGTATGCATATTATATATATATATATATATATATATATATATATATATATATATATATATATATATATATATATATGGGCATTAATAGGTGTACCTACATGGTGTGGCCCGGGAGATCTTACACTTTAGTTTTTGTTCGGCAACATTAAACTATACCTTTTCCCCCCTTTCTTAAGTAATTTTATGTTAAAGAACATGATTACGATAGGCATTTAAACATGAGTGTACAAGAACGGTAAACTACATTGTTAAAGTAATGTGTGTGTCGACCTTTATCCATAACATTATTGCATTAAGTAATTTTATGTTAAATAACATCATTACGATATGCATGTAAACATGATAATAAGAACACAGTAAATCACATTGTTAAAGTAATGTGTGTGTCGACTTTTATTCATAACATTATTGCATTAAGTAATTTCAATAACTTTCAATATTTTAATAAATGAGCATTTGCTGAAAATTGTAAAGCCGGACATTATTTTCCATTCGAAAGTTTAAATACGTAAATATGTTTTTGTAATAAAAATTACAATAACATATTTACGTATTTAAACTTTCGAATGGAAAATATCACATTCCAACTATTAAAGAAGCTTTAAACGACGCTTTTACGAATCAACTAAAATGCCTTCGTGGCTAGTTCATGTAGAGACTTAAAACATACGCACCGATATACAGACTCACGGCAAAATAGTCATTACGCCGACAATGTTATAATTTCACATATTTAAATTATTTGTCAACTACATACATTTGTATACTTCGATTTTGGGACGAATAAGAAATGTGTTTATTATTATTTTATTTGTTTAAATGGGTAAACTAATGCTCAATTTTTAATTATCAACTAGATGAACAATAATGTTGATCGTCAGCTTCCAACTAAATTATAATTAAAGAGAGACATAAACTATGAACTGACAATTTAAACGATTCAAACTCGATTCTTTATATCGAACGCCCCCCCCCCCTTAAAAAATGATAATTCAAATATATCATAACTATAGTATCACTACTAATCGTGTTAAAAGGCCGGAAATGGTAGATACTTCATAACCTTCGACATCTAATCGATTTTGACAACTTTTGGGGGAATTACATTGAATACACTAAAGTCAAGTAACACGGTTAAGTTGTAGTCCTTTAAATCAAAGGCTAACACTAATGTGTAACTATGTTCTTTATTTTACGAAACTAAATGTGATAGTTATAAATATTTTTTTTAATGTATTTTCTTAAGTAAAACGGCGATCGCGTAATAAAAAGTGTAATATTCTTTTACACTTCTACATATTAGAAAGAAAAACATACACATTCAATAGCAGTTATCAGTTGAGGTTGTGTAAATAAGAAAAATAATTATACATTACCTCATTCATTTCATTGTCAACATCTGTGTATTTATATTTATATATTGGATATTGGATTTATTGTTAATTACATTAAAACTTACGGATGTTTAATTCTGATATCAACCAAAACTTTATAAGTAAGTGTTGTATTTGATATAACTTTGTATGTTGTTATAAATAACAAACTAACCCAGAGTGTAAAGGTATTAAAATAGTACAGTTTATTCCAACGTATATATGTTGGGCAAACAATAGAAACTGCAGGTAATCAAATAGATATCACAGAATACCATCGAATGCCTATACTACTGTTCTTAGTCGTATTTATTGTCCACACTAGTTCACGTATATTGTGACTGAGCGGAGTCTGCTATCCCATTACTGGTAAAAAGTCTAAATCATTTACGTGTCTTTCTAGTGATGAAATACTGCAATACTATTTTCTCTGAAATATTTCGATTCTACAAAATATTATTGATACTAGAAAAGGTCTTATTCACAATTACCTCTTTTTCTGTTGTTTTGAAGTCTATAACTAAACTAAAATACTATAACACACGATGTAATTTTTACACAACATTTAATACTTCTAGCGTCTTATTATGTTCCTACTTAGTATGTTAACACATTAAAAAACAAAATACTGACTTGAAATGCTTAATGGAATATTTATGCCTTAAACATTGATGTATATGTATTTACATGGATTCATGGAAAACTGAATTACAACATTTTATATTGTTATATAAACTTAAGTACATTTTAATAGGTCGTTTCCACATGTAAGAGGTAATTACTTTAGGTTTTTCTGTTTTAAAATTTGTTCATCTTTCAGTTTTTGCTGAGAATCGGGCATCCTACTGAAAGCCATACATTAATGGCGGATGATGTTAGGTATATCCCTACTTTCATCTAGCACTGTTTAAGGAACTGAGCTGCTTGGAGTCATTGATAAGTTTAAGCTGATTTGTGTCAATCCATCCCCCATTACTTCTCCATCGAAATTAGTTTCAGTTTTTTTTATAATCTGCGCCTTGTTATGCGGGTTTTGTAGGGAATTTGTGAAGGTGAATTAAACATCTAGTGGTTTATACACGGAGGTGATAATGGCTCTGCTAGACTCTACCGTTAGAATTTCGATGTTGTTTACCTCCGTTTCAGCTGTAGCTTCCATGACAATATCTGTTTTGACGAAGAGAGCAATTCCGTATTGGCGATTGTTTACAATGCCACGATGTATCTCTAGTAGATATAGGAAGTCACATTGTATTTCGTTGCAAAGCTCAGCGAGTAGGTCTTGTTTTGTTGCTGATAACCCTTCGATATTAACAGACAGAATAGTCTATGCAGAAGGTTCATTTTTTTACACTGATATCTGCTTGTTCCAGGAATACTATTGGCTACTTTGTCAGACGCTTTACACTGAAAAAAATATTTTGCGTATATTGTGGTGGTAGAATTATTTTAACAGGGCCGCAACGACAACGCTTCTTACCATAACCACACTTATTAAAATACAACATATGATAGTTAATTAATCAAATGCCCTTTTTAAAAAGTCATAGGCAACTTTCGGGAAGTTTCAACAGATATCCAGCTGGCTTGAAAGGCAGGCTCAAAGCGTTTCCACAAACAGTGAAGATATAGAGGCGCTCGTAAAACCAAGTCAATTCACGATGTTTCCCGGTGTGTAGTGTGATCAGCAGACCAAGGCTGCCGAGAAAGTCGCGGTCAAAAAATGACCTATCGAGAAGACCGACATATTTAGATTGATTGCGGTTTTGCGCTGACGCTGTTGCATGCCCAGATTATTTACCGATTCTGTTAATCACGAGGGCACAAAAATGTCGACAATAGTCGCATGGAATATAAGTGGAGTGCCGTCTGAAAAGGGAATCCCTGTCAGACTCCACTGAAAGCCAACGATGTCTAGGGCCCGTCAGACACTCTTATTAAGAACGCTGAATCTACATGATATGGAAACGCTCCTTCGACATGAAAGGGTGTGGAGTGCATATACGTTGACCGGCTGACTACAACAGTGTGTGTAAATGCTGTACAATCCTGTGCGCAGGGCGACGGCGAATCTGAGGTGATCGTTATCGACTAAATTACCGACAGCCTATGATGGCAAGGCTGTTAAACACTGACATATTGATTGCGCTCTTGCATCTTTAAGGCATGCTAGACTGTGTTGGTCGCAGGACGTGTTTTGATAATCGACTCTAGTCTTCATCCTGATCGTTTCCCAGCACGTCTTTCTCCTCATCTGCTCCGGAACGATGGATCAGGCTATGGTTGTTAAGGGGATATTAGGATGAGTCATGTAGAATACTCACAAATAGATTCTGACTTACTCAGATGGTAAGTGTTAGCCTAAAATGAAATGACTGTTGTTAATCTAAGCCCACCAAAAGAGATAGCGAGGTGTCCTACTAAAACGTCGAAATCGATGTTGTAGATAGCCGTTACCGTGGCCCGAATTACGCCTTGCTTAGCTCGACAGGACACTGGTAGCATGGCGCACCGTGGAAAGATAATACATATTTCTAGATACAGAAGTAGTTAGGCAAAATAAAGAATGCCATATGTTTACTAATCAGTAGAAGCTGGGATGACATGTTAGACAAAGTGTGTTTGTCCATGTCAACTTGGATTGCTGGTTTGATAATTGGGGAGTAGAGAATAATAAGTTCGTCAAGATTGCTTATGCTTACTCCATCAAGGACTCCAAGACGGCTGCCTGCAAGGAATCTGCTGAACAGTCGATATTACAACTTCGGACTAAGCAGAGTATACTTTGAATCAGATCAATACAAGGACTGAGATGATTCGAGAAATGTTCTTAAAAACTCCCGACCAGTATGTTATCGTCGAGTTAATATATGGGCGATATCGTCGAATCCCAAAGCAAAAAGAAGGGATCCCATCAGATAGCCCTGCTGTATACTGCACTGGGCTTTGAGGGTGTAGCCGGCTAAAGTTATGGTGCTGGAACTGGAGTAGGTAATGTAGGTCAAAGAATGAAGTGCAGGGGCTCGACAGAGACACGTTTGCGTGAAAGCGTTGTTTACTCCAACTTTACTAGCAAACGGTCCCACTGCCATTATTGTTTGTTTTAAGATGAATGTCCTGATGGACTACTCTGCAGCTTCGCTTCAGCAAAGGACTCTAACACCGGGGCCGGTGTGCACTTTTCATGGGTTGTTTAAAGAGTTTAGAAACGATACGAAGACGAGTATTTCCGAAGGCGATCAGTCGAAATTCGCCATCTCAATTCCTTAACGGTCTGTGATTGAACGATTATAGAAGGTCCCTCGCAACAGCAAGAATATCACCGGCGATGATAATTTGGAAACATCGAGATATGCCAGAAACGCGACAGAGACTTGACTAAGCTATCACAAACGATGTAAAATTGAGCTAATAATCAAGTCGCAGGAAGGCTATTTCTCCGCTACTGCTAGGAGTTAAAGACATCAGAGGACACACTGACTCGTACGGATGGTTTTTATTTATTCACAATAGAAACAGATATTGTACTATATTTTCTGTATTTTCTTAATCTGTTACTTATATTTTATTTATGTTTTCTTCCATGGGCGTGTGTTAGTGAAATTACATTTTTTTACGGTTATTCATTTCATAAATTCCATAACTGTACATGAAAATCTGAATAGAAAATTCTGTCTCAGAAGAAAATAAATATATTGTTAGCTTACAAAAAATATACCATATATGATAAAGCTTTGTTGTAATGTATCACAGTCATATGAACAGACACACGTTATTTATATTATAGACAAACACGTACCCCGAGGTTTGCCCGGTAATTAAGGAGTGTTTATGTATTCCACTACTGCAATTATTGACTCCAGGATTAGAAATCTTACTCTTATAGTATTGATATATGTACTATTTAAAATCACAGTGATAAGCAAGTACATACGTTAGTCAAAAGGCTGCAGACATCCGCCTAAAAAGTGAGGATGATGATGCGAAGTTCTTTCTGAGTCTTACTTTTCAATATTGTATGCAATATTTCCGAAGTTATACAAAGTAGGACTTTGGTAACTTAACAGAAATATTAATCTGACCAGGCTGAAACTTTTGCATGAAGGTGACCGTTATAAAAGAGCATCAAATCCATCAATCAAATGTGAAAAATCGGAAGTCAGAATTTCATAAAACTTTTGGCATTGAAAGAAGATTTCAAGGCCAAAATGATATACACTGCACGACTTCATTGCCTACAATATAAGCCAAGTAGCGAGTGTCTACGATTAAGAGAATTGCAATTATGGCAAAAAAGTGTCACTTTATGTTTCTCTTGACTTTGACATTTGTCAAAATTAAATGATTTCTAACTCAAAACATGACCAATACTTTGAATAATTTGATAACGCTTGGTCAAGTGAAGTAGACGCCAGGTTGTACACAAAAAAACAGACTCGACCGAAATCATAACCTCATTTGCATAGGTAATTAATCGATGTCTCACGTGCAGGTTCACGCCATGCTATTTTGTAAAATGTCCCAAAATAGAAGTGCCACAAACTTTCCCTGGAGAGCTGTTAAATTTCGCGTGGCATTGAGGGTGGCAATTGTAATATTACAACAATAACAACTCAGACTATTACTACTACAGATTATAATAATAATGCACTCTATTATTAAAAGGAATGTGCATTTCTTTGTATATAATTAAAAAACGCAATTAAAACACGCGTATTTATTTAGCACGCAGCCGAAGCAATAAAGAAAATAATGAGGCAGGTAATCACGTTAAACATATATATATATATATATATATATATATATATATATATAGAGAGAGAGAGAGAGAGAGAGAGAGAGAGAGAGAGAAAGAGAGAGAGAGAGAGGTCATGTATTTGTTTTCATTTTTATTTGCGAAATTTTAACGACTGAAACTATTGATACACATAAAAGCATTTTACCTTACTTCTAGTTGGGAATAATGTGCTCTTCACAAATGTGATGCTTATATATAGATAGTTACATAAATGTTGCCAAATGTACTTATCCACAGATATGTGGTTCGTCGTCTTACGACTCATCAGTGTGGCCGAATCTACCGGAATTATAGAAACTAAACCCGTTGCTCTACAACTTATCTAGCGGATAGAATGCATCCCTTTTCATAGATCACATTTATTTTTGTTATTTTTTTATTTTATTTCCGATCGTTTGAAAAATATTTCATCTAGATGCTAGGTGGAAATATGTTTTCTCTTCACCGATGTGATGCTCGATTATAGGGAGTGGCATACTTTGTTTAATGTAATTGGCAACGGAAACATGTTTTTCCGGAAAGATAGACAAACAGACAGAGACCAAATAACACCAAATGTATATTATAGATATATATTTTCTCAACTAGAAAAATGTTTTTATTTGAATCTTGATGTTTGAAAACAGTTTTGAATCGATTTCCCCTCCACCACTCTAAGTTTTACTCGGAACAATATAATATTCAGTATATTTGCCAGAACTCTTTAGCGCCTAAGACGTTTAATTATTGTCGTCATTTCGACATTTCTCACACCATATTTAAATTGTTGCAACTTGCAAAACAAAACATTTGATTCACGTCTCGGTTTACATTCTTTAAAACATTTTCATGTTTCTTTACGCCAAATCTCAAATTGAACATCGCATAATTAGCAGGCGATGTATTCAATTACATCTTGTGAACTCTGACGTCGTTTAACAACCGCTAATTTTTGAACTGATTATGTTTTGCGAAATTGTGCTTTTAAGATTTGGAAGCGATATTTAAAACGGCTGGAATAAAGAAAGTAAGTTGTGCTGTATTTAAAAAAAAAATTTTTCTGCTTAAATTAAAATTATATTTTGTACATATTTGAATCTTCGTCGCGAAAAGTATAATAGCCATTACAAATTTTATAATCTTAAAATTAACATCAAATTAAAACTATTTTTAACAATAATTGCACGAAATTATGTATTGATACAGGCAAGGAAAAGGGGTAAGCTGTTCAATTTCCGACTTCTAGTGTAGGGCATTTTATGTTTATGTATATGCCACTACGACTGTAGGTTTTGTATAATAAGACTGAGCTTGAATTCACGATAGTTAGACTATTTTATCTTGTTAGAGACCGTAATTAAAATGTCATTCTTTCAACACTACGGCGGAAAAGGTAGTAGATGCCGTACAGCTATTCACTTTTAAATATCAGTCTATTTTTCCTACGGAATATCCTTCCAAAAACGTGTATGTTTTTCAAACTTTGCTTAAAAAAGGGTATTCTAAAAATAGTTAAACGGCAGCAAATTTAGGTATGCGCACAATGTGTTGTCTTAGTCTTTTTCACTCGCTTCATTTCGCACTAGTTTTGTCTTCGTTCTTTTTTCTGCTGTTTTTTCGGTACTCTGTATATTTTCTGACTTTCTATCTTACGCTTTTCAAGATTTAGAATCTGTTATTAAAATCTATGTTTTATATTCTATACCTAGATCCTTACACCATATATTCTATACCTAGACCCTAACTATTAACATTCTATGCCTAGACTATTACTACTTATATTCTAGGCTCCGATTACTACTTATATTATATGCCTAGACCTCTACTGCTTATATGCTATGCCTAGACCCTTACAACTTATATTGTTTGCCTGGACACTTACAACCTATATTCTATGCCTATAATCTTACTACTAACATTCTATTCCTTGACCCTTACTACTTATATTCTAGATTCCGACCCATTTTTTTATATTATATGCCTTGTACCTATACCATTATATGCTATGTCTAGACACTTACTACTTATATTCTATTTCTAGACACTTACTACTTATATGATATGACTAGACCCTTACTACTGATATTCTTTGCAAATACACTTACTAATTATATTTTATGATTGGACACTTACTACTGATATTATATGCCTATAGATCTTCTTCTTATACTATATGCTTAGACAATTACTACTTATATTGCATGCCTAGATACGCACTACTTATATTCTATTCCTAAACCCTTACTACTTATAGGATATAACTAGACCATTACTACATATATTATATGCCTAGACCGTTACTACTAACATTCTATGCCTAGACACTTACTGCTTATATTCTTTGCCTCGACGCTTACTACCTATATAATATTCCTAGATCCGTACTACTAATGTACTATGCCTATACCTTTACTACATATATGATATGTCTAAACCCTTACTAATTATATTTCATGCTTAGACTCTTACTACTTATATGATATTACGAGACCCGTACTTCTTATATTCTATGCCTAGACACTTACTACTAATATCATATGCCTAGACCCTTACTACTTATAGTATATGCCTACACACTTTCTACTTATATTCTATGCCTATACCCTTACGACTTATAGGCTATGCCTAGACACTTACTACTTATAATGTATGCCTATATCTCTACTACTTATATTCTATCTTTAGACACTTACTACCTACTTTGTATGCCTAGACCATTACTACCTATATTATATGCCTCGACACTTGCTACTTATATGATTTGCCTAGGCACGTTCTACTTATATTCTATGCCTAGACCCTTACTACTTATATTCTATGCCTAGACCCTTACCACTTATATGATATACCTAGACCCTTACTACTTATATGTTATATCTAGACCCTTACTACTTTTATTATATGCCAATACCCTTACTACTTATATTCGATGTCTAGATCATTACTACTTATATGACTAAATACATTCAATTCTAAGACCCTCACTATGAGTTTCATATTTTTAGAATGAGCTATTTCTCCAATGAGATTTGTCAATATTGCATATTATTTCGTAACTCTGCAATTCTTATTTTTCAGGAGTAACATCTTGAATTATATGTCATATAATTTTGTAATTCCTAGTAGGAATAATACTACGTCTTCTACTGGAGTAAACCTTTTGCAAAGTAGGGTACTGTTTAAAATATCGAGTATGTTTCATGAAGAGAGAACGAAAGAGAGAAAGGACTGTATATATATATATATATATATATATATATATATATATATATATATATATATATATACAGAGAAAGGACTGTATATATATATATATATATATATATATATATATACATATATATATATAGAGAGAGAGAGAGAGAGGGGGAGAGAGGGAAGGAGAGATGCGAAAATACGAAATTTCATGTTGTTTCAGTTAGAGACAACGTCAATTGTTTGTTGACATATCAAAACAATAGATTTCAATTGAATCGCACTCACATAACAGATTTAAGGATCAGCGTGGTTGTAGTGTCTGTTATCTTCACTTCGAAACCAGCTATCGAAACAACGTCTTCCTGTTTTATTGGTTTTAGTATCTGTGTCGGATCTTTTTGTTGATCTGTTCTTAATCTTAACGATGTCACTATTGTCTTGTCTGATGATACTCACCATGATATTTTCTTGCTTTGAATGTTCTTAGTCTGACATATATCATCAGTTAAATGAACGTTAACATTATTCTTAATATATTATTTTCTTTTTGTTAATTGTATCGATATTGTAACATAGGCCCCTTTTTGCTGGCCCCCAAATCTAAATGTCTTGCAGCAGAAAAAAGAAATCGAAAACAATAAATATTGTTTCATCAGGCTAACAATTCATTGGAGTTTAAATGTGGTCATATCGTTTGCCACACATTTGCAATTAACTCCCCTACTCAAAATTAGCGAGGGCAAAAGAAAGAAACGTCCTCTCACTACACTAATCAAGTCTTCATCTCCCATGCTTTCCTCTATCTTCTTTCGACGTAAGGCCACAATTGATTTTAATACATTTCCCAATTCAAATACTTCACCGTAAAAGAAGTCCAATGTTTACAAATTTAGTGTTTGTCTCCAAATTTGCAATAATAAAACAATCGCAGTTGTATTCGAAACAAGACGCCTACCACCCCCCCTGACTTACACCACATTTCCATGCATACTTTCTATTCACTGTCCTACTTTTTGCCGATCACTCCAGTGTGATCTCATTGTTTTAGTCTCTACTATCTACAATACTTTATTGGCAGATTACGAACTCTAAGAACAATTGGAATTAATTGTGGTATTTTATTTTTCTTGTGTATGTTTCAATACGAATGTTATAAAGTGTGCGAATTCGATTGTATTATTCGTTCTCTTGCTGCATAAATAATAGTTGAAATATTGTTTTACACTCGCCGATTTAATAACGCGGGATTATAATCGTTAACGCTTATAATAAATTGACAGCAATAAATACGCGGTGAAAAATCATTCTTTCTTTAATTGTGCAACTTATATTATTATTACATCAGTAAATAAACATTTTCCTCTTTTAAATTCAACAATATTGTATTTCCTCTTTCCTACTAAAGAAACTGACATATATATATATATATATATATATATATATATATATATATATATATATATATATATATATATATATATATGTGTGTGTGGGGGGGTGCGTGTGCATGTGTGTATGTGTGTGTATTGGTTAAAAAAATACAAACCTGTTTTAATGGCGCATGAATGAAATATTTCTAAATTTCACCTAAAAAAGACTGATCATCGTATTGTAATAAAATGTTCCTCATCGGAAGCGTAAAGAGATATTTCACAAAAAGCATGGCTGACTGGACATATTTGGGCAACCGTTTTGTAGGATGTTATATATTTAACGACTCTCCACTAACTGACTAATGCTGCCAACTTTTTGTTAAACACCGAGTACATGTTCAAATGTATAACTTTGAGAGATAATTCCTTTTTGCTTAATATTTCATTTTGTTTTTTTTTAGAAATACATCAACTTCTAGTAAACAAGACCCTTACTTTTGAGAATTTACAAACGGTAATGTGAAAAAAAACATTACTCGTCAAGCAAATGTTTAATAGTTCAATATTTGGTTGATTTATTGCAGATGTGGTAGTAAAATATTTGTTATTATTGTTCTAACATATGCACGAACAATTTACAACTCAAAATAGATTGTATTAATGAGGTGGCCGAACAGTGAGCTTTTGCACTTTAAAAAATAACTTCGAAAAATATGGCATACGCTCTGCTCTGCCCACGTACCAATAACCAATTTTTTATCTTTAAAATCTGGTGGCTTCTTACCAAAAAATACTATGAAGTTCCATGAACGAATTGAAAAGAACGAAGATAACAAATGTTTGAGTGAATCAAGTTTTGACTTTATTCCGGAAAAACTTGAAGCAGTCCTGAATCTCAAACAGTATGAGTGCAATTAATATTAAAAACTATTAATACTGTAAAAAATATTTGAAATTCAGTAACCGTTATTTTTCTCTAAATTATTACACATGTGTGCTTCCGTATTTTGTAATAAAAGGGGCGTGGCTTTGTACTACTCGTAAAATGCAAAAGTTTATCGATCCGACGACTTTTTGCCTATCCCTAATATATATATATATATATATATATATATATATATATATATATATATATAATACTATTCCATGTGTTTATCTTGAGTTGATTAGGTTATATAGCGGAACATAATACATTAATTTTAATCTAAAGACAAAGCTTTTATCAGAGAAAAACGATAACAATATGGCGTTGTTTTAAAGTAATGGTGCCCTCGCCGATGTAAGAGATAGGTTGTTTCCGAAAAAAAAAAATTAATTTTAATAGTCAGTAGATAATCAGTCTCGATATAGCAATAAAGAGAATTTCCTCTTTAATTCTCACTTTTATATGCCAATGCGGGCGTATATTAAAGAGCACATATGCACGTTGATATTTTAGTGGTTATCATGCCACATATTGTTTTCATTTCGGTTTCTAGTTTTTTTATATTTAGAGAGATTGTCTATTATTTTCAGGAGCGGTTTCGTCGGAGGAGACAGGCAAAACGATAGTCAGACAAAGACTTTACTTTTTATTCCTTTTTTTCTCAAATCTTTCGATTAGTAACGACTCGTTATAGAATACTGTAATATATGAAGATCATGACTTCACCGGAAGAAGAGACGATAGCACTTGATTTTCATGGTTATGAAAATTTACAGTAATGGGGTTTATGCTCGTTTGCCCACACTATGGCTCTGCCATGCTCACACGTTTATGATTTCGAACCTAATGACGCTGACTCCATTGCTAGAACATACATATGTAGTAAAATCATCTAATAGTCTTCCCGGCTTCCGGCCTATGCTCAAAGCGTACATCTGTTTTGTGCACAAAGCGTAGTCTATGTCTTCTCTAGAGTAAGAGGGATAGACATAATTTACGACTGGGTAATTTTTTATGTTTTCCAATCAAAATTGTCCAAGTTTTGGTATCTGGATATGTCACCACAATAAAACGTACCCCCTCCAACTTAACATTATTGGGATGATAATAAATAAACAGGGACGACAACCATTTAATATTTATTGTATATTTTATTTTAATGAACAATTCAGTATAGTAAACAATTTTAAACTAATCCACTATCTTTCACAGCCCGATTAAGGGAAAGGGGGATGAATTATATGTTGTGCTGGCATGATATCATCCTCCCATGCATTACTTCCTCCTTTCTATAAATATAGATATGTTTACAAGTAATAACTTGAAGAAAATTTAAAATAACATATGTAATATGAGATGAAATAAAATAAAAAGTGTAAGCGCGGTGTTGTTACTAAAAAGAAAATAACTACGTTGTTTACAGACACCTATATTAACCAATTGAAACTAATTCGAATTATTAATAAAGCCAATTATTTTATATCTTAAAATACCAATGAAATAATCATTTAAATGTGTGAACACTTTTTGTTTGACTTATTTTTGTGCTGTGAAAAGCAAACTATCAATTCAAAATTAATTTCGTATATTTACATTCTAATATATTTCAGTTATTTCATGTATTAACAGAAAATAGCCTCTAGTGACCCCAGGTTGAATAAAGGAATGGTTCAATTGTCTCAAGATTCTTTGAATAATTTATTTCTCATTAGAAGCTTACTTGAATGTTCTAAATGTAAACAGTTCGATTTCTATAACACAAATCAAACATTGAATTGTCTCTACATTGAGGATAATTAAATAGTTTGAGAAAAGTATACTCTTCTCATGTCAGACCATACTATTTTCCTGTTTTAAATCTGTAAAATATGAATTCTTAAATAAAGAGTGGGTGCACGTTGTTCACGTGATCATCCACACGATACAGGATTCGTGATATATATAACCCATCGATATTTAAACGTAGTATATAATATAATATAGCAATATCATATTTAACACAAATATATTAAAAGATCTGTGACGAAGCGCATCATATATTTGTATAGCTGCAAGTAATATTGTATATGTATAAAAAGTAGTATTTCTACCATCTGAGTGTCAGGCTAAACTAAAAAATATATACTTAGAAATATTACTTGTTCTAATACATTATGCCCCCGAGTGGGTTATGGTAAATATACTCTAATATTTATTCGTTTGGAGTCACTTAAGGCGAAATTAGTGTGTGTATAAGAACATGTTCTGCCACTCTTACTAATGAACGTTCGACACATATTACTGAAACTATTTAACGTAATCATGCAGTTACGTTAAGTCAGTCAAGTATTTTTCTCTCTTTATTTATTACTTTCTCTCTTTAATCATTCTTCATATCAGTTGCCAGGTTGTGTTCATGAATGAAAGAAGCAGATTCACTCAGAGAAAAAGAAGGTCTTAAAATTTCAGAAAATTGAAACTGTGTGTGGAGAGAGAAAAGAGGTAGAGAGAGACAGAGAACACGACGCAGGCGCATATAGAGATATAAGGAGAGACAGACAGACGGACAACACGAGAGTGAAGTCTGTTTTTAACTTCTATATTTCTTTATCCAGGATCCCGGGTAATGCCGGGTTGCATTGTAATTCGAGAATAAAATGAAAAAAATCATGAAGAAGTGACGGCTTTTGAATAGGCAATGTAAACAAAATCAAAATAAATGGAGGTGATTGTTGAGATAGAACGATGGGAATCAAATTATTAATTCCAATGACGATATGATTTTAATGATTAAAACACTTTTCTCATAAATAATTAAACAGTAAAAGTTCGAATTGCGTCTTATGCGAAAGGACACAATATGTATATAAATGCCTATACGCCTTTTTGTGATGAAAAACGTGTTTATTTGTATATCATTAACTCTCTCTAGTGTGTATTGAACAGTGTATGAAAAACATTGATAGCTCAGTGTCTAAAAGTAAATACTAAATACACAATGTATATTCATACATTTATGTTGAAATATATATATACATATATATATATATATATACATATATATATATATATATATATATATATATATATATACACACACTTTCAACATAGATTCATGAATATTAATTGAATAGTAAGTGTTTAGCACTTAGCCTGATCATTCTTTGCCGGAATAAAACTTAGTCACGTTCACTTATTTTTATTGCCATAGATATATTTTCACACACTATATATGTATGTATATATATATATATATATATATATATACACTTTGGTTGCATTTGTTCATTGATGCATGTTTAATTAAACAACAGGACAATTCCTGTTTGTTTCTTTTTTTTGATCGATCTTTTCATGTTGACGGATTAATGATCTAATGTGTGGTTCGAGTGTGAACAGGAACTCGCCAAAACTGCTAACGTGTTCGACTCCCATGAGTCCTCATCAGGCAGGTGAGGAGTTATGCAAACTTAAACTGGGATAATTTATTGAGAAACTCAATAAAAACTTTTTAGTATATCTCGCCCCCTCATATCGAACTTGATTGTTGGTACTTTTGTTTGCTCGAATGGGTAATACTTCAATTATGGGGAGGCGCAAGTTGCAATTTGAGACAAGGAGGATGGTAGAATTTTTTTAAACTAATATGTCCCTGAATTTTTTGGGGTGATATCGTGTCTTACTAAGTGTTGGTGAATAGATCTATAGTGGAGGAGAGGTGACATGTAAGGCGACAAGAGATACTAGTCCTAGTCATACCAATATATGCATTGTTATTTGTGAGACACATTCTCCCATTAAGCATTTAAATACATATACATCATTACTAGTTTTTAAGAAATAACCCAATGTTGGGGAACGCTTTCACTTACTTCAACTCCGTCAACAAGAAAAAACATAAAAAAGTTTCGGGGGCCACGAGGGAATTTACTTGCGATTTTAAACACCAGGAAGATGAAGAGAACAGATGAAAATAAAAAGAAAGGACATTATGATTTGATAATGCTGCCATATCAGCGAAAGCTTCAGACAAATATTTATGAAACAAATATTTTATTCATTTACTAAACATATAAAAAAATAACGTTTCTTGGTGTTCTCAAAATGATATAATAAAACGTTTTCCAAAAGATGTGAGAACGTCTTTTTTCAATTCAATTCTGCGTAATCGCGCCTTACTCATCTACAATTCCACTTTCTTAAAATCCGCTAACAGGAACATACGATGAATAAGCTTTTGGGACTACGAGGGGATTTACTGCGATTTTAAACACCAGCAAGATGAAGAGAAAAAAGAAATAAAATAAATAACTCTTTGATAATGATGTAATATCAACGAAAGTCTCAGACATAAATCTCTGGAAAAAATGATGGTATTCATTTAATAAATATATTTAAAAAAATAACGTATCTTGGGTTTCTAAAAATTCTATACCATATATATATATATATATATATATATATATATATATATATATATATTTATATATGCATATATATAGTATATATATACATATATATATATATATATATATATATATATATATGCATATATATGCATATATATATATATATTTATTTATGTAAACATTGTCAAAATGATAGACTTTGCCTTTTTAATTGTACCGTTTAAATTTTTTTTATTTTCCTTGTGATCTTTTTGGCAGTATAATAAAGAAATAATAAATGTTCCATAGGTTTCACGAAAGTTTTCAATTCTTCGTCGAATTATCCTCAGGTGTCAAAAGCAAACGGGCAAAAAAGGTTGAGAAAAGTACTAGTGTCAATAAAAAGAGATGTGTAAGTCGATAGATAGATATATAGATAGATAGATAGATAGATAGAGAGATAGAGAGATAGATAGATATAGATAGATAGATAGATAGATAGATAGATACATAGATACAGACAGGGACAGATATATATATATATATATATATATATATATATATAGAGAGAGAGAGAGAGAGAGAGAGAGAAGGCGCGACAGAGAAAGGAAACGGAAAGTAGAGTATATCGCATAAAATAAGACCCGTAGGTTTAAACATACCCAGTTATTGAGGGAGCCGATAGATATAAACGTAGTAAGATATGGTCGATTGATGAGTTGTTGTTTGTAAGTGCGTCCAATTAGGCCAATTAAACTTATTTTATTTCTAAAATTAAGTCAATCCCATAACTGAGGAATAATTTAGCGTATATTTTTCGTTATTATAATATATGAGAAAATACTTAGGGAAACAAATGTTGATTAAGTCAACTTGAGCCACACCCACTGCGTTATTATTAAATCGAAAAGCAATGATATTATCGTGGAAAAAACATTAAAAACATGACGCTAAACACGTTGCAATATAATGATACCCTAGCCACCTGATTGTCTGACTGGTCTTCGAAGAAACGCCAAAGTTAATAACGCATAGATTATCCGTGTCGATAAAAAGCCTGAAGGGAATTAGTTTCTTCATTGTAACGTTCGTTGCATATATGGACCAATATCCTTTATATTCTCATTCTTTATTCGACGAAGAACACAAAAACAACTCGTGTTCTCGTCGTCTTCGTAACCTACATTTTCGCAATTACATTTTTTCTTGATCTTCATATTTGTAAACGTATTTCTCTGGCATATTAACTCAATGTCTCTAATTCTCAGAACAACTCAAAATGATACGTGTACTAATTATGTATTTATATCTTCACTTGTTGGTTTATGTTTCTTTTTTGCGTGTTTACGACATTTCAGCCGAAGTTTTCAGTTATATGTTGCTTTCATTTAACGATTTATTAAAACTAAGGTTTCGATTGTGACATTAGCTTGGAACGGTTTCTCATACATTTACCAATGAGCAGGGTCGGAGAAACGGACACCAACTTCTATATGCAAGACAAGAACTTCTATATGCAATGCGCTTCAAAGATGTCTGTATCTATGAAGTATTTATAATGAATAGGTATGTATTATATCAATATTGTATAAGGTTTCAAGTTTTTGTAACTTTTAGGGACCCTGTTTTGTTTACATGACTTTTGTTCGTTTTATTATTTTAAAACATCTTATCGGACCCCGCACGCCCTAAGCCACAAGTGTTACTGAACGAAACATATCAATTGGAACGTTCGCGTCACCATCAGTTACGCTTCTCTTTATTTCTATTCTGTTCGTAAATGTAAGAGAAAATACCGAACCGGTTTCCTTTAACCTTAATCACATTACGGCTCAGCACGGACATGTCAATATAAGCGGATGTATGATTGGCCTCTTCAATTCCTGTGCCTGACGATGCCCGGTGGACGGTAACTAAAACTCTCGCTTGCACAAGTAGAGGCGATATTACATTTTAATTATGTATTTTATTTACCTACCCTTTTATTAACTCACAGGTGCGTATGTTTAATATTATAAAAGGCGTCCAACACTCCATAAGATTTGTTTATAATTTGTTTTTACTATTGCAATATTTATTACCATACATATATTTCAATGAACATTATTTAATTGTTGGCCCTCATATTATTTTACATTTCTAATTGTATTATTAAAAGTGTATTTATTTTACGATAAACGTTCTAAAGAAAATAGTTTATGTACTTTCAGTATATTTTAGTTTATCATTTGACTATTAAAGATATTGTTGATAGTACCATTTTATGATACACTCTAATTTTCTCATGTTTAATTGGTATATTACAATTAAAACGTAACACAACGTGAAGTACATTCGTTCTTATTTTTGAGAGTTACTCATATGCTTTTATTACTTTTATGTTAAAATTAAATTGGCAGAGCTCTTATAAGTATTGTAGTGTGCATAGAATATGTTTCTAATAAATTAAATAAATGACACGATTAAATAACATTCGAACAAACGTCTTATAGATATTTAAATATTTTTAGAATTTAAATAATTTATTCAGTTGACTTGCATCTATTTATTGCAACCAATACGGTATATATATATATATATATATATATATATATATATATATATATATATATATATATATATATATATATATATGCATATATCGTTATGATCAAGTGTGTTATATGTAATGTTTCAAGAATAATCTCATTTTTTCCAGATCATTTGACTATATTAATCTGTTATCTTTGAAATTCCTAAACAATTGAAATGAGTGTTATCAGTAGATAACGGAAAAAGCCAATAAGGTTTTAATAAGTGTATATTATTACACCTTCAAAAACGTCATCTGTAGACATTATCTATATACGGTGAATGTCTATAACAAATGAATAACATAAGTATTTAAATATTAAAATGAAAATAAAACGAAAATATATCTTACTTTACTACTCATATAATGAAATGTTACTGTTGGCAACGAAAATATGAGACATTGACGTAACTTACATTCTCTCTTTCTATTGTATAGTAACATATTTTAAATGTTTCAGTCAAATAGTTTTCGTTTGAAACATCTACTGAGATTTTCTGCATAATTTTATTGCACGGTTTTACATGTAATTTAATGAAGACAAAGTGCAGCAATATGCGAAACTTGACCAAACGAAAACGAAATAGGTAAGAAAAACAAAAGTTGTGTACGCCAGGGAAGTTTATTTTAAAACAGTTAGAGTTACATACTACATTGTTTTAAAATGTAACAGCCGTCGGCGGAGACGACAATGTCAAGACTGGCGCAAAATGAGGCACACGGTTCGGCGAATATGTTCTCGTCTATGCAGCGAACTCTTCCACGATGTCAGACTTCAGAGAGTCGACCGTGTTGTGGGCTTACTTGTTAGTATTGGCCCTGATCACGTCCCAGAAGAAAGAGTCGGGGGAGGTGCAGTCGGGTGGGAAGGACAGCCACAAGTCCAGCGTCGGTCTCGTCGATATATAGCTTCACCACGCTCCTCTGAACCTCCTTGCAGAACTCGGCATAAGTCAAGTGTCAGATTTTTCTGTAACACCGGGTATATCCATGTAACCTAGTCAGAGAGTTTTATCCGCAACTGATATTTAGGTTGATCTTGTAGCGGGTTATATTTTGAAGTTGTTGAATGTATCAAGACGATCCATCGACTCCAGTTTCAATGATTTCGCTGGATTTATTTCAATACATTCCTCACTTATATATATGTGTGTAATTAATCTAGCAACATTTTAAATAGCTGGTTTGACCTCACCACATATAGAGGTCGGTATTGTGGTAACCTCAACTAGACCCGTGTGATAGCCATACACGAATTGAACTTGTCAATTTATCGATTAATCTCAGTGTTGTCTAACAAATGAGAAATACTTGAAATGATAGCTCAGAATTGCCAAATGTTTCTAATTAAAAGTAGTTCTGAAAAGTCCATATTTCTTTGTATGATGTATGGTTGGATGCAAAATGTCCTAACAATGTTTACAACAACGCGAAGTTTCCTTTTAAAACTGTAATTGGTATAGAAACATATGAAATCAGAAAAAGTGTTGGATAAGTTTAACGGAGCATCTATTCAATTCCTAACACCAAACTACATGCTCTCCATTTAAAAGTAGCTTTTAATCTAATGCCATTTAACATCCTTCTTTAAAGGTACTCTGCACTGATTGAAGGATTCATTTTTGACGTTTCCCGATACTGACCTTATAGCTAGCCTTATATCCCCAACACCATCGAAACAAGCACCACATAATGACCTCTTCATTATTAGATAAACAAAACTTAACACGACGCAAAATCAATAAAACAGTGATGGGGTTCTGTTACAGAAATTTTATTTTTTTTAGGTGTCCCTAGTGCAACCCTCTCTTGTCATTGTTTATTTAGCTTGACATAATGTCAACACCTATTTAGTCATATCATGCCGAAAACGTAAATATTTTGTACAAGAGTAGTTTGTAGAACAAACATTAGTAAGCGTATTCTATTCGAAAGAATAGTGTGTAAGCGATAGTCTCTATGTAACAGAGTAATGCAGTCTTGATTGAAACTACCACATAGTGGTAATCCTGTAGTTTCGTTTGGCGTAAATAAGATTCACCAACCAAATCAATGAATCATTTACAATACCTATTATGTGCTGCAGTTATATAAGACCAAACACTGCCCATGTGTCGGAAAACAGACAAACAAAACTAACAGAAACTCTAACGAAATATATTCGCACTTAACTGTCTCGGTATCAGCGAGCCATCGATAGCGGGTCGCGACTAAGTATATGTCTATCGCTTATTGAGACAAGATAATCAGTAGCGAAATAACTTATAACGATTTCAACCAATCAATGTGCATATATATATATATATATATATATATATATTCATGAATAAATAGTAATTTATTATTACTTATCACAATCACTTATCACAAATTCAATCAATCAATGGGTATATATATATATATATATATATATATATATATATATATATATAACAATATTGTTTAATGAATATTCATTTATTATTACCTATGTACGCAAGCGTTTACACCTTATTGCTCTCATCAGTGTAGGAAGTAACCATTTAAGACATGCGTAGGGCGCAAACCTCGTGCACATACTTAGATAGATTCTGCAAGCTATAACATTATCCCCGTGACTATCAGAAATTATGACGTAATTAAGGGGAAATAAATTAGCACTACGGCGTCGAGGAATCATGCATATATATATATATATATATATATATATATATATATATGTATATTTATATATATATATATTTATATAAATATAAATATATATATATATACATATATATATAATATTTATTTATAAATATTATTATATATATATATATATATAAATATATACAAGTTTCGTTAAATACCACGGGCACTCTTGTTTTGCAATCTTTTTCGTTAATCTCTCGACGTGGCGAGGAATTCTGCAGTTCTCTGGTGTCTATTGGTATCACGCGCTTTCAGTTTCTCGACCTTCTTCAGGAGGTTGTATCACTCTTCCTTGGTGTCGCTAGACACGCAAGCGCTTCAAATCGGAATCTTAATTTTATAGTTATTCGGCAGCGAGTGTTTCTAACTTTAGTATTTACCTGTTTTTGAATTGTTGAAGATAATTTCAAACATAGAATATTCAGTGTATTTAGAGAATTATATTACATTGTGTTACTACTAAACAACCAAACAGCGAGATACTACAACATAATATATATACCCTTCTCAAATTCAATCAACAACTTTGTAATTTTCGACTGAGCTATTGTCTCCTCACATTCTTTCCATCGTTATAAGCCCACCTCATATTTGTCACACCCTTTTACTATTTGTTACACTCTTCTACTATTTGTCACACCCTTCTACTATTTTCTTATATAAATTACTTGTAAAATAAACGAAACATTCGTCCACCTGTGTAGTATGACTTCATGTTGTCTTTTATGTTTTGTGCTTCTCCAATTTTACCGTTATTTTTGTTTTTATACATTTTGTCAGATCTTATCCTTATATAAATATCATAACACTTTATCTATACATACATACATATTTTTCGTACTTGTGTTTGTTTTTTCTGAAGACAAGCATCCTGAAAAAGTCTTATAATGAAGACGAAACGTTGATGAAAACACACATCATATTTTTGGTGTTTTTTTTATTTGTATATATATATATATATATATATATATATATATATATATATATATATATATATATATATATATGGTTAGAGAAACTAACATAATGTTGAAGTTCTTTATGGTATATTCCCGAAAACGAGAGTGTCAAGGGAAATACAAACAAATAAGCTACAGCTGTGATAAGCAGGTAATTATAACAATGAAATCCTATGCGGACAAACACATATTTTTAATACATAGGCAAGTTTGCAAATGTGTCTGAGGGAATAACACTACTAAGAAATCGTCGCGGATATAGACACTGGTTGTTTATAATTGTGTATTTGGATGTGTGTATATACATGCCTTTTACATACAAAAGGTAAGAGGACTACACAGGAATAGAAAGACATATAACTAAGTAATAATCTTTTGTATACAGCAGATCCATTCGTGTTCGATATTAACATCGTAACTGGGCTGGTGCATACATAAATTCATGCTAACATCTACATATTCAGGTCTTGTTTTTGTGAGCTCCCCGATCCGATATCATACTACACCCTCCCTAAAAGATACGCTCTGAGAATGTCCCAAACAACGAAACCATAACAGAAAGGCTCATATATATATATATATATATATATATATATATATATATATATATATATATATATATATATATATACATATATATATATATATATATATATAACGACGTATATATACATAAATATCTAAAGATGTATATATATATATATAAATATATATATACACATGTGTATATATATACGTATTTATATGTATATATATGTATATATATATACATATATATTTATATATATTTATATTTATATTTATATAAATATATGTATGTGTATTTATATATATACATATTATATATATATATATCAATAGTGATATATATATATGTGTATATATTTATATATTTTTACTTCATATATATTTATATTTTATATATATTTATATATTATATATATTTATATGTATATATACATATATATTCATGTGTATAATTACATACATGTAGAAAAAGTCGATACACAGGTATGTCGATTTTATCGGTCATTAGCTATTTGAAACAAAGCTCGCATAAAGCGAAGAAAAGTATGAACATATAACTCAGAGTTGCATATTAGCGAATAATTATCCAAAAAATCGCAAGAAAAAAAGCAACTTCAAAACTGTGAGGTCTCCTGGTCAAATGTAACACAAATGAAAACACCTTTGTAAGCTAAGGTTAAGAGTTAAAAGATTGGAAGGTAAATCTATTTCTAACATATTTTCTAGGTCTTTAAACGTGACTTCAGATGGAGAAGAGTTTCAATTTAACCGGTGATACTGAGGTAGTCGCCATGCCGGGATTAAAGGTGTGAACAGAGTGTATCTCTAGGGAGAGGTAATGCAGTGAATAGACGGATATGATAAAGGAAGGCAGAACAGGCTGTGTATGTCTGGTTTCTATTTGGAGGGGAGGGGTAAACGTTGGGAGAGGGCGTTGTCAAATAATCGGGTCCGTTTAATTTAATTGAATTTTTATTTTTAGTTGTTGTTTCATTTTATTTATGTCGTAATAGAAATACATTTCGTAAATACTATCATTAAAATAAATAAATTGGTATTAAGAATAATAAACACATAAATTATTACTCACTTCATTTCTACTCGATTGCTACAAATAATGATAATAAAAATAGCAATAAGGGCAAAAATAATATATAAATCAAAAACATGAACAATAACAATGATAATAAAAATAATAATAAAGCATTAATAATAATTATAGTAATAATAATAATAATAATATTAATAATACTAATAATACTAATAATACTGATAATAATAATCTTCTTATGTTTCCCATTCTTTTCGGATGAATATTAATCGGTTAATAAGGAAATAACAATACAAACACACAGAGATATATACAATGTATATGAATATATCTTTATCTACATCTATATATATCTGTCTACTTCTATATATATCTTTATATCTATCTATCTATCTATATATATATATATATATATATGTATATATATATATATATATATATATATATATATATATATATATATATATATATATATATATAAATATATACATATATATATAATTACATGAACAATACCATAGCCTTACGTCAATCAACGAACGTTCAAATTCGTAGTCTCGCTTTGGAAGATCTCAAACTGAGGCCAGATTTTAAGAGGAAAAGGGAGAGAAAAGAAGTTTTTTGAAGTTGACAAGCAGATTAGATTCCACTTTGGTTTACTGTAAGTCATCAGTTTGCACCTGATTACCGGCTCAACGCCTGGAAGGCCGGACAATCATGGGGGTAGATGGGAGCGCAGAATTAACATTAAGCAGCCAGAGTGAGAAGTAATACATGTATTTTTATTTAAAAACAACGCTAGATAATTCTAATATCCAATATTTCGAATTGTCATCTTTGTGTATTTTGATAGGTGTTGACTATATAGATAAATAACCGTATTAGTCATTACTCTTTTTATCAAATATAATTATTTCTATGTACTTGCTATTTTCCTCCAACCCTCACAGCTGTAATAATGACCATAATTATTATTATTTAACTTATTGCTATTATCATTATAAACATTGTAGCTGTTATTCCTATTTTTACCAGTATTATTGATATACATACTATAATTATTGACACTATCATTATTAGTATAGCTTTCCTAGATATTATTATTATTTCTATAATTATTACAGTTATTAGTGTTACTGTTGTTAATTTCATTTCCGTCAATTCGATTGTATTCTTACTACATTTACAATTATAATGCTGAGCCGCTTTTCCAGTGCAAACTGATAACTTACAGTAAACCAAAGTTCAATCTAATCGGCTTGACAACCGTAAGACACTTCTTTTCCCTCCCTTCCCCTCTTTAAATATGGCCTCGGTTTGAGATTTTCTAAAGCGAGACTACGACTTTCTCACTTTTGATTTTGTATTCATTTTAGCTCTGCTTTTGACAAGATGCAGTAATATGCATTGAAACGTTAGTTCATTTACGTAAGTTCATTTACGTATTGCTTATGTAATTTTATAAATGTTCTACTTGGTATTGAGCACTTTTGAAACAGCTGGTTCACTTTTCTAACATATATATATATATATATATATATATATATATATATATAAACAAAAAAACCCTCATATGCGCGCCTTAGCTGTTTAGATTTACAAAATCAATAATTTGCCTTGAATAACAATATCAAAAACGGTAATAGTAAAAAAATATAATAATATAACAATGATAATAATAAAAAATATATATAAAATAAAAATGAAATGCAGGGGTCTTAGTAAATAAAACAGATTAATCATATTAGCAATCATAGTGATATTAATAGTGTAGACAGACCGGTTTAGCGGATATTTTCACATGTCTGTTTAAATAAAAATAATTATAATTTATTTTGTGGATTTTCATTTGGTTGATGAATATATATATATATGTTTATTATGCAGTGAGGAAGGGGCGATTTGAACTCTGTGTGCATATCACATTGGCCATTGTATGTTATCCCAAAAAGTAAGAGTCACGGATAAGTGGAATGGTCCGACAGAGGTCAGTTGATTAGTTGGTTGCAATCATATCGCGTATTGAGAGAGGGCTGAATGGATGTGGAGGGTGGTGTTGTGCCTGATTGTATAATGGTATGTCGGGCTTCGTGGCGTAGGGATCATCGGAGTTTTAATCCTGTGTTGTATATAATCTCCCTATCGGGCCACTTGCTAAACATATATCATCCGATGTAAGCAGATTCTAAATATCTAACGCAGATGTATCTTTAATTGAATTTCATAATCTTCTATTTGTCAGCGTTGGATTGACACCGCTTGGATGTAAAGCTGTAAGATCTGTGGCGTTTAAGGATGCTCCAATGGACTGCGCTTGAATATTTGCTTGGTTCAAATTCTAGACACTTTCTCTTAGTGTTGACGTTTTTTTTATGTCTAAACGTGCTTCTATGGACGTAATATCATTTCTTAAACTTTTTTTTAATCATGCTGATATAAGAATCCTTTTGTCTGTGATGGTGGCTGAGGTGAATTATTACACATTTTACAGTGCCACCACATCCTTTGTTTCTGTTATGTGTCCCGGGTATTAATCAGAGAAAAATGAAATAAAGGGTTACTCTGACTCACACCCTACATAAATAGAGTGCATACTGACCATAACCGTAAAAATATGAAATCGTTTTTTTACCATATCCCGCTCGCAGATTGAATGAGAAACCGTATGAATGCTATTATATTTTTTAAATTCCCACTTTAAAAAATAACCGCTATAGATGCACGCATAATTCATTGGATGAATTAATAAGTCTTTAAGCATAATCATAGTTTCCCAGAACATGATACTGAACCATGCATAAAACCATTCTACAATGGCTGCATCACAAATCATTTCTATTATTCATGTTCGTTTGCATTATTTAAACGTTAAGAATCAAATAAAATGAGGTAAAATGCTTCATGTTCATAGATGGCAGATATTAAAGTAGACTACGCGATATTATTTACTCTTTCGTTCATAATGAAATATATTGATCCATGCATTATTGTTATGAGATTCTATTTCAAAATTACGAGGAGTGCGATGCGTATATTAAGATCGAATGTGCCTATAAGCAGAATGTAGGAGAAATACTTCTGATCTGCATAAACATGTGCGAGGGTTGTTGAGTGTCGAAGCTTTACACCCCCAACACACAAACATGTATATATATATATATATATATATATATATATATATATATATATATATATATATATATATTTTGTCTCATTCGGATTTAAACCTTGAATGAGATTCATCTGTTTTATTTGGCCCTGGAAGTACATAAAAAATGGCCTGTTTTCCTCTTCTCAACCCCCTTTAAGTGCGTCTGGACTTACCTATATTTTGAGCACTTTCTCAAATCTGCTCCCTCGCAAAGAGTTTTTCTTCACATTCTACAATTCACCGGACTTCTTTTCAACGAAAATTTACCACCCGCACAATTTGCATATCTTTTTCACGGAACTTTTCTTTTCATTCAATACGTTGTTTTAACAAAAATTATTTTTATAATTTTTAATAATAATTTTCATATTTTTCTAATATTTGAACTTTGTTTTTTTCGAAAGCTAACTTATACATCTGTATTTCTCGTCTGATGATAAGATTTCGATCTTTGAAAAGCCTTGGCTTAAGGAAAGAATAATAAACACTAGTTTATTACTGAATACACCTTGCATTGAACAATTGAAATTTGAAATGAATTTGGACAATCGTCACATATTTATCACTCTTTTTTCTTCTATCTCTCTCTCTCTCTATATATAATTAACTTGTTACAAATATCCAAGGAGTATAAATCCGAAGGAAGTTGAAACCGGGTTCATGAGAGTGGTCAATAAAAATTCAGAGCGAAATATATTCTGTTGATGGTTTTATTCCAAACTGCTACATAATATATTTTGTTTCATTAACGCTTAAAATAAGCATCAAATCATCAGGCATATTCGAAATGTACTTCTCAAATCTCTATAATACAACAACAGGAAATCGGGGATGGATATGAGTGCAGACGCGGTTCACATATAGCAAATAAATGAAAGAAGGAGGGGAAGATTCTAAC
Organism: Sepiola atlantica; assembly: GCA_963556195.1. NCBI lineage: Eukaryota > Metazoa > Mollusca > Cephalopoda > Sepiida > Sepiolidae > Sepiola > Sepiola atlantica. Next base: position 129,623,278 of record OY744520.1, on the reverse strand, counting down.
GGGTAATATTTTAGGAAATTGGGTTGGGTGGTATTTTGTGTCTGGGTTATTGTGGCATTAATCTTGTCTAGGGCAGAGGGTGGGATGGGTTTTAATGGGTAATATAATGAGAAAAGTAAGAATATTGCCACATATTTTTGGTGGTTATCGTATAATAAAAATGTTTGATATTTTATTTAGGGTAGTCAATGCCGTACTAGCATTCAATTTCTATATTAATTAGTCGTTACTATCTAATAATATTACTAATTATGACCCTTATAATGATATTAATATCAGTAATAGTAGTAATTCTCGTTGTGATAATATTTGTTAATTGTAATTATAGTATACTCATAATAAAATTAATATATAAAAGAAGTTTAGTGGTGATACAACTCTTGGTATTAATAAAAATAATAATAATAGTAATGCCAATAATAACGATAGTCATAACGATAATAATAATAATAATAATAATAATAATAATAATAATAATAATAATAATAATAATAATAATAATAATAATAATAATAATAACAAGCCGTGCGTGCGTGATCCCCCTCTGTATGTGACTCGATGTGGCGAGTGTAAAATGCAATAAATGCGAGCAATTTGGGGCATTTTGACCCCCCTTTGACCCTATGGGCGCGCGAACCAGAATTTCTCTGAGGTAAAGGATGCTCATTTTATATCCAGAACAATTGCCTCTAAATTTTGGCCAAGTTTGAGTAAAATTGAATGGATGGATCAAACGTTATGAGAGGAAAGGCTCATTTTTGTCATTTTAGGGGGATTTCTACCCCCTGGGTGCGCGAACCAGATTTTTTACAAGGTCAGCGATAGGTATTTTCTAATAGGAACAATTGCCTCCACATTTTGGCTTAGTTTCAGAGAAATTGAATGGATGGATGAAAAGTTATGGGGAAAAAATGTCATTTTTTCCACTTTGGTGCCTTTTGACCCCCTGGGGAGGCTAACCAGATGTTTTTTTCAAAAATCGGAGGATGTCACTTTCTAACTTAACCAAAGTTACAACTTCATGCAAAATTTCAGAGAAATTCAATGGATGGTTACGGAGAAAAATCCGGACGGACGGACGGACAGACGGACGGAAATGCATCAAAACATAGGTCTCCCGATTTTATAAATCGGGGGACCAATAATAATAATAATACTAATAATAATACTACTACTAATAATAATAATAATAATAATAATAATAATAATAATAATAATAATAATAATAATAATAATAATAATAATAATAATAATAATAATAATAATGACCCCGCCACTCACAAGGTCAATGGACATAATAAGTGTACAAAAGGTGGTAAGCTATTATAGTTTCACTAATAGTAAAGACTGAATATCAGTCAATAACTAAATGATTAAGGTGGTAATCAGATGTTTGTATTTCAAAGGATTATGTAATTGAAATTAAATTAAATTAATCAAAGTGATATCAGAGTTTACAACTATCACGGGGATAATTTTAAGTGGGAGATAATTGTGGTAGAATTGTTTCGTGGTGGTAGTATGACAGAGGGTGTTTTTTTGGGGGGTGGGGGGTAGAATTGTAGGTAATACTAAAAGATTGGATGTTATTGGTGGTTTCGTAGGGTGGTTATATATCTATAGATTCACCAAGACTTGCTGGGGTTGGGTTATAAATATGAGTGAGTGGGTAAGGGGTCGTAATGTGGTTTGAGGTAGTGTACAATGTAAATGTGTAGGGAGGTATCTAGGAGAAAGAAATGTAATGATTCATTTCTATATGTAAGGGGTTGGTGTAGGGTTAAGGTTGAGTATGTGGGTTGCTAAGGAGGTATAGTCTACTATGCTTACAGTTAATAGACGTCTCTTGTTTTCTATTTAGGAGTTTATAAATACTCATTTCCCCACTAACAACATTTCGAATATGCCTGACGATTAGATGCTTATTTTAAGCGTTAACGAAACAAAATATATTATGTAGCAATTTGGAATAAAACTATCAACAGAATATATATATATATATATATATATAGAGAGAGAGAGAGAGAGAGAGAGTGAGAGAGAGAGAGAGAGAGAGTGATATATATATAGTCTAGCCAACTCGGGATCCGTTGGGTCAGTATTTTTTGTTATATATTATGCATAATTTAGTTAAAAGAAGTTTGAAAAGTTACTATTTATCGTTCATGATGCCATCCATTTTCTAGTATATATATATATATATATATATATATATATATATATATATATATATATATATATATATATATATATATATATATATGCACACTTCCTTACTCATCTTCGATTTTATCGGACATTCCCATATCTCTCATTCCCTTTCCCGATTTTCTCTTCAACCTATATCTCTTCCTCTCACTTTTTTATCAATGTTGTAAGTATTATATGACGCCATCTTATGTGCACGATCACACACTAACAAGCAAACAAGTATGCGACAAAACGAATATAGAAATTGAAATATAATTTCACTATGTATATACATATACATACATAAAGAGAGAGGTGAGAGAGAGGGTGTCTGTATGTGTCAAAGAAAGGGAAAGTGGGGGGACAAGAGAAGGACACACGTACAAATAGATATAGTTAAATATTTTAAGAGCTCAATAGATAATACAGAGAGATAATAGATAAGTAGATGAGAGATTAAAAACATTTGTGCAGACAGATCAAATCCACTTATAATGTTTTAATACTTTGCAGCTGAAGTCTAATTGTATTTTATTTTTTTCTGATCATATTTCTTCACGAAATTATTCAATCAATTTGCTTTGACCAGATTCACATCAAGCAAATCGTTCGGCAACGTTCGATTCAACCAAAATAAACAAGAAATTTACGACCGAAATTTTAAGACAGGAAAATTAGATTTGCTACTTCTGTTCGTTTTTTTCTTTTATTTTTTATTATGATTATTATTATTATTATTGTATTTCTCCTAAGGTTGCTATTTTCTTGCAATAAAACATCTAAATAGACAGAAGCATTCATCATTTGAGTGATAACCGTCCGGTCTCTTTATTATTAACTGACATCAGAGATCATGTGAGAATAACGCTATGACAATTATTCGGTTGTATATTTAACAATGAGGTCGAGGTATAATCGTCCTAAAGAAAACGCAAATACATAATTGTCAAGGAACAGTTTAATCGAGTTTCATCTTCACTTCCTGCATTCTCTTTTTTAGTTATCACTGTCCAGTTTTAGCGACTGTTGCATTACCCTTTTGAAAGTGAAGACCTGTGATTTACTTTTATTGACGTAAATCAAAGAATTTCACGTTGATGAGACACTACTATTAAGAAAAACATATTTCATGGTCCAGAAGTACTGTTGAAATGTGCGTGTCTACTTATTCTGAGAAACATTTAATTAAATAGGACAAAAGGTGGTTCGAAAGTCGTGTTAAATATTTTAGTATTTGTTCGTCTATTGATTTTAAGAAACCCGTATTCAAATAGTATGCGGGGTGGATTAAAATGCATTAATATGGATAAAATATATAATATAACATGTTCCGAAAATGCTATTATAAAATACAAGCATGCGTTTGTCTACCTATTCTGAGAAACATCGTCTTCAAATAGTACACATTATGGTAATAAAGTATTGTTGGCCCTACGAATATGTAGAAATGAAAAGCAATCATCAAAGCATTGATGTATAAAATAGCACACAATACATGAAGCGATTTAATATTGTGCCATGAAACTAGTTGTATTCATAAACTATAAAGTAAATTAAGAGTACACTGTGCCTATTATGAAGATACGGACGTTTGAGTGCATACCTTTCATGGATAAAGTATGGAAGGCTTTTTAATATATCAGAGTTTATTACTTGTAAAACGTAAAAAAGAGACTCTAAAATCAGGCTAGCAAAATGAAAATTGTGTTTGTATGAATAGACAGAAATGATTGCCTAAGCGAAGTGAAACCGATTCTGATTTAATAAGCCGTCAGCTGAAATATATATTTTCAAAATGCTAATTGTAAAGTTTTATTACAATTCGAAATTTAACTATTGCAAAACTATATTTTAACCTTTTACAATGGGTCCAGTGTACAATTGAAAAGGAGTGTATGTGTTTGCACCGTGATTATAGCAAGCTTTTTACAGTCTATGTGATATTATTTAAATATATTACTTTATAACGGGCGTTCATACATACATATATATATAAGTGTTGTTAAATATGACATAAACTTATGTCTAGATATCTTTCTATGGATCGTTTCCGTTTGCCGAATCGGGGTCTTTTTTCGGTGGGGAATTGACTGATGAAGCTGACAAAACTGTAGCTGCCCCAAGTACTTTCAGGCCCAATCCCAGCCCATCTTCAGGGGGATCAGGTAAACACTAAGGTGTTAATTAATAGGTAGTTTTTTGGCGAGAATTATATAATTACTACAGAACTAAAGTAAGAACTACAAAAATATTAGTGTTAAAATTAATTCTGTTTATGACTTTTTGGGGGCGGGGGGTTACGTATAACGTTTCTAATATATAAAGTGTTTGTTTATTATAGTTATGTTCTAATATTGTTCCGTTTTCTACTAAGATTTTCTGAAATTGGGAGCGGGGGCATGACTGCTCATTAGTAAGGTGCTGAGCTATGGCGCTGGTGGAGGATGAATGCATTGCTAATATCCTCGACAAAGTTGTAGTATATGAGTTTAAATTCACATTGGAAGACTATGTCTCCGACAGTGAAAAAACATTTACGTTCTCAGAAATCAAAGCCCCTTATCCCTATGCCATAGAAATTCGACAAAAATACAGAAAGTCTATAATGTTTATATATTTAAGTATACACATTATTGTTACCTAGAGTGTTCAATTTATTTAGGAAGACTTACACGTTCGTTTGTGAGTCATGCGAGTTTGTCAGCTTGTGTTCTCGTTAATTAATGCCTAGGCTATTGGAAACATAAATGCGAAGACACTAACAATATATATGAAATAGATTATTCTTATTTGCTACAAGTAACAGTTTCAAGACAAAACTTCAAAACTTTCTATTCAAAGGTGAACAAGTAATGAAGCTAAAACGAAAATAAATATATGATGAAAAAAATTATGAAGTCTAAACTTTGAACTACTCTGAAGCACATTCTCTTTCAAATCATTGAATTAAAAATGGCGACGTGCAATTCAATAAATATAGTATTTAGCCGCATGGGAAAGAAGCAAATCATGCCACACATTTCCTTCTCGTTTTCTGTTGGTTGGAAAATCTATCTATTTTTGTCCCGCGACGATTTGTCTCCGATTGTCTGCCTCTGAATATATAAACATTTATACAGGTTCGTGAAATAATTTATTAGCGTCGTTCTATCTCGAAATACTATGGAATTGTTCTGAGAGTAAAAAAAGCTGGGTACGTAAATATGGAGGACAAGTCATCCATGCATTAGATTTGTGGAATTTTCCATTTGAAAGGCAAGCACCGATTCGCATAATTCTAATGCCGTCGCAGGAGTAGCCAGAACGTGGCTGTATGCAGCATAGGACTTCTTTGTCGACTACTGTTCCGGATTTCTTTAACTTGGCGTTGATTCCCGAAACTTTCCTTTGAGTAAGTATGACTGCAAAGCTTAGAATGTTTAAGATGAAAGAGAATAATTTCTTAGATGGGTAAACTACCAAGATTGATAAGCCCCATCTGCCAAAATATAGGTTTCCAGACATCAAATAGCACGTCATCTGCCTTTCTCCTATTATTAGAAACAGGTATGTTGGGCTTATATCTGAACCATAAAAGTAGACTAGAATTTAGACTTCATTAAAGTCGCGCGATGTCAGGGTAATTTTATAAATGAAAATAGCTTATCTGCATTGTCATACCATTGCTATGATAACATTCAAACGTCTCCTAATTACTTGGTAACAAAATAATATTAAGTTTTTCAACGATGGACTCGTAAATATATTTTAAAGTATTCCTAGTTTCTCAAGGTTTACCATCCTATACAAATTAATGTTTAGTGTAAAGATCTTAACGAACATAATAAAACATTATGATTGAACTATGATGTCACAGTAAGTGTTATGTTCATTAGCCTAACTAACAGATCACGACAAAAGCAGAAATGATTTTCGATTTAATCCAGGGGCAACTACATGTACAGGTGTTTCGAATCTGAATTATATTAAACACAGACAAACAAGAATATCACGTTGTGTTCTTTAATTATTTCAACTCTAATTTTATCAATATGATTTGTAAATCATTTCTAATCTCACATTAGGAGAGTAGAAAGTGTAATGTTGGTTTACTTTCAGCAGCATCGCACCTGTCGGTTGTCTCATTTCATCCTTTAGTACTCACATTCCATGCTTCTGACAAAGGAGGGATAATTTAGTGATGTCTAGGTCAAAATCGATCAATCTAACACTAATCATTGGCTAGTGTTTGATAGTGATATAGTATTATTTTATGTTTTTATTTTATCTCTTTACATCAAGTGGCTTCATCCCTTGTCTGGAGCCATTTTTATGAAAAAACACAATCTAATTCCGCAGATGAAATCATTTCTCTGTAGAAATCTGAAGAAACTGCGTGTGCTTCACTTTCATTCCCAAATTGTTTTTGTCGGTCTCAGCCATCATCCGACCCACACCTCATTTCCCAACCATACCCCAGCCAAAATCCCACTGATATTTCTGGGAGAAAAAAAGAAGGCGAATGCTCAGAAAATCAAATATTTGAGTTTTATTGATTTTTTCTTCAAAAGCCACAAATTCTGATAACATGACGCAAGGTGTTTAAGATTAATTCAATTCGTCAATAAAATCGATCAATATTATATATTGATTTTGCAGATCAATATTAATGAATAATAATGGGGTAGATAAAAAAATACGAGGAATCCCTCGTTTGTCTGTTTTTATACAGCGATAGACCACCCCTTGGTTACCACACTTTAGTAAAGTGTTAACAAGCTGGATCTTGCAAGGTATAGAATAGTATTTAATATCCGCGAACAGATTCGTGTATGATGTTTAGCCCTCTTTCTCGGGATTGACGATTGTCTCCTGTTTGTGGGCTCGGAAAGTTAGATAGAATATATCTACACGTGAATAAGATGAGACCGGTTAATTATAAAACATATTTTTTTAAACTGAACTCTGGGTTGATGTGTAAGCGCCTATATTTATTCGAACAATATATTACACGTCTGCGTTCACAAATGCAGTTTCAACAATTACTTTCATTTCACATGCCACCTATCGACCATGACTGTAACAACATGTTATACGGCATATCCATTCCTTTGGAGTTTTCTATAAATTTACTGAAGCTGCATTAAGCATTGTTTGTTTCCCTAATCCTTTTCCTATATTTTTAAACAGACAAAATACAAGATAAAAAGTTTCCGATTTTTTTAATTGAGTTATGTTTGAAAACACTTACATTTTAATTGTTCTAATTAGAAGTAATTTGTAATTAACTCACTAAATCACCCATATCTTACTAAACATTTTTTACCCCCGCTCCTAATTTATACGGTAGTTATTAGTGTCACTACCTTCATACTCGGTTTGTGTTTATTAACAGTCGAAGGTAATGAAAAAATAAAATAAAAATATTGGAATAGTCTAGCATAAATCAAATGGAATATCACAACGAGTCGTATTACTATATATCCTTCTGCTGTAGATGGAAAGCGTGAGACAAAGCGGAAATATACTAATTTTGAAGTTTGTCTTTTTAAAGTGTGTGTTTTTATTTAATATTTGCAGGCCTATCTGGCGTTGCACAGGGCAGAACACACAACATAGAAGAAAAATAGTGTGTGTAACATATTTATATTCAAACTTCTATTTCTCTCCCTCTCTCTATAGCCGACTCTTTATCTTTCTTATTTTCTGTCCCCTGGTCGCCACATTTAACCGCCTCCTGTTGTCTTTGGCAAAAAGATGTCTCTTCCTCAGCACCCCTCTTCCACTGCTCAGGGTAAAAGTATGGCATATTTCTATTAAAAGTACAACCTATGTCTGTGCCTTTTATATACGTACTTATTCCTGCACCGTTGCGAATACTATATACGTACCTATCGCCGCCCAGGTGTACATAATGTATACGTACCTATATCTGCCCCGGTGCGCATAATATAAACGTACCTATTCCCCCCTTGTACGCATACTATATGCATACCTATCTCTTCCCCGCTGCGCATACTATACACAGCCTATATTCACCCCGGTGCGGATACTATATATGTGCCTATTTCCGCCGTGGTGCGACTACTATATACGCACGGATTCCACCCCAGTGCGCACACATTAGAACTCATATTAATGCGCTTCTATCGTATCTAAGAACAGACATCAAGTTCATTCATTTAGCGTCACGATCCTAAAAAAAGAACGCATATTAATGCGCCCTCGTTGTATCAAAGAACCCATATGGTGCCTTTGCTCCCCTGTTCATGAAGGAGAAGAAAAAGAAAAAGTAAGCGTATTCGATAGGGGGGGCCAATACTTCATAAGCCCCCTAAATACGTATTCTATAGGGTCGGTATACTGCACAAGCTTCTGGTCGCATATTTTGCTTGTTGGAGGCAGAACAGATACTGCATTACTTTTACACTTCTCAAAAAAGAGCACGTACTGCCTAGGAAGATGGTATCATGACAACAGAACAGATACTACACTAACTCCACACCTCTGAAAAACGGGGTGGAATGCCTTGCAGGATGGTATCATGACAACAGAATAGATACTGCACTAACTCTAGATCTCTCAAAAGGGGAGGGGTAATGCATGGAAGGATTGTATTATGACAATAGAACAGATACAACAGTACCTCTACACTTAGACGAATAATCGCCTGACGCGTCCAGATCTGGCTGTATTTCGATCCGGCGCCCTGTTTAAAATGACTAAAAAATACCAAAAATACGAAAAAATGACCAAAATCATGAAAAAACAAAAACAAACAGATAAAAAAGAACATGTAAAACACAATAATTGGCGCCAAAGTGCAAAAAAAATAACAAAAAAACACGAAAATAAAATTTTATAAGAATATAAAACACAAAAGGTATTAAAAGCAACAACATATGCGGAAAACAGCAGAACAAAGATTGTCAAAAACATTTAAAAAACATCAAAAACCAAAACAAACATCAACACACATCAAAATTGGCGCAAAAACAAAAACATAAAAGAAAAAAAAACATCACAATAAATTCAAGAGAAATTTAGAGAAAAAAATTTAATTGACAAAAACATGTAACAACATAAAAAACAAAAACAACAAAAACAAATGAAAACAAAAAACATCAGAAACATCAACATTTCCAAAAAATGTAACATGAAAAAAAAGTTGATATAATCACAATTAAAAAAAAATGATTTTACTTCCCCCCCTAAAAAAAATGTTTCATCCACGTCAACCATCCTTACAATATCTATTTTTTGTAAGAAAAAAAATGTTATCCCTCAATATTTTTTTACTATCCCCCAACCAAAGTAATATTTTTAATTAAAAAAAATGTCTCCCTCAAAAAATAACATTTTTTACTCTCCACTCCCCACTCAAAAATGGTTTATCCTCCCCACCTCAAAGAAATATTTTTAGTTAAAAAAAAATATACCCCCTACCCCAGAAAAGTTTCTTTACTCTCAACCCGCACCTCCCAAAATTATTTTACTCTCCAATACCTAAAGAAATATTTTTAATTAAAAAAATATATTCCCCACCCTCGTAATTTTTTTTTTACTCTCCACCTCCCACAATAAATATTTTTAGTTAAAAAAATATTATTTCCCCCCAATTTTTTGTAATCTCCACCGCACCTCCTAAATATTTTGTTACTCTACCCCACCCAAAGAAATATTTTAAGTTAAAAAAAAAAAACCCTTCCTCACTAATTTTTGTTTAATTTCAACAGCCCTCCGCAAAAATGACTTTCCCCCACCAAAGAAATATTTTTAGGTAAAAAAAGAAAAAAACTTTCTACCCCCAAACATTTTTTTTTACTTTAACCCACCAAAATAAATATTTTGAGAAAAAAAACAGTTGGAAGCAGAACAGAAATTACACTTCCTCTACACCTCAAAGAAGGATGTGGTAATGCCTGGGAGGATGGCACCATGGCAACAGAACAGATTCTACACTACCTCATCACCTCTAAAAAAGGATGAGGTAATGCCTGGAAGGATGGAATCATGGCAACAGAACAGATTCTACACTACCTCATCACCTCTCAAAAAAGGAGGAGGTAATGTCTGGTAGTATGGTATCATGGCAATTGGACACATACTACACTATCTGTACAACTCTAAAAAAGGAGGAGGTAATGTCTGGGAGGATGGTATCATGAAAACAGATAAGATACTACACTAACTTCTACCTCTCAAAAGAAGAGAGGGTAATTCGTGGGAGGATGGTATCAGGACAACAGAACGGATACTACATAACATGTACACCTCTTAAAACAGGAGGAGGCAATGCCTGGGAGGAGGGTATCATGGCAACAGAACATAACAATTGAATTAGAGGAAATTACTTGCAGTTTTTCATCGAGTATGATGTACAAATTTTTTTAAAAAGACTACATGATATAATTGTTTTCAATTTAAATTAATACATAATCAAATTGAAATTAAGCTGAAAATCGCTGGAATAATCGACCCCCCAGGCGAAATTAGCTTTATAGCCCCCTTAGGCGTAAATGTAGAAATTTGGGAATACGCCCATTACCTTTCTCGGTTAATTTTACATTAGAATACACTTTTAGATTTCATCTAGACTTGCTAACTTTTTTTCTATAGGGCACAAACACACACTGAAAGACATACATACACACATTGAGTTTTATATATATATATATATATATATATATATATATATATATATATATATATATATATATATATATAAATATATATATTAATGTATGTAAGGCAGGAAATTAGGTAGCAAATGCTGGGAAAGATCATTTGGGGGTTGGCTACGAGTGAACACCTTGTACACACATGCCTGACGCTGCTTAATGTAATGTTCGGGAAAAAAGTTTTATTAAAGCCATATACAAGAGTAACATTCCTGATTCGAGTTGCTACATGTGTAACTGTAACTAAACTATGAAGCCCCGCCCACATTCTGAAGTGTCTATATCGTGTCTGCACCACCAGTTCAACTCATCGTTTTATTCAAGAATTGAACATAACAGCTAACCTAGGAACAGCATGCATCAAGCAACGCAGTTCGACACTTGCCAACAATTATATTAGAGTAGTTTTAGTGAGGTCATGTGCATCACTGGAACAGCTTAGTCGTATGTTCGAGAACACTGTTCCACAGGTCTTCATGGTCTTTGAATTAAGGGGTCGATTATTTTGTGTCATCACCTGTGATTTAGCAGAGTATACTGAATTAGTTGGGAAAAGCATGCTGAGGCCTGGATAAATATACTTCTTGTAAAAACTAGCATACTTTTATAGTTCGTCGCTCACTGGTGTAGTTTTCAAGAATAATCCTCCGGGAAGCTGCGGTTGGTTTATCAGTCGAATCATTGATCTGTCAATGGTCCCAAGAGAAAACACAACTCCCAGTAAAAAATATGTATTTTTATTCAATATGTTCTCCTCTACATATGCCGTGCTCTGTCTATGTCTTTGAATATGAAACAATATTGTGAGTGATTTGTTTTTTTACCAAGTATGGACGGTAATTTACTAGTACATATTACTTGTATGAATTGAGAACAGTCGATGAAGCCATAAAAAGCCATCTCGAAAAGGTACTGATCTTCTACAACCTATTTGGGTTCTAATTAAATTACATAAGTCCAACTAATAAGTGACATAACAATAGTTTATTACATTACTACCGATTCCATAGATGTTCTACTTACAATATGTTTAGTACATTCACATCCCTATAGATTTTGTAGAAACAAAAGTATAACCAATAAAAGGAGTTGAAGTACCTACCAACGTCGGATAATATGTTATAAATTGTAATTGTTATATTTGTAAGCTCAATCTTTTTAAATACTAATAATCGCACTAAGCGTTGCTGAGAAATATATGGCAACCTTTGTGTACTTCTGTTTTAATATTTTTCTTGCTTTATTTCTATGATCTTTAATATTCAAGTTATGAATAAAATAAAATGCAATGAATTAAATTGCCGTATCCGTTCTCTTACGCCAAGACCGACCACACAACATTTTAAGACATTATCTATTTCAATATTGGATTACAAGTGGACTTTTCTCTGAGAAAAAAACTGTTTAGGTACACGAAAGAAAAATTGGAATAACTCGGGATTAAATGAAGACCCAGTGTATCCCTTTCCATAGGCTATAACACTATATTACCATTTTTTTCGGATTCTTCAAATTTAACTGCATGAGTTTGTGTTAGATGAGGAACTAGGCATTGCCTAGCATTGATTTTGTGCGGCATGTATGAGGAGAGTTGCATATTAACTACTTCGATCTAAACGCGGCATTATCAAAGAACTTGAAATTACCATTACTATAGTTCTAATTCTTTTTCACAATTCTCACATTAGAAGTAAAACAAATGTTCCGGCGAGAACACTAATATTACGATATCATTGTAACACCATTTTATCAAACTGAGATATACTTATACATGGAAATGGTAGAAATTATAAATATTTATCCAGTATTTTTAAACCATAGGAATATTTATTCTCGTGAAGAGGGGGTACTTTTCAGTGGGTCCTCATTTGAAATTAATAAAACATAACTGATTAAATTCCCTATTATGGCTAATATTTATGTTCTAAAGTCCATGAATATTCGTTGAGTAATGTTTATTCTTAAAGATGTAGATGCAGATAGACACACAGATGAACTGACATACAAGCAGAGATTACACTTAGCAATGATTATTTTCTTTTCGAAGTTATGTAGGACTTGATTTAGAAAGTCTGCCATTTATTTTCGCTCCATGAAACTATTTTACCTATGGAAACCAAAGCATACATCGATCTTAAACGCCTCTTCACAAAGGATAGAGCATAAAAATAACACGATATCCTCTCCAACTGAAATAATATTGTTTCCGTAGACATCTGTCTCATGAAATAAGTAGTTGGCTTGGGGTTATTTCGGTGCATTGCTTTCCTCGTACACTTTTTACGTTGGCCGCTCTTTCCCTAATTCTTTTAAATTCTTCGTAAAATACATTGTTTGTACTCAACATATTTGTCAGACGCTATCTCCGCATATTTCGTTGTGTTTGATCAGACATTTTATGTGAAGTAAACTATGACGAAAATAACTGATGTTTAATGCAGAGTTTCATGATTACCGACGCAGATTTTCATATTAAACATGTACATACATCAAATTTCGCACACACATGTCCCCCCACACACACCCATATATATATATATATATATATATATATATATATATATATATATATATATATATATATATATATATATACTAGCTGTTTTTATACGGAGGTTCCTGGGATGAAGTAAAACAATTTTCTTTTGTATTTTCTATTTATATGCGCAGTTTAAAATTTATACAGAAAATTAAATATAGTTTTAGTCGTGAAGTGTATATATTTTATTTTTTTCAAATTAAAATATGAGGCATGGCCTTAGCATTATTTGTACGCTCATAGTTTATCCCAAGCCTTTCAGATCGAAATGGAAGAAGTTTAAGATATTATATGTTTGTTTCTGAAGCATATTCTATCTGAAATACAATATGAATGTTTAACAGTTATTTACATTACGAAAGCGAAATTAAGTATTACTGTTATTATTTTGTAATAACAGCGACATTTTCGATTTGTTTACCCGGAAATCAATTGACATGTGGTTGTCAATATCGGATCTATCTTTCCTGAACTCATTAGAAAAGCCTATTAAAATTATAATTTGAACATTCTTTAACGTTGCCATGTGACAAAGTTCCGAAAACCACAACCAAAACTAAAACAAAACTCACGATTAAACTCCTTTTTGCATTCGTTGCTTCATCTAGGCAGCCCTATATATATATATATATATATATATATATATATATATATATATATATATATATATATATATATATATATGTGTGTGTGTGTGTGTGTGTGTATATGTATATATATGTATATGTATATGTATATGTGTATTATTATTAAAACTGTTTTCTGCGGTTACGGTAGTGAAATGGCATCCCGTAGCTGCAATCAGTCCTCCATGCTAGTCCCAGGCCATCTTGCCTTGTCATGCGCAAGATGTCGTAGGCAATGAAGTTGTTTCCCTGTACGTAGTGGTCCTAGTCTTGCCTACTTGATGTCAGCACGTAATGTGCCATGCAGATTTGTGCAGTGCCGTCATTGTCGCGGATCGTAGGCTTGCGAGCCAGTAACAGCAAGGTCTAGTGCTCTCTGTGCGGCAGTGTCAGGGTCCATTCGTAGACCATCTTTGTTCAGCGACCTTTGTGGAGAAGGCTTTTTCGTTGCACGGCTCGTATAGTGCTTTGTCGTTGATAATCTATATATATGCATATATATATATATATATATATATATATATATATATATATATATATATATATATATATATATATATATATATATATATATATACTTCTCTGTCATATTTGGACTGAAGGGGTTGACTCTCTGTAAAGAGTACAACCAAAACATGTATGACAATATGCAAACAATAATGTTTGTATAAATAAAAAAAATCATACTTAAGAAAAGCTCTACTTGTTATTGAGCACTTTTTATAAACACTTGAGTGTCAACGGATTTACATCTTCAGAAACTAATACAACACATATATATGTATATATATATATATATATATATATATATATATATATATATATATATATGTAATCCAACAATATCTTATAATTAGTGAAAGCATCCGGATAAAAACTGAAGCTCAATATACTGGATAGAGCATTAATATCATAATATGACATGAAACAATAAAATAAGGTGTCAATCAAATTTTATTAAAATTAAAAGTTCAAGCAAAGTATCTTAACGTCGTTAGCTCATGAGTTTTCAAAGAGAAATATTCTCCTCAGAGGACCATTACCATAGTTACATCACTATAGGTAATAAACTTACACTTCGAAAATATATAAAAATATATACAAAAATACATAAAAATACTTAACATCAAATATATACACCCAAAAATATATTTTTTTGTTTAATCCATACAATTCATCAAAGTCATAGCGTTTAAAAAGAGTAAATATTGCCTTCTGTTCGGCTAAGAATGGTCGTGTTGTGATTGCGGGAGGACGAATAATTTCAAAGTTTACTCATTGAATTATGTTTATTCGATTCGGGGGAAGAAATGGCCGGCTTTGTCGACTCGATTCAATTGTAATTTTTTTCAAATCGGATTTAACGGATTCTTCATTTTACAAGCGAACTTTGATATATATATATATATGGAAAAAAGTAGGGACCGACGTCCGGATCTGGTGAAGTCAGTTGCGAGGAATGAAAATAAATGTTGAAGAAACTAAGGGAAAAAAGTGGAAGGAGTGAGGTGAGCAGGTCCCTACTGTTTTCCGGTAGTGGCTACTATTTCCTCCCTTCAACCCATCATGTCAACCCTATATGCCCACGTACTTCCATGACATTTTTCTTTATATTATCATCCTGAAGAAGTCTTACAAATAAAGACGAAACGTTGATGAACACATAAACACTTCCTTTTTGGTTTTTCCTTTTTCATTTCGCATTACGTCGTATTACCTTAATCCTTCTTTTCACCCACACACACACACACACACAGACACACACACACACACACACATATATATATATATATATATATATATATATATATATATATATATATATTGTGTGTGTATTTAAGAAGCAGTTGATCATTTATGTTAAAAATTGTAAACTCTAACTCAATATAACAACATCTATAAAATCATAACTTCACTCCCTCTGATTTAAACTAATTCAAGTTAATAACCCTAGAATAGAACATTCCGAAACCAATTTAAATTATTTAAATACTGGAAGTTATCTACTAAAATACACAACAACCTACACTAAACATCACACATAAAACCAGTTCGATAATTATGAAACGCAGAATTGATACTACACGTTATTCTATATATTCAGTAACAATAACTACGAGGAAAACAAAAAAGAAACGAAAAAAAACGAATATTACTAAATTCCACATGAAAACGAGATATATACTCGAAGTATCGGTTCAAAATATCACGATAACAATTTATAATCTCATTATCGGGGTTTATTTTCAAAATCTGCATCGGTATGTCGTTCTAAAATATAATAAGAAGAATAAAATACCTATATACTGATATACATTGACACACACACACACACACATATATATATATATATATATATATATATATATATATATATATATATATATATATATATATATATATATATATATATTGCACAAAATAATGTCTCCGAGCTATAATATATATGTATATACATATGTTTACAAACTTTTATTGATTCCTCGTAGTTATATATTTTAGTATGTTTTTACATGAAAACATAGCGAAAAATGTAAAGTGAATACACTGTAATGAGCATTTCAATATTTTTTACGCTTAAAATATTTTAATTAGGAAAAGGAACGAGAGCCGTTTGTTTTTAGATAGCGCATGCACGCACACAAACACACACACACACACATATATATATATATATATATATGTGTGTGTATGTTTGCGCATGTGTGTGTTTTTGTGCGTGCAGAGCGATCAATAGAGCGAGAGAAATAGAGAGAGATTGATATTCAAAGAAAATAATGAATAACATCAAATGTGTCAAATCAACAAATTATAAAAAAACGTCCTATTGTGGGATTTTTAATTTTTCGTCTTTTACTGTAAAATGACTTGAAAATAAGTAAACATTCTATTTTCCCAATATACAAACTATAACGTGTACATGAGAGATAACAAAGCGACATATAGAAGGCAGAAATACAACCTGTTTCATGTGTGATACATCTTGAAAGTGAATAAACGAAAGTTAATTTGATTGTAGTTTTTATATATTCGCTTTTTTACATCATCTTTACATCTCGCTCGAGAACAGGAATGTGGCGATCTAAAGCTGCTACTTCTACATGAGGAAACAACACCGATGAAACATATGCGGATCTGGACACTGAGGACCATATGATGTAGCAACGCATACAAGACGAGGGAGGGGAAAATACACAATTATTTGATTTATGGAGATTTTAGCGCTAACGTAATTAGAAAGTGTATGTTTTAGCATTTGGAAAATCGGGCTTCTATCTGTGACCAATCATTTTTGATCGGATTGGCTTAGCGAGAGAAATAGGAGGTTAAAAGATTCGAAATTCTCCAAGAAACCACTGAAATATATCACTCAATACACCATCCGATGCGCCAGTCCACGGCGTATAGTAAAATCAATTGATATACGTAGTCTAATGTGTTTTTCCTCTGGAGTATATACCCTGGAAACTGATCTAATCTAATTAACAGTGTTATAGGTTCGCACTGTTCGACTTGCACGCGAGCTACATCTAAAACGTCTTGTGATAATCTATCTACGTCGATAGTTCGTTTGACACTTTATTAGCGACACGGTACGTGTCAGATGACATGTATACTTGAATGTTGTGTCTTAAGAAATGATTAAAGTTGTATTTCTTTAATCTCCCGCCTTGATCGTGAAATCGAGATGACAGAACCGGAAATTACATCTTCTCTCATCCCCATCCTTGTTACAGTTGCATTGCTACGATTACACAGCTGCAAATTATGAGACTATCAACTATAAATACACACATGATATCATCTCTCGCTGCGATTTTTAACATATGTAAATATATATATATATATATATATATATATATATATATATATATATATATAAAGCTATGACTAACATGATAAACCGACACACTTAACCCGCCGACTAACAACAAAACATAAAACTAATAATTTACTACACTAAATTTAAAACCTCTAACTTAATAATCAGAAATAATAACACGACTAACTCACCTGTAAACCAAACAAACGGAAGGTATTTGTTCGAATGCCAATTCGTGGAATATTTCCCCAAGACCCAAACAGACACACACAGTACTTATATTGACCATACAACTACCACCTTTCTCCCGACGCCTTACGCATCACTTAAATAATACCAGTGCCATCCAGCGACACATTCCCACACACAAAAAAACATAAAATAATCCGAACTAAGACAAATATAAAGAGCTAACACTAAGATCATACATAAAATAAAACTGCACCAACAGACTAAACATCTTCGAAACCCTACACATAAAAATTACAACCCACAATTAATAAAGTAGAATTCACCACTGGTACTAACCACTTATCAGTATTTAACAATTACTACTACTACTACTACTACTACTACTAATAATAATAATAATGATAATAATAATAATAATGATAATAATAATAATAATAATACTAATAATAGAAATAAAACATAAAAATAAAATTAAAATAAATAACAATAAATAAATAAAGATATATATATATATATATATATATATATATATATATATATATATATATATATATATATGCAAAAAATAGATATATAACTAATAATAAAACTATACATACGGCACTTAGTAATAATAAGACACAGCCTCCTGAAGACGGTCGAGAGACGGTAAGCGGTAGGGGGATGACCCACGACACAACGTTAGCTTCGATACTCCACCAATTAACACCAGAAGTCCGATGAATCGCTCGCCGCGTCGAGAAATTGGCAATAAAGATAGTGAAGAGAGAAAACTCCGTGGTCTTTAACGACGCTTGTATAAGAAATTACCTGCTGCCGATATATATATATATATATATATATATATATATATATATATATATATATATATATATATATATATGTACATATATTTTACAGATGAATGTTTCAAATTTTTGATGCATGCTTTAATTAATTATTTTACAAACATCTATTTTTAGAAAATTTAATAAATATACAAACAAAACACTATTACTGGTCTGTTACACCAGTGTTTGTTATATATATATATATATACATATATATATATATATATATATATATATATATATATATATATATATATATATATATAATATATATATATATATATAGGTGTATATATAATTACAAATGTATATATATATACATACATATGTATATATTTGTATACATATATGAAAACATTGTAAAATATCTGTGTTGTATTTTAATACAAAAACAACATTAACATATAAAAAAAAAAGAAAAATATTGTTATATAGATGAATTCTGTTATTATTAAAATACACACACAGTGTATATATATATTGCACCTATCATAACCTCGCTACTCACATCTCTCTGTGTCGGTATCTCTTATTGTTAAATGATTATTGTTAAAAGGTACATGCTTTATCATTTTGTGTGTTTTTAGCTATATGAGCAAACGACACATATACACATATTTGCTTATACAGAAGGATTATTTAAATGTTAAGAGGGAAACGTTTTTCCCTTTCATAAGTGTTGTGTCCCCACATATCATATTAATAAAAATAATTATTAACGTCTACGTGCCAAACTGTTTTACTACTCATTAACGTAGCTGATACTAACGAGAATCGAAACTGGGATAATAGTTGATGCAGTCCAGCCACGGTCATCGTTACAAAAGATCTGCTAACTGATCCGAGTTGTCTTTTTGCTCCATCATTGACAGGATCACTATTAATGAGGACCGGAATTCG
Organism: Sepiola atlantica; assembly: GCA_963556195.1. NCBI lineage: Eukaryota > Metazoa > Mollusca > Cephalopoda > Sepiida > Sepiolidae > Sepiola > Sepiola atlantica. The sequence goes on along the minus strand of OY744520.1, from coordinate 129,603,518 downwards.
GCTTGGCTTAACGCGCATGCACCAACTGTAATCAGAGAAACTGATCAGTGATTTAAGGCCATATGATTATTAATTTCCTTGGAAAGCATTGTTAACTTGTCTTACTATGGGATTTTCCCCTTCAAAGAACACGCCCATCCTCTTTAATATTATTCATTTACTTGAAAATCATTGTTCACTTGTTCCCTTTTTTAAACGCATTCCCCTTTTGTATAGATGTCAAGATAGAAAGAAAATAAGAACATTACAACATTACGTCGAACGATTAAGGTATTGCATTAAAGTTCGAATTTCAGGTCTTACAAAAAAAAAGAATTTTATTTTGGTGTGAAAAATACAATTTTAGGCTTATTAATAAGTTTCACCCCCTTCGAAATTATTCTTTTGATTTATTACAAGTGTATTAACTGTTTGTTTTGCAAAATACACAACAAAAAAACACACACACTTGAATTTATTCTAATAAATGTTTTATTAATTTTTTTTTAAATTATTTATCTTGTGCTACATAACTGAATTAGTAAGTTTAGTTCACTTTTCACGTTTGATTTACTTGAAAAATTATGAAAATCAAGACATACCATTTTTTTTCCGGAAATTACAGCAACTCGTACGAAATTATTTAAAACAAAAAAAACTCACATTTTAATTTATTTCAATAAATGTTCTATTAATTAATTATTTTAATTATTGATTTGGTGTTACTTTACTTAATTCGTAATCTGTAATGGTTGATTTATTTTTATGGTTGATTTACTTTTATAAAGAATGAATAATACATCAATTATATATATATATATATATATATATATACATACATACATACATACATATATATATATATATATATATATATATATATATATATATATATATATATATATATATTACCTGATGACAGACATTCATTGGCTTTTTCAGACACTCTAGCCTAGAGATCCTTTTAAGATTTTAACCGTCCCTTTAAGTGCAATTGTTTATATTGCACTCTGTTCACCGGGTATACTCGCCAGATAGCTTCCGAAATTATTTTTCATTAGTCCTGTTGCTCTTATAATTACTGGTATGATTGAGATTTTCCTAAGATTCCAGTTTATTTTCATGTCGTACATAGGACCTTGGTATTTCGTAATCTTTTCCCTTTCAGCTCTGTTTAATACTGCATCATAAGGGGCACTGGTTTCAACTAGGGTTGCTACTTTCTACCTTTTGTCCCATATTACGATGGCTGGTTTAACAGCTGTGTTTTCTAGATATGTAGCTGTAGGGAGTGCATAGTCATAGTGGATCGTGTATAACTTATTTCCAACTGTTCTTTCTAGTATATGCTCCCAGGACTTGCTGCTACACTGGATATTCAACTTAACGAGCCTATACTCTAACTGCTACTATAACCGCCATCTACTTGTTTTCTGACATTGGATTTCATTTCTTAAAATTGGCCGCAGCTTGGAGCATGCGGGCGAAACAATTTAATAGTTGCATGATTTTTCTTCAGACAACTCATCCTGAGACAGTCTTACAATAAAGATGAAACGTTAATGAATACATCAATGCTATTTTTGTTTTCCTGTTACTATTTTCCAAAATGTAAAGTGTATTCTCATGTAAAATTTACTAGGGAAGACAATACAAGACTTCCCGAATCTCTAAGTGCACGACTAAGAGGGTTATCAGGCCATAGCTCCCTTAAAACTTCAAAAAAGTCAGTGGTCCTGACTCTTTAAATTACCGTCTATGTGACGAATATCTATGTGCATCCACCTCAAAGTAAAAAAAATGGAGACACAACCACCATAAAAGTTTAACTACGTATATCCGATTTTTCTTATGAGTGTTACTTTAAAGGTCTATAAACAAATGTCTAAATATTATAGTTGGAAAAGTATAAGACTGAAAATATGGGGAGGGGGCTCTTTCAATTTAAGCTCCGGATTTATTTTAAATAACATTTCAAGAAATCAAAGAATATAGTCGTCCCCTTTTAATATAATAAACTGCAATGGAATAATCTTAGTATATTTAGAACGTCTTCGTTTGTCGGTCTCTTTGTCACTCGCTTTTCTCTCTTTCTCTCTGTATTGCTCCCTATATACCTAGATCTCCTCCCGTGCTCTCTCTCTTTCTCTCTCTCTCTCTCTCTCTCTCTCTCTCTCTCTCTCTCTCTCTCTATATATATATATATATATATATATATATATATATATAGATATATATATATATATATATGATAAAAGAGCATCTTTCTCTGGCTGTGTTCATGTCTGCTCTGTAAAACACATATATACGGGGAAGTGTACCTTTAACATAACTGTATGGGCATGTACGATGTGTATGTTTTTGCGTCTCTAGCTTTCCGTTAAAGGAGATAATGGTACTAATGTTAACATGTTAAACTATGAAAGTAATCTATTTATGTGGATGATGTCAAGCGTGAACCTTCAGACAGATATCTAGCTAAGAACATGAAGGTTGCTCTTAAACTGAAATCTCCTTAATATTATGTTGCATATGATGTTACTCCACGCGTCGATCTAGGCACCACTCTGAAACCATGCTAGTATATATATATATATATATATATATATATATATATATATATATATAGCCACTAATTATGATGTATTATATAAGGCATAAACAATATGTTAGTGTACTACAAGTGAAGAAAATGTATATATATATTGTGTCAGTAATAAAGTTCACCAATAGACAGTTATATAGTAACTGTAATAATGGTGGTACGAGTGAAATATTCGTTTCACTTGTAGTACACTAACATATTAGGTATGTCTTATACCATAGAGAAACAGAGAGAGTGAGAGATAACGAGGCAGAAACAGACACACCGACAGGAAGAGAGAACGTGCGACGTGATGTGTCTGACAAGAACAAGACTGGTGTAACTAACAATTCGAACCAACACTTTTAATGGTTCTCATTTCAAAGTAATACCCCTTAATACAAGATACATTTCAATGTTTTCTGACAACTCTAGGAAATAATTAGTGTTTTGAGAGGAAGTGCATTTACATCCGACATCGCTTAATTCTTGAAAGCCGTTACACCTTAAAAATCGCCCCTTGAACTTTGAAAACGCAACAAGTTCCAGACAGAAAGATTAGATTAATTGCAAGTTTATTCCAGTATGTTAATTGGTTATTTATTAATTACTCAGTTTTTTCTCTAGTTCCTAAATATTTGTAGCGAACAAACTCCAAAACGGGAACGTATTAAAAGAAACATATCAAATATATTATTGTTGTAACAAACGCCATTTACACTTATATATTTTTAATATAACATGCGAGATGATAGGCGACCCCACTCCCGTATCTTTGTCTCATAAAGGACACTACACACATAGCCCCGTTATTTTCCATTCGTTTTATGTAGATTTAAGTTTATGATGGCACAATTCTCTCAAGATATTCGTGTATCCCTATCTTATTTAAGATCAGATTACGCTATATCAACCTTTTTAGTTATTCATTTCTAGAGACACAATATCTGTTAAGAACGACGCGTGTACCATACGATTTATTGAACACAAATTGCAATGCTTTTAGTCTATATATAGTTTAAAAGGCAAATAGTTGAGTCCATAAGTCGACACAGTATCTCCGGTATTGTTTACGTATACGAATGCAGATATAGATTGTGAATAGGGGCAAGGGGAGAAAAGAGGAAATAAGTGCGAGAAAGAGAATGAGACACAGTTGTTTAAAATCATTCTCTCACTATTACAAATTATATCATCTCTCATACCCATTCGAGGTATATAATATTATACAGTTTTTAATCATAAGTTAGTTCGCTTCTATTACGGATAATTTCGTTTTAACTGCCGACTCATCGTCGGATCAATATTTTTGTATGTGTGCGAGAGAGCTTCGACATTTCACCGAGAAACTGGTGAGCTCGAAGTCACGTAGATAATTATATTTAAATTTTTCGTCATAACAAATAAACACCTTGCACCGTTTCGTCTATTGCCCTCTGTTACTGTTAATCATATTCTCACTCGGTACGCCGACGAAATTAGAATCGTGCAATCGAAAAAGTGGAAACATGTTTCCGCGCAACTCTCTGTAGAAGAGCTGGTATGTATATTTTATTGGTATCAGGAATTAGTATTAGTTACATCTTCGAGACTATCGTGCTTGTTAAAAAATCGTCGCAACATGTTGCTAAAACAAGGAACTCTCAATTAAATTGAATTAAGTCTCATGAAGTTGCCTGCGTATTAAAACATGTAGGTAATTCAAAATGCAAGCACCATTGGCAGTCAAAAATTCAAGGAAAAGATTGAACCTTGTACGTGCAAAAAATAGATAAAACAACATGTTCAAGTAGGTTAGAAACCTGACGAGTTGAAATTAAAAATAATCGTTTACTAGACAAAAAATTGTATCAACTTCCATGTTATGAATCTTGCAACGTGCAATTATATTCCTTTTCGTGCTAATTCTCGTTGCAATTTGAATGTCTTACATTTTTACGACGATTTAACAATCGTCGTAAAAATGTAGAATATTTTTTGTAGGGATAAATTTTATTTTATTCCCACTTACTCTATTTTTAATATAGTGGTAAAACTATTCGTAACCCTGTGTTTTTAACTGTTTCATATGCACATACTTGAAACTTGATAATCTAGCAGATCAAACGATTCCTCGTCAAATTCTTGACGACAAATCACTAACTACACTACTAACACAACAGAAAAACAAATCACATCAGGCCTAATCTACAAAATATGAATATTTCACGAACACGACTGAAAATCAATATCTGAGTCATGCGAATATTCGAGATAAAATAAGGTTTGAAGTTCTATTGAGAGAAACTGTATCTTACTAATAAGAAAAAATAAAAAATAAGCATCAATGATCTATGTGGACAACGGCCGTGTCAAACTTTAGCCGCTTCAGGCATCAAGGAGGTAATCGACGAAGAGATGATCTTTGAGCGAGCGATATCATCTCCAATCTTTGAAATATGGAACTTAGCATGATTAATTTGCGCATGAATATGTAATTGTTGGAAATAAAAGAACAGTTTTTGGTAAGTGAAGCATTATCAACACAGAAAAAGAAACAAATCCTTATATGAGATATTAAATATGCTTCATCCGTGACGTAGACTTTTAAGCCTACTTCAATTTGCGCTTTTGATAGTTAAGTTGAATTTTGTTCCAATTTTTCAACAACAGAGATTTTCATAATTTTATGTCTGTGTAATGTATTCCTTATTAAGTGTGATGAAGATAAAATACTATCCACACATTGCATCTTAAATAAAATTCATAATAATTCCTGAAATCCAACATACAAAATCCACTTTCGTCTATTAGTAACTTGTCAACCAAGTTTGAATCATGACTGTTCAAAAGTTATTGCTTTATCGCCATCTAAATGTATGCCTCATAAATACACACCTGCATACAACAGATGTGTACTGTGATGATGTTCTTCAGTTTAAAAATAGCCAATACATTGTTCTAGTTTAGCTTTTTGAGCTAAACCTGGAGAAAGAACAATGGTCGGTGAGTATGAGCTCATTCGGGGTCACATATCGAACATTGGTGTATAAAAATTGGTGGACACGTAAGACATGGACTGAAATGTAGTTGTTACAAATATGTTTGAATTCCAGACAATATTGTAAATTATATTAACGATTCTATCGGTGACATTTTGGGGGAGTCACATTACAGTTTATAAATTTGATTCTGACATACATGATTATCCGATTGTATTTTGTACGTATATCCTATACATTATACACAAAACAGATTGTTATGTTTTAGATATACAATCACCCGCGTTGCAAATAAATTAATAAACCAAATTAATCTGGGTTTATCAATGCTATTTTCTTACATAGCAACTGTTTTCTTTGAATGCCTAATAGCCTAAACTAAATTTAATATATTAGTATTAAGGACACTACGACACAACTAGTAGTATATGTTAGATGTTAAACTGTTTTTCTTGTGCCAATACGTAAGTTAAAGCAAAATAAATTGTTTTAGACTATTAATATAATTTTCCCTGCTATTAATGATGGTTACTTATTGTTTTTTTAATCGTTTAGTTTAAAAAAATATTATATTTTTATTATTTTAGTTCACCCCAAACAAAGCAAGTTTCCACTGTAAATGGCTACTGAGAATGAGAGTGAGAGTTTTGCGAGTTATCTTAAGTTGGAAGCTGTGCAGCGAGAGTTTTGTTTTAAATATCTGCATGTCGGTGGAGTCAGTGAAACAGAGAGCAGGGGGAGAGTTCAAATGGCCGGAAGAACACGAAGGGAAGCTATTGGACTAGAAAACTCTCCGAGATCTGGGGACCTCCACAGTGAATGGATATGATTAAGCTGATTGTCGGGATGGTCGAGTGTATTTTCGTCAATGGGACACTAAAGCAGCAAGTTATCGACGCATATTCCATTTAAATACTTGTACAATAAGCACAATGATGCAATATTGCGGCGATGGGACAGGGCTGGAGCTTTGTAGATAGTGAGGGACCTATTAGATTAGCAACTCTTTTTTGGACCCTGTCTAAGAGGGAGGCACAAATGGATGGTGCACCAGTTAAGTTGTGACAATAATACTCCATGCGTTGGTAGATTGTGGCTTTGTTAAGATCTAGGATTCTGCCAGGGGTGATATTTTCTAGCTCGGTAGAAGGGTACCGCTTTCTTTGCAGCATCCTTCCCAATGTCTTCTATGTAGTCGTTTCCATTCATGTTACATGTAAATGTTAGGCCAAGGAGTTTGAATGTTGGACTCTCAATGTTTGCATTTATGTTTTAACATATGATATGAATCATAAATTTATGACGGCACTCCAAAGCTATAATTAATTTGTTAACGTTATGTTTTAAGCTGTATTTCAAATGAAGTTCAAACAGTTCACTTATGGAACGTCAGACTTAAAGTCCCAACGTTTGGTTTCGATTTCCGGTCATGGCGTACTTTTTATTTGATGGGAATTCGTTATTTACTATTAATTAAATATTTTATATTTCTAAAAGCAGTTGAGATCTCTGATATCTCGAAACTAGACAAATTCAACAATGTAATTAAATAAGTGTGTAATGTATTTAAAAAATTGTGACTGATGATAACACGTTGACTACCGGACAGACAGACTAACAAAATGTCTATTTAAATAAAATTTAGTGTCATGCTCAATTATGGGTGTATGTATGCATGTATATAAACGCGAAGTCTAACATCACTATTGATTTAATGTCAATGTATGGATGTATAAACTTTACAGCTAGTCGATGCCTTTCTGGTCGTAGTTTGCGAACTTTGACCCTCCTCTTATAAACGTAGTCGATAGTTTAGGGGCAAATGTTTAAAGAGAACAAATGGAAAAGTGTAGACCTGATCAATTTTACAACCGGCTACGGATTTTTATCAGCAAATATATTCTCCATATATTTAAAAGCTACACTGAATTAGTGGTTTACTTTAAAAAAAAAACACGTTCAATTTTATCAGGTCATACATTCTCTCAGCGAACGATAGTATCTTCAATCTTTGATGGCCATCTATTACCAGTGAACCTCACAGATATGACATTTAGCATGAATAATTTGCACATGAATATGTAGTTGTTCTGTCCGGAATTTACGTCTCAAAATTTTACAGTAAATGTGAAGTTATAATTGAACTAAATACTATTCATTAATTATATATAATGAGTCGTCTTAAAACAACCGTGAATCGCGAGTTCTTACAAGAAAATAATCAAAAAAACGTTTTCCAATAAAAGGAACTTTTTCTAAATTATTGTTGAAGTTGTCGATAAAGAATTGTATAGTTTTAGGAATGTCCCTTTCCCAATCGTAAACTATTATTGCAGGGTTTTCTTTACGTGATCTCACAAGCAGCTCCTCATAGATTTTGACTGGGCGGGCTGATCGGTCTTCACATTCGAACGCGAAATTTCAATTAATGAATTTTCTAAAACATATTATGAATGTTCTTTCATTCAGACATTCTCCTTTACAACTGAATAGTTCACTAATGAAAGCGAAAATATGTATGCAATTTTATAACAAAAAGCAAAAATACATTGAATGTATTAGGACCCCTGCAAACGCTGGGTAATAACAAATAGTATATATATATATATATATATATATATATATATATATATATAATTATTTCCACAATCAGACAACGCCGCAGCCCACAACCTATGAAAGAAACAAACCGGAAGTCCTATATATATATATATCCTCCACTGTATGAAAAAACATGCAACATTATAATTGTATATACGTTTTTTTTAAGTTCATTACGCGTGCCTTTTTCTAGTGTCTACATGAACCCATTTTTCTGAAAGCAAATAGCAATGATGACAACCACTTCAGACTCAGCAAGCCTCCTGAAATAAATTCGAAAGTACATCTTTCACTCTAAATATATAATTAACGGTGAGTTTTTTTTTGTTTATGCGATCAGAAATACTACTACTACTACTACTACTACTACTACTAGTACTACTACTACTACTACTAATAATAATATATAAACCATACAAAGGACGGCAATGATCAAAACAGCTGCAATCTTAAGGTTAATCCTCGAATGCGGAAACCAACACGCATAAGTTGCAAAGACTAACCAGTCACAAGGAATTTACAACAGGGAGAAAACAAAACCACACGAAGAACACCACAACAAGAACTAAAGAACCAAAACTGCAAGAAACAGCACTTCATAATTCCCCCCCCCCCCAATAAATTTCACTGGCCTCAGCTATCACTACACAAAAATGAACCAAAGAAACAGAAATTACAAGACACACTATAAGCTCCTCCCTCTCTCCCCCCAAAATACAATTTTAAAGAATTAAAAAAAAAATTTAAACAAGGAAAGAGAAAAGGAAAAAATTAAGGAATTGAAAGGGAAAGAAAGGAAAAAATTAAAAAACTAAAATTATTTGTTTATTATTTATTTATTTATTTTGTAAATGGTACCGGCCTAGGCTGACTCAAGACAAAATATTTGTAGAGGGTTGAGGAGGATGAGATGACCGAGGAGGGACAGCACAAATCAGACCTCCACTGGAAAAGTGCAGAGAATGCTGGGACCTTGGGGAGGCTTATTGCCACCCAAATCCCAGAGAAGACCAATTGTCCTTACCAGCGAAAAATCAATGGTGAAAGGATGTTACGATACCGCATCGTTCTCGAAAAGAGGTGGAAAATACTGGAAATCTGGGGAGGCTTGTTGTCACTCAGACTCCAGGAAATACCACTGGTTGTTGTCGGTGAGCAATCACTGACGATGATCTGTGTGAGAACTCCTAGTGAGTACAAATAATAATACCAGTATATATATATATATATGAAAATTAAAATAAGTGACGTAATTATATGATTTTATATTACGAATATTTTAATAATACATCTAGAGAAATAGTGAATGCGAACACTGAGATAAGTATTTCTTGTGTCATGTTTGACAGATGGTGTAGCACATATATATATATATATATATATATATATATATATATATATATATATATATATATATATATATATATATATATATAATAGGTTCGTGCATTGTTTCGTACAGACGAAATACGTTAATTAGTTAAAGATAATTAATTGCGTCAACCAATGAGTTTTTGTGCGCTCCGTATTTAGTTGTTTACGTTCTTTCCTGAATAGTCGTTTGAAGACACAAACTAATGGCAACAAAACCAACAATGACAGACAACAAAGAAAAACGAAAACGAAAACGTGACAAGAATAAAAAGCAAGAATATGTCAATTTCAATCAAACAACACAGTATCTTCCCGTTTTTATAATGATTTACTGTGAACTACCTTCATAGGTTTGTATGCGGCAAAATGATATACAATCACATGTCTGTTTGCGTGTAGGCTCATTGGTGTACACTATTATGCTATCAGGCTCCTATAGAAGCGTGAGAATTGTGAGTGAATGTCGAATTTTAGAGAAAAAGTGCCATCTATATTCTTCAAAATGTAGGAAATAATGTCAACAATGTGTATGCTTATTATGAAGTTGGTGAAATTATTGAAAACATGTGCATTTGTATGAAAGATTTTTAAAGTTGATCAAATACAGAGTAATTACTTAAAAATAATGCCTATCTTAATAGTTATACGCACTTCGCAACTTTAAAAATCTGCGGCACCTCTGTTATATATTTAGAAAATATTTTATTTATGAAATAGCGTTTACATAACTACAATTGTATTAGTTGTATGTCATTGTGCGGGAATTAGCTTCCTGCACTGCAGATTGCTTAAGCATGAAACATTGATGTCTGTAGGTAATGCATAATTTATATTTATTTATAAAAATATGCTTATATAGTCCCCTTTACTAAGGGTGTGCACTTTGAGTCACTTAAATAACAAGCAATACTACTAGCTTCATTGGGAGATCAACCATGGGTTCTTATTGTTATTGATCACTCTTCGTTGCTTGCTGTAAAGTTAAATTCCTCCGAACTTCCAAGCTTATTTGTGTTGGCAAACGGGTATGTCTCTTGACTGCGAATCAGTGGCGACTTGTCATCGGGGGTCGCTCCCGCCGATCGTCAGGAATTAGCTTGCTGCACTGTAGATTGCGTAAGCATGAAACATCGATGTATGTTGGTAATAAATGATTAATATTTATTTATAAAAATATTATATATATATATAAATATATATATATGTACTTTTATATTTAAAATATGAAAGTTATAACATAAAGAATAGTAATAGCTCAATGATGTCAGCAAAAAGCTATGCTATAACATATTTTTATTGAATTAAACCATGTCAAATGCAAGGAAGGAAAAGATTCACGTCATCTAACAAAATAACTGCTTTTATTTCCAGCATACAATTGTTTTGGCTTACTACCAATATATTTCGAAAATGCTCCTATATCCTATTAATTTATTTCATGGTGTAGTATCCTCTGTACTCATATATTAAACACACAAACAAACAAACAAAACAAGGCAAACAATCATCATTTACTTTTTTCTTCCCTAATTGAGCTGTTAACTCCTATATTTCTTAGTCGCGACATACACACTCGATTTTTATATATATATATATATATATATATATATATATATATATATATATATATATATATATATACATTGATGATTGATATATAAGCTAGGTTTCATGGTTCTCTCCCTTATAAGATCGGAACTTTGTTAAAAATCACAGTATTTGCGTTTACATTGAAATGATACAAGACGAATTTCTCTCGCATTCTCTCGCATTTCAAAGCGTGGTCGTCGCGCTAGGTTTGAAAACACAACGACAGTGACTATTCATATATATATATATATATATATATATATATATATATATATATATATATATACATACATATATATATTAATTTATAATTCGAAAACAAGCCACGTTGTATGATTATCTTTCTTTATACTCACAGTGCTTGTGTATACATTGAAAGGATACAAGGCGTATTTCGCTTGGATTTCAATGCGGTGTTGTTATGCTAGCCGAATCGTTACAATACCAGGGCTAATAATACTTGGATTCGGAGTTCCAAGTGTTCAACAAGCAATACTATTACGTAATTCTATGATGACGAGCGTAAAATTAAAACGCGAAACATATATATGCCTATGGATATGCAAAATATTCAATAATCTACATTCATTATTACTATATATATACATATATATATACATATACATATACATATATATATATATATATGTATATATATATATATACATATATATATATATATATATATATATATACATATATATATATATGGGTGTGTGTGGGTCGGTGTGTGTGTGTTTCACTCACACACGGTAGTGTGTATATAATATGCTTACGGTCAACATTTAACAAATCGTGACAAATTATTTGGGCTTGTCATTAATTCACTTTTCATCTAAATTTGATGCGATTTCTTGCACTAGAATTGACGTGTCCTATGCCTTTTTTGAATATAAATAAATAAAGATTTGATCCAGTAGACACAAATTATTCAAAATATATGTGGTCATCTATGTGTAGGATAACCCCCTCCCATTGAGTTTGAATAACCATTACTTATTTATACCAAAACGGTATCAAACAATACAGAGAATCATAAAGTATAAATATCTCGAAAAGAGTTAAAGATATAGAAGGGTTGAGCAGCTTAAACTGACGAAAATGTATATTGATTAACGCTCCTCATGACCTTTAACTCAACATAATTTTTAAATTACAAATCTAATTTAATGATGGAAATATATAAGGATAGAACTGGATTAGCTAGTTTGAACTACGTTCGTATAAAAATATTCGGGTTATAGAAACCTAGCTGTGTGACTTTTAGTAGAAAACTAACAATACGTGATGATTGATTTTTGAAGTTAAATTTTTACAGGAAATAAGGCCAAAAAAGGCACAATTGATAACTGAAGCCACCCGTTTAGAAGAAGGAAAGGCAAACAAATGCCAAATTCAAAAGTCTCTTTATTTATGAAAAAAAAATGGCTGTATTAAAGATATTAACTGTCAGGTATGTTTAAGATGTTAACTTCCGATCCTTTTTGTACACCACAGTGGCGTCCGTAAACTTTCGATCCTCTTGTATACCAGAGGTGCGTCTCCAAACTTTCGATTATTTTGTACACGAGAGGCGCGTCCAAAAACTTTCAATTATTTGTACAACAGATGTGCGACCATAAAATCTTTGATTGTTTACTACATCAGGGACACGTCCAAAAAAAATTCGATTCTTTTGTACACTAGAGGCGCCTCCGTTAAATTTCGATTTTTAGTCCACCATTGACGAAGTTATACACTGTTTTTGTATACCAGAACGTATTCGTAACCTTTCGATTATGTTGTACAATAGAGGCGCGTCAATTAACTTATGATTAAACTTTCGAATATTTTGTACAACAGAGGTGCACATCTTATCTTTCAATTCTTTTGTAAACCAAAGGCGTGCCCGTAAACTTTCGATTATGTTGTACACCAGTGGCACGGTCGTAAACCTTTAATTCTGTTGTACACACTAGGCCCGTACTAAAACTTACGATTCTTTTGTACAAAAAGCGCATTTATAAACTTTCGATTCTTTTGTACACTAGATCGAAGGTTTACAGACGGCGCGTCTGTAAACCTTCGATTTTTTCTATAACCAGAGGCGCGTCTTTGAACATTCGATGTTTGTACACTAGAAACGTGTCGGTTAACGCGTACATTCAATCTTTTTGTACACTAGAAGCACGTTCATAAACTTTCGATTATTTTGTACAACAGACGCGCGTCCGTGAACTTTCGATTGGTTTGTAACCTTTCAATCCTTATGTAGATTCGGTTCTTGTGCACACTTTTGAAATAAAATAATATTATATACAAAATGCTATTAGTTACCGCAACGATTTAAATACTTACTTTTAACAACAACTACTTGCATTAAATACTGTGATACTTGGTCACAAAATACTGAGCATCAGTTAACTTTAAGAATGTAATGCACTAATGAGTTGAACTGTCAAGTTATTTCAATTAATAGATGTTTGATTAATAATGAAGGAAAACAAATAATTCATTGGGGCATTATGAACTTCAGTTCTAAAAAAAGCAGCAAATATATTAACTATTTTACATTAAAAGCTGCCATCCTTCATGAGGAAGCCTACCTCTCTTGTAAAAATATCACTAAACATTTGAATCAAATTAATGGTAATATTATCAAACAAAACACAGTAAATGTCCTCTACAATTATTAAATGTGGTTGTATTAGTCATGGAAAAAAATGAAACCTGAAATTGTAAATATATTTAAAAATTTATTCTAGAAATAATATTTATACTGAAGTCAATAATAATATAAGTTGACTGAAATAAAAATATCAGAACTTACTCAGAAATTTTAAGAATGATTTCTGATGTATCGATTTTTTTCTTATTTGAATAGAAATTATGAAAATAAAATGTTATTTTGAAATTAATAATTGATTTTGAAATTATTTACTTATTACTTAGAAACTTATTTAGAATTTTTTGTAAAATAATTTACAATTTTTTAAAACTTACATTAAACCCAGAAATTGAAATGTATTTTTATAATTCTAAAACTTAGTGTGCACTCATTCTGGAAATATTCTGAAAATCAAAGTTGTTCTTAACTTATTGAATATTTTAAATTCAAATATTTAATATATTTTCATCTTATTTTACTTTATTTTAAAATTTACAATTCTAAAATAGAATTTATACTGAAGGCAATTTAAATTTATTCTAAAAACAATTAAATCTTTTAAAACTTATTTGAAACCCAAAAATTGACATGTATTCTTATTATTCTGAATATTATTCTGACCTTGTTCTGAAAATAAGAGATTTTTCTGAATTTATTACTATTTGAATTTGAAATATTGGTCCCCCGATTTATAAAATCGGGGAACTTATGTTTTGAGGCATGTCCGTCCGTCCGGATTTTTCTCCGCAACCATCCATTGAATTTCTCTGAAATTTTGCATGAAGTTGTAACTTAGATCAGGTTAGAAAGTGACATTCTCCAATTTTTAAAAAACATCTGGTTAGCCCCCCAGGGGTCAAAATGCCCCGAAATTGCAAAAAATGACATTTTTTGCCCCATAACTTTTCATCCGTCCATTCAATTTTTCTGAAACTTGGCCAAAATGTAAAGGCAATTGTTCCTAATAGAAAATAAGTATCGCTGACCTTGGAAAACATCTGGTTCGCGCCCACAGGGAGTCAAAAGCCCCCAAAATAGCAAAAAATGACCATTTTCTCCCATACCATTTGCTCCATCCATTCAATTTTTCTGAAACTTGGCCTAAATGTAGAGGCAATTTTTGTTTTTATCTTCGTGTGTAATGGTGGTAACACGCAATTGCCTGAAAAAGCCGAAGCCATTCTTCGGTGGGCGGGGATATCTGAGGGTATCTATTTGCAAATTTACCCATATGTCATTTTTTCTTAATCTTATACATTTTTAAAACTATACCTCCATTTTTATTTTTATTTCAAGCAATTGTTTTCAGTTGTTTACATTTCCCGTGAAAATTGAATAACACACTTTTAAATTATCTAACCAATTAAATACTTTATGTTTATGTTATAAATACCAACATTTAAAGTTTGGATATTATTGTAGCTGAACACCCATCCCGGATAAAATGAGATTCTACTTTTTAGTCAAATACGTGTGAATACTTTTTAGTCGATTACGTGTGAATACTCTGAAATAACTGCTAGAAAGTGAAACAACAAAGTATATTTTAGAATTAAGAATATGAGATTTTGTTTCGCAAATAAATGTAATGTAAAATGATCCTCAATTTTCGAGATATTCTTGGATGTATTGTGGTAGTTAATCATGATTTGCCATTGGGGAGTAATTATGTATCTTATTAAGTGGCGTGATTGCGTGCGGGTTTACGACCTTTCCAATCGAACTTAGAAGTAGTGTTAACAAGAAGAATATCATTTTTAGGTGTGTTTAATTTAGTTGAGTGTGTTAATCTACACATTTACGTAAGTTTGTTGCTGACATTTTAGAATTTCGTTGGCTATTTTTTTTATTTAACGACCTCTCATCTAAATTAATTGCTGCCCGAAGGTCGGTAAGGTTTGGTTTGTAAATAGATGAGATAAATATGTTTCTTCTTAGTAATTTTAATAAATAGTCTATCTCTTTTTACCGTAAAATAATTGTCAGTAAGATATTATTAAAATAAATAAAAAAGGAATGTAACTTTTTGAAAGGTGTTTAGTCAAAATTGCACAGTTTTAGCTGACAAGGCAATATCATTTTATTTTGAAATGAAATAGGTGAAGTTTTAATTCTTTACGTTAGCTACAACAGATTGATATCTAATCACCATCTGTGCATATCTTACGATCACATGTTTTTAAAATGGGATAACGTTCGGTGTGGTAGGCATTGGTCAGTCAGAGTCGACTATTACATTGAGAGCATTGGCGAAGTCCGGGAGTGGACGTTGCAGTTGTGGATGTAACGGTGTCTAAAATGTGATATTAACCAATCCAAATGAAGATTAGCAGTGAACAGTGGGTTTAGGGAATTCGAGAGATCAGTCCTCGTCGATTCCTGTGCACTCTCTACCCCGAGTTTGAATAGTTCTACTCGTTCACTGCAGCCTGCTGAACATTAAATATATATCATTGTCTTTGTTATACATAAGTGCCGATCGTCATTCTGTTAAGCATGGCAGCAATATAAAAGAGTTTAAGTATACAACTGTTGAATTTCCACAGGCCACACTTGTATTTTATTAATATGAAAAAGATAGATCAGCTGATGAGACACGACCTCATTCTATATTTGTATCAATCTATTTGAATTTACTCCGTGGAAAAATGTAACATTGTAGCTGAATCATCTACACAGATAAAAGAAACAATATTTTCTAAATATTATTAAACCTAATGTAATTTATGATTTCAAAGGAAATGAGTATATTAAACTTGTTTTGCGTTCCTAGGTTGGCATAGTATTGGGATGCAACATATTTAACCCCTTATTGTAGATAAAATGCTTTTCAAGTAATGCGTCTAAAACAGTCTCTCTAGCTTGCTTTGGTTGCTTAGGTATAAGCCCGGTGTATCTAGTACTGGAAGAATAGTTGAAGGCTTGTTATCTGGCGTCTGAAAACTAATGTGTTGGCTAAAGAGAGTTCATCAATTAAGGAATATAGACCATCTATGAGAAAGAAAACTGATCGTATACCTCAGTTGCTTAAAAGCTTCCGTTGTGAACCTAGAGAAAATATCAGATGCAGTTCGAAGATGTACACATAACAATTCCGGAATATCCTGTGACAGCAGCGGAAAAATGTGTACTGGTGATTGAGTTTCCAATGGACCATTCACAACGTAGATATGAGATGCTAGATTATCCTCCATATTTACTCACACAGGTTGTTTAGCTATGTTAAGGTTAATAGAGTAAGTGAAACTACATAGTCTGTCTAGACTAAACAAAGATCAATATTTGTATCCCACAAAAACGCATTTGTCTAACGTAAAAGACACAAAATATAGAATGTTCACAAAATAAGTAAAAAACAAAACATTCATTAGTCTAAAGAAAAAGAAATTCTGTGCAAAGAAAAGATTTTGACAGTTTGCGAAAAAACAAATAAAAATTAACTTTTTCTGTGCAAACAAGATAAAAATAACACTTACTTAGGAACACACAATAAAATTTGCCCTTATATCCAAATAACGAAAAACTAATTAAACACAGAATTATAATCAAACAATAATCTTTAAACACAAGGAAAATTAACAAATTCTTGGGAAAGAAAACCTAACATATATCTTCATTTTAATGCTAATGTTCGAGACTGTTTCGCAAGTTTCCCAGGAAAAGCACAATTGATAACGTCAGTGATGAAATCTGATAGGTACCTGCTCAGAATTGGCGTCATTATCTTTTTGCTTTATTTGTTAAATCAACAAGCAGATATAGATGGTTAGTTGCCGTTTGGCACTTTTATTATGTACTGTTTTCATCCAGTAATTTTAATAGCCGATGTAATCATTTCCGCTTATTAAACTTAATTAACATATACTCAAACAATTTTAGAAACTTTTAAAACTCCATGATAAAAGAAACTTAACAATTTAAGCAGAAATCTATGATTCTGATGTTGTAAGACGCCATTTACCATCTTGTGCAGGTCTGTTATTGAGAAAATGAATCAAATATTTATTTAACACATAAGGGGAACGTTTCTAAGATAATGAACACGTCAGATGATCGACTGTTATATAATGCGCCAATTATGAAAGTACCCAGAACCAATTGGATGGAGCGTCATTTGTGAAGGTATAGACCGGGAATAAGGAAATATGAGGTTAAACTTTAAAAAATGATACGTACATGTAAATAAATTAGATAATCGAAATAATGTAGGGATTAAACTGCCCTGATCTTGCTCGGGTGCATGCGCTTCTGAAGAAGGTACAATAGAATATCGCATTGCTTGCAATCAAGCGAGTTGGGAGGAAGATGTTAGGATTAGAGAAGTCGTCAACTTCTCAGACTGACACTTCTGTCATTTTCCATAGGTGTGACACGGAGCTTAGTCCTGCTGCCACACCACGGATTTCCCGCAGTCACCCTTTCGAACATGCGCTCGCCAACGGTTGACATAAAATACAACATAGCATATTTTGTTTAGTGTGAGTCCCTTGTCGGAGATGTGGGCGGTAGGACGTTGTATTTGCTGGAACTACACAGAAAGATCGTAACAGTTTGGAGAAACCTGGGTTTATTGACTCGCAGAACTTTGTGAGAACTGTAGGCTACTCTAGTTCTGCACTGATTCTGTGTAGAATTAGAGGATTTTGGCACGAGTAAGTGTGTTACATTGTTTAGAAGTGTCTTAGTTTATGTCAGGCGGTTATCCCAAGCCTTGGTTGTGCGTACTTAGCTGTGGCGACTTTCTATGAGAAGTTACGAAGATATACGTCCAGCGTTTTCTTTATAGTCGCCAGTCCGACACGTTTCTCTCTCGCTAAGGTGTCCATTGCCGTGCCTG
>OY744520.1:129459925-129579925 GCA_963556195.1 Sepiola atlantica | reverse complement strand
CAGTAATAGATGAAGACCTAAATAAAAACATCTCCTCTGACAAAATTGGGTACGGAAATACAACATCTGTTAATTGTCACGGTGATGTTAATATAAGTACGAAGATGAGAATAGTAGTCCAAACTAATAAATAATGTGAATAACCTTTCCTTCCCCAAGAGATATGGGGAAAATGTCACGCCACTAAATTATATGGCCTGATAATAACAACGATGTGGATACTGGTCCGTAAAATGTGTGAAACAATGGCGCCTTTGTTTTAGTTTGATGCAGAGAGTCACCAAAACAATCTTTGGAAAATAAATATAATCAATAATAAAAAAGCAACGTGTCTGCATGAACGCCTGTGGCGTATTACACATTCTAATTTCTTTGGCTAAAGGGAAATCCGCACCTTCTGTTTTCCGCTGATATCAGGTTGTTGAAGAAAAAAGACAACAATGTTTTCAAATGATTCTTGAATTATGCATCGAGATCACGTTCGTTTTTTTTTCTTTATTAACGCGAATTCGGTGACTGTAAAAAACCTTTTCCATAATTACGACGAGATGTAGTTAAAGGTTATGACATTTCGAATGATATATATATATATATATATATATATATATATATATATATATATATATATATATATATATATATGTATTAAATATATTAGGCAATTGAGTATGTTAAATATATATATATATATATATACTATATTTATGAGTTGATATATATATATATAGAGAGAGAGATATTTATATATATATCAACTCATAAATATAGTATATATATATATATATATATATATATATATATATATTTAACATACTCAAATGCCTAATATATGTGGTACACCCGGCGTTGCCCCGCAATTGAATGACGAACCTTATGATCTCCTTCCCCCAATACATAACACCATATTACATTTTTAATTCCTAGTTTCTACATTTCATGATTGTATATTTCACACTGAACTAAAAAAATGTACACATCATAGGTAGTGAGTGAGAGGTATACAAAGTGTAAACTTTATTGAATCATATTTGTGTAAATGTATCGATTTGTTATCCTCCAGTCACACCAAGTGTTTCGAGAAACTGAATGGATGCGCATGTGTAAAATAAAGCAACACGTTGTATTCCATTGTCATTAGCACCACGAAAAAATAGTAGCCGCACAATATTTGTAGATCCTATTCATAAAAATAAAACATACTTCTCAAAGTAAATTAGTTTAAAGATATATATGCTTATTAATTTTACTAAGCCATATGCTTTATATTATTTTTTCACGTTTGAATTTAAAAGATACTTTTTATTGGCATTTAACGCTTTAATTTAAAATACGGTTTTATTGGTTTATACGGTTTAGATAGTTGCTTCATTGGTCTGTCAACATTATGTTTGATATATGATGTTAATTTGAATATCGTGATAACATTTGAAATAACATTTTCATTACTTTGGACCGTTTCAGATGAAAATTTAAAAATGTGTATTAATTGAATTATAAGATCTATTATTCACATCTTGTTTGTTTTTATCACAACGTTTTAGCCAATTTTATCTCCCACATTTTTTTTCTAAAACTTTTGAAATATGAGAATTTATAGGTCGGACGCATAACTGATTCGGAATTTCGAACTGAACTATTTATTTAATCAACGTATGTAGATTGTTCTCCCTCTGTCAGCCATGACCGGCTGAAAGTGTTAAAGTTTATTAAGCGATAATAACTGAGGGCAAGAGAACAATTCATAAAAAGTTCAATCCGACATTGCTTATAGGTTCCTGAATTAGATATACATTTTCCCAAATTCGAAAAGATCTAGCTGAAATGATTGGAGGTTAAATCGATTGAAACTTGTTAAAATAACAAATTTGATGAAAATAGAACTCTGATTTATCGAAATAATACAGTACATTGTCGTTGGTCGGTCACACTTACGTTTTAAATGTCATATTCGCTTGTCTGTATCGCTTTATTTTTTAATAACATGTCCGTTAGTCTGAAACGCTTTAGTTTAAAATAATATTTTAATTACAACACACGCAGTGGGAATCGACGCATCTTACGGAGTTGCATTCATTTATCTTTGAGAGTATCTTCCTTTTATGGATATATATTCTTAGCCAATGTTGTAGCTGATATTTTTAAGCGAATCGAGGCTGAAAATGAACGTAAAAACTAAAACAAAAGCAATAAAAAGTATCGACAAGAAACGAGTGGGGAGGGTGATGGGCAATGTGAAGCGTGTTCGTCTGTCAGAAAAGATAAATAGACATTGAAGAAATGTCTGGCGTTTTCATAGTGTTTCTTCTTTTCTTTTACATAAAAAAGGGGATGTTCTGTTACATGGTTGTACGAAGACGAGAATAATAAAAGAATGATTTATTAGATTCATTGTAAATCATGGGTAGAATTGATGTAAATATACAATTTTATCCATCGTACATAGCATTGTTAAACAACAAAAGTAAATATAATCTGAATGTAAATATGTTATATACTCTCAGATGATTACTCATCTGCAAACTTTCTTATCATCTCATCAAAATGTGAATATTGTCTTGCCCCTTTTTGACTAATACATAATTTTTAGTAAAAATACGGTACGATTATCACTTGAAACAGCATTTGTATGTACTTAATTATGTGTTGTATTATGGTTGCATTGCAAACGACTGGAATCGGAAGTAGATCAAAAATAGAGCAAACGTCTAAAAGTGACATGCATAGCGACATGTAAGCAAATAACAACACGGAAGTAAATATCCACCTGATCGGTTAGTATAATGTGAGTTATGTGCTCTATTCTTTTGAAAGAGAACGGGACGAAGTATGAATGTATTTTTTATATAACAATGCAAGCAAAGTAACGTTATCTATCTCATTCTGTCTTCTACTTTCCCCGCTCTTGGCACGACCTATATGTCGAGGATTTTAAATGGATGTATATATTTTATATGTAAATGTGTTTGAGTTATTTCCTCTGAAAACTAATGCTCCGACACCAGACAAACCGTCACCCATAGAATTGCACACAAAAGTGTCCGATCCAGCAAAGTAGGACAAATGACAGGCAGGAATCTTTTAACAATCTCAAGTAAGTCATTATATCGAACCCCAGATAGATGTGACTGTATTAGTGAGTAGGTGTGTTTGGACCCTACTCAAACGGAGAACGATGGGGGTCATGGTGACCGTCATATTTCGTAATCTTGTATGTGTCTTCGTTACAATTTGGCTAACAATTAAATGTTATTTCAATCTCCAAATAGTTATTCCGTCACGTAGTTTATCAAACAAAGCTACTGTTTCTGTTCATACCGTGTTCATACTGTCCACACAGTAATCCCGGAAGGGCGAATCCTCCTGAATAGATAATTGTATTTGGAATGATATCTCTATAATTAATTGCAAAGTATACTACTGCCACGGAATATTCAACAACTAGACTAGCGGGAATTCTGACGCATGAAACTTGTGTACACTTGGTGCGATGAGGGCAGTACGTGCTCCTCTTAATGAATAATTTATATTCCGTTGATAAGCATTGAACACACTCGTATACTGATCCTCTTCAGGCTTACTGTGATAAAAATATCAAAAGGCGTTAGGCGATGGTAAATTCGGATTCGGGTTTATTCGTTAGATTTTATAAGTACATAGTATGGAGGGATTAAAAGAGATTTTTTTTTAATTTCACCTGCAAACAATTATGTTATTGTATAGCAAAGGGGTTTACGTGCTAAAGCGAAGATTCGAATAAACATTACAAGAAATGGGAGTTAAGAATGCAGTATAATATAAAATATTACAATGCTAAATTCCATATCAGTCGTTTTATGCTCTTAATATATTTAACCGCACTCCTCTACTTCCCTCTTTCGATCGTGCCTTCAGTTTTACTAATGATGTTGTTCCATTTTGTGCCCAATAGAATACTCGTTTCGTTCTATTCTTTACTTTATTTAATGTATTCGACTGTAAAAATAGATAGATAGAGATTCACGAAAGTAAATGCAATACATACCGCATTATATATGAACAGAGGATCGCAAATAATACAATGATAGATCGTAGATAGACACTCATAAAAAGAAGGGATACTTTTTGGCTTAATTGTACATGAAAGCCAATTGAAACAAGGAAAATGTGTGATTTTATTAAAATTAATCCTACAACTAAAGAAATATGTTAGTATGTATGTTGAATTATTTGAATATATTGTCAAATAGCCTTAGGGAAGCAAACGTTAGTTAAATCAGCTTTGTTGTTATAGTAGAGATACGTTCCGTCACCATCACTACTACTATTTTGTTTACTTTGATTGCATTCGAAAATTAATAAACTTTTACACATATTTAAGTTTATTTATACATTATTTTTATAAACTAAAAATGTTTTATAAATTATGATGATAACGAAAAATTATATTTGTAATACCTTATGTATGCAATATAATTTATTTAAAATATAATTTTTAGTTATGTAACATAATTGATTAAACATATTTAAAAAATAATATTTTATTTAAAAATAATATTTTGTATATTGCATAACAAAACATGATATTTTTATAGATAATACTGCATAACTAAAAACATTTCATGAATAATATTGCATAACAAAATACAGTAATAAATGATATTGCATAACAAAGAATAATATTTTTATAAATTATACAGCATAACTGAAAAGCATTTCATAAAGAATATTGCATACGTAAAGAATAATATTTTTCATGAATAATATTTCATAACATAAATCATATTTTATAAATTATACGGCATGATAAAAAAAGTAATTGTTTGAAAATTATATTGTATTAATAAAACATGTTTTTATGAATTATATTTCATAGGTAAAGAATACTATTTTAAACAATTGTATTGAATTACTAAAATTAATATTGTTTATATATTATATTGCATAACTAAGAATAATATGTTTTATGAATTATATTTCATTACAAAAATATTTTTTATGAATTATATTGTATTAATAAAAATAATATTTTCATGAATTATATTGCACAATTAAAATAATATTTTTATTACTAATATTGTATAACTCAAAATAGTGTGTTTATTTATTGTGTTACATACCTAAAAAATGTTATAAATTATATTACATGAGTAAATATATATACACATGCTAAACTATGTTGCAAAAATATAAATATTATTTTTCATTAATAAATATGTTCAATATAATTCATAAAAATGTTTTCAGTCATGCAATGTATTGCATGACTGAAAACATTTTTATGAATTATATTGAACAAGTAATAAATAATATTTTTTGTGAATTATATTGCATAAATGAAATAATATTTTTATAGATAACGTTGCATGAGTAAAAATATCTGTCAGAATTATTTTGCCTACCTAAATTATTTTTATAACTTATAAATTGCATAAAAAAATAATATTTAAAAATATATATTGCATAAGTAACTAGCAATTTTTAAAATTATATTGCAGAATAAATGAATTATATTTTCATAAATTATCTTGCATTACAAAAATATTTTTTTAGAAATTATATGGCATAACTAAGAATAATATATTTTATGAATTAAATTGCATAACTTATTTTTTTTTCATAAATAATATTGCATAATTAAATATTTTTTTATGAATTCTTTAGCGTAACTAAAGTTAAAATTTTTTAAAACTTATATTGCATAACAAGAAAATATATTTATTATAAATTATATTGCATAACTAAAAATATTTTTAGTAATTATATGTTATAACTAAAGAATAACGTTTTGTATTAATTATATTGCATAACTCAGAATAACATTTTAATAAATTATATTGCATAACTAAAAACAATATTTTTAAATTAATTATCATGCATACCAAATAAAACTTATGAATTATGTTGTGTAACTACAAGGGGGCGTTCAATAAGTAATGCCTCTGATCCACTTCTAGTTGTCTGATATTGATGACATTTTCCATGCGTAATTATTTATATATGTATGGATTATGTTGCAACAAACAGCTCTGTACAAATTGTAGCTTCTTATTTACAAGTGTTTGAACTGAGTCAGGTGTGAAATGGAGCCAGTGGAGTATCGCGAAGTGATCAGGTTTTTGTATTTGAAAGGATGCACACCAACGGAGACTTTTGATAAAAGGAAAGAACCTTATGGTGATGGTGCCCCATCATATGACTGTGTAAAACTCTGGCATCGTGAATTTAAACATGGCCGAAAGTCTGTGGAAACAGCTCTCAGACCTGGTCGTCCATCTTCTGGCATTAGTTGGACATCTGTCCGTCAAGTTGAGGCTGCCATTTTTAGAGAACGACGCATTACTATTCGCCAAATAGCCCAAGAGGTCAAGATTAGTATGTGGTCTGTGGAAATTATAATTTATGACCATTTGCATATGCATAAGGTGTCTGCCAGATAGATTCCTAGGATTCTCACACCTTTCCAGAAGCAATAACGCGTCGAGTCTTCGAGGATGAATCATCCTCCTGCAGGACAACGCTCCGGTCTACAACTCGCATGTGGTCAGATCAGAAGCACAGCCGTGTGGCCATGAAATACTCCCCATCCCTCATCTACTTTCTGGCCTTGCACCCTCTGACTTTCATCTCTTCATAGCCATAAAGTTGTTTGTGAAAGGAACGCGTTTCCCAGATGATGTACCCTTGATTTCTGAAGTTACGACGTGGTTGGAGGACCAACGTGAGATGTTCTACAAACATGGCTTCCAGAGCTGCACCAAACGATGAGAGAACGTGCAGTTCTCTCATCGTTTGGGTGCTTTCTATGTAGAGAAAGACTAATCACTGTGCCAAGTTTCATTAATCTACTCCTATCGGAAATGGGTTATGGGCCTTGCTTATTAAACGCCCCTCGTAAGAATAATATAATTTATAAATTATATTGCATAACTATAAATACATTTTCTCATATTGAATACGTAAAAAAAAATTAATAAATTATATTGCACAACTAAAAATTATATTTTTATGAATAATATTTAATAACTAAAAATATATTTTTGGAAATGATATTGCATAATAAAGAATAATTTTAAATTAATTATGTTGCATAATACAAAATGATATTTCTTTATAAATTATATTGCAAACCTAAAAATAATATTTTATATATTATTTGTCGTGTCTGGAATAATATTATTTATAAATTATATTATATAACTAAAAATAATATTTTTATGAATCCTATTTCATAACTAAAAATAATATTTGTTTAGAAATTATATCGCACAACTTAAAATGATATTTTAGTAAATTATATTTCATAACTTAAAACTATATTTTGGTAAATTATATTGCATAACTAAAAAGTGGTTTAACAAATGATATTGCATGATTAAGAATAATGTTTTTTTGAATTATTCTGCAAAGCAAAATCATATTTGTTATAAATTATATTACAAAACTAACTTTTTTTGATAAATTATATTGCATAACTAAAATATGTTCATCAACTATTTTGCGTCACTAAGAATTATATTTTTAATAAATTATATTACATTACTAAAAATAACATCTTAGAAATTGTATTGCATATATAAACATTATTTCATGAATTATTTTGCGTAACGAAGAATAATATCTTTTTATGAAATGTATTGCACAAATAAAAATATTATGTGTCTCATAAAGTATATTGCATAACTATGAATTCTATATTTAAAAATTACATTGCATAACTAAAAAAATATCATTATTACTTATATTTTATAACAAAAAATATTTATTTTATTAAAAATATTGCATAACTACAAATAATATTTTAATAATAATGATTTTTTAATAAATTGTATTGCACAACAAAAGATAATATTATTCATAAATTGTAAATAATTTATTGTGTCAGTAAGAATATTTTTTTTAATTCTTTAGCAGAAATAAAAATAATATTTTAAAAGAATGATACTGCATTACTAAAAATAATATTGTTATAAATTATAT
This sequence comes from Sepiola atlantica, assembly GCA_963556195.1. NCBI lineage: Eukaryota > Metazoa > Mollusca > Cephalopoda > Sepiida > Sepiolidae > Sepiola > Sepiola atlantica. The sequence continues at coordinate 129,571,969 of OY744520.1, read as the reverse complement.
TGCATAATTAAGAATAATATTGTTTATTAATAATATTTAATAACTAAACATTTTTTATTGTATACATTACATAATATTACGAAATATTTTTGCGTCACAAACAAAAATTATTTTTTTTATAAATTATGTTTCATAAGTGAAAATAATATTATTTTATAAATTATATTGTACAACTAAACATCTTCTTTGGGTAATTATTTTGCATAACTAAAAATAATATTTTTATGAAATGTATTGCATAACAAAAATAATTAGTCGATTTATTTCTATATTATTATTATTATTATTATTATTTATTGCATATACTTTTTATTCCTTGTTATTGTATATTTCGAGGTAAAATCTATTTTTTTCAATACAACTGACATACGTGTTTGCGATGTGTACCCTCGTATGAAAATTACATAATAACGCTGATCAACGATAGTCTCTCTTTCTCTAAACACAATGCGAGACAGGATTATGAAGTATTTGAAGGTGATTAAATCAAAATCGAGTGAAATGGAAGGTGAAGAATAGATAAATAGTCTACATAAATATATAGGTTACTTATTCATTTTCTTAAAAGTACGTATACTATGAACAATACAAATCTACCCTGGGAGTATTTTTAGCTTGTGTTGTGTGTTATTGTAACGATACGTCTTATTTAATTATACCTTTGGCCGGATCTCTTCGTCGTTGATAGCTCTGCCGTGGGTTTCTCTTCCTTCGTCTAGTGGCCTTCTGTTTGTTGGCGTGGAGCATCGGTCCCCTGAAACTGAAAGTCCTCCACAGGGAACAAAAAGGACTTCGACGATAATTTCAGAGAGTCGTGAACAATTTATTGGTCTGGTCTTCTTTTGCTTAGTCGGGAGAGAGTGGTCGGTTAATGTGCTTCTGTTTCCTCTTATCTATAGTTAATTTCTATCTTCGTCTAGATGAGGCGAGATGTCGATTTCTGTCACATTTTTAGAGACGCCGTCTTAAATTATTTCATGCATCCTTTTGCCTCGACTTCCACTGGCGAACTGATCCAAGAACTAATTTCCCACACAACGATGAATGACGTCACCTGATGTACACGTGTTAACGTCATGCCAAAACATTCGTTCACTCATGTTGTCTGAGGTTTTTTTTACCCTAGCATTTCCTATCGGCCAAACATACCTCAAATGTGTTATGACTTTACAAAATGAGTCACTATGATACATAGTTGTTTGCCCCAAAATCACATATGCCCTTAAATTGTACGTAATCCTATTTCTGTCATAATTCATACTGGTCGATCTACACACTTTAAAATACAGGGTCCGTCATAATCTAACATTATGATAGTATAAAAAATAACACCCTAAAAGAAAACGTAAGTTGCTGAACCCACACTTAGTAAAATAATAATACTTCTAATAATAATAATACTAATCCAAACTAATAATAGCAATAATAATAAAATAATAAAAATAATAATAATAATAACAACAACAATAATAGTAATTATAGCAATAATAATAGTAATAATAATAATAATAATAATAATAATAATAATAATAACAATAACAATAATACTACTAATAATAACGTACACGAGGTACCCAGTGATCTGTTAAGTAAGCATTTGTTATATATATTATTTATTGTATCACCCTCCCTCTTTCTCTGTTTATCTTACCTCATCTCTTTTCTCTTCTCTTAATTTCCACCCTTTTTCCTATTTCTCTTATAACCAAAGCTCTCTTACACTTTCTCTGTCTTTTCTACCAAGTATTACTTAAAAAATAGACCTTTTTAAAAAGTCGGGCATTACATTGGATGACACGTTCTGACAATACCGACTAATATGAGACTGGCAGTCTGAATAATCTAAATAATACAAATGTTGAATCCTCATCTTAAAAATTCAGAAAACTAAATAGACTAGTTTTAGACAATTAACCGTAATGTGCTCAGTTGTTTCATGTTGTTTATAAACGCTGCACATTGTTATAAGAGTACCCTATTTATTTTGAGTTGTCTCGCCTTATGCAGGATTGGTGTTAAATGATGGACACTTACTTAACTGAATATTCACATAATCGACTTATTCAATTCGGTAAACCTCCAGTCATAACGTTTAGTTGCATTACAGGTTTCTGCGAAGCTTTAGAGTGCCACTAACAAGACACTCTTCTGACAGCGTGTTTTATGATGCAGCAACACAATCTGAAAAAGAGGTCTACCGACAAAATACGCCAAATTGTCTCAGGTACAGATTTCCTGAGTTTCCACGAAACTCTCTCTCTCTATTTACATAACTAATACTATTCGAATTGGTTCAGGGCGATTTATTTCATTTTTTAAACGTGCAACTTCTTTTAGGAGAGTTTTAGTAAGGTTTTCGTAAAAGACACACTGCTTTTAATTCCTCTCTTATTACATTTCTTCTTTTAGCTGCTTTTTTATTCCGAATATTCTGGCTAATGAAGTCTACAATACTGAAGATGTTGCGTTATTTGAACGTGCAGAATTTAATTATTTTAGTTTCTAGAATACATAGATGGGGACACTTTATTTTGTATCCCGTTTCTGTAATTTTCTGAGAACTCTTTAGGGAATCAATACTTCTTTTTTTATTCACATATTTATTCCGCTTGGACATTATTCTGTATTTCAGGTGTCGAAGGCTTTTGTTGCTAGTAAAAAAAGATAATTGTGCTATATTGTAGAAAAGTGAGTTCATTAGTACACGAATATAGACTGATTGAAAAATATATATAGTTGCTTTAAACACACACTACTAACACATTTACATATGCTTTACAATACAAACCTGATTTACAAAGTAATACTAAGTAATAACACGGACTCTAGAAAGAAACAACTATGAGTATACTTTCATAATACTATTACAATATGCACCTCTATATTTATTTACCAATCTTATATAAATAGTCACAGATTTTCCGGAGTCATAATTTGTTAAAATGTAATAAATACATTACGGAATTTGTCTCATTTCGAAGTATCAGACATTTTAACTACTTTTCGAAACAGAAAACTGTTGTATTAATAGTAAAAGTGAATTCCCAACAAATAAAAAAGAATGTCATGACCGGAAATCGAAACCGAACACTTTAGATCTTCAGCTTGAGGTTGTACTAACTGAGTTATTTGGACTTTCTCGAAAACAGAGCTTAATACATTCCTGTAACAAAACAAACATAACTTTGGCATAACATTATTGATTTGTCTCACTTCATAACACGCGTGTATTATCTAAAACTGTTTCCTTGAAACTGTTTCGCTACAACCGGATCTCCCGAAAGATATCACCCTAAAAAAGAGTCCTCTAAAAAATCTGATTTGTATGTGATTCACACGCTAGTTAAATACATACCGTTTCCCTATTACTTAAGAATCGGTCACTTTTATATTTATTTAGGATTTCTAATGAACCGTACTTTTAAAAACGGAACACTTTTCCTAACTGAATTTGTAATAGCAGACTCATTTACAAAAATAATGGCAACATGTATATATGCATACTATATCAACTTCATTATAGACTTCCTAAAACAATCAAACGTAAAAAGTAAAAGTTAGGCAGAGAAATACAGAAATGCGGTGCTTTGTCAATATGTATGTGTATTTGTGTCTGAGTTCGTATGTGAGAATATCCATAAGCAATCATTTGATTTAGTAGTCTATGGCTGTGTCTTATGTTATTTACCGATATTCCTTTAGACAAACGACCACAGCTCCATTGTGTTCGTATGTGAGGTGTATGTATCACAGTTAATGACACTATATTGTGATTATCATGAGTTTATGTTGCGAGTTGTGCCTCTACTGGCTGCTGTGTTTAGGTTCTTGCTTATGTAGCAATTGCCAGCAAGTATGCGGATCCACGTCAGAACTCTTTTTTATTGCTCAAAGTCAGGATTCAGATTTTGAAATAATTGACGTATGAGTATAAACTATTACAACCGATACATATCTAATATTTTACGGAGATAATCTTTCTGATTATTTTTTTCTTGTTGTTTTTATTTAGCGAATTGGACTTTTGCACACATCTCAGAAATATCCTTGTTCAGGATGCTCTTGTCAGCATAATGTCGCCCTCATTAATCGCAGCTATTCGTTTATATGTGGTTGTGTGCAGAACACACAAAGAAATAAGGCAAAAGAAACGTTATTATTCTCACTGCATTAATTTGCGGTTCTGTAACTGACACGCCATTGCTTAACAAAGGCGAACGCAGAGATGACTAGAGAACGACGGATCCTGATGCTGCTACCTCTGCATTTTAGCCAGATCCCTGTTAGTCTGGTAGCTCTGATACTACAACATTGCCACTTCCTTAACCACGATGGGACGGGTTGGACTTTAAGTGACTGTTTTTGTTGGTGCTACTTCTGTTGCAACAGCGCTCCCACAAATTAAAGTAGACTCATGTATTTAATAAAAACATCTGCAAAGCAAATACAGCTGTTAGAAATATTTGTTCTTCGTGCACGTCTACATACATACAGTTTGTTTCACATTTGTGAGTATCGATCTTCTTTATGCCAATACCTTTGTGATGTGTTTTCCTTTCATTGTTGCAGTTTCCATTCCTTGTTACGCATTTGCTAGTTTAGCCCGGTAAAAAAAAAATCCGCGTAGCAATTAGGAATGCAAATAGAATAAGCTTTGCCTTTTCATGTTGATATTGTTTGCGTGTCCGATGCGTTGCAATTCAGCTTCACTGGAGGTTTACATGTAAATAAATGTTCGACATAGTGCAACCTCGATTTGAAACTTGAAAGGGTCCAGTCGGTGCATTATACGATCAGCTTTCTAAACATTATGCTATTAGGTAATGTCAAAATAGCATTTTTACAAGTTTTACTTTGCTCTTCATGACACTGATAACTTAATGTACAACTACCATTTTCAGATTGAAAGATAATGTAATAAAAATATGCGAGAGAAATACAACTCATGACGAGTTTCTTAGTTTACAATTGTTTAATGCACGCATAAATATCTATATATAGTTATCTACAGAAATGATAGTTCTTAGTCTCAGTAAATAATATAATAATCTGAAACTGTGTATTACTAATGGAAATATGAGTTCAATTGGTTGTACTGATTTAGTCTATATGCTTATTATATGTCTCTCTGTTTGTCTGTCTGTCTTTCGCTCGCTCTTTCTCTCTCTTTATATATATATATATATATATATATATATATATATATATATATATATATATATATATATATATATATATATATATATATATAATGATAGATAGGACTGAACCGAACCATACTTCAGCCCGACAACGACAAAATCATTTTCAGACAAATTGTCGAAGAGATTGCTTTCTGCTAAGAAAAATAATGTCCAAGCAGAGAAATGGCTTGATATGTATTATTCGGACTGTGTCACGTTGAAAGCAACATATAAATGGTGGAATGCTGACTTTAAACACTGTCGTAAAGACACAAATGGTGAGGAACGCCCATGTCGCCCAGATTCGACAGTAGTCCCGGAAATAATCAAAGCAGACCATGTACTCGTTTTTGCCAATCGTAAAGTGCAGTTGCGTAGAACATGAGTTAATGATATAAAACATCGCAATGTTGCATGAATATTTATTACTGAAGATGGTGTCTTCAAAGAACACACAGTGGTGTCTTACAGTCGATCAAAAACAACGCATCGAGCGTTGTTTGCAACTGTTTAAACACAGCAACAATATAATTTTGCGTGACTATGTGACAATGGATGAAAAAATAGCCGACTGTCACACTTCCGAGTAAAATCGGTAGATAGATAGCAACATATGAAATCCGCCAAAAGCAACTCAAGAGGCAAAGATCTGCAGGCAAGTTTGTGTCTGTTTCTGCGCAAGGTATGCATTAACATGAAAACCCATGAATACCGAATATTATATAGTATTATTGGTGCGTTTTAAAGTAGAAATCACCAAACACGGTCAGAAAAAAAAATATCTTTAACGAAGACAATTCACGGCGTCACGATTCCATCGAAACGATGCTAAAACTACACGAATTGCTCTTCGAATTGCTTCTTAACAACACCCTATTCGACAGGTGTGATGCACAGCAATTACTGTTTTTTGTAGACCCAGAAATAATTCTCAATAGAGGATGTTTGGCTCTCATCAAGAAGTAATCTCGGAAACTAAGGCATATTTTGAGGAGCAAAGACAAATCGTTCTAAACAACGCATCGAATTGTTTGAGAAGGGTTGGCGTAAATCATCTTAGAACGAAAGTGTGTTAATGAGTAAATACGAATCTTGCCTAAAAGTTGCTATTTTTTTAGTTAGGCCCAATATTTATTGATGTGTTAAGATCGTTGCGCAACAATCCCTGACATAATTTCAAACAATAATTATTTAATCTCTCTCTAAGTCAACATGCTTTTAAGGAAACACCACACGGAATCCTTTAATTATACGTCGCATAACATTAAAAGGCTTCCCGGGGATAGAACGAGTGGGTTTTAGAGGTGTAAAATTCATAGAATAGCCACGGTTCAGTCATTGACACTGAATATAAAGCTAGATATTGTGGGGTCAGTTTTTTAGGTGAGTGTAGATCAAGGTGTAGTATATAGCCTAAAGTGATTAGGCTTACATTGTAGTTGATAGCTAAGAATAATGAGGAGGAAGTAGGGAAAGAATGGCTCATGTATGCGAAGATCCCTATCCCGCATAGATGAACAATTCATTTTCTCATATTAAACGAGTTGTTTAACACATATTAGAAGCGTTTTGTGTTATGAGGAACACGAAGTCAACACGAGGGATTTAATAAACAAAACGATGATTTTTAACGATCTTTAATTTACTTAGTGTTGTTATATATGCTTACAATAAAAATACACAAACACGCACACGTATATATATATATATATATATATATATATATATATATATATATATGTGTGTGTGTGTGTGTGTGTGTGTTTGCTAATTGAACATTCCAAGTTTTTCAAATGTAGGATTATTTTAAAACATAAATTCAGCTATAATGCCCGACAACAGCTATTTTACAAAGTTTGAATTATTTTACCCTGAAAAATGATTGTGAAGGATAGATGTTCACATGAGAATATCGTGTTTAATCAAGGCAAACAATTGTTTCGGCCAAAACCTAGGATATTGTTTACAATAATTTTAAAGTATTTCATAATATTCAAAGATGTACGTTTTAAGTACTTTTAAAAGACATACACATACGTTTAAAATAGGTTTAAAAACACATTTAATCCTCATCGATTTGGCGATCGTAAGTGCCAAGTGCAAAAAGTACAATAACTAAAAACAATGACAGTACACATTAGATATTTTATAAGAAAGTATCATTTTTTTGTTGTTTTTCAATATATATTAAAATTATATATATGTATATATATATATATATATATATATATATATATATATATATATATATATGTATATATATATGTATATATATATATATATATATATATATATATATATATATATATATATATGTATATATATATATTTTATTTTAAGGTTATAAAAATAATTTAAAGTTTCTGGAAACACGCTCGAATGTAGTAATTGACCGACCTGATGTGTTTCGGTGAATATCATGCATTATATTCATAGTCTACTCTAACCGAATTGGGAGTGTAACAATCAAGTCTATTTTATAGATATATATATATATATATATATGAATATATAACACCAGAAGATCATCGATATTAACCCACGCCGTAAGACTTCGAACATTAAAACAAAGACAAAGAATTGCCTATGTTACCATAAATAAGATTTTTTTTTAAACCGAACATATAGATTAACATTTTTTAAAAAATAATTTTATAAATATTCTTTTTATTTGACAAAATCTCGCGATTGTCTGGTTCTAAAATTTCAAAATGTATCATTTCAACGGCGTTTCATACTGTACTAACACTTATCTCATTATTGTATGAATATATATATATATATATATATATATATATATATATATATATATGTATATATATATATATGTATATATATGTTTCATTATAAATATTTGTTTATCTACATATGTAAACATTTTGTTTTTCTGAAATCGTCAGGTTAGAGATAATTATTAATACTGATCGCAGGATTAGAAACCACGGAACACCAGTGATGTGTTATTAAACTCCAATTTAGACGTATTAACACATGACAACCATGAACAGCCCGATCAATCAGCGAGATTTAAAGACAGCCACCGTCAACAGTGTTAAACTAATGATGAAACACTCATTAAAGCTACAACAACGTATATATATATATATATATATATATATATATATATATATATATATATATATATATATATATATATATATATATAATCATTTACATACAGACTGTTTCGCTGTATCATTACTCTTTAGTACGGCTAGCCAGCTAGTGCTTCAATCCGGGATGAAACCTCAATCGTCGACATATATATATATATATATATATATATATATATATATATATATATATATATATATATAAATCATTGATTTCACTCAAAAGTAATGCACATCTATGCATCCATGTATCCTCTTTCAAGTTATGGGAAAATAGTAGAGGAGACATAACTTTCAAGCTTTGGTTAGGTAACTTACCTAGATTAATGAACACACAGAAATAACACACGTCGTTCTATGTCAATCCAAACATAGTGTTCTGTACTTCTTGACACTAGAGTAAAACAATGCTGTTTTTGGCGATATGCATTTAGATTAGTAACCTTTTCTTCACTATTAGTTTCCGTTTAAGCTATCCGTTGTCTTTCAAGGCTTATCCGTCTTTCGATGTATATCTCTATCCTTTTTCTGTTGATGTCTTTCCTTGTCTCTGAATTTTTTTTAGATTCTAAAAAATACTTAATTGTAGACGCAAAATATCAACTTACGATAGACATAAAATAAACTCAAATTTAGGATAACTATACAAACAAATAAATAAATCAATAACATAAAATAAATTAATAAATGAAAGAAAATATCTACATCTTTATAGTCCTAACGAGTAAAAAATAACAATTAAATTATTTCAGTCTCCAGGTGTTAAAATAATGTCACTTATAAGTTTTAACCACATAACAATTAACTGCGCCAATCCGACACCAAAACAAGTAGAAAGGGTTTGAAACAAGAAGTAATCAAGATATTGTTTATAGAGAAGTTCAGCCATTTGAAAACGAACAGAATAGCCCGAGAGTAGGTAATCACCGCGAATCCAATTGGTTAGTAGAGTAAAACATTACTTACATGTTAAAGCAAACGATAAAAAAACACATGCATTTAACCTGATGATTCCGTCGGAATAAAACTTGAACGCCTATGCCGTAGATTACTTGACATATATATATATATATATATATATATATATATATATATATATATATATATATATATATATATATATATATAAGCAACATTTAGGTACATTAAAAAATTCAATATTTTATTTTACGAAAAAAAAACTTAATAGTGCAATTATATTACGTGTCTTTTACGCTCGAAAGTATATATATATATATATATATATATATATATATATATATATATATATATATATATATATATATATATATATATATATATATATATATATATATTCTGATTTGTGACCGGTATATTTTTACTTTAATATATAATCTATTAATTTATTTATTTTTACATGGTTATAGGCACTATATTAATATTTGCTTTTATGTAGGCAACCGCTAATTATCTCATTACACTTATTTATAATTTTTCCATTTATATGTCATTATTTCAACTGCTTAAGTTATACATAGATTGAATCTTTTGCGCTTGTTTGGTAAATATTTATTGGATTTAACTAATATTGACCATTCCATACTGGGCATAGCTTTTTTCTCATTAAGTTTTTGTATATATTCAGCTAAGTTAGTGGTAAATGTATCGACTTTTACCCTACAAGTCTTTCTAATACTTGCTATATGGTTACGATACCTATCTTAAAATTGGTCTTATTTATACGTATTCATTATTTTATCGCTCGGGACAATTTAGTTAGTTCCATTGTTGTTGTTTTTATTAATAGTGTCTATTTTATTGACTGCATGATTTTTAAAAGTTCCATATTTCAATGTGTTGATATTCTTCACCATGTCCAGCATGTCATTTTCAAAATTGTCCAGCATCTTAATGGACGGTGGCGTCTTCTGTGTTTTCAATCCATAAAGTTTAGCGTATATTCCTTTTTAGAATGTATCCAAATCCATTCCGAAATCCGGCGGTTTTATATCCTCATTATTAGCTTTTTATCGTCTTCCGGTGTATTTATTAGGTGTAGGACCTTCCATCTTACTGTTCTGATAAATGATTTGACTGCTTGCATTAATTCTCTCAAATAGACTTTATGTGTTCGGGTGCAAATATTTTCCTCCCTTGGGAACATTTTATGGTATTTCTTTATGTTTTTATTTTCTAGTTATATTTGGATGTCGCTCAAGTTTCCGAGCAGATATATACTTGTGTATTTAAAAAAAAGATGTGTAACAGAAAGTACTTATAATATCTCAATAGTTCAAATCTAGAGCTATGCTATATTTAGTATTGTTATTTAGTTCAATACCACATCATAATCACAGAGGACACACACACACACACACACACACACACACACACACACACATACATATATATATATATATATATATATATATATATATATATATATATATATATATATATATATATATGCTCCCTATATGAAGAGTATTCTTATAGAGGACATCATTCTTTGACTTGGCATTGAGAAAATGCTCACTATATTTGTGTAAATATGCTTATCGTTAGTGCAAGTATGGAACGAAATTCATAAAACCATAACGCGATGACTTTTCTAGTTGAGTCACAGGATCATTGTTTCGAATCTGGCCACAGTAATAAATGAAAACGAAACATATATATGAATAATTGCATATATAAATATATATATATATATATATATATATATATATATATATATATGTATATATTTACATGTGTGTATCTATATATTATATATGTATATACACACATATATATATACATATATATATATGTATTTTTAATTATTTATTTTTCTTCAAATTCATTATAAAATAAAGTGTACGCCCAACAGTATCAACGTCGATTAGAACTTTTGAAGTCGATGTTCATGTACAGTTATGCAATATAACAAAACATTCGTTAAACCAGCTTATATATATATGCTGTGGTACAAGTGTATATATATATATGCAGTGTTGTTTAGTTTAGATCAAAATTGAAAAATGTGACAAAGTAGACTCTTTAATCAAATGAGTTCAATTCCCACGAAAAGCGAGTTTATTTTTTCGTATTTTTTTCTGTAATCGAAGAGTAGTGAACTAATTTAATGAAAAAGGAAACGACATCACCCGCAGCAAAATTCGCATGAAAGAAAACAATGAAAATATGAAAATAAAAATGTCACCAATTACAATTCAAAAGAAACTTTCTTCGCAATGGCAGTTAAGTGAATGCATTATTTTTTTTCGAGTCGTGCCCAAATAGGAGATGGGAAAATAGAACAGTTTACGAGGAGATATAAGAAAAAAAGATCGACGGAGATAGATCGCGTGCAAGCCTCCCATTGTGAAATGCGTTAGAGACTATTTGTTGTTTTTCGATATTTCTTAGCTCATTGTTTTATCTATGCACGATGACACATTACCTACGTTGGGAATGATTAGATGTGACTACACTCATCAAGTTAAGAGATTTTGAGATAGTCTTCGTAGTTTTAGGCGATATTAGCAACTTAAATTTGCGTCTTAAATCCTAATCAAGTAAACGAATTAACAGGATTGATAACATATTATCTTCGTCGTATATAATTATGCACGTTTTAGTAAATATGTGAATATTTCTCTTGAAAAATAAAGTTAATATTCACCATTAGCATTTTTGAAGTGTTAATCAGTGTAATATTAGAAGAGAAAGAAAGTCTTTCCCCAGGGTTCGTACTGTCAAATAGACGGTTGATGGCGTTTCCTTTTTAATTTCTATGCAATGTGCTGATTCTTAATTTTTAAAGAATTAGGTTCCGTTGTAAAAGAGAAACAATTATAATTAAAGAAAATGAAACAAAAAACGGTACTTTACCAACTGGATTTTGAAGAAGTCATTTTTTATTGTTTTTACTAGACGCAGTGGTTTATATATATAAATACACCATTGCAGTGGGGGAGAGAATCGAAACACACACATACACCCGCACACACACACACACACACACACACACACACACATATATATATATATATATATATATATATATATATATATCCTAGGAAGAAAGTTGGGTCACTAATTGGGCTCAAGTTTGACTGTTTTGTTCAGTAAAACGTGAGTATATAAAAGGAGTTAAATATTGAAAAAGTAAAAGAATAAGTCAAACCTATATTTCATCCATTATTGCTTCTTCTTTCCCACGACTTACTATTTATTTCTCTATCTCTACAGCGAATGTTTAAATAATATTAATACTAGTGTGATATTCTTTTCTTTCATAATTATTCTGTAAATTCTTACATTCGACTGTTAACAAGCAGAGATAAAGAGAGAGAGAGAGAGAAAGAGAGAGAGAGAGAGGTAGAGAAAGGGCGAGATAGAGAAGAGAGGAAAGGCGAAAGCAACATTAATATATACTGTATAGATTAAATCACATCCAGTACGCAAATGCATCTAAGCCTGGTGCATAACGATTTGGTTGTTAGTTCATAGTACATTTAAGGATATATGCATACACTTAAGGCTGTTAAATAATATATATCTCCGATTTACTGTTTAACATATAAAAAGTGTTATTAATATATTGAAAGTATACGTCTGTTTTGTATTCAATCTAAAAAAAGTTTATTTTCATGGAATCGAACAGAAGTTAGGTTTTAGTGATTTTTTCCTAAACTTGATTTCATTCTATTACGCTCCACTTCATCATACCATATCGTAATTGGGTGTTTTAACAATTACATCGATTCAATTAAATGTATCCTCATTATTGAAGTTTATTATTTGTACTATTTTAACACTTTGTTACTTTTTTTTATAATTAATAGTTATCAATGATTTTAAATTTATTGTGGTTTGCTTCCGAAGATAAAAGTAATTATTTTAATATCTATGCATAAAGGTAATTTTACTATATTTCTTGATTAAAACACCTGATTATAAACTTGTAAAGTGGGTAAGTTTACTTTGTGTATAATTCCAGTATTTCATATACACACATACACACACATCTCTCTCTCTGTCTCTGTCTCTCTCTCTCTCTCTCTCTCTCTCTCTCTATATATATATATATATATATATATATATATATATATATATAAAGATAACTCAAAGAAGAGCGATAAAAATGTACGAATAATAAATCTATATCAACTTCGATTGTTCAATGCACAGTGTACTTGCGAAAAATATGTTTATTTTTCTTTCCTTAAGCCAAGGCTTTTCAAAGATTAAAATCTTATCATAAGAGGGATTACATAGATAGGTAAGTTGGCAGTGGAAAATCCAAGATTCATATATATATATATATATATATATATATATATATATATATATATATATATATATATATATATTGTAAATTGAAAATATAAGTCATTAACAATGCAAGATTAATTCATTTTTTTTACGTTAATCTTATTAATTTCGGAATAAAATTCCATACTAAGAGTTGACCAGTATTGTGTCATTTTTTTTCATCAAAAACCAGAATAAACAAACTTATTTCTTTGTTACTTGATAAATGTCCTTTGAATGATGTGTCCACGCCGGTGTTAATTGGCGGTTATGAATTCAAATTCTGGTTGTTGAACGAAGAAGAGCGATGGTGCGCTCGAAGTTGATAATATGGGTGGTTCGTTCATTTTTTAAAGCATTGCTGGATAAGTATTATAAATTCAAAATATAAGCCATTAACAATGCAAGATGAATTTATTATTTTTTTTACGTTAATCTTATTAATTTTGAAATATAATTCCATACTCAGAGTTGACCAGTATTGTGTCATTTTTTTTCATCAAAAACAAGAATAAACAAACTTATTTCTTTGTTACTTGATATATGTCCTTCGGGCGATGTGTCAAAAAAGTGTGAGGCGCAAGAGAGTTTGAGAAAAAGGTTGTGTTTCTACTCGGCGAATAATCTGTAACAGAGCATTTTTGTTGCAACCGATTACATTCTCGTGTCAGTTGTCTTCCGACATATTGATCAGAATCGCAATATATTGCAACAAAAACAGACGACACTCGTCGCGGTTACATAAAATATAAGCCTTAAGTTTTTAAAAGTTTTCTTCTCCGGACTAACACCCTTTTGAAATTGGAGGGATGTATTGGCGCAAGGATTTGTTACCATCGTAAAATATATGTTTTTTTTTTAATATGGATCCCAGTGAAAGAGATTTGAAGCACACGGAATCAATTAAAATAAAGTATTATCAGGAGTGTTAAAAATAAGATCAATTTAAGTAGACTGCTTTTAACAGATCCGCGATTTCTACAGTCATAACAAAAACGTTAAGATTTATAAATTTCTCGACGAGAAAGACCATTATGTAAAAGTAGTTTGCTCGCCGGCTCGTATCACTTCGCAATGTTTGCGATTTGAAATACTTGAATCATAAATTAAAACAAACAATCATTTCATTGGTAATTTTCCGATAAACCCGAAACAAAATCTTACGCATTTATTCATTTAGATACGCTGACTTATGTTAAAGAAAAACAACAAAAAATATTTATATTTCTCAAGATACACAAATGATTGAAACACTGTTTGACTTGAACAACGGTTTTAGTATCTGTTTGATTTAGGAGAGGTCACTAGAATATTTTATGGATGATCGTTCACATACTTAGCATTATGTTTTAGTTTAAGAAAGGGGTTTTCTTGAATATTTTATTGATTTTGATGTTTTAGTAGATGTCGGTTGTGAAAGGCGTCCGTAAACGAAGTTAGACTAAAAACAATGTTTACAGTCGTTTATTTATCAACGTAAAAACTGTTATCATGTGCTTTATTTGCAGATGGTTAGTTCAAAATTAGACCTTTTGCGTACGTTACTTATTAAGCGACAGTGAAGGCACTTTCAAATGTGTATAGTTGATAGTTGTAATATTGCATCGTGTATGATTTATGTACCTTCGAATCGCGGTTGTTAACACTATTAGCCAACGTCGTTTAATACACACGTGCACCATCGTTTACTACACACTGTTTCAATTTATCGGCTAAAGCTGCTTAAGTTGTAGTTTTATTTCGAACTTTCTGGGTTGCTTTAGTTGATTAGACCGATAACTGGTATATTAGCAATTACCTACATATATTTTCGTTTAGTTGACGGTTGGAGTGGATCAGTGGTTGGGGACCTCGGGAATAGGGCTCAACAACTGCAGGCTCCCTTGGATGATCGAACAATCCTTGAAGCTCATTCAAAAAATCTCGGTCACCTGATATCTGAACGTTGACATAAAATTAATATTTTTGGAAGGTAATAAGTATTTTAATTGATTGTTGTCTATTGTTTAACTCAATTATTTTTAAATGCGTTATACAATTTTAACTAAAATAATCATTTAAAAATAGGACTCGCCATTCGTTTATCCATTTGTATTTGCCGCCGATACATAACTATGATAAACACACACTAGATAAATTAATATGGGGTTAGATAAATGATACAATACGGGGATAACATTAAGCAAAATCAATTTAAATGTAAAAGGACTCCCAGGCAACGCTGGGTATATACACAGCTAGTGTTTCAGAAGATGCACTTTGCTCGTTATGTATATATATATATATATATATATATATATATATATATATATATATATATATATATATATATATATATATATATATATATATATATATATATATCCCTGTATCTGTTTTTGCGTGTCTCTATCTTACATGTATGGCGACACTTATACCTAACGCATACACGTATATGATTGCTTAAATTTAATCTAACATTCCGTATATATTTATTCTTATATATGACTTTTTCATTTAATACACTAAATCGGCTTTTGTGCTTTTTGCTCGGTTGTTGTTGAATGCTTCAATGCGAACGAATATTCAATTATATTTTTTTTATCTGCGTGCCGTCATGGCGTGCAACGAAAAACTGACAAAACCACGAATTCTACACTGAACATTTATCTTTTTAATTTTCATGTTCCACTATAATTTTATTTAATTTCCATATCCTTCCTACCTTGAATGAAACGATGGCCAGGATGAAAACGGATATCGCTAAGATGCGTCTATTAAATATGTGGATTTATCCACGGATAAGCTTTTTATGCACTAAGCTATTTAAATAAGAGAATCTAACCGACTGGTGGACGGACATAACCTCTTATTACGATGCGCAGATACATCAACATATGATACTTCAAACGATCGTGTGAAACAAAAGTAAACGTTATTTCATACATAGACGTGACCGACTGACCGACGGATAGAGCGACTAATTAATTAGACCCATCAACAAAAATGCACCCTTTCAATCTGCGCGTATTGTGATGAGAATGCGTTTCTAAGCATAAGCCTGACAGAACAAGCTAAATCCTATTTTCAATTTAAACGTGACTGACCAGTCGACAGACAATACCTCTCGGGAATATCTGTTTATGGAATATATGTAAGTATAATCCGAATGCTGCTCTAAAACGAAAGCGTGACTGACAAACATATCTACTTATAGAGATGCAAGGAGACTTAATAGCTATGCAATATTACAAAAGAAATAAAACGTAAGAATCGGAATGTTTCTGAATTCCAGATAGCATAAATATATAATGCTATAATCCAATATAATAATGGTGAATATAGAGAATATAGGATATACAGTGTTCATTTATCTAAGAAACAGAATGCACAAAATATAGATGAAAGACACTACAATATTTTAATAGTGTATGCATTGTTTCGTTTGTCTGTTTTAAGGAAATTTGCCTTCATGTAAGCTGAATTGATACCGAAACACAATGTCTATCTCAAACAATGTATTAATTGATTTATTTTCTCAGTTTTACGATGCATAAATCTTTAGGGATTATTTTATTTCTGAACACAATATCTATTGTAAGTGGTTTATTAACTGGTTTAGTCGGTCTTCTTTACATCCTATGAACTTATTTAGTTTCATTTAATGCCGGGGCACATTACCTTTTTTCCGTTGTATTAATTGGTGCGCTTTCTAAGCTATATATAGCCTTTCGGGTTTATTTTAAGGCCAATATATCATAAGCGACTACTACTACTACTATAATACTACTATTACTACTACTACTACTACTTCTTCTAATAAAAATAATAATAATAATAATGTGATTCATTTACCGGAGCTATCACTTTTAAATGCAATACAGTAATTTTACATTTATTGCTCTTAGACACTGGCAAATCGAACAAACTTAATTGCATTTGTTGATGCCAATCAATTATGTTCACCACACCCGCGTTCACGGTAATATGAAGATAAAGTATGTTGATAATGAAAATAGTCCAAAGAGATTCAGTTAATCCCCTTAATTAGACATATAATAGAGCAATGTTAATAATGACAATTTTACAACTCCCGGGCAACGCCGCGTAGAACATACATTTTTGTTACACCCCCTCTTCAAATACCAAAAATACTACTCTAATGTAAGTATAGGTGACTTCACATTGCTACCAAACTTATGGCTAGACTCAAAGATAAATAATGTTAGAATTATTATTGATCCTGGATAACACCGAGTAGAAAAAAAGGTCCTAGTCGATGTCTGATTTCTTGTCCCTTTCCATTTTGCAATAATATGAAGATAAATGATGTTTAGAAAGAAAATAGTTTGAATAGATATAATATATACTACTTACCAAAATGAATTCTGCAATCTTACACTTTGTGATCCCGGGCAACATTGAGTAAAACAAATCATCCCTGTCCATTTCTAATTGTTTCTCTTAACAACCTTACACTATATTAAGAAAATACATCATTTTTACTATATATCCTATACCCAATGTAATACTGACACCTTACACTTATTGATCCCTGACAACGCTCATATAAAACGAATGGTCTCGGTAAATTTCTAAGGTATTGTTCCCACCGTCTATTTCACAATTATATGAATGTAAAGTATGTTGATAAAAAAGATAGTTCGAAGATATATATATATATATGTATATATATATATATATATATATATATATATATATATATATATATATATATACATATCTTCATACATATACATATATATATATATATATATATATATATATATATATATATATATATATATATCACTTAACAAAAGCCATACTGTAATTATTAATTTCCTTACTCCTGGAAGAACAAAAGTGTATGTGTCCTCACTCTCACTGACATCATGTAGTAAAAGTAACATATACAAAATAAAATCAAAGTATGAAGATAAATGATGTTGATAATGGTATTTTTATTGCTCTTGGACAACGCCGAGTAGAAAACAGTTCTTGTTACACCCTCTATACACATACTCACTTATCAAAATAAATACTGTAATGTTTGTAAGGGAATGTAAACAGCACTGACAAAAGTATGTTTAAAATCTTAAGAAAAGTCTTAAGAAAAATGATGAGGATAATGCAAATGGTGTTGCTTCCAGACAACGCCGGGTTGAAAAACAGTTGTTGTGACCTCCATCCTCATTTAAAAAATATAATATTGTAATGTTTGCAAAAGAGCCGTCACAACACAATCAAAAGTACTGTTCAATGATATTATCAAAACACCATTTTGACATGATTGAATACCTTTCAGTTAACCGTAAAGGTATGAGTTTATGTTCGAAACAACCTCTCCTTGATGGGAGAACCTAGGCTAGAATCGGATAATCAAGCATACATTTGACTTAGATTAACCTTACATCATAGAATTAGTTACTTATATTTCTTATACCGTTCTCATTCGACCAAGGACTATACGCTCTTAACTCTGTCTCTGAAAGCATAGACACATCACTCTCATTTGACTCGAGTGACCAAATACATGTATTTGTGGAATTCAATGTAAATCAATGTGACTAGCTTGCATTCTCTAGCTATATAGACGCAGCTGGTAAATCCACGTATAGTTTCTCCATAGCGCACTCATTCTCACAGACTATCACTTTCCCGACACGCCTCCCTGA
Organism: Sepiola atlantica; assembly: GCA_963556195.1. Taxonomy (NCBI): domain Eukaryota; kingdom Metazoa; phylum Mollusca; class Cephalopoda; order Sepiida; family Sepiolidae; genus Sepiola; species Sepiola atlantica. Next base: position 129,552,754 of record OY744520.1, on the reverse strand, counting down.
TCGTGAGAAAAAGGAAGCCTTACTTCTTCGACCTGCTCCTGACCTTACTCTCTCAGACTTGTGTGACGAATGCCCAGAGCCCGCTCAGAAACGCTGATCACCGTCAGTTAATGATTGATATTACTCTAAAATCTCGCCCCAAATCTGATGAGCAGTAACTCAAAACGACGAGATACTACAAGCGGGCTTATTCGGAATCTATCAGAGACCGCATCAGAGACGCCCCATAGAGTGAAACACTTCCTCTCCCTGCTGATCAGTGAGCAAATAAGTTAACTGAATGCGTCAAAGCAGGTAGTGAAGCACATGTCCCAATGAGAAAATTCTACAGACATGCCCCTCTTTACAATGGTTGACCTTGAACTGTGCAGGTGCTATTGTCCAGACGCAGCAAGCATTCCGACAATATTATCGCCATACGCCAATTAAAAATATACAGAAACATATAGTGTCAAGAAATCAGTGTAAGATTGTAATAGATGAAGCTAAGAGAAGGTATACAGACATGACCAGCAAAACGCATTGACTTACATAAACTCGGTACTCGAGATTTCTTGAAAATCTTCTATAATGTAGTGAATAATGGCCAATGAACAATTCCGCGCTGTCCGAACACAATGATGTAATTTGCACGGACTGATAAGGCTTGCCCAGTGTTCGTCTTGAACTCACTTTGGATTCCGCAAACCACTCCTTCCCAAATGTTCCATTGCGGACCTAACCCACATCTCATGTCCGGAACATTATAAAAAACCTTAACACCCTCAATGTATGTGGGGCTGATCCCATGTCAGTAATAGTAATAAAGAAATGGTCTGCTTAACTAGTTCCTTCCCTCTACAAACTTAACAACAAATACCTTGCTGAATCTTGCTTCCCTGATAACTAGGAAATTGCATCCGTGGTACGAGTCTTCCAGAATTCTGGAGATGGAACTGACTCTCAGAATTATCGTCTCATTAGTTTACTCCTGCTTTTCGATAAACTTGTTGAATCCGTTATCTATTTAGCGATAGTCAGGCACCTCGTTAATGCCAAACATCTTACTGAACATCAGTATGGAGTTAGGCAAGCACGGTCTACTGCGACCATCGTAACGGTCATCTCCGAACGCATATACAATACACTGGACGGGCAGATGAATCTAAGGCGGTAGCCTTTGACAAGGCCTGGCAAGAAGATCTCATAAAAATTAATTTATATGTTATTACTGGGCTAATATTTGATATAATAAGATCCTTCCTATCTATAAAAGTTCAGGTTGCCCTCGATAGCCGTTCATTCAACAACACTACATAAATGCATGTGTACCCCAAGGATCGATCTTTGAAACATTATTGTTCCTGATTTTCAGCTTCCAATTTAGGATAACCTCAAAAAGTGTTACCCTAATTCTTAGTAGCCCCTTACGTCTACGGTGATAATTTTCCTTGTTTTGCGTGAGGTAAGTACAAAAAAAAAACAAGAAACGCATGAGTTTCTATCATAGATAATCTAGTTAACCCAAGAGTATAAAAAACATATGTTTACTTTTTTCTCGTCAGTCTATGAATTATGCTTATTAAAGTATGAATAAAAGGTTACTCTAATACTTTCGAAAGGTCCAACCTATTGATCTTTACTCATGCCCCCGCTTTACCAGTTGTTAAACCAACGATCAAGTTTTAAGTCTGTTTTTGAAAATATTACCTCTCTATTTATCTATTAAACTACTAACGGCTCATTTTATACTTTTGTACTTGTAACCTTTATTATAAAAGACAGAAAAATGCATAAAGAATATTAAAGAAACATACTTTTTTTGTAATTTAAAAAGATTAAAGGAGGTTTATTTTTTTGCATGCCGATATTGATATATGTAAACTGTCTCCCGGGGTTTGAATAGTGTGACCGACTGAACAGTTATCTTCCAAACTGCGTATTACATTAGGATGAAACATATATATATATATATATATATATATATATGTTGATAGTAATTAAATATTTATTATTAATTTATTATACATATATACATATATATACATACATATATATATATATATATATATATATATATATATATATATATATATATATATATATAACGTTTATATGTACGCTAAAATGTTTGTTTATAATACCTAATGTGCAGCAAAATCGGTGCATTAAGGCAGGGGGGCACTTTAGTGCAAGCCAACGTAACTCTTTTAACCCCCTCCTCTTGTTGGCAGTTGATAATGACATCGAATCGTATATATATATATATATATATATATATATATATATATATATATATAGAGAGAGAGAGAGAGAGAGTCAGAGAGAGAGACAGAGAGAGACAGACAGGCAGACAGACAGAGAGACAGAGAGAAAGAAAGAAAGAGAGAGAGGAGAGGGAGTGTGAGAGAGATTATGTTGATAACATCTATTCTATTTATAGATGTATCTATTTTCAAAGAATATATAATTCGGTTCGATCGTCAGGAACGTGTGGTGTTTGTTATTTTGTTCATCTGATTGTTCGATGTATTTTTATTGCGCAACTATTGCAGATTTTTATTATTTTACGTCCGTTCACGGATTGAAAATATAGAACGTTGGATTTTTTTTATCATTATGTAAAAATAAATATTAATTGTCGCTGGAAAATTATTTTAAATTGTAGTGTTATGTCTTCCTGTTTTTTTCTGTGTATTCTAAGTAAAGATAAGATAGAGTTTTAAACTGACATTTTTTTAAAGAACAAAACGGAACTCACTAACTTATCCATCGACTGATTTACATTTTCCTTTTCTTTCTGAATGTTACGTTTATATTCCCATTAGCCAAACTTTTCATTTCATACTTCCTTTTGAGATTGAACCTACAATTTCAAATCATAGTATTTGTACATAGTTCTGCTTTTCTAAATATATATCTCTGTCTCTCTGTTTTCCGTTTCCGTTTCCGTTTCCTGTTTTACCTGCTGATTATGTGGAATTCAGCTAAGGTTACCTCGTGACCCTTAGAAAATACATAGTATTCAGAAAGTAAATCGCTTCCAAACACTCTGTGTGGCGTTAGCAAGTCGATAATGCTTATGTTTTTTCGAGAGAATGGCGTTTGAATCCTCCATCTCTGGACTTACAGGACTATATATATATTTATATATATATATATATATAGGGAAAATGAAAAATGAAAGCCGAAAACTATGTTATTAATGTATTCATCAACGTTTCGTCTTCATTAAAAGACTGCCTAACGATTAAGAAACAATGTAGAAAAATCACACAGAATATTAATTTTGATTTATCAGAGTGTCCATATTTTTGCATTGCTGTAGACACGAACAATAAAAACATGTAGGCTGTCTCATTCATAGGACGCGACGTCAATGATATGATGCCATGCCATTGTTTGCTAGGAAGTTTGTATCGGTCAAAATATGGCACAGCCAAGCTTGGATGACAGTGGATGTAAAGCGGGGTGCGGAAGTCTGAATCCACCGTTTATTCTAACCTGGAAAGGGGGAGAAGGACAAGAAAGAACAGAGAAAAACAATTATAATAAGAATGTAAAAGCTTGGAGATTGTTTTAACTATTATGAAACGCATACTATAATTTAAAATAAAAAGTGTTGATATAAGAAGACAGAAGGGTATTATACATATTAGTTTACTTATTCAAAGTGGGTGCATTCATGTATTCCTATTTATTTGATTACTTTATTTGTGTCGCATAAATACATTAATACATTTCGTGTTATATGTGGAAATATGTATAACATTAGGTTGGAAATAATATTACTCTTTAATTTATTTAAGTATGCATGTGCTTCTTTACATTTATTTAGTTCATGATATGCTTATAATTAGTTGATCAGTATTTAAAATTATTTACAATTATACATATGTATGTATTAGTAATAGGTGAATATAAGTAAACACGTGAGAATATTATAGTCATAGTGTTTTGAATTATGTGTGAATGTGTTTATTTATTTATATTTACTTAATTATTAGTGTATTATTAATTGAACAACACCATTAACATAATCATAAGCATAGTTTTGTATCTGACTGTATAAGCGTAGAGAGTTTTCACTATTTTGACATGTAACATCTAATTAAATATAAAAAGGTGTTGGCATAATGAGAAAATGGGGTATCACATATATTTGTGTATATATTAAAGTGCGTGTATTAATTTATTCCTATTTATTTGATTACTTTATCTGTGTCTGATTTATTAATTTATACATTTTTTGCAATATTTTGAAACTAGTGGGTGGAAAAAATATAACTCCCTAACTTATTTATGGATTAATGTGTTTATTCATGTTTATTTATTTCTTGATTTGTGTATTATTAATTTATCAGTAATTATTAACAGTAGTTATGATTATGCACGTGTATGTATATGTAATATCATAACAATGTGAGGCTATACTATTCAAGTGCATTACATTTTGCGTGAAAGTGTTTATTTATTCCCATTTATTTGTATTATTAGCGTATTAATTATCAACCAAATATCATTAATATAAGGATAAGCACAGAAATTGTATGCATGTGCGATATGTGTACAGGTGTGAGAAAAAATAGAAATTAAATCTTATTGATTTATTAAGTTTTGTGTGATTGTTCCTTTATTTAATCCGATTTTTTTTAGTTATTTGTGTATATTTATTAATAGAACATGTGATATGAAATGGTTATCCCGGTTCTGGTGTGTACTCTTTATTTAATTTTAATTAATAACACAACAAGAAACTTAAGGCAGATATAAAAAAAAACTGTAAACTGCATGAGATAAAGAAAAGAAAACGTTTGGAAATAAAATCACTAAAAAACTTAATAATCGTAAACGAAATCTAAGGACGCTTGTGTTTGAAAAAAAATTATCGAGTAGCCACGTTAAAAAGAACGCATGAACGCTAATATTACCTAGGTAGTAGATATATAATAAGAAGATGATAACAAGACAGTTCTAAAACCTTGCAAATGTTTAATATCACTGGAATTTCACAGAAAAACACCAACTCACTACCAAACAGCTGGTGAAACATAACCAATGATTATGGTATGAATACAAGAAGCATTCAAAATCTAAGCAGACTTAGGGTCACAATGATTCTATAGAAATCCACCTGCAAACGGCCGTTATGAGAAATCTTATGGAATAAAATATGCTACAACCACTACTACTACTAGTAGTAGTAGTAATGCTACTACTACTTCTAATGATAATAAAAACAATAATAAATAAAATCATTTTTGAATGAATAAAAGAAAAAAAGTAAATAAAATCATTGATTATTGTTCATAGGAATAATGGACACCTCAAAAGCCTTCTGAGCTTGAAAGCTATATAGTTTTATCGCGTGTTAAATCTGAACATTGCATCGGAAGTAAATCTTTAGCATCGCGAGTTCAAAATAATGAACGTCGTATTTATTACAAGTGATTAAACAATAAGCAGATACACACAAAGAGTTTTACAAGCGAAAAAAAGACGCTAAAATTAGAGATGAAAGCGCATGAGTGGCATTTATAAAAAAAACAAGTTAGCATAAAAATAAGTTGGATTCTGAGTAGAAATTACTTCTTAATTAGATCGTCTTATGATGAGAAGACTTATTCATGAAAGATTACGTTGTAAATATAAGAATTTTGAAAGAAAATTATAAAATACGGAAATAAGAAATGAAAAGTAAATAAATTAATTAACTTTTTTCTATGATATTGGGAGAATGAAAAGCTATACGTTTACACATAAAAATAAAATAATAAATATATTAAAAAACGATCAATATAAAAGAGAGATAATAACTGAGAAGGGAAAAGAAAAATGGGAAACAGAGTCGAAGAATAAAAATAGTGAGTTGAGTGCATGACATGACACAAGATGAAAGGTACTAAAGCAATAGACGGTAAGCGGGAATGGAAGACGGGGAAGAGGAAGATGTGAACGAGCAAAAGGAAGGGGTAAAACGAAGGAAACCAGACAAAATGAAAAAGAAAATCAGCAAAATAAGAGATGGAGTAAAGATATTAATAATGGTGCTCATTCAGATTAGGACACGAGCTAACTTTGACCCCCGTCATTAGACTTGAAGTTAGGGTCAGGATCAAGGTGGGAGTTCGGCTAGGGTTAGCCTTATAGTAATGGTTAGAGTCAGAGTTAGGATCAGGTTGGGGAAAGGCTTGAAGCCAAAGTTAACTCGAGCCCTAATCTGATAATGTACGTACCTACTAATAGTCATAAAAAGTAGTTATATTAATAATAATAGAAAATACAGAACAAGAAGAAAAGTAGTAATAGTAGTAGTAGTTATTGTAGTAGTAGTATAGTAGTAGTAGTTATAGTAGTAGTAGTAGGAGTAGTAGTAGAAGGGGAAAAACAAGAAACAAAGAAACCTCAAAGAGTAGGAAATATTTACAATGGGAAGTAAAGGAAAAAGAACAATGAATAGACGAATATGAAACAGAAGAAGGAACAAAGAGGAATGAAAATTATTTTAGCGAAAAGAAAGAAAGACTTGAAAATAAATAATAATAGTAAGGAGTGGGTGTAGGAGAAAAAGAAGAAGAATATGAAGTATTGTAACAGAAAGGACGACAGAGAGGATTAGAAGAAGAGGGAGAACCTGCAAATGAAAAGGTAAATCTGAAAAAGAAATAAAGGTATGTGAAAAGTAAGAAGACTAAACACAACGAATAACTAGACAGATGATGATGCCGATGATCATGATGATGATGACGATGATTATGATGATGACGATGATTATGATGATGACGATGATGATTATTATTATTCCAAAACTAATTCAATTCTTTTTTTCAATGAAGTGCATTTCTTATATCAACATACTCAACACCTATTATATGTCAGATAGAACGTTGTGTAGAAAACATACGGAGAGATAGATAGATGAATAGATAGATAGATAGATAGTTGAATATATAGATAGATGGATAGATTGATAGATAGATAGATAGATAGATAGATAGGTGAATAGATAGATAGATAGATAAATGAATAGATAGATGAATAGATAGATAGATAGATAGATGAATAGATAGATAGATAGATAGATAGATAGGTGAAACGATAGATAGATGAATAGATAGATAGATAGATGAATAGATAGATAGATACATGAATAGATAGATGAATAGATAGATAGATAGATAGATAGATGAATAGATAGATATATAGGTGAATAGATAGATAGATGAATAGATAGATAGATAGATATATATATAGATGAATAGATAGATAGATAGATAAATGAATAGATAGATAGATGTATAAATAGATAGATAGATAGATATATAGATGACTAGATGGATAGATAGATGAATAGATAGATAGATATATGAATATATAGATAGATAGATGACTAGATAGATATATGAATAGATAGATAGATAGATAGATAGATAGACAGATAGATGAATAGATAGATAGGTGAATAGATGAATAGATGAATAGATAGATAGATAGACTATGTAGATAGATCTATAGATAAATAGATGAATAGATAGATAGATAGATAGATAGATAGATAGACTATGTAAATAGATCTATAGATAAATAGATGAATAGATAGATAGATAGATAGATGAATAGATAGATAGATAGATAGATGAATAGATAGATCGATAGGTGAATAGATAGATAGATGAATAGATAGATAGATAGATGAATAGATAGAACGATAGATAGATGAATAGATAGAGATATACATACATCGATAGATAGATAGATAGATGAATAGATAAATAGATAGATGAATAGATAGATACATACATCGATAGATAGATAGATAAGTACATCGATAGATAGATAGATAGATGGATGAATAGATAGATGAATATATAGATATATACATCGATAGATAGATGGATAGATAAAGGAATATATAGATATATACATCGATAGATAGATAGATAGATAGATACATCGATAGATAGATAGATACATCGATAGATAGATAGATAGATAGATAGATGAATATATATATATATACATCGATAGATAGATAGATAGATACATAGATATATAGATAGATACATCGATAGATAGATAGATAGATACATCGATAGATAGATAATTAGATACATTCATAGATAGATCGATAGATAGATAGATAGATACATCGATAGATAGATAGATAATTAGATAGATAGATAGATAGATAGATAGACACAGCGAAAAACAGCGATATTAGCAAGAACACCAATTGCAAGTGGGATTATATTTTCATTCTCGCCACCATAATATGGAATTCATTAAACAATTAATACACTTTCTTAAGTTAATAGGTAATAATAATAAACAGAAAGATAACGGCATGTACGAGGGGCGTTCAATAAGTAATGTCCATGACCCATTTCCCATAGCAGTAAATTAATGAAACTTGGCACAGTTATTAGTCTTTCTCTACATAAGAACCACCCAGTGTTATGCATTTCTCGCATCGTTTGGTGCAGCTCTGGACACCGTTTTTTGTAGAACACCCCAGGTTGGTCCTCCAACCACGTCGTAATCTCAGAAATCAAGTCTGCACCATCTGGGAAACGCTTTCCTTTCAAAAACTACTTCATTGCTGGAAATAGATGAAAGTCAGCGGGTGCAAGGTCAGGAGAGTAAATAGGAGTGAGGAAATAATTCATAGCCACACGCCCGTGCTTCTGATTTGGCAACTTGCGAGTTGTAGACTGGAGCGTTGTCCTGCAGGAGGAGGATACCTTTGCTGATCGTGCCCCGCCTCTTGATTTTGATAGCTTCTCTTAATTTCATCAAAAGTGAAACGTAATCTGCTCCTGTAATAGTGCTACCCTTTGCCAGGAAATCTGTGATCACTACTCTTTCTTGGTGGCAGAAGACTGTGACCATCACCTTGCCAGCGAAGGGCTGCACCCTTGAATTCTTTGGACGTGGTGAGTCCAAGTGCTTCCACTGCATTGACTGGGCTTTCATCTCTGGATCATAGTGATGGACTGAGGTTTCATCCTGTGTAATCATTCTTTTGAAAAACTTTGACTCATCTACTTGGCACATCTCCAAATTCATCTTCAAGCACTTTACGCGTCCTTGCTTCTGAAAAGGGGTCAACAAACTGGGAATCTATCTGGCAGACACCTTATGCGTATGCTAATTGTCATAAATCAAAGTTTCCACAGACCCTACACTAATCCCGACCTCTTGGGTCATTTGGCGAATAGTAATGCGTCGATCTTACAAAAGGGCAGCCTCATCTTGATGGACAGATGCCTTATCAATGACAGAAGAGGGACAACCAGGTCATATGATGAGGCAACATAACCATAAGTTTATTTGATTTCATTGAAAGTTTATTTTGGTGTGCGTCCTTTCAAATACAAACATCGGATCACTGCGCGACACTCAACTGGCTCCATTTCACACCTGACTTAGTTCAAACACCTGTAAATCAAAAACTACAGTTAGTTGAGAGTTGTTTTAGCATGATAACCAATACAGATATAAATCATTACACATGCAAATTTCATCTAGATCAGAAAACTGGAAGTGGGTCAGCAGCATTACTTATTGAACGCTCTTCGTATACAACCATGAAGAAGTAAGTGGAAAATATGGTGTGCCCCTATTTACTTGCTTCCGCGGGGGCAGAGTTAGACAAAAAGTCGGTTAATCATGTGGGTTGAGTTCAGTTTCACAAACAGGCCGGCATAATTGGGATACACCTATTTTTAAATGTCCTTAGTCTATAAGGATGTCTCCTTCACAAACTGCGCATAGAAAAAAACAAGTGTAGTACATTTAGATCTTAGTCAACATTCCTAGCATACACAATTTCATTCCAATATGCTAAACAAGTCTGCCTGATTCACTCATCATCCCCACTGACACATTTGTGTCACTTTTTACCAATACATGGGATGCCTTCATTTTCTTCTTTTTTTACTCTGTTTTTTTCGCTTTTCTTTTTCGTATGTTTCTCTAATCTATCTACCAAACGTCTGATCCTTTTTTGTAAAATATAGCTTTTCTTCGTAACCGATTTTTCTATGAATTTTATGAAATGATAATAATAATAATAATAATAATAATAATAGTAATAAATAAACACATTTGTGAATGAAAAAAGAAAAAAATGTAACTTCATTGATTATTGTTCATGAGAATAATGGAGTCCACAAAATCCTTTCTTAGCTTGAACGCTGTATATCTTTATCGCGTATGAAATGTTAACATTGTATCGGAAGTAAATCTTTAGCGTCGAGAGTTAAAAATAATGAGCGTCGTATTAATTACAAATACTTAAACAATAAGCCGATAAGCACAAAGAGTTTTACAAGCGAAGAAAGATGCTAAAATTAGAGATAAAAGCGCATGAGTGGCATTTATAAAAAAATGTTAGTATAATAAAAAGTTGGATTCTGAGAAAAAATGACGTCTTAATTAACTCGTCTTATGATGAGAGAGTTTATTTATTAAAGATTACGTTGTAAATATAAGAATTGTGAAAGTAACACAAATATAAAATAAAAACTGAAAAGTAAATAAATACATTTAACGTTTTTTCTATGATATTACGAGAATGAAAAGCAGAACGTTTACATAAAGGGAAAATAGAAATCATAAAGAACTGCAACTGAAAGCGAACTGCATTTTTCTTATTAAAAATGGACGAGTCTAATGTTGCCCTCCTGAAGATTGAATTAAATAGGCGAAGCGACATTTCGACGTATGTGTGTTAACATAATGAACACACACATTTAAAACGTAAATATTAAATACGCATAGTAGAAACCTCCACTGTGAATCTAAAAATAGAACTTAAATTTACGTGTTAAGTCCCTGTTCACGAAATCAAAAAAGATAGTGACATCATTCTCTTTGGTTTCGCTCTAGTCGAATAAAGAGATATTTGTCGGATTCCAAAGAATGAATGAAATGAAGACTGCTACTATGTAATACTACTATAATCAATCTTCTTCTAGGAAGAAAATATGTTTTTATTTTTTAAAATCATTTTTAAAATTTATCAGGGGAATAATTTAAAAGCGGAGAAGAAAAAAAAGTTGTTGGTGTTTGTTTTTAATTGTTTCAAAATTACAGACCAAATAAAAAGACAAAGAATGACACTACGACCACTGCCACAGAAAGTAAGATACGATTTTGGTTAAAATAACGTTAGTATTCAAAAACCTATTCTTAACATATGGAGGGGGCGCTTCGGTAACATTCGTGATGGCTTACAGTGACATAAGTCGGAAACGGATCACAAACGTCTGGTGTATAAAGAAACATAAAAAAAATCACTCCGTTTTCGTATTTTTACGTTCAGTTCCGTAACACACAGTGTCCCTACGTCACGCCTGCAATCTTTTGGTCGACTCTTCTGGAAACGTTTAAGAACTATTAATATAGGTAATATGTGGTCGAAGCGTATTTCTTACGTATATAAATATAACGGCTGACGGACATACAAAATACCATTTGTGTCGGTCTGTCTGTCTGTCTTTTGTCTGTTTGTTCGTCGGTAGATTGTTTTTAAGCGTAAAAATTACACTTCAACAATTTCCTTAAATATCTTAACTATGTATTTTAATGTAAACAATAAATAAAGAAACTTAACACTGAAACGTTCAATTTACACCGCGTACCGTGGGTGTGTCGTCTATCCTGCTACTGTCTGAACAAAATGGGAAAGATTATTATTCAAAATCGTGCAATTTAAGTCACTGATTCAAAAAATAATTGCTCGTTACTTAATTTGGCTTATCGACGTCTTGTATTCTGTTAGTGTTAGTCGTGCATTTTAAGTCACTTATTCAAGAAATAATTGCCAGTGACTCACTTTGGCTCATCGGCGTCTTGTATTCTGTAAGTGTTTGTATCCGAGCGCTGATTGGTCCGTTTACCTGGTCTAAATAAAGTGTTTTTCCAGCGGAGTTCCCTGTGAAATAACGTGGGACCGAATTTAATCGGTGAACTGTGTTCTGTATGAGGTCTTAATTCAAAGAGAGAGATGATGCTGCTACCCTCTCATTCGAATACGTTTTTGTGCGAGTAAAATGTACGATTATTTAGTTTAAGGAGTGTTCTAGAAACATTATTGCTCGAGAGGTATGAAGGTATGTGTGATTTTCTTCGTGGGGTATTATTTTTTCCGGCTACTTAGGATGAGATAGAGGGGAAAATAAAGTCTACTTTATATATATATATATATATATATATATATATATATATATATATATATATATATATATGGGGGGGCGTGTCTACGATTAAAAGTGCAGTTATATTTTTTGACGAAGGCGTATTATTATGAAATGAGGGTAAGTAAATCGTAAATATTTAATCTGCAAACACGTTTGAAGCATCTAACCTCCTGATGTGTCAGGAATACTTATGAAACTTGAAATTTTAGAATTTTGCTTAATTTGTTTAGTATTTCTCGTCGAAATTTCGTGCAAATTGTATATATTTGAATTTTAAAATGGATGCTTGGCTAACTTATAGGCACCCGCACAACCCTTTAAAATACTCAGATGAAATTTAACGTTTCTGAATCTTTCTTAAATTGTTTCCTATATATATGGTTGAAATTTAATTCGAACCGACAATTATCAATTGTATGCCATCAAAGCTATAATACTATTTTGAAACAAAGACTAACTCGTTCTGAGTTAGATATTTATTACGGATATGTTATTGGTTTCTCTAGGCGTTAAAGAGTTGAACATTGATCCATACACACAGAGATATATTAAATATATATAATTAGATTTTGACAGAATGAGATAGACAGATACATACACTCTTATGTGCAGATATTGATATATAAACACATACATAAATATACCGTGTTGGGCAAAGATAACGTCATGAATATAAATATATACAGAGATAGCTAGTTTTTTTTAACATTTGCAATCAAACTTGCCACAGTATATTTAGAACTACAGACATCCAACTAGATATCTATATGGGCAGGTAACTAAATATACGCAAAGATAAATACATCGAGTTCAAAAACAAAATAAGATACACGTGTACATGAACTGATACGTCTTGGAAAGGTCGTCGTTATTTAGTTAAATAACAAAAAAGTTAGGCCAGGTTCATGATAAGTTATGTTATATTACCTTTGTTGATGGCCCAATAAAGGCACGTTTTACATTGTTTTTGGACAATAGTCTGTGTTTATCTAATGAAAATCGATTGTTTCAGGGCAATGGACCAGTGTACTACCATTGCAGTATAATTGTGTATATTTGTATTGAACCAAAATCATCCAATGTAATAAAACATTGATCAAATATATAACGGAGATTAATATATATTGTCTTCAACAATTAATACACAATAATAATAATAATAATAATAATAATAATAATAATAATAATAATAATAATAATAATAATAATAATAATAATAGATTTAAAAAAAAAATAAATAAATAAATAAATAAATGAATTAATAAGTAAGTAAATAAAAGAATAAAGATATATATATATATATATATATATATCTTTATTCTTTTATTTATTTTATATATATATATATATGTATATACACATATGCAAGTTAATAGACATAACCAAAAATAAAACCATGAATACGGGTCTTTACTAACAATAACGCAGATCCTCCTGAAGACGGTTGCGAAGACCGAAAGCGCTACAAAAATGGCTCAAGAAACAACATTAGGCGCAATAATCCACCAATTGACACCGAAAACTCGACGAATCGCTCGCCGAGTCGAGAAGTTAACCAGAAAGATCAGGAAGAAAGAAAACTCCGTGTTCTTCAACGACACATGTATGATATATATATATATATATATATATATATATATATATATATATATATATATATATATATATAACTTCTTGTTAAAATGGTAGGAAAAATCCCAGCAGAGTGCTCGATTAATTAAGAATTAAAGTTAAAAATTAAGAGCATAATATTTATTTATTTTGGTACAGAAAAATTAGGAGAAGCTGAAGAGAGCCGGATTGGTAAGACCTTCCGTGCTTGAAACCGACGGTACGAATGTTGTACTAATTTTTCTGTACCAAAATATATATATATATATATATATATATGTATATATATATATATATATTCAAAGGCTTAGACTACAAAACTACAATTTAAACATACATAGATGCAACGTGAAGTCCATTAAGTCCCTCACAGATAAGTGCATGATATATCTATCATTGAGCTTACAAGTTCAATGAATTAAACATCATACACTCAATTTTTGCTGAATTGTTTGAACTTGTATACTCAATGGTGGATATATATATATATATATATATATATATATATATATATATATATATATATATATATATAAAGATAAATGAAAGTAGAGGGATAAACATATACGAATGACAAATCTATTTCACCTTCGATTGTTTAATGCAAGGTGTACTCGGTAAAACATGTTTATTATTCTTTCCTTAAGCCAAGGCTTTTCAAAGATTAAAATCTTATCATCAGATGGAATTACATAGATAGATAAGTTGGCAGTGGAAAAGGCAAAATTCAACATTTGAAAAAAATGTTTAGTAATGGAGAGTGAGAATGTGCGTGTAAAAAGATATGGGATCTGCCCAGTTGATAAATATCCGTTGATAAGGTGTCCAGAAAAAAGAGATTTAAAGATGGTAATCTAAAGTCAAACTTTCTACTATACTTGTGTTTCTAATAAGTTATTTGTATTTCTCGGGTATTCTTATTTTAACGATTATTTCCATCTCTGTTGACTTTTTTGTTCACACTTTGATAATTCCTAGTAATTTATAAGTTGTTTTGAACACGCACACTCTGCAGATTATTATTATTATTATTATTATTATTATTATTATTATTATTATTATTATTATTATTACTATTATTACTATTATTATTATTATGATTATTATTATTATTATTAAGTTGGAGTTCACGCACCAGTTTCATCACTGATTTGTCGCTAATAAAAATCTGCTAATTTATTTCGAATCTGACTGACAACATGATTTCCATATTTTCTAGTTTTCATTTCTGTAACTCTTCTGATATTTAGAGATTAACCCCGTTTCCAGTAATATTTCGCTGATAATGGCCGGTGATCTCCCTAAAAGCTGAGCTACAGTCAATCTCCACATAATTAGAGTCTCTCTGCCTCGGTCAAGACGAATTGTGGATACTGTTAGTCTTGTTCACTTTTTCCATGCTGTCTCAAGCTGTTCGGCGATATCATGAATAACAAATGAAAAAAAAACTGGCAGTACAGCTGTTCAAATACGAGTCTTATTAATATGTATAACAATAGTCTTTTCTTGATAATGTGTCTCACAATAAGCCTGGGTAAGACAAAGGCTGTGTTTGCCCCGGCTCCTGGCAACCTGTATCAAAACCCGGATATATTTGTTGAAGGGAACATACTCTCTGTAGTGGATCTCTGTTTTCTCTAGGTAGTGTTATTTCGAGGAACGGGCCGTTGGATGCTGAGATAAGTAGACGTATTAAAACAACGGGTGTGTATTTTGGTCAGTTAAAAAAAACTGTTTAAGAAGCTTAGAAATGTTCGTTTACATGAAATCTTATTGAGTCATCTGTCAAATTCCTTCTGATGTAAAGACAATATCTTTGAAATGCCATGGATTAAGCTAATATTTTTTTACACAACCCTTGTTTGAAAAAATTGATGATTTAATACATGTTACATCATATCAAATGTTTATTCTCGGTACTTATCTACTTATATCCTAGCTCTATCTCGTATATCGAGCTTTGAGTATTCAAGATAATTTATAATTTAGAAATATAATCTATATATCTATTTTCATATGTTATACCCCGCACACACGCACCCTCCATATATATTTATATATATATATATATATATATATATATATATATATATATATATATATATATATATTTGATGTTTAATACAGTGGGTCTGATATATGTATTAATCCCATGAAATTAAGATGTTTATAAAGCAGTGCTCGATATCAAGTCAAGCTGTATTTCTTCATACATCTTTACTTATACACACATTTTGACTAGATATCTGAACATGTTTCAGTTACGACTTCATTCAAAAGCTTGCTTATCAGGCCACTGAGAGAGACGATTCTGAAAAAATAAATATCACCGAATATGGCATGTATATGTAAATATTTACACATGATGCTTTTATAATACTGTTGTTGTTTGATTGCGTTAGAAATAATGTGACAAGCAACACTTTGAATAAAGGTGTATCTGAAACCTTTCTGCACATATGTAGCCAAAAATATATACATGATAATGTATACACATATAGAAATTATATATATATATATATATATATATATATATATATATATATATATATATATATATATATGGTCATCAACATACATATTGTTTCGCTGTATCACAGCTCTTCAGTGCGGCTAGAAAAACTAATGTCTCAAGCTTGAAACTCAACCGTCGATCTGACGGTCATAGATGGATGATACAAATGTCAATAATTATATCAGATTCTATCGAGATACGACGAAGCTCAATATAGTTGATAGAGCATTAATGTAAGGACACTTAAGTTATAAAGGATATTAAGTTTATCTAGTTTACATATTCATCAATGTTCAAACAGGGAATGCACATACAAAATACTTTTAAACAAAGCTTTCCAAAGATAACACTCTTATCGTCAGTTGGTTTGACGAATAATAATTAAATATGAATTAATTATCAAAGGTGAATATCTTGAAAATGCAAGAGTGAAGAATTTTAAAAACATAAAAAGGAAACATGTCTCGATTCTAGTGCTGAAAAAGATCAAACATCTTTCGAATTAAGGACATAATGTTGTATCACATTGGAATGAACACAATACTTAAATAGTTTTAAAAAAAGTAGTATAATGTTCTATGAGTTTAATAAACCTTGAGTGCTCCAAACATTGTATTTAAAGTTTAAAAATGAACCCGGATTCAGAAACCGAATAAATATTGAAAATTTATCAGAGAATAATAGAGATGTGTGTTAATGCATGCCTCACAAACATTGTCGGCTTCCTGCATAAGACTTCAAATAGTAAAACACATCTTAGGATGCGTAAATTGATGCTGGTTTTAAATTCAGAATAAGAGTCACATTTGGGAAATATTAGGTCACATTGCTCTTTCAGTGGGTTTTGCGAATATAATATAGATTATGAGCTTGAGTAAAGGATGGGAGTAGGAATGGAAGTGAGAGAGGCTTATCCTGGTGGCCGTTAAGTAAGTATAAAATATGAGCTCGAACATCCGGTAGCAGTCAGAGTAATTAAGAAAATTGTGGAGGGTGCGGGAAGATTTGGTCGCTGTTGTGTTATTAAAACAGTTAGGAGTGAGACGAAAGGCAATGAGAGAAGATGCTGACATATATATATATATATATATATATATATATATATATATATATATATATATATATATATATATATAGCAGGCTGATTTTTTTTCATATATAGCAAATCTTATTTAATTAGGCTAGACTTCAACACTGATGTAATCAATCTGACCGTGTTCCATAATATATTTCGAGGAAATGTCAAATGGTAGGTGTTTCAAATCTAAAAAAAACGTGTGGATGGCAATAATGCTTATAACGCAGTAAATATTAAAATCCGCAGCAAATGTAATAAAACTAAAACTATAACTGATTTTTTTTAATGATTTTAATCACTTATTTAATTTTTTTTCCTGAATATTTTATATTTGATCCCACCGATGAAGTGCCATATATTTATATAAAAAAGAACAATAAAAGAGAAAAGAATGAAGAACACATTTTTTTTATTTGGAGGAGGGAGGTAGGGATAACAGCCAAGAGCGGTGTACAATTAATTTTCTTCTAATATTTATTTAATATTTTCTTTATATATTCTATAGCTATCTTATTGTATTCTAACAACATTTACTTCTTTGCCTTTCTGAAAAAAAAATGTAATTCATTTATTTAAACATTTTTTTTAAAAATTTATTTTGATATGTATATGTATATGTATATGTATATATATATATATATATATATATATATACCTAATTTATAGAGGATGTGTATGTAATAAACACAACGTCTACATACATAATATTACTACTATAACGATGTCTATTTAACAAACAATTTTTCACTGGTTTATTCCATGTTCGCTATTACTGAGAACTTCCCAAGTCGAATGATTTGTGTTTTCAAATCACGAATCTTTCCATTTGTCCCGAAAGATTTGAAGTCACGTAAAGTTAAACATACTTCTCGTTAGTTGGAATAGTTCTATTATTTTTCCCTAAAGGATATTAATATGTTATAAACACGTCACCCATAAACAACTTCAGCTATGATGTAAGACACATTATCTCTAATACGATAAACCTACAACAGTATTAAAAGGGAACATTTAAAACTATTTAGATACACATGATACAAATATAATATATATATATATATATATATATATATATATATATATATATATATATATATATATATATATATATATACTAGCAGGAAAAACCGGGACCGCTCGGAATTAAGTGAGGACACACATTTTATTTTGCGTGCAACCAATATCAGGTAATCAGTATTGATTGGATAAGGGGTGGTAAGTAAAGTGATATTAATTAAAATAAATGTAGCTAGAGTTGAAATCTTTAACTTATTCAAATAATAAATGTGGAACCTGTAAAGTGTGACTCATAATTATGACACCCATATTAACATGTATATAATTTTAATATTCAGAATTGTCAAACTATAAATAAAATATTCCAGACCACAGGATAATGTTAGGAGTGTAGCTAATCGGATGCTGAATTATTTGGAGATAAACTTTGCGTGTTTGTGGACTTTAGGCAGCAAGAATCATGAGTGTTTAATGTAATTTTTTGGCAGATACTATTTCGTGACTAAGTTAGTTGATAAGTATGCTGGGTTCCTATAGGTATAGTGTAATGGTAGTTATTGGTACGTACTCTTTGAGTTTTATATCGCTGAAGATGTAATCGCATAAGTTTACAGGGTTTATATTTTTGGAAAGAAAAATGACAGTCCCTTGGAAAGTAACGAAAGATTGTAATTAGATATGTTTTTCTATCGTAGTGGTTTGCGAGGGATCATAGATGATGTGTTTGTGAAGGTGTCGGGGAGGACGATTGGGCATATATATTCATCTATGTCGTAAATGTTATACACTATTTTGTGATTCAATGGTTATGTTTGTTATTTTTGCGTTTCAGACAGTTATTAATGTGTGTTTTGGTCATTGAGTCTAGTGGTTTTAGTACGTGGGATGATGTTCTGGGGAAGACCATCATATTCCTACGTTGGAGCCAGTAATGGTACAGGATTAAGATAGGCTGTATTATTTGGTGTATGCTACTTTGATAGCTAGGTTACGTAAGTAGGAAGATACAATATTACAGATATATTTGTATTTGGTATCGTAGGTAGAGTTGAGGACGCATTTTTAGAATTTTAAATAACGTTCGCTTGTTATATTTTACTACTGAAATAGTTGAGTCCTCTTTAGTATTAGTGATTTTTCAGCGGCAATCGACTAATACAAAGTACCATTTTTAAATCAGCAATTTGCAGATTTAGTTAGTTGACCTAGGATGTGAATACATATTTTTCTTTTATATATGGTTACAGTATTGTTTTGAATATATATATATATATATATATATATATATATATATATATATATATATATATATATATATATATATACTTCACGCACCAGTTTAAAACTAGATTTACTTTCTATGTGAAATCGTATTTTGGCACGTTTTACATTTAGTTATTACTTCCATCGGAAGTCGGCTTTTTTCGGAAGTTGTGTTGGCGCATGTGCATAACACAATGTCAATCCGGCACACAAGACACCCTTCTTGAAACGATGAGAATGAAAATACCTAAAAGGAAATAACGGAACTACAAATGGGTATAACAGCGGCGGAGGTGAGCATACTTCGCGGATCAATACTCATCGCTTGGTTATCGCTTGGTCTAATGTATAAGAAAACACACCAAAACTATGCAACAACGGGTTGCAAAGAAATGTTTAGGGTTAGGGTTATCTTTTGTTTCTTTTCTTTTTTGCTCTTATTTTATTCTACTTACTTGTAATACCTGACATTGACGAGCTGTCAAATTCCTAGATATTGTAGAATTTACATATATCTCCAAAATAGGTAGTTATATGTGTGCCAATGGCAACTTTGCCGAAAGTGTTTACTTTAAACAAATTTAAAAAAATCATTTTTTGTAGTGTTTTAATTATTTCATCCCACACAACGAATATTACCATTGAAACATACGAGACTACTGCGAAAGGGCCTCAAATTTGTTGGGCACGTTGGTAGGGAGTTGGGCAGAAACATGTGTACTCACATTACATTTTAATTTTTGCACATAAGTACGGTTGGAGAAAAAAGGGAGCCGGTATGAAAATTATACAGTCAAGCTGTCCGAGAAAAGAAAAGAGTAGAACAGTTTTCGGAACTTAGGGACTACTATTTGCTGGTCGGGGTATTTTCGTTTAAGAGGTACAAGGGCAGTAAGCTCATAGGAGCACATTATATTTAAGTACTTGTAAAATGAACACATGGATGTAATACCACGTCGATACCATAGATATATTTTTTTAATGTGCAGTCTCTTTATTTAATGAATTATATTTATATTAAACACATATTCACACTATTGTTTATTTGACATATGAGGAGGGTGACCCCTGCCAACCCAAATGGCGGCCTAAGCATTAACCTAACCACCGCAAGTGTGACACGCTGTAAACGTACTCCATTTCACGAAACAATTAAGCCAATCATTGGAAAGAACGCAATCGAATAAGGGCCACCAACTCGAGAAATCTAATCTGCCACCGAAGTCAAAATAGATTGGTCTGCAAGAGAAGAATATTCATGTGTTTTATATCGTCTGCGGACCTAATCCAATTGTTAGGCGAACTAATTAACAATTAGTGCAGTTACAAGTGAAACCGTGCCGATAACAACTACGTAATATGAAAAAGTTGAAAATATTGTTTTTCTCCAAATTTGAATAGCAGCATAACACACGTTTAACATTCAAATAATCGATTCAGTTATTGTGTATATTTTTACGATTAAGTGCATGACAATAACTTCTATGTATGTCGATACAAATACGTATTTACTCAAAAGAATTTCTCCCACGGACCATTATCAATGATCGCTCACTTGCACAAACATGTAGTATTCCCTGTAATCTGAGTGACAAAGAGTATCTCCAGAATTCAAGCAGACCCCGTTTTTTTATACCAGTTGCAAATTACTTTGCGTTGTCGCAAAAACTGTGTACTCGCAGTGTCCGTGCCGCTGGATTCTTAGAATAGTCTTTCTATATTTTGTTCTATCTTTATTTTAATGTGTTGCTGATCGGTATTATCATTAGCATTATTATTATTATTATTATTATTATTATTATTATTATTATTATTATTATTATTATTATTATTATTATTATTATTATTATCATTATTATTATTATTGTTATTATTATTATTATTATTATTATTATTATTATTATTATTATATGAACTACTACTATTAGTATTACTGTTATCATTACGTATGGTGTATCTCTGTTAAACGTCGATGTTATTGTTTTTTACTTATACTACACATTAGTTTTTTTTGTGAGGTGGTTTCCGGTCTTATTATTATTATTATTATTATTATTATTATTATTATTATTATTATTATTATTATTATTATTATTATTATTATTATTATTATTATGTATCTCGTACAGACAATATTTTATTATTTTTATTACATTACAAATTATTTTTACAATCGCAGAGTTGAAAACGAATATAAAGTAGATTTAATATAATTGGTGAATAAATTATAAACACATTAGCATTACATGCCAAACACATTAATAAATAAAAATGAATTTTGAATACAAAACGAAGTATGAAACAAATAATTTCCTTCGATTCTTTTCCATTTTACCACGTTATATTTCAATAGGGCACGCATAGTTTCTCACTTTTTCTCTATCTGCTTCATATACTATTAACTAAAAAGTTATGCTGCACCTGATTGTTTTATCGAGATATATTTCTTAAATTGGCATAGACAATCAGAGAATTACGTTAGAATTTAATTTTTCGTATATAATTTTTATTGTACTTTTCTGATGAGCAAAAGAAAAAATAATACTCACAGTTAACTTTTCATTAGAGAGCGCATTTTTCCCCCGAATTCATTTCAGGCGGTGCGGTAGGTATGGGATTGTGTACGGACTTGCCATTTGATTTTTCGCTTCTCCTCACCACGTAAAACTAGGTTTTCTAAGGCATATACGTAGGTACGTGTTTTACTCTATAACTTTTGCGTGACGCGATGGAAGTATATATATATATATATATATATATATATATATATATATATATATATATATATATATATATATATATATACACACAAATAAATACACATGAGTTTTTATTGTAGATTGAAGGATAGACTATTGTTAATGTTACGTAAGGAGACACAATTAGTAGACATCAACCATGACCAGTTTCATACTTATTTAAGTATTAGTGATTTGAATAAAATGTTGCTTAATTACAAAGAATCTACTTTTAAGCGCAGTGCAAGTAACAATCAAAGTGTTCACAAAATAAGAAAACAACATTAGATAATGAAACACATAAAGCGTCTCAGTATGCGATGCCCCTCTAATGGATTCAATTGACGTGGATCGTATATTGTGGCAAACATAACACACTCTCATACTCAGGTAAATGGTGATCATACAGATGGATGGTGTCATACTAATAGCGATGTTTAAATATAAAGCACTTAGCGTGGGTTGGTGTGCTTGTATACTGTGCAATAGGGAGCTCAATCATGATTATTGACGCCGGATTAAAAATTGAAAAACTTAAATGCAGCGTTTTACTTGAATACCTGGAAGAACGTTATATATGAGCTACATGTGGAAGCAGCGGCTCGCGGGAAGTATCATAACAGGCGTCTGACCGTGTCAGCAAAAAATAAATTCGTCATATATCCTTAAAACAGATACAATAAGTTTCACACAATACAATTCGCCTTTGATAAGAGGCAGACATTAGATTGGTGACCATGAAGAAACAGCTGAATGAGGATGTTCGTTTATCCTGAGACGCAACAACCATGTAATCACAGTCAAGTAGCACACTTTAACAAATTAAAACACCCAG
The DNA here is from genome assembly GCA_963556195.1 of Sepiola atlantica. Classification (NCBI taxonomy): domain Eukaryota; kingdom Metazoa; phylum Mollusca; class Cephalopoda; order Sepiida; family Sepiolidae; genus Sepiola; species Sepiola atlantica. The sequence continues at coordinate 129,529,515 of OY744520.1, read as the reverse complement.
TTGGGTCGGGAATGTTCTGGTTCTTCACAACGCGCAGAAAACCAGATGAATAGCTTACAGTCCGCAACAAATCCATGCGTAATGAAGACTACGTTCCCTAAAACTATGATCGTTGTTAGGTGTATTTCCAGCGAGGGTCAAGTCATGCGGCCCCTACATCTTTTAAACGGAACACAGACTAAATTTCCATGGCTATATTGTGTTGCTGTCGATACTTGTCAAGCAATGGGTATATAGGGTGGCTGCCAGAAGGTTATACATGTGGCAGCAGCGTGGGGTCACACCTCCGGTAAAAATCAGGCGTCGCTGTGTAAGAACTATTACCATGTCACAACTAACAACATTTACTCTCTTCTTTGCTAACTTGCATGATTACAGTTCCATGGGCATTGATGTGTAAGGCAGAGTAACGAAATCTACCAACCGTTTGGTCTGCGACACCAACCATGATCTGATGGGCAGGATCAAACAAGCGTTCAGCCGTTTTACGAAGAACACCGCGAACTCCGATTGCTCTAAGTTCCTGTCCTTCATGGAGTCCGGAGCGGTCCCTCGAGTAAGCCGAATTTAGTAAACATTTTTCTACGAGATGCACTTTTAACTTTCAGAATACATCAAGGATTAATCAAGATATGCAGGTTTCCCTTTTCCGTTCAAAGATTTATCTCGAACATCCTCTCTATATAAACACATGGTGTATACTGACTTCATAAATTTAATATAAACAAATTTGAGTACCATTTTTATTTCTTACATAGTAATACCTTTTTTAATGGCACAGTATTTTATAAATTCGTCCGCTGAATGATAATTTATATTTCGTGTTTACATAAAAAAGAAAGATCGTCTTTATATTTCTCTTGCAATGGCTCTCACTTGTTTAATGTAATTGAAAATTGCTTGAGATACCATAAATCTTTCTCGTGAACACGAAGAATTACACTTTTGGTCACGACCACACGGCAGTGATTTAAACGGTCTGTAGCCAAATGGTGCCAATGAATGTGTCAAAAAAATGATATCTTTGAACGATCGATATTTGAGAAAGGTGATTCGGTTGCTAAAAACATAAACACTTTGGGGGTATAAACATATACATTCACTGAAAAAATATGCCGTCTACTACTAATATTACTACTACTACTATCATTAGAAATATTTCTTCTTCTTCTTCTCTTATACACTTTGCGTTATCATATGAATGGTTACTACTGATCGCTCACTGGTAAAACATGTAGTATTTCCTAGAGTGTGAGTGAAAACAACTTTTCTTCAACCTTCAGTATCCTCCGTTTGTTATCACTATTGTACATCACTTTGCGTTCTCGCAACAATCTTTTTCCATTAAGTTTTCCTAATACAAACCTTTGAGTTAGTCTGAAATTTGGGTGACTATGATCTCCCTACAGAGTACTGCACTCTCCTTGCCTTATCAGTTAAGGTCTAAATTTTGCTCCGCGTCTTTAGTCTTTACATCTTTCTCGACGCTTCACGAAAATTTCGTGTGGTACAAACCGATTGTTAGATTATTAGATATTTTATATACAGGCAATTTATGTTCCCTTTAGTTCTTACTAGTGCGTTCTAACTCTAGCATATGTTGCGTAATGCTGTTTCATTTACAGTAACTAGTCGATGTGTGTTATGTGCATGTGTTTCTGCTCCGTTAGATGGGTCTTAATGTTTGCTATTTTTCTTCAATGCCATGACGGGTATGGTGTTGATGTTCCCTTTCATAAAACAACAACGGCAAAAACAACAAAAACAATAATAATAATAATAATAATAATAATAATAATAATAATCATCATCATCATCATCATCATCATCATCATCATCATCATCATCATCATCATCATCATCATAATAATAATAATAATAATAATAATAATAATAATAATAATAATAATAATAATAATAATAATAATAAATAGCCAGCCGGATAGAAAAACGCGATCAGAGTGTACGATATAAAAGCTAAGATAATCCAAACGCAAGGAAACAGTAAATGCAGACTTTATGGACAAGGAGAAAAGGGACGATTGAGACCATACAACATATGGTAACGATGACATCTTTTTTTTAAATCCTTGAATGGCCGAACCAACGAAACTACCCAATTAACACGAATGTTTCCATAAATAACAAGACGTCGACTGGATGCAAAGAATACTGGACACTTTAGAAGGCTGCTTGACCCTTAAAGTCAAGTAAAAACCCACGGTGTTGTTAGTAAGAAATTAATGTCACACAACCGTTGCGATAACGCAAACTAACTTGCAATACTTATCGAAAGATGCAAAGAAAGCTGGAAATTCGGGCAGAATTGTCACTCAGACTAAAATCAAACACTAGTGTTATTAGTAGGTAATCACTAATTATGACTTATATACAAAATCAAAGTGTTAAGACTGCTTGTAATGATACTAATACTTATTATCATTATTTTTGTAACTATTACTATTATCATTACTATTATTATTATTGTTATTATTATAATTATGTACTCATAAAGAATTTCCACACAAGCAGTAATCAGTGATTGCTAACTGATAATCACCAGTGGTGTTCCCTGGAGTCTGAGTGACAACAAGTATAGCCAGATTTCCAGTGCTCAACAACTCTTTCGATAAATACTGCAAATTAATTTACGTTATCACAAAATACGCTTACATCGATTTCTCGTTGGTAACGACCATTGACCCTCTCTGGGAGTTGGATGGCAATAAGCCTCCCTAATGTCCCAGTGCTATACGCACTCATCCAGCGGAGGTCTGATTAGTGCTATCCATCCTTGGTCTTTTAATCCTCCTTGACCCTTCACGACTGTTTTGTGTAGTATAAGCCGGAGCTAGTTCCATAACGTTTTTGGTGGGGAGGGCGGTAGTTTAAGAAGTTGTTTGCAGTTTCTGTTCCTTGAGTTCTTGTGGTGCTTTTTATGTGATTTTTTTCTTATTATTTCACCTTGAATTTGATCGCTTAGTCTTCGTAGCTTATGTAAAATGTTTCAGTATTCAAGGATTTTCCTTAAGATGTCAGCTGTTTTTCACTGCCGTACGTTGTATTGTCTCAGTCTTTCCTATGATTCCAATTTCACCCAGTTTTTTCCAAGTTATTCAGAACTGTGCCTACTGCTCCTACAATTAGTTGCATTATATTTTCTTTCTTCATACCCCATATCTCTTTCAATTCTATTGCAAGTTCCGTGTATTAGCTTCGTTTTTCTGTCTCCTTGATATTCAGCCTGCGGTCAGCTGGGACGTCTATGATTTGGCAATATTTTTCCTTCTTGTTGAGTATTATGACATCCGGTCTCTTCCTTGTATGAGTTTATCTGTCTGTACCTCCATATCCGAGAGGATTGTCTGTTGTTCGTTTTCGACTATTGTCTCTGGTTTATGTTTGTACCATTGGTCCGAGTGTTCGAAATGCATTTGTTTTACGATTTTAGATTTAATGTAGTTTGTCCTAATCGCATTGTTCTGTGCAGCCATCAGTAAAGATTCCGTTTCTCTGTCACAGTTTCATTTTCTTTAGCAATGCCCAGCTATTTTCGTTGGTTTCTTTACTTGTGAGTCTTATGAGCGTCCATATAGTTGTTTTTTTCCTACATTTGTTTGCTTGTCTGTTTGTGTCCGGTTCGATGCTTTTTGTCTTGTTCGTTAGATCGGTGCCTCTTGCTGTTGTGATCAGCTTTTCTGTGTTCTGATTTATGTATGTCTCCAGCTATTTTTTTAGTGTCGTCCACACAGCCTACTATACTTACCAATCCTCTTCCCCCTTCGTGCCTCTTTACGTAGAGTCTGCCTGTATCGTCTTTTGGATGTAATGCGTTGTGCATGGTCATTTATTTTTAGTCTCTGGTTAAAGTTTTTGAGTTCTTCTTTAATCCAACTTATGAATGATCAAGAGTTTCTTATTAGTTATACTGCCCAGGTATGCATTCCATTAATTAGATGTCTACTATATAATTATGTTTCTAAGAGCTTATTTGTTCTTCTCAGATAATTTTTTCCAATCTTCTCTTTCATTTCTGTTGATTTGATTAGGTCTGCTTCCAAACCTCCCAAATGGGTATAGCATTTTTGTTCGCCTAGCGCCCTTATCTTCTATTGGTTGGGTAGTTCCCTGCCCTCAGTCGTCCTTAGCTGCCCTTATTTAATCTCTAGCAGAGCACAATTTTCCATTCCGAATTCCATTTGAATATCTTGGCTTTCTTGTGTTCGTATTTATCAGTTTATTCAGTTCCTTTTTACATTTTGCAAATAGCTTCAGGTCGTATATGTACATGAGATGGTTAATTATTACTTTCTACCTGTGAACTTGTATCCGGCATCAGATTTCCTGAGTATGTAGTTGAGTTGCATCAGGGCTTTGATAACCAGTAGTGGTGATAAGGAGTCGCCTTGAAAAGATGCCTCTCTGTATTTTGATATATTTCAAGTGTTGCTCTCCAGCTTTCATTTCTAATACCCATGTCCCCATTGCTTTCTTGATGAGATTAATGCCGTGTATCGTGTACATTTAATGAATTCAATTATCCATGCTTGAGGGATTGTGTCGTAGGCTTTCTTGTAGTCAATCCATGCCATAGATATGTTCTATTTCTTGAGTTTAACTTTTTGAGAATCTTTTGGTATACGTATAACAGAACATTCCTCTTTTCCCTTTCTGACACCCTTTTCGTACATCTGGGAGTAGCCCACATCTGTTTAGGGAATGGTAAATGCGCTCTCCTAGTTGTGCCGTTATAATTTTCCACATTGCTGCTAAACAGGTTATTTGTCTGTGATTGATCGGTGTATTTGCCTTCTATGCGTATTTTTGTATGAACGTTGTCCTTCCTTTGGTAATCCACTCTGGTACGTCTTTTTATGGATACATCCTCTCAGTTTCTGTGCTAACCTCTCATCTAGGGTCGTGACATTTTTGAACTAATACACATGTATTCCATCGTGGCCTTGTGCTTACAAGTTTGTCATTTTTTTTAGTGTTGTCTTAATAGTTTCTTCATTGATTTCTATTAATATTCCTTCTTAAATTTCTTTTAATTTTTCATTCATGTCTCCCAGCCATTTAGCATTGTTGTTGTGATTTTCAGAATTTTCCCATATCTTGCTCCAGAAATATTTGTTTCTGTCGGGTCCAGTTGTTCTATTGTTGTTTTTTCTCCGTTTACGTTTTTGGAAACTTGCTTTGTTTGTTTTCAAGAGTTCTGTACTGTTCCGATTTCTGGCTGTATCGTCTCAATCTTTCTTCTTTTGCTGCTATATTTTGTGTTATTTCTTAATGTTTCATATTTAGTCTTTCCCTTCAATTCAGATTGCTGCTCTTCCATCGCGTTCTGTTAACGGTTTTATCTTCCTTTTGAAGTTTTGTGATCTTGGTTTCTAGTCTGATCTACCATCCAAATTTCGTCTGCCCATTTTTTGAGCTAGTCTTCTTTTCCCGTTTTCGTTTGATACTCATAGTTTTTCCCCGCATATATCAAGTTGTTTGGATCTATGATAGTGTATGTTACGATGTACGCGAGTACTTTGTTTACTTTCTATGTTTCAACTTTAAACTTCTTCCAATCTTCGTTCCTTAGAGATGGTAGTTTTGTGTTGTTCTTGGACATAAATCGTTTGATGTGTTCCACTGCTTTTGCTTCTTCTTCGGTGAGGTCTATTGTTTTGTAGACTTCGCCCTCGTCAGTTTCTCTGTTTATGTGTTTCCCGTCTTCTTCCTGGGAGTTTTCGTTTAAGTGATGTTTTTTTATCTGTCACGCCATTTATCTTTTGTTCGATGTCCGTTAATTCCATCTCTGAGAATGACCCTCTCTGTAGTATATGTCTGGCTTGAACTACCATCTTTTGTTCCGTTGTATGGTTGTCAGTAGATATGTCCTATAGATCTTTCATTCGTTTCCGGTATCTTTTTTTTGTGGGGTAGTGGCTTTTATAGTAGTATTCAATGACCAATCTGTTCTCTTTTGTGGTCAATGTCTTTCTATGACTTTTTGGTTTATTTTTTTCATCATTGCTTTCTTGTGTTTGGTCCGTGTTTTTGTCATACTTGGAATTGGATTGGTTACTTACGTGTTCTTTTGTCCGTGATCTTGTTTCTGAAATTAATGGAGCCAACATGTTGTCCATTATTATTATTATTATTATTATTATTATTATTATTATTATTATTATTATTATTATTATTTACTCACTAGGAGTTATCACACTGGTTATCGTCAGTGATCGCCCACTGCCGACAACCTGTGGTATTCCCTGGAGTCTGAGTGACAACAAGTCTCCTCAGACTTCCAGTATGCACTACCTCTTTTCGTTCATCACCGCTGATGAACTTGCGGTTATCGCAACAGCCACCTACCAACGATTTCCCGCTGATAAGGGCCATTGGTCCACTCTGGGGCCCGAGTGGCAACAAGCCTCCCCAAGGTCCCAGAGCTGTCCGCGCTCTTCCAGTGGTAGTCTGGTTTGCGCTTTCCCTCCTCGATTCTCTGCCCATAATTTTCGTGGCGTCAACCTATGCTTGCGCCTCTCTCGTGCGGTTGTATTTTCCCCGGTTCTGTTGTCTTGTGCTTCCATGTGTTTGTTCTCCATTCGTTGCTTATGTGGGTTGGTTTCCGCATTCGAAGACATTTCTCAGGAGTGTAGCTGTTTTGATCATTACTGTCCTTTGTATGGTCTCAGTTATCCCTTTGATTCCTATTTCTCCTAGTCTGTTCTCCATGTGTTTGGGGACTGTTCCTAGTGCTCCTATGATTATTGGTGTTATACTGACTTTCTTCATGTTCCATATTCCTTTCAATTCTCTGGCAAGTTCAGTATATTTGCTTCTTTTTTCCGTCTCTTTGATCTTCACTCTGTGGCTGCTGGAACGGCAAAGTCTACGATTTTGCAGGATTTTTTTTTCTTGTTGATTATTATCATATACGGTCTCCTTGCTGTTATGGGTTTGTCATTTTGTACACTCATATGCCATATGATTTTGTGTATTTCGTTTTCTAGTACAGTTTCTGGTTTGTGTTTGTACCGTTTTTTGCATATTCGAAATTCAGTTGTTTGCACATTTCCCAGTGTACTTCTTTCCCCACGCTGTCATGTCTGTTCTTGTATTCCCTTTGTGCTAGCTTGCTGCATTCACTTATTATATGATTTATCGTTTCGTCTCTTTGTCCACACAATCGGCATTTGCTGTTCTTCTGGGTTTTATCTATCTTTGCTTTTATAAAGTTTGTCCTAATCGCATTGTTCTGTGCGGCCGTCAGCAGAGATACCGTTTCTCTGTTCAGGTGTATTATTAGTGGAGGTATTGTTTGTGCTGTCCCTCATCGGTCTTCGAGTCCCCCTTGACTCTCTTCAAATATTTTGTGTTGTGTCAGCATAGGCCGGCGCATTTTTTTTTTGAATGGGAGCGGGGGTAGCTTGATATGATTATGCAGTTTCTGTTTATCTGGTACTGTTTTACCTGTGTTTTTCTTCTTGTACTTCTATATTACTGGTTATCATTCGTAGCTTATGCGGTTGGTTTTCTACATTCCAGGATATTCCTTACGGTACCACTGTTTTAATCACTGTCGTCCTTTGCATGGTCTCGGTAATCCCATTGATTTCAATTCCTCCCAGTCTTTTCTACAATTGTTTTTACTGTTCTGAGTGCTCCTACGATTATTTGTATTACACTGACTTTTTTCATGCTCCATATTCCTTTCAGTTCTCTGGTAAGTTCTGTGTATTTGCTTCGTTTTTCTGTCTGTTTGATATCCAGCCTGTGGTCTGCTGGAACTGTGAAGTTTACGATTTTGCATACTGTTTCCTTCTTGTCGATTATTATAAAATCCGGTATCCTTGTTTGTATGAGTTTGTTTGTGAATCCATATATCACAGCATTTTGTATTTTTTGTTTCCAGTACTGTTTCTCGTTTATGTTTATATAATTTGGCCGAATATTCGAAATAAAATTGTCTGCACAGTTGCCAGTGTACTGACTTTTACACGCAGCCATGCATGTTTTTGTATGCTTTTTTCGCTAGTTTGCTGAACTCACTTATTATATCAGTTACTGTTTATTCTCTTTGCCCACACAGGCTGAATTCTGCATTGACTGTTGATCTGAGTTTTAGTTATTTTAGCTTTCATGTACTTTGTCATAATCGCATTGTTCTGTGCAGTCATCAGTAAAGAGTATGTTTCTCTGTCTAGATATCCTTTTCTAAGCCATGACGAGCTATTTTCGTTGGCCTCTTCTCTTGTCAGTCTTCTGAAGCGTCCATGTAGTTGTTTTTCTTCCCACTTTTTGTCGTTTTGTTTCTGGTTTCGGTGCTTCCCGAGTTTAATTGCAATTCTGTCTCTTGATGCGGTGATTATCCTTTTCGTGTTCTGAGTTATGTATTGTTCCAGCTCTTTTTGGTCTCTTCCACACAATATTCTATACTTACCAGTTCTATTCCCCCTTTCGTTTCTTTTCATGTATGGTCAGTCCGTATTGTATTTTGGGTGTAGGACGTTGTGCATGGCCAGTAATGTTTCTAACTCTCTGGCCAAGGTGTCTGAGTTCTTCTTTAGTCAATCTTATAAATGGTTCAGAGTATCTTATTAGGTATACTGCCCATGTGTTTATTTCTTTTACTACATGCCTACTGTATAATTTCGTTTCTAAGAGTCGGCATGTTCTTCGTAAGTGTTCTTTTCCAATTGTCTCTTTCATTTCTACAGTTTTAATTGTGTCCGCTTTCAGAACTTCCTAATATGTGTAGCTATCCTGTTCGGCTAGCACCCTCATCTTCTCTTGGTTGGGGAGTTCCATACCAGCTGTCGTCTCAAGTGTTTCTCTTTTCAGTTTTAGTAGTGCACACCTTTTGATTCTGAATTCCATTTCTATGGCCTGACTGTAGATTCTCGTCGTTATTCTTTGCTCCGTGTCTGTAAACTAGTATCCGGCATCAACTTTGCTAAGAAGGTTATGGAGCGGCATCATAGCTATTATGAACAGTTGTGGTGATAGGAAAATGCCCCTCTTTCTTTTTATCTCGATCAGGTGTTGTTCTGCAGCTACCAGTTCTACTGTCTATGTTTCAATTGCTTTCTTAATAAGATCCGTTCGTGTATTTGGTATATTATAAAACATTCAATTATCCATGCTTGAGGGATGCTGTCGTAATCTTTTCTGTAGTCAATGTATGCCATGGAGATGTTCTTTTTCTCTTCATGATATTTTGAGCGATGTATAGCAGGTCATTGGTCCCTATTTTCTCTTTATTGCATCATATTTGTTCTTCAGGGAGAAGTCTACGATTGTTAACATATTAGTAGATGTGTTCTTACAGTTGTTCCGTTTGGATATTTCACACTGTTCGTAAAAAGGTAATGGGTATGTAGTTTCTTTGAATCGTTCCTTTTTGGCATTCTTTTGTTGTCGTTCCTCTGGTTATCAACTCTGGTACGTTTGTTTTGTTGATACATCCTCTCGGTTTCTGCGCTATCTTTTCATATAGGGTCGTGAGTTTTTAATTTCTTTTGAATATTGAATCACATTATTATCATTATTGTTATTAGTATTAGTAGTAGTAGTAATAGTAGAAGCAGTAGTAGTACTTACTCACAATGAGTTCTCACACGAATCACTGTCAATGATTGTTCATTGGTAATAACAAGTGGCGATCCCTGAAGTATTAGTGCCAATAAGTATCCTCAGATTTCCAGCACACGCAATACGCTGCTCCAAAGTTCCAGTACTGTCCGCACACATTTAGTAGAGGCATGGTTGGTGCTGTCCCTCCTTAGTCTGTCTATCCTCAATTCATCTTTCACCCCCATTCTGTGTGGTACTAGCCGAGGCTGGTTCCATAACATATATGTGCATATATGTTTTTGAAAGAGGGTCGCTTTCCTGACATTTTCAATTCTCATGGGCTCGTTCTGTATTTTCGCTCGATTTTTGTTTCAACATAGTTGTTGTTGGTCAACATTCGTTGTTTTCCGCATTCAACGACTTTCATTTATATCATGACAGTTTTCGCCATTGCATTGTATGATCTTAATCTTGATTTTGATTCCAAATTCTTGTCTTTTATCAACATTTTCGCAACTGCTACTAGTGCTTCCACAATGTTTTCTATCATAGTGATGTTCTTCTATGTTCTATATTCATTACAGTTCTCTTCTAAGTCTCATGTATTGTCTTCCTTTTCCTACCTCCTAGATATTTAGACTATAGTCTGCTAGGACAGCGACCTCTACGATTAAGAGGGATTTGATTTTTGCTTAAATAAATTGCTTAAATGAATTCTTGCTTAAATCACATCGTCTGTTTGTACCTCCATATTCCATATGTGTTTTTCATTTTGCAATGCTTTCTCAATCGGTCCAAATCGTCTGAAGCGAGAGAGTGAGAAAGGCGTGTGTGTCTGAAGAATATCGCGTTCTGTCAGAGCAGCTGAAACCTTATGTTCCAGTACTATAGAAAGGAAACATTAAGAAAAAAAACTTACCAGCCAAAAACGTAAAAATAATTTAAATTCGCAGAAAGGAAAGAATGTTGGATAATAGGAATCAAACTGCGAGATAAGATGTTTTTGTGTGGAAGAAATTCCCTATCAAAATCAAATGATGAAAAAAAGGAAAAGAAACACGTCAATTTAGTGTAGAAGAACGAAATAGAATAAAAGAATTGTGTTAGGCTTAGGGTTAGCGAGAAGCATTCGGTAGATTTTGTAGATTGTGTTTGTTTCTTGACGTGGTAAAGGTTCTCAGAATAAAAGAAGTGTGGTTTTCCAAAATGCAATGCGAGTATCGAATAAAAACAATTACACTTAAAATAAGATTAACGAATGTAAAGGAAAAACACATCGCAAAAGTTTCTATGACACCTCTATCGAAAACGTTAATTCATCCCTAAATCTTTGTACGTAAAGCAATTTCTTCGTAATGTAAAAGTAATATTTTTCTAAAAAGTTGAAATGATTAATCATTTTCTGCGCATCAATTATTTTATATTTACATGTTTAACATCATTTTCTTGCATGAAATCTGTATAAAAACAAGAAATGTGCACAAAATAAATACAACATTATTTATATTAATTATTCCATTTATTTTTATTAATTATTTTGGCATTCATCATCGTCATCATCATCATCATCATCATCATCATCATCATCATCATCATCATCATCATCATCATCATCATCATCATCATCATCATCATCATCATTGTTCTTTCACTTTTTAGGTTCAGCGTTGCGAATATGGTAGTTCTTATGTGCCCTCTGAATTTCAACATTGCCAGTTCTTTTAATGTAAACGTTCGTTTGATTTTAGCCATGTGTTACTGGTGCTTTCATCTTCTTCTCCTTCTACTACTACTGGTACAACTAATATTACTACCACTACTACTAATACTAATACTACTATGTTTGTACTTCATTTTTGGTATTTCTATAACTACTACTACTACTACTACTACGACTACTACTACTGCTACTACCCCTACTACTACTAGTACTATTACTACTACTACCATTCCTACTACTACTACTACTACTAATAATAATCTGAGACAACCTTCTCTGCTTCACAAAACGCGGTAACTAATACATAAGTTAGTTTCACGGAAAGTATATATGAAGTATATAAGCGAATAAACAAACTCAAAAAGGATTGAACCATCCAAACCTTATCTCAAATGGCACGAAGAATACTGGCACCATTCAAACTCCAGAGTGCCCATGCCTCCGGTATAAAGATAATTGAATGATGAACGGCTGCTGAGAGAACTAAAATATATTCCTAAATGTGATAATAAAACGTAGTGTTAAAATTCGAGAGCGAATTGTCATCCTAACTCAGGAAAATCGATCTGGTTTTATTCTAGATCGATTACTGATAATGACGCTTATAAAAACACTTACTAAATGAATAATAATAGTGATAATAATAATAGTAATACTTTTAATGATAATAATAGTAATACTTGTAATGAAAATAATAATAATAATAATAATAATAACAATAATAATAATAATTATTATTATTATTATTATTATTATTATTATTTTTATTATTATTATTATTATTATTTTTATTATTATTATTATTATTATTATTATTATTATTACTATTACTATTATTATTATTATTACTATTACTATTATTATTATTATTACTATTACTATTACTATTATTATTATTATTACTATCATCATCATCATCATCATCATCATCATCATCATCATTATTATTATTATTTTTATTATTATTATTATTATTATTATTATTATTATTATTATTATTATTATAATAAACTGACACATATTTGTGAACGCAAATAAGCCACCGGTAAGTTGAAATAGCACAACAAATATAGAAAGAACGTCACAGGATCCAAAGGTATTAGAATCCGCCAGGAATAAAAAAAAAAAGAAGAAATATACGAAGACAAGTTAGGAGAGATTGAAACACAACATGTTGTTATGTATTAATGATTACTGATAAACACTAGTGAGTAATAACTTATTTAAGTGGCAATCAAATTATTGCCAATAAGTATGGTCAGTTATCGTTAACTTTGACGATGTGGTTTCTGTGATATCTGTATCTTAACTGATATTTAAGTTAAAAAAAACTTGTTATATGTTTAAACGAATTCCACGAGTAATGCACTTATTTAAATCAAATATATATATATATATATATCTATATATATATATATATATATTAATTTTATATTTGATTTTCATCCAATGATTAGTATAAATTACATTAGCATTCATATACTTTTTAACGATTCTTGCGCTCTTAATGTCATTGATGTAAGTCTCGTTTGTTTTCTAGCAAACGAAAACAGAAATTGCAGTTTCATGCTCTACTGCAGCTTTCATAGTGAGATGGATGTCACCAATACTAATTTTTTTGAAAACTGGAGAATAGATAGTGATCACAGAGTGCTAGATCCCAAGATTAATGAGGTAATCCGGGTTCTTTCCAGCTGGGATATTTCGTCGTTAACTTTTTGCATTTGGGTGGGTGAACTTTTTGCATTATTGTGCAATATGACGTCTTTGCGAAGAGCGAATGCGATGTATTATTCTTTGAGGCAGCGCTTAGAGTGTTTAATTGCTTACAACATGTTCTTTATTTTGTTGCATTAGTGGTAATAACTGAAACTGTAGTACGCTAATGCATTCAATCAAACATCAAGCATAATTATTTCTAGGGTGGAGGTCATAGTGGGTCGGTATATTAACCAGTTCACTCCACAACGCCAAACTCTGGATTGCTTTTCTTTATTCATTTTTAAATCATTTAAAAACAAACGGCGAGATTGGGGTCTAAGAATGCAGAAGGCTAACAATGGTAATGCTTGCTTTGCTTTAGCATGCTGTCAAATCATGGCGAACTAATTTTTTAAGCTTAAGCGCCTTTTCTTCGATTATGCAAAAGTCGGTGAACCGAAATCAGTTTGTGCGCTAACTTTGCAACTGTAAAATCCGTAACTGTAACAAACTCTGGCCAAAACGTTATCATTAGATTGCTCTTTTTTGTAGTGCATCTCTTAAGCTGAAATCAATTTTCCTAAACTTGGCAAACTATGTTCTTCAAATCCGATCATTTAAATAATAATACTCAAAATAAACATTATGAATAGTTAGTGTCGCTTCAGCTGCATTATAGTCTTTTCTGAAATCATAAAGCGCTATAATACTCAAATGTATCGTAAGTAGTTCAATCATTGGACGGTAAAAATAATAATTAATTAACGAAATTAAACAAATTATGTTTCTGTTTCAAAACTGTATACATTGTTTTCCGTGTGTATTAGTACTATTCGATGTTGGGAAAGAGCGTATATCTCTTAATGTACTAAACCGTAGTACAGAAAAATCTGATGTCCTACGGTATTTGTAATGACACAAATATACTCGTTAATATTTTTTAGTTTTAAGATGCAGTTTCGTTTGAAGAAAATTATTTTCTCACTTTTCTAATAAGCCATAATTTAGAATTCACTAAACAAGTTGAAATTTTTTCACTTTGCTATTTACTTATTTATCTCGTCTTTCCAAACTTAATATTGATTACACCACTCTCTAATACATTTCATGGTATTATTTGTAGGAAAAGTGACTCTCTTCCCAGGTAATATATATATATATATATATATATATATATATATATATATATATATATATATATATATATATATATATAGGCAAACATTATTAAATAACACGGAGTGGTTTTGTTTGATGCGACTTTTTTTTATTTTTTAAATTTTCCGAATTGTCCATCTAATGTTTCGGTCAAATTGATGTAAATATGATCCATGGGTTTCCTGTTCCATTCTTTTTTGCTTTTTGCAAGTACTTTCGATTTGAATCGTCAAATCATCTTCAGGCGGTATTAGTTTTAGTGTTTTTACTGTTGTGCTTATTTTTTAATTATAACGGCAAGTAGTTTATATTTGAAAACGCTCTCATGTACAATTCAACTTTACAGACGCGTTTTCAAATATAAACTACTTGCCGTTATATGTTATAAATACATTATAGAGAAGTAAACATATCTTGACGATACTATATAGTTGGATAGATATAAAGGGATATTGACTTTTTAATACTGTTGCGTTTGAATATTTTGGAGTGTTTGAAAGAAGTAGTACATACATTTAATGAATATCGTTTTCAAGCGTATATATCGTATGTGTACGTACAACACACCCACATATACCTCTACACACACACACACACACATACACATATATATATATATATGTATATATATATATATATATTTATATATATATTATGTGTGTGTATATATATATCGTTGTCTTTGAATTCTTGGAACTGATATAAATAATGTTCACATTTTTTTGAATCAACTTACTTTATATAAATATTGATGCATATATATGTATATATATACATATATATATGTACATATATATATATATATATATATATATATATATATATATATATATATATATATGTGTGTGTGTGTGTGTGTGTGTGTGTGTGTGTGTGTGTGTGTGTGTGTGTGTGTGGACGTATATGTGGGTGTGTTGTACGTACACATACGATATAACGCTTGAAAATGATATTCATTAAATGCATCTACTACTTCTTTCAAAAACTCCAAAATATTCAAACGCAACAGTATTAAAAAGTCAATATCCCTTTATACTTATCCAACTATATAGTATCGTCAAGATATGTTCACTTCTCTATAATGTATTTATAACATATGTGTTGTTAATATTAATCTAACGCTGTTTGTTTGTTTGTTTTTTTTCAGGTAAGTACTTCTCTTGAATTGAAATGATGGTAAGATTATCTATTTTAATACTTTACGTTGAAGTGTGTTAATTTATTAAATGATTGAACTGTAAGTAATCTTCATATTTTGCAAGTGTAAGAAGACGAATGTCTGTTTCAAACATCCAATAAGACGAAGCGTCATTTCTTTGTTTCATTTGTCATTTTCACAGTGTACTATATGATAAATAAGAGACGAACACTAATTGGACCATTGCTATAAGTTAAGCTATCAGGAAATGTATGATATTGTTTCGTCCCGTCCGAGCGTCTGACTTATGTGACGAATACTATTATCACACGACACGACACATGTTAACATTTATATTTTGTCGGGATGTCGCTTGTGAAAATGTTCCCTGATATCATGTAATCATGCCTACAGTAAAACACACGAGACGAAATAATTAGCAAAGTATACAAACATATACTTGGAAGCAGTTAAAAAAATGTAATTAAGGCTACAATGCAACATCAATAGAATGCAATGCAACTAAAAATAGAAACATGTTTCTTTTATCGAGTTGCACACATCGCCCATAAAATTTACACATATTTGCATTTATTTACAGTTCAAAGTCATTATTTACTGATCTGTATACATATCTTTTTTCAAACAGAAACTCATATCTTTCTAACTCAATAATTTAATTCCCATTACTGACTTTTCTTTCTCTTAAAATTATATTTTTCTAATAGTCACCTTCTCCACCTATTACTCGTGTTCTATTAAGTTAACCCCTACTGAACGAGCAGCAAATAAGATGGTAATACATCCAGCAGCCGATACACTCAACTATGTTGAACACCTACCTGCGAATCCGTTCCCCCATTCTCTCTCTCTCTCTCTCTCCCTCTCTCTCTCTTTGCTCGGTGACGTTAAGAAGGACAGAGAGAAAGAGGCAGATAGTGTGATGCTCTATGTATGTGTAACTATCACCCACTCTGACACTTATGAGCTCGGTGACACGAGAGTGAGCGAGTTTCTTTTTATATACAAAGTCCCTTCCCCTTTTGATTTTCTGTAATTACTCCGTTTCAAATTCGATCGATCAATATTATATTTAATCATTATTTCTGCTAATAAATTCATTCAACACGTTACAATATATAATTTCATTTCCTTTCCGTAAGTTTGTAGGCAATACCATGTTTAGTATAAGCTACATAAAAAATAATACAAGTCTTGGTCCATATTGTTATGAACGAAAAAAATATGTTCAACTTATTTAAGCCATTTTTATGATTAAATCTGATCAAAATATTATTGTTATACCTCGTAAAAAGCAGAAGGCAAGAGCGATATGATCCACATAGTCAGAAGTATTAATATCGCGACACAAATCATTAAATATTAATCTAATAAGAACATTTCTTCAATCTTCACCGGTGAAAAAGAGGGGATTTCGCTTTGTTTTTTCCCATTAATTCCGTTGCATTTGTCTGACAGGGGAGAAACGATGAAATTTAAAAGACCGAAAGAGAATGAGGTAAAGGAAAATAAATATAATGCCGAATGTTCTGTTTAAAATAATAACAAGAAGGCTTGATTTGTATATGTTTCTTTTATCTCCCCTATATTTCGTTGCATATGACTGGCAGGGGAACATTGAGCAAATAAATAAGACAGAAAGAGGTAGGGAAAGGGAGACAAATAATTGCGCTTCTTGTGGTTTTTACAAACATCAACATGTGCGAAAACTGAAATAATCAATTCAGTGAGCGAATCGGTAAACACGCCGTACTTACAGGCACAGCATATGAGTTCGAACATCAAACAGATATAAAAATGTTATTGTCTAACTTTGTTTTAAGTTTTATTGTAGCTGTAATTTATTTAGATCTGTTCCCTACACCAACTAGGTTTGCTTGTTACATCCATATATATATATATATATATATATATATATATATATATATATATATATATATATATATATATGAAAATAAAAACCTGCAGTTCAGATATCAAATACGGAACGAAGTCGATTTATTATAGGAGTATATTAAAACATTTGCGAACATTAGTTAACTATAAAAGTGGTGTAAAGCGTTAAGATAGGCAACGCGTTTTATTATTGATTAATGCTCTACATATATATGCAACTTTAGTTTAAATGATGTTAAACCAACAGAATGTAGAAAAATAAAGAGAAATTTATAAAAATGTATGGACAGAAATTACTACATATACGCCACATAGAATGTGTGGCTTCATTATTTCATTGGACACTTATTTATAACTGAAGATACAGCTTGGAAACAGGTGCATTTATATAAAAAATTGATATATACAACAAACGAAGAATAATTAGGACCGTGGGTGTCTTGGAGAAAAAGAGGGTGTAGCACAACAACATGTTGGTAAGTAAATGTGTAGAGTTAGTAGAAATATACAAGAAACGAGGATCGTGTGAAAGAAAAAAACAGGTAAGTACTTCTCTTGAATTGACACGATGTAAAATATTGCTGATATCGTATTGATTAGGTAAAATTGAATGTGGATAATATATTTGCCGGATATTATTTACCAGGTCAATCGAACATATGCAGTTAGTTTAATTCCAAATGTAGTTGTACTAAATTACAAAGACACACAAAGGTATGTAGGTATTTGAAGATCTATTTCTCTGACTAATTTACAGTCGTTATGATGTTTCCATTTCACCTGACTTACTTATGTACATGCACCAGAGAACCTCACCGCATGCTAGAGAACGCAATTCCACAACTGATGACAATCTTGTGCCAGTCTTGCTGCTGTCTTTTGACTACGCACCAGTTTCAAACCTTATCTTATATTCCCGCCTATTTGATATTTCTTCCCTGAACTCGTTCTTACATGATATTGCTAGATAGCTGGAGTCAGGTAACCGAGGTAACATGTTTAAGCTACGTTATGTTTTTTTGACGAAAAACATTGTTGATAGATCTGTTAATATGTAGCATTGCTGTGATATAAGGATTTCTAGGTCTATCTTTAAGGACCGTAAGTAAGTACTTAATTTCAGTGAAAGTGACCTCTCTCTAATGCTCTGCTAATATTGTTCGTGTTTACGTTGTATTTACAGTAAGGAGAACTATCAATACATTGCGAATCTCAACGTCAAAGGTTCTGATATGTCCTTCTTGACCCATAATTTTCTTTTAGTCGTCCAAATGTAGAACGTGCTATTCCTATTCTAGCAATGCTAGATGGGCATCCTTCAGCCATCAAGCCAAGAAAGACTAAATATCCGGCTTTTCCAACCGTTGTGTTTTCTATTAGGAAATTATCATTTATGAGGTTAGAAATTTGAGAAACGGTAGAATATTTGTATACGGCTATTTTAGTTTTATATTCAACACATGTAGTAGCAGTAGAAGTGGGGTTAGTAGTAGTTGTACTTTTTTTTATTTATGATAATGATTATGTATGTCTTTCAATCTTTCAAGTCAATAAAATTCCTCCGTTGGCCAAAGAAACCTCTTCACTTTGCCACTTCATATCCACTTCACAGCTGTAAGAATCATTTTAAAGGCTTGACATTTCCATCGATGTTGTCTTTGACTTTTACTTTAACTCTCATTTTCTTTGTATTTTTCTTTTGTCTCATCTTTTACTCCAATATTTGCTTTTTTCTGCCTATTTAGTCCCTCTTGAATCACTTCAGAAATATCTTCAAGTGACGTTTTGTAAATCGATTGACATCGAAGACTTTCGTCTTTCTTATTTCTTCGTTTTTCTTTGCCAGTTCTTCAGACACATTAATGATCGTCGTCGCCAGGAGTGTATTTCTGCCATGTGCACACAATACGAACACAGCAGCCACAGCTCCACCACCGCCAGTAAGAAAATATTAAGCTGACAGACTCAAATAAACGTATTTTCATCGACATAAAATGCATGAATAATCGCCGCAGAAAATGATTCCAATCGAGGATTTAATATCGATTTTTTAAAGAACGATCAGTAAATTAAATTTTGTAAGATTTAATCCAAAGAAAACGAAAAAGCACATGAATAACACTACACTATGGGCGGAAGATGCTTTGAGTAAGGGTGTTGGACTTGTATAATAGATACTAAAGCGTACTATGGAATCAGCTATGCCAAGATAAAATCTCATCTAATCCATTGATATTTATAGCACGCAATGTAAATGAAAACATAGATGAATCGGTTAATTTCTTGTGTTCAGTTCAATGCATAACAATACAATTTCACAATAGGTATGGTGGCTCTGCATTGCGCACTCTTTAATTGGTTGCTATTCAGTAAAAGTGATAAACGAAACGGTTGTGAACTAACAAATCAGATCTGCTTAGTTAAAGTCTTTTCGAAATGTGTGTATTCAATTACTTACTATTAACGCTGTAAACTGTATGTACTCCTCTATGAATGAGTGACTATGAACTCATATTACATTTATCGCATGACATTGTTGATAATATGTATGATGTTTCGATATGAGATTATTGAAAACAGGTTGATATGCCATAAAACAGATAAACAAACGTGATTGTAATAATGGATCATTTTCGGACTTAAAAATAGGTCCTTCTGGGTTAACATTCTATCGGAAATATTGTATCATATTAAACACAAATAATGGTAGATGGTTCGCTCCCCCTATCTATGCGTAACATAGTTACTTGGGTTCACCTTACAAATACATCTTCGAGTTTGTCTTTACATAATTAAAAAGCTGGTTTGCCGTACAGCGAGACACTAAACAATAGGATACGTAATGAATGACATTACGAAGTATAGAATCTGCACTGAAAAGTTCACATCCTCCCTACGTTCAATCGTTCTCTATTAAGTCCGACTTATGTTAGGAAAAGCATCTTCTCAAGCTATAAGTAAAACAGGAAGTTATTAAACGGACCGTGCACCACATGTATTGTGTCTCAACATCAACATTTGGTAGGGGTCTAAGGGTAGTGTAGTATATGTTCTTTTCTCATGAGACCATCTTTCCAGGGACTTCTGTCTCTTTTTCTGGTAGTATCTGTCCTATGTAATGAGTCAATATCTCAGGGTTTTTTTTCTCTTTTTCTTGCTGGGGGTGCTATATCTGTTGGGTGCTAAGGGTGTTATAGCATCTGCTCTTTTCTTATCAGAGGTTTTCAGGGCATTCCGCCTCATTTCTGGTAGGGGCTGGGGTACTGTAGTATCCGTTCTTTTCTCATAATACCATATTTCCAGGGACTTCTGCCACTTTTCCTGGTAGAGGGATGGGGTTAGTGTCGTATCTGTGATTTTTAATGAGACCATCTTTCCAGTGAATTCCGTCTCTTTTCCTTGTGCGGCTGGTTGTAGTGTAGTATCTGATCTTTTCTCATGCGACCATATTCCCAGGGAATCAGTCTCGTTTCTTCTTGAAGCTTGGAGTAGTTCATGAAACTTTCTATCTAGGTACTTTTGTCTCTATTTTTGGTGGGAGCTGGGGTGTGTGGTATCTGTTATTTTCTCATGAGACACTCTTTCTAGGGGCGTCTGTATATTTCTGCTGGAGGGCTGGGGTAGTGTAGTATCGGTTCCCTCCGCATGAGATCATATTTCCAGGGCATTCTGCCTCATTTACTAGTGGGGCCAGGGGGTAGTTAAGTATAGGTTCTTTACTCATGAGCGCATCGTTCAAATAACATATTTTTCCTTTTATGGTAGATGGCTGGGGTTTGTACAGTCTCTGTGTATTTCTATGAGACCATCTTTCAAGGGACTTATGTCTCATTTTTGGCTGTGGCTAGTTGTAGTGTAGCAATTGATTTTTCTTATAAGCCCATATTTCCATGGAATATGCCTTAATTTTCTGGTAGGAGGCCGGGGTTGTTTAGTATTTGTTTTTTTCTCATGGGACACTTTCTAAGGAATTATGTCTCCCATTCTGCTGGGAACTAGAGGTTGTGTAGTATCTGTTTTTTTCCTGCACTGATCAGGAATTTATGTCTCTTTTTCTACAATACAATAATAAGAGGATAAAGGATATTAAGCATGTCGGAGTATGGCTCCCGTGTGTATACAACATTTAAAAAAAAAGACAGATAAGTGATTTGCTCCGTGCAATACTGCGTTTAAACACGCCTGATATTGAGCACTACTATGAACAATTTTGGGGTACCACCTTCTCGAACCAAGATATTTTACACTTTGGATTATCGATCCCGGGTTATAGAACATTTAGGATATTGAGCACTGTTATGAGTACCTTAATGTTCATATGTGATATATCAAGGATATTTTATATGAATTAAAAAATGAATGTAGAATGAATGTAAATCTGAATAAAAGGGTTAATGTAAAACATTGGATGAAAAATTGATAGAAAGAAATGAATGAAAAAGAATGAGAAAAAATATATAGGAATTAATTAAAAATTGAATAAAACTATGAATGAAAAATAATGAACGAAGAAAATGAATGGAAAATAATAAATAAAAATTTAAATTAAAAAAAACAAATAAAAATACGTAAATTAAAAATGAATGACAAAGGTGATGAAAAATAAATGAATAGAAATAAAAAGAAACAAAATTTAAAAAATAGTGAATGAAAAAATGAATGAAAAAATAAATGCAAAAATGAATGAAAAAATAATGTGAGAAGAAAAAAAATGAATTAATAAATGAATGACAAATCATAGAAAAAAAATGAATGAAAAAAATGAATGCAATAATTAAATGAAAAACATGAAAAATGTTGTATTATACAAACAAATCATAGTAATTCTTAATACCAATAACATTTTATTTTTTATTGTTATAATTATGACTAGCGGAACCCGTGTAAATTACACGAAATGATGTTTTCAGTACTAATTATCTTCTTCCTAACCTATACATGTTTAAATAGAATATGATAAGATTTGACTTATATATTACTTTAAAAAAATGAACAATACATGAAGCAATTTACAAAACTTCTTTATATACAATATTTCTAGTGAAAGTAATTCCTTTTCTCTGGCCATGAGTAGAATTATTCTGAGGACAAATTTTCACTCTTACACTGTTCATAGACCTTGCTCTTGAGAAGGCTACATAAAGTTGTCCATGAGTAAAGCAAGGTTGTGGTAGGTAGATCCCAACCTTATCGAAAGTTGGTCCTTGAGCTTTATTAATGGTCATTGAATATGATAGGCGGATGGGAAATTGAGTCCTGTGCAAAACAAATGGAATATTTGCGTCACTGGGATTAAGTTTAATTCTTGGAATTAAAACTCGCTCCTGAGCATGAGATCCACTTCTGATTGAAGCTAGAATACTGTGGTTATGAAGCTCCAATACTTCTAAACGCGTTCCATTGCATAGTCCTTGCGTTATTGACAGGTTTCGAAGCAGAATAATAATAGATCCAACTTTAAGATTGAGACGATGAGGAGGCATTCCCGAAGGCGTAAGTGAATTTATGAATTCCATTGGATAATTATTGGCTTCCATTTCATTGTCTGATGATACTGTATCTATACTTAGATATGTTTTGCTCTCAGTTAGTAGTATACTTAGAATATCTTCATTAATATCCAAGCAATCTGCATTTTTTGGTGACAAAATAACTCTACTTTTCATTTCGTCTTAGGTGCAATGATCGAATATGTCTGATACTAAAGAGTCATTGCATACACATTGTTCTGGGATATCGATAGTATCATCAGAAACGTTATCAAGTAAACTCTCCACGCGACCATTTCCGATTTGTAAGAGCCATTGTGAGAAAACTTATTCGTTGTCATTAGTCCTTATATTCTGAGAGAGTTTAAGTTGATGAAAACTGTGCCACATTGGAGACTTCTTTAGACATACATCCAATACTGCAGCAGGTGGAGCTCTAGGAACCACAGGCAGAACTTGCCTGAAGTCTCCTCCTAATATGAAGACTTTACCACCAAATATGCTATTATTATTCATAATATCTTGTAAACAATTATCAATGGCATTTAATGCATATCAAGGGATCATCGACGCCTCATCAATAATGAAGAGCTTCACCTGCCTGAGAATATTTTCTTGGTCAGAATTAGGCGGAATATTGCAGGTAATAGTCTCAGTGAAAAGAAACAGGAAGTTTGAAGATACTGTGAAGTGTTTTTCCATTTTTCAATAGTGTCGCTGCAATACCTGTCCAAGCAGAAGTACTAACAGCCACATTTTGAGCCACCAGGTAATCATGAATCATGTTGAATAGAAAAGTTTTGCCAGAACCGCCAGGTGCATCCAAGTAAAACAGTCGATGGTTAGTCTCCAATCCTCTATCTAGTTCACTAAAAGCGTTAATGACACTATTAAATACACCTCTTTGCTCAGTATTTAGTATTTCAGGATTAACTTCTTGAATTTCTTCCATATGTTGAATGGCAGGAGGCTCACTGATTGGTTCTGGTAGACCAAGCATCGCACAATTCATGCCGGTTTCATTCAAAATCATGTTTATATGATGCAGAGCGATATTCTCTGCAACATTATCATCATATTGGCATAAAAGGTCCTCTATCATAAGGTGTTTGTTATCATTCCATAATTGTATGGCATTTTGTGGTGTATTGTATAAACAAATCATTGCAAACATGTTAAGAAGCTGTCGTGGCATTTGATATATAGCTGCCTCACTTAAAGTCATTTCTAGTTTGTTGTCATCTTCAAGCAGTTGCAATCGAATACAGGCATCCTTAAAGGTCGGCAATTGTTCACCTCCTACAGTTTTCAGGTTATTAAAAGAAGTTGCACCTGGTATATGAAGAAGAAGCATCCTTAAATGAAATTTCTCAGCATTTCTAGGACTGGCAGGGTACATTCTCGTTACAATCTGGCGGTGACGTTGTCTTCTGGTCCAAGTGTTGCTTTGCTTATTAAATGCATAATATTCAGGAATATCAATATAAAGGTGGGCTCTTGCATCCACGTCACTTTGGTTAAGTTTGAACCATGCAGTTAATTGCGTGTCTCGTCCTTCTGCTCGGGCAGCAGCTTGTCCTTGTTCACCCGGCCTATAATAAACTTGTTGCTGGTCAAGTAAATGGAGGGCGAGTCGGTAAACTATGTGTGACTGTCCATGCATTTTGTATTCTGACAAACGCCAAAATGCTTCAGGCGGAGATACGTATCTACACGAAATATATTGCTTAATTTCATTACATTCATTTGCATTAGTTTCATTGTTATTTATATTTATTTCCATCATTGCGCAATCATGTCCTTTATAGACATATTTGAAAAGATATTTCACACTTTTTACTGAGATACACACCTCTACATTAATGTGAGCACCATGTTTTCTGAGTAAATACTTATTATATGGTACTACAAAACTGCAGTCAACCTCATGGACACCCACTCTAACAGAATCTCCATTATTTCTGCGTCTGTAAAGAGGATATCCAGAAACATTTGTAATAGTCTCCTCCTGATATGGCATTGGAAATTTCTTCTGACACTCTCCCCCTACCATACAGATTGAATTTGGATTAAATGTACCACAGGGTCCATGAATCATGAGTGTTTTCACTAATTCTCTCAATTCTGGATCATGTTCTGATGGTAATTCAGCTGAAACAATATTATCAATTTGTTCCCTAGTTCTGATTTTATATTCTTCTTGCAGCATGATTAGCATGTGACAATGCGGGAGACCTCTTTTCTGAAATTCAATTACATGTATCACAGCAATAGGTACCCCAAGTACATGTCTGTCCTTTATGTCAATCATTAAATCATTAAGATGTTGTTTGAAAACTCGTGCCAATAAATCTGGTCTGTTCTGTGCTGTTTCATGAGGCTGTAAGTTTTCAGTTACTTCTCAACATTTTGGATTGCAAGTATACGTTATAAATAAATCAGGCCTTCCATACTTGTAAACTATTGCCATTGCATCTTGGTAGCATTGTTGCATATTTCGTGGGCTCCCTGCGAAGGAGGATGGCAAAATGACAGGTACTCCAGGATCTTCATTTTCATTATTTCTTGCAAGGTGATCCATCAAACCTGAATACATTGCAACTCTTAGTTGTGCTTGATTTTCTGCAATGAATTTCAAACGACAATCTTCTACTTTAACGTAAGCATCGACTATATATTGTCGAAATAGTTTTCCACCACTGTGTATTGGACTGAAGCCACCTCTTATAGATAGACGATATGCATAAAATTCCTGCATAGTCACCTTGTTACGAACTCTAGTTTGCCTATTTGCTACATGAGGAATGTTTATATGCCATCCGAATTCACCATGAGGAAAGAGAAAAACGCCAAAATGAAAAACAAAAAATAGTTTTAAGTTTTAAGCAACACAAAAAGTAGTTTTTAACCAGGTGATAAAAAAAAATGCAAAAAATAAATAATAAAATTGTATTTATTGCCAATTGTTGGGAAATGTTTGATAAAAATAAATTAAAAATTTTTTTTAAAATTTATTTACACTGTATTGCGTTCGTTTTTTGTTATTTGCAATGTTTCTTGAAAATAAAACTGAAAAAGTTGACGAAGTTATCGTCTGCCACACTGACCCTAACTCTAACGACGGCGTCAAAGTTAGCGCGGATCTTAATGTAACAAAGCACCCTCTATTTGTTAGTAAGTTACGCTTGCTTTATTATGACCCCCCTCCTTCTGGATAAGAGTGAAATAATTTGTTAAAATAGTCACCCGTGTACGATGGACATTGCGCATATCTACTAGAAAAGGTTGATATGCCATCCGTTCAAAAAAAAAAAAATAATAATAATACTGGCCCTCTCTACAACCAAAAGAAAGGAAATAAATGGTTTTCACTTTTGAAGAAATACCAATGATACACTAATTTTTAAGCAGTTAACGTAATTTAATAGACAATGCCCTTAAAAACGCCAAAATAAAAAACAAAAAATAGTTTTAAGTTTTAAAGCATCTGAAAAAAGTACTTTTTAATCAAGTGATAAAAAAAATGAATGCAAAAAATAAATAATAAAATTGTATTCATTGCCACTTGTTGGGAATTGTTTGCTATGAATAAATCATTTTTTACTTTTACTTATACTGTGTCGTGTTCGTTTTTTTGTTAGTTGCAATGTTTCTTGAAAATAAAACTGAAATGTAGAAAAAAATCTTAGAGGTTGCTTGGGATCGAACTCTAAACCAGTCGGGCCGAAGTAAAAAATACTACGTCGCTAACCGTTACGCTAAAGGGAAATACTGGAAGATGTGGTTGAAATTGGGCGTATTAAAATGTTTTTCCAAATCTCGGTGCGGTACGCATGCGCAGAGGTGTTGCTGGAAGCGTGACACACGAACACACACGCTATCGTATTAATATATAGATAATATTATTAAAAGTACAAATAATGATAATTTTATTATTATTATTATTATTATTATTATTATTATTATTATTATTATTATTATTATTATTATTATTATTATTATTATTATTATTATTATTAATATTATTATTATTATAATAATTATTATTCATTTTTTATATCATTAATGATAGCCAATGTGATGTGAAATCGTATGAGTTGTATTGGTATTTATAGTATCATTATTGTTATTACAATACTTATAATACTTACTACTATGATCCATTGTAATAATTAGTAAATTTAACTTCACCTCAAATGTAAACTAAATTCATCTCTATTAAGAATTAAATATTTTTTTAAAACAAATTAAAGAGATTTAATTACAACAGGTTCAATTACCAGACCTATCTTTTACTTCGCACCCCCCCTAAAAAACCCAAAAAACAAACAAAAAACTAACGGACCCCAATATTGAATATTACAAGTTACGTTTCTCGCATTCTCTCTTCTTATCTTGTTTTCCTTATCTTCGTCGATCTCCTCCTACCCCACTTCGTTCAAATTGTAATAGCAATCCCCACTCCATTCTCTAACTTATTCGACACTTTTCACATCTTCCTCTTCTCCCTCTACACTAGATCAGTGCTATAAATGAATCAACTTGTTTTTTTAACTCTTCAACTAAAAGTTACAAACTGTTATTCAATTCTTTTTAAATTTGACCATGCGAGTTTCTGATTTTGATTTTAGAGTTTATTCTTTCTTTTTCAGTTATTTTCATTCTTTTAGATTTTGTTCTTACTCCTCCTTTCCTTTAATTTTTTTGCAATATAAAAATCAGATTTTTCCACCTGAAAAGAATTAAACAGAGGAAAGTCAGGTATAGCTTTAGTTACATAGATGGAAATGTTTTGAGAACTGGGTTCGAATGTTGAATGGCAGTATTACACTTAAGTTTCTTTATACCACACAGAAAGTCACAGCTATAAATCTTGCATCAGATTTATTAATATATATATATATATATATATATATATATATATATATATATATATATATATATATATATATATATACATAGTGCATGTATTTAGCCAGTATTTTCTCATTTATGCTAACATTGTTAAAAATAATTGAATACGTCTGTTTATTAATACCTTTTTTATTTCTTCAATTTTTCTGATGGTCTTTTTTGTATTAAAATAAAAAAAACAATAACAAATGTATCATAGGTTTCACACGTTTCACAAACGTTTTCAATCCTTCGTGTAATCATCCTCAGGTGATAAAAGCAAATTAACAAAAAAGCTAGAGAAAGAAGAGAGTTTAAAAAGACGGTGGAGAAACGCGCGTAGAACGTTTCCGTATGGTATATATATATATATATATATATATATATATATATATATATATATATATATATATATATATATATATATTATAATAAGATTCTATAAAATGGTCGTTCAGATATAAATTCAGAAATCTAACCAAAACAAAAGAAACAGAATCTTTACATAGAAATGTATCAGTATATTTTTTATAAAGATTCATAAAGAGATTACAATGATTCGTAATGTAATCGTCATTAAGAAACAACAAAATTATTTATATTATTGTACCATATGTATACATATGTACATACACACCCCATATATATATATATATATATATATATATATATATATATATATAATATATATATATATATCATATTCATGAATAAATATTTAATTATATCTACGTAAAGCAAACGTCGTTTCGAGCGAATGCACTCATTAATGCAAGGGAGGGATAATTTCAGATATTCCCCAGGAACGATACACATCAAGACAACCAATTAAAGTCACTGCACTCCATCGGAACCTCCTGTGTAACTTAAGTGAATATCTGCTAACAGTGTTCAAATTTGCTATTCGTAAAGAGGCTTTTACGATGAGATTAATAAAAAATATTAAATTATATTTACCTAAAGACCACGTCATTTAGAGCTGATGCTTTCATCAGTGCAAGGTAGTGATAAGTCAGAAGCACGAACCCGGTTCCCAAAATCATTTTTGACCTCGCACGCTGTCACTATCTTCTCGGCTATATATATATATATATATATATATATATATATATATATATATATATATATATATAAACACTCTTGCTGTTATGTAAGATTTTAGAAAAAAAGGAAAAATAAATGGTAAGTCATATTTCGTATTCGATTTATTGTTATTGTTTTTGTTCCTTACAACTTGCATCTTACCCGGAACTAGCATGGCCCACATCCTTTCAAAAACTGACTACTAATATATATATATATATATATATATATATATATATATATATATATATATATATATATATATATATATAAATGAAGGAAAAGAGATAAAGGTGTGCGGATGACAAATCTATTTAATCTTCGATTGTTCAATTGCATTGACAGATCTTAGATCAAATACATTTGCCATTCGTAAATCTTTATGTCTCTTCCTGCATTTCTCTTTATAATTGCTCTATCTCGTATATTGAGCTTAAACCATTCCACTATAGGTTCAATCATCTAAAAGTATTCTTTTAGTCTCATATTTAATTTTATGTATATATATATATATATATAGTCTCGGAAGTTTCTCAACCATTAAAACTATATTAAAAAAAAAAAAAAAAAAAAATTATAGTCCCAAGTCTTCCAGTGGAAAATCACTCATGTAAGTCAATTTATTTTTTACAGTTATTATATTGTTTATTTCTAACACTATTTTAAGGGATCATCAGTTGTTTACCATGAAAAACTGTTTCGGGAATTGTGTGTGTGTGTGTGTGTGTGTATAGGTGAATGTTTGCGTGTGTCTGTAAATATTCTGTTCGGGATGCGTAGTCATCTGATAATTTACTACGTAGGAAATTCAAATCGATCTTCGCTCATAGTGTTAGCGTTGCTTTATGCTACGATATCAAATAGAATGAAACGTTTGAAAGAAAAATGTGAAGATAACCTAAATCTGCATCCTCGCATTTGATCTGTTTACTATCCGCGATGGAAACCAGGTAATCTCGACGATAATAAAATCGAATTTCGATCAATTAAATCATCGCATGTGTTCCGATTCTGATCCAAATTCGGGTGCGCCAAAAACCTTTCTTTGTGGTTCGATGCTCACGACCGATTCGTGTATATTGATAAATTTTACGTACATGGAAATTCGATTAACACATTTTGACAGCTTCTGATAACTTCTTAGAAACCTTCGTGAAATTAGGTAGTAGGACGGGGTACACACACACACACACAGACGTATATATATATATATATATATATATATATATATATATATATATATACATAAGTATACATAAGTATCTGCGAGAGAGTTTATGTGTGAAAGAAAGAACGATACATTCGATCAGTAAACAGTATCTTGGTATGTTGGCTTCAACTACATTTCACAGCAGATTGGAGATGATAGTCCCGTAGATTAAAATAACACAGACTTCCTTTTTTTCTCCGCCGTCAGAAGAATGTTTATTTTTATTTTACATGTCTGCCAATATCTATTACTATCGAATATTTATTATATCTCTGTCTGAACTCGAAATTATGCTATTAATTTTATTAATTGACCAATTGTACTATCTTTTAATGTTTAATCCACTTAATTCAGATAAACGCGCTATATTTCAATGCAGAATTCAGGTGGTAGTCAGCTGTCTGTTCTCTTTCTATGTGATTATCTTCGCATACATAAACTCCGCTGTTTGGGGAAATGCAGTATATGTTTGTTTGCCAAGCATTACCTACTCTTTGATGGACAGTGTAGTATATGTTCGGTCGTCATGATACGATTCTCACAGGCTTGAAGAATATGCGATCGGAGGAAGCATATATTTACTAGTTTCCGTAAGAATATTTAGACAGTATGAATAGATTGAGTCGATAATATTGGGTTGGTGCAAAGACAATGGCGTTTTTTTACGTTTAACTTCAAAACACCATAACTTCTTTCATAACAAACTTCATTAATGAAAATAAGAACCATTAGAGTCAACATATTTGCCAACGGGAAACAGATTGACTTAAACCATTATCATAACAATCCAGAGTTTTGGAAGCGATGAAGTCATTGGAGGCCGATTCGTCATCATCTCGGCTTTTGAATCATTTCTCACGCAGAAAGTTGTCGAGATGCTTTACAAAGTGATACTCGGTGGGCGTGAGGTCCGGCGAATATGGCGGATCAGGCAGAGTCTCGTAGTCCAATTTGTTCAGCTTCTGCAGGGTCAGTTGTGCAACATGCGGTCGAATGTTGTCATGAAGGTGAATTGGTCCCTGCATGTTGACCAATCTCTGGCGCATACGTTGGAGCTTCTGGTGCATTTCGTCCATTTGTTGGCAGTACTTCTCCGCCGTAATCGTTTCGCCCGGATTCAAGAAGCTGTGAAGGATGAGACACAGCGCAGCCGACCAAACAGTCACCATAATATATTTTGGTGCAATTTTGGCTTCGGAAAGTATTTTGGAGCTTCGCCGGCGTCCAACCACTGTGCCGAACGTCGCCGATTGTCATAGAAGATCCACTTCTCATAACACGTCACAATTTGCTTGAGAAATGGGCAGTTTCTGTTGCGCAGCAAGAGTGTAGAAGACACCTCAAAACGACGATTTTTTTTATTATCGTTCAATTCGTGAGGCACCCATTTATCCAGCTTTTTTGACTGCCCTATTTGCTTCAAATGGCGAACGACTGTTGAGTGGGTCGACCTCGAGTTAATCAACAACTTCTCGTGTGATTTTGCGGGGATCGGCTTCAATTAAGGCTTTCAGATCTTCGTTATCAATCGCAGTTGGCCGGCCTTGACCGTCTTCATCTTCGAGGCTCTCGTCACCATTGCGAAATTTATTTGAACCCCCTTTGTGCCGTACGTTCGTTAGTGGTTCCTAGGCTAAACGCATCATTGATGTCAGGAGCTGTCTCGGCAGCTTTTCGGCCTAGTTTGAACCGGAACAAGAATATTGTGCGGATTTCAATTTTGCCCATTGTTATGGTGCCGTACCTACCTACGGAGAACTAATGGACTCGTCCACCTTATAAATACGGGAAGGACGTGACACTTGTTCTCTTCTTCCCAGGCAAACCGGCAATGGCGGTTGAGAGCACATCTCCTTGTATCTCTTTCTTTGTATTATATAATATATACCTTTGTTCATTTAAACCATGTGTTCCTGTGTCATTCATTCGGCCTTACCCAGGTCCACAACACCCATGCTGTCGAAACGAATAACACGAATCGATAGAGCGAGAAACGCGCTTTTAACTCACTAATAACAACGCTATATTTATCAATGAATTAATTAAGAAAACATATATAAATATAACATATGTGAGAAAACGCAATTGTTTTCGCACGAACCTAATATGTTGGTTGCGGTATTAAGCAGTACAAAGTTGTTGTATTTGTGTATTAGAATTTTAAATAAAGTAAAAAAAACAAATTCATTGATACCGTTTTCGGTTGGAATAGGGATAACTGATCGATAACGCTAGCCCCTTGATAATATATTTTTATTGATTTTTTTTAATAACAAATAGTAAACATCAAAGCTGAATTACCGAAAATTTAATTTGTTTTTAATGTTTTTATAGAACACATCGAAAGAAGTGAGTTCACTTATATAACTTTACATCTAACTGACATTTATTTATTAACATTTCTATATCAGTCGGGAATATATTTGTATTGATAATAATTGATTCAAACACTGGAAATACATTACATTACTAAAAATATGTATATTATTACTATTTGTTTTATATTAATTAGTATAACCTTTTGGATTTCGGAGAAAGTATTTATTATTTATATTGTTTCATAGCAATAGAGAAAGAAAGTGTTTTTCTTAATTGCAACATTGGTCTATTTTAATCGATACTATTTAAAAGTAACGATGATAGAAAACACTATTTGTTTACTCATTGATCTGCTATCTTTAATTGATATTGTTTTCATAAGACCAAGAATAGAATGTTATCTGCCATGCATCAGCGATTATGTGTTATTGATATGCTTGATATAGCAATGGGAATAATGCCTCGCAAATCACCGAATATATTTTTGTTATTTCTATTATATTAGCAAGGACGATAGTTAGAATGATTCGTGATAGTTATGATCATCATATCGTAATGTATACCTAACTGTAATATTATTGAACATATTTAAACATATACATATAAACTGAACAAGCAAACAGACACGCCAGATCAATACAGTATATACATTTATTCCCAGAACAATTTTGTCCCATTTCTATGCCCCTTGCGAAGATTCATTTCTAGGTATACTGATACTAAACCTTATGTCATGAACACTTATTCTCATCTTAATTAAATAACATAACCTGATTTGCATTCTAGAAAATATTTAAAATTTAATTAAAATTGTGTACATATTTTATTTCACCAATAATCTTTTAATTTCGTTCTTAGACATAACCATTTTATTTTTTTTAATAAAAGATTTATAAAGAAATCATATGAAAATAGTGCATTACCCAGTTGATGAGAAGCGCAAATAACTTTAAAGGAAGAGTAATTTGTAAAGCCATGTGTTAGCAAATTATGGATTTATTTTTCAAATATTATTTTGAAAGATAGTTTAAATATAACGGTATTGTTTGTCTTTGTGTTGGGGATATTCGATTTCGTTCATAGTAAACTATTGCTATCTATTGATCTTTCCAGTTGCTTATTATAATTTACTGTTAATAAACAGTTTGAGAGATAACAAACAAAAGTTAGAAAGATGGGTAAGTCTTAGTGAAAGATAAATTACAAAATATTAGTAAGTTGGTTAAACAAATACAATGAAAGAGGGGGGCACTATTAGATATCGGTCACTTTGAAAGATAATGACTATTTAGGTCTAAAAAGGATGTGTTTTCAAATCAATCCGAAATTTAGGGGATATTGTAACAGGTAATTTGTGTAAATTAAATATACAAGAAAACACTTTAAATCAAAATGTTCGTCAGCACCGCTTTTGTAATATATATATATATATATATATATATATATATATATATATATATATGTGTGATTTTATGAAGGCTTACCAAAGCATTCCTTTCAGGACACAAATGATCACCATTAAAGATATTTTTTCTTACAAATATTATTTATTCAAATTAAATGTTTTTCCTACACGTGTTTCACTACCAAGCAGTTACTTGCTTAGCAGATTATCAGGGAAATTAAATGTCTGGAATACTGGTTGCAACTGCCGACAATACACAATGTGGCGTTGCAATAGTTGAGGTCACTTAAGAAGAGAAGAGGAAAAAAATAAAAATAAAAGTTAAAATTAAAAAACAAGGAAGAACAACGATAAAAAAAGAAAGTCCTAGAAAAGTCTTAGAAAAGTAGCTCGTGCATTATTTCTTCCACTAAGCCAACAAGCAAATAATCGGTCCAAATACATTAAAAAAACAAAAAACCGGAACAATGTGCGATAATTCACTTTTACGTCGGCCGGCACAATGATGAATAAATCCCCCCCCCTCACAAAAAACAACAGAACTAAATCTAAATTTATACATTCTTTAATCTTTGATCCCAGTGGGTTCGTTGGCGTTCTGAATGAGGTGAAACCACGATAAGAAATGGCGCTATATTTATTAAGAAACCAGTGCATTCCCGGAAAGTGTCTCTGGAAGAAATGGTTGTGCATTTATTTACTTTTATTTAATTTAAGATTAAAGATAGTTTTTATATTAGCCTACTAAATGTTAAATTATTTATTTTCATGAAGTTTGGTATTTTTATTTTCATTTTTATTTAATTCAAGGTGCGGTTTGTAGTTAGTAGTAGATACAAGTGCCCTTGAAAGTATCAATACAAAATGGGGGTCGTCTACGTTTTAATATTAGAAATCTCTTTTTGATGGTGATACCGGGTTAAAATGTATGTCTCGGATTAATTTTTTAATTTTATTTCTATTATCGTGTTTTAAAATTTTATTTCGTTTAGTGTTTTATTTGCATATTTATAATTGGTTGATTAGTATTTTAAAAGATCACCTTGAACGATAATAACGGGAGCTGACGTCTGAATATACGTTAAAAACCTGTGCGATTGTTGACGTGTCCATTGCAAAATAAGTATTGCGTAAGGATCGAAATAATATATTTGTTTTAATCGTAGCTGAGTTATATTGATTACATTGTTTATGATGGGTGTTGTCTGTTTTACTGCTTCAAAAGTGTGTTTATATTTAGCGATTACTGAGTGGTATAATTTATTGATTAGGCTCTGGGTAGGTTCTGTTAAATTCTTTTATTTCTTTATATATCAGTTTTGTAACCCTTTGTTTGTTTATTATTTATATATTAGTATTTCATCGAGATGTATTTTTATAAAATATTTATATAATATCATATATAATGTATATACATACATATATATATATATACATACATATACATACACACATATACACCAACACATATATATATACACCCACACACACACACACACACACACATATATATATATATATATATATATATATATATATATATATATATACATACACACATATACACACTATATATATATTGTAGGGGAAATTAATTGTTATGTAATGACTGGAAGATATATTTTGTTAGTGCAGGGGGTCATTTATGAGTATCTACTGTTTTGAGTGTCATTATCATATACATTTGTGTTGTGTTTATGTATTTAGTTAATTCTGTTCGCTTTAACTAATAAGGTTTATTAATCTATTATAGGTCTGTGTTAGGCGTGGCTAGGTCTTACACATCTAATATTATTTTATAACCTATGGGCTTATATAGTTTTATTTCTAGGTGTTTAAATAAGGGGGGTTCATGTATTTACTATGTTAGAAAAGTAAAAAGAGATGGGTTTTCTACTGATTAATGTCTTATCTGTGGTGGATTGTATCGGTAGTGGTGATGCAGTTGTTGTTGTTGTAGTGTGTGCAATATATAAGAGGGTGTTATGTTATACATTAAAAAATCATAACTTTGGTTGCTATTTTATATGTTTTATTGTTTTATTTTCTTATTTCTTATTTTTTATTTATTTATCATTTTATTTGTTAAAATTGTATGGAGTTCATTGGTTTTGAGAAGGATGATTGGTTAATTTTGTATTAGTATTGTTGTCAGTCCATTGGGCTAGTACGGATTTTCTTTTGTGGGGATATTTTTTGAAGACTTCAGTTTTGTGTTCATGCAATTTATGGGTTTTTGATCGCTTACCGAATCCTGAATTTATCAGTGGTACATAGAGGACACACTTGGAGGAAGCACTATAAGATGTTGGTTGGTCGGTGATCTTCTATTCTATTTTACAGGGTGCGTTGGACCTCTTGAATCCCCATATACTTGTTTCTAGGGTTGTATGTGGTATTTTGGACTATCTAAATGTGTTGTTGTAAGCGTAAAGTCTTGAGTCATTCTGATATGAATGCCCTTTTTTGGTGACTTTAGCTTCGTATACAATAGAACTGATTGAGCACACTCCTCCGAAGCGAGGGTTTGAGGAATTGGTTGATGGTGTTCGATTAGAAATTATAATGGATCCTACGGATGGAAAGCATAGGTAATTAGTGTTCATAGTTTCTGTTAAAGAGTGTGTGGAGCTCATTTGATAGTGGGAAGCGCTTATCTATTAATCCGAGAGACTGCTAGCCTATGTTATATTTAACATTGAGTGAATAAGAGGGAGTAACCCAGATAATGGTTATTTGTCTGTTGCATCTGTGTTGTCTAGTAGATGGAGTGGTTATGTAAGATATTTCTTCGCTAAAACTGATTTCGAAGAGGGATTTGTTATAATATAGAGCGCCTTGCTGGGGAATCTCGTAGCTGGAGGAAAGAAGGGGTATTCTCTTGCTAACGTTGGATACAAGGTGATTTAATACAAGAAAGGGGGTGGCACGATTTGGAGTTGACATGCCTGAGTTGTTCAGTGGGTGTGTAGTATTATCAAGTATCTGCTACCAGCTACACACCTAAAATTAAATGAAAATAAAAATAAAAATACCAAACTTCAAGGGAATAAATAAATTACACATTTAGTTGGTTAATATAAAAACTATAAATAATAAATAAAAAGACTTTTTTATTTATTATTTATAATCAATTGACAACCATTTTTCCAGATAGACTTTCCGGTAAATCACCGTTTTTATCAATATTACGCCATTTTTTATCGTCAGTTCACCTCATTTAGAACGCCGACGATGTCACTGAGCTTAAATTTTAAAAAATGTGAAAAGGCAGCCCATCTGGATGAAACCGCCGTACGTCTTCTGAAATATGTAACATATAGTTTTCAAATAAATTATATTGGCTCCCACTTCTCTGCGATCACTTTATTGATTTCTTCTCAATATGACCTAACATAATATATATATATATATATATATATATATATATATATATATATATATATATTCAGGCAAATAACAAAAAGTTTTCTTGTTTTATGATACTTTTAAAAAAGATTTTCTAAATAGTGCATTTCATTATTTCAGTCAGATTTATGTATATGTTCCTCGTTTTTTTATCGCACGAATTTGAACTTAATTTCTCAAATTATCATCCGGAGACGTTAGTCCCGGTGTGTTTATAACAATGTCTTATACTGTTTACGATTTAAAAATGAGCGTCTACAGTGATGATATGTTACAATACTACAACAGTCAGATGATAATTTTATGAATCAAGTTGAAATTACATGCGATAAAAAAGATAAAAATGGCAGAAGAAACGCACGGAACTTATATACAATAATTCTACCGAAATACAAAATGGAATATACGGAAAATTTTAAAATATAAGATTATCATAAAACAAAATAAAAAGTATGTGCTTGTAATAATATTTGGAAGAATAAATAAAGTGGTGTCATAATACACACTCACACCAATATATATATACCTTTTTTTGGAATGTGAGATGATATATATATATATATATATATATATATATATATAGGGTGGGCAAAAATAAGGGTCCTATTTTTACAAATTCATAACTTTTTTATTTATTGATTTTTTTTTTTTTTAGAATAAGTAAAGGACCCCTTCCGAAGCAAGCATGAGCCGTATTAGCCCTAAGGAACGTACCCTCATTTAGAAAACATTATTTTTGCTTAAAAAACTCAAAACAGTGTAAAAAACGATACTTTAGTTTTTGTAAGTTTTAAGAAGTGTTTTTCGGCTAAAATTTGTTTTGTTTATTTCAAAAAATCTCGGAAGGGTCAGTCTACACACACATAAAGTTTGGTGAATTTAACTTTTATTTTGTGGAAGTTATTCAAATTCAAGTTATTCAAATTTAAAGATAGGACCCTTATTTTGGCCCACTCTGTATATATATATATATATATATATATATATATATATATATATATATATATATATATATATATAATTTCTACAATCAAACTTCGCCGAAAACCACAACACATGAAATCTACAAACCCTCCCTTGGCTCATCAGTAAAACACATCCGAACTCAGGATTCGTTACTTGCATTCGTGGCGAGTACTCTGCCACTGAGCCAACTCGTCACAACAAGATTTGTTTGTTACCTCACACAAATTAAGCAAATTGCGGCGAAAAACGTCTGTGGAATGTACCTACTGATTGTGAAAATAAGTATATATATATATATATATATATATATATATATATATATATATATATATATATAGAGAGAGAGAGAGAGAGAGAGAGAGATGTGTATGTATATATATATATGTATATATATATATATGTATATATATGTATATATATATATATATATATATATATATAGAGAGAGAGAGAGATAGAGAGAGAGAGAGAGAGAGAGAGAGAGAGATGTATGTATATATATATATATATATATATATATATATATATATATATATTGTGTGTATTTAGGCAGCATATTTTAATTTAGGCAAACATTATTAAATAACACGGAGTGGTTTTGTTTGATGCGACTTTTTTTATTTTTTCAATTTTCCGAATTGTCCATTTGATGTGTCGGTCAAATTGATATAAATATGATCCATGGCTTTCTTGTTCCATTCTTTTTACTTTTTTGCAAGTACTTTCGATTTGAATCGTCAACTCATCTTCAGGCGGTATTAGTTTTAGTGTATTTACTGTTGTGCTCATTTTTGAATTATAACGGCAAGTAGTTTATATTTGAAAACGCGTTTGATGGGCAATTCGGAAAATTGAAAAAATAAAAAAAAGTCGCATCAAACAAAACCACTTCGTGTTATTTAATAATATTTGCCTAAATATATATATATATATATATATATATATATATATATATATGTATATATATATATATATATATGTATATATATATATATATATATATGTATATATATATATATATATATATATATATATATATATATATATATATATATATATATATATATATATGCTTGTGCGATAGAGAGGCGCAAATCAGAGATGGAGTCAAATATTAGATGATGCAAATTCGACTTTTCCCGAACCTGTCACTACACCTGCTTTGGTTTTGATCTTTTATTAAGATTTAAGAACGTTCTCTAATATAATAATACACCAAATTTGGGACAGGAACGCATCAATATCAAATCAGACAATGAATACATTTCCTCCTATAACAGACCTTTGTTGATAAAACTGCGTATTTATTTTTAACATCTCTCAAACTCTCCCGAAATTATTTCTTGGATAAAAAATACAGCAGCTTCCTATTTTAAATTATTTAAAGCTGTCTATAACTGGCATCGTCGTTCTGCGTTTGTTGTTTCCAATAGATTTTTTTATCAGATCAACGGAAGAATGAGAATAGAAAACCGAACGAAACCAAGAGAATGATTATCAGTGTAAGAATAACATAACGCCTAGCCTTATTTGGTTCATTTGTGTTTATCCCAAGACATGATTAGATAGTGGCTGCAAGAGCCATTCATTGTAAAGGGATGATCATCTAATAAGATGCACACCCAATTCTGCAGATTCAGCGCTTCGAACGGATATGACAAAAAGGCAATAGCATTTTTATTTAGATATAGATGCCAATATATACTATCACTGAGCACATTTCTGTTTATACGGTATCAGAATATAACTGATACCGTTAATGTCTAGGATCAAAGTCTAAGATCTGTCCACATTCACAGGAGAAAAACAATCTTCAGGATTTGGGCAGTTCTTATATTTGTCTCTTTTCAGAGAACCTCTTTTGTGGGAGTTTTATATCCTCTACATGGAACTTACCTCGTGTCTAACTTTGACCCCGTAAGAATTCAAATAAATAAAACCTCCGAGTAAAATCGAGCCCTCTATGTTCTTTCCGCAAATATGCCAGGTTGTTTAAATCTATGAATCTACAATACTTTGATGTAAAATCAACTTAAGTAACTTACTCTGTCTTTTTTTATAGTATATCAATTTGGGGATAGTTAAAGATACCGTCACGCCATCTTTTATATATTATTCATATTTATTGAACTGGATAACTTCAAGTGAATAGATACATACAAAGAAAGTTGAATATTCATAAAATCCGTACGTTTAATTCTGCAAACTATCGTCGCCGGCCGGCCTTGTTGGTTGCATAAAAATATCTAACAACTTTCAATTATCATTTCATCATCTCAGCCATGAGGAATAGATAATATACTGGTATGCGCATACCCCTGCTAACAGTAATTTTCTAATTACTTTACTTCTGATTATTTTACAATATCGCTCCATCTTTATAGGTAATATCATTTGGCAAATAAGAGCGTTAACTACTAATTGTTGCAATTACATATTTTTCATCTGATCATACAACAATATATGAGATATACCATTTTCGTGGAGGTTTTCTCAATGGCAGGCCTTATTTCTGAAAGGATCAGGATAGCAAATACCCAGGGTATTAAGAATTCAACAAATTCCAGGATTGGTTCAGGATGATTCACTGTATATATTACATACTTTTGTTATGTATAGATTATCAATAAAACTATTATAAGAAGCAGAAAAAAGCGAAATATGTTACATCAAAATAACTGTAATACCAATAATTGTAGGAGTCTTAGCAACAGTTAAGAAAAGAAACATTTACGAAATTAGAATAAAATAAAGGATAGACTAGATCAAACACACCATTAATGAACACAGCTGAAATCTTAATAGAATACTAGAGTCCGGAAACCAATTAACAAAAGCCTGTAACACCGACTTGCTACGTATAAGTTTTAATGAAAATTAAAAAAAGTATAGAGAGAACCTTATTCAAACCTGAGAGAATTAAAATTTACAAAACTCATATAACCTGAGGGAAGTTCAAAGAAAAAAAGTGGTGACTACAGCCTCAGATGACACAACACAAAATAGTCGTGAAGAATAAAGAAAAATGAAAAGATCGAGAAAAAGAGCACAATAAAGACCCCTATTAAAATAGCGCGGGTGTTACGGCTGTGGCGATAACACAAAATGATTGCAACGGCCATCGAAAGAAGTAGAGAGTGCTGGGAATCTGGGGAAACGAGTTGTAACTTCAGAGAATACTACTCGTTTCTTTCTAGTAAACCAGTGGTCAATCGTTAGTAATGACTTCCTTGTAAAAGTAAATAATACTATGGACACTGGTGAAGATAACTGGGGTATTAAAACATCTTCCAGTGAGGAATGCAACATAAATTAATGCTGAACCAACATTTCATTATCGTCACTAACAAAAATCTCGAAATTGATCATGGCTTATTAAATTATAATTACACGTTTTGAATTAGGTGTGCTGGTCTGCTGATATTTTGCTCTCATAACCTAATAACCCATAGCCCT
Organism: Sepiola atlantica; assembly: GCA_963556195.1. Lineage (NCBI taxonomy): Eukaryota > Metazoa > Mollusca > Cephalopoda > Sepiida > Sepiolidae > Sepiola > Sepiola atlantica. Next base: position 129,488,082 of record OY744520.1, on the reverse strand, counting down.
AACGATGAAAAATCTGTGGTCATAAAGAAACGAAATAAAAAGACGGCCGTATACGTTTCTGTGGAATCTGAGTGACTGTTTGACACTTGGTGATGTGTTTCTACGGTGATTCTTGTTAACGACGCAACAAAAAGAAATGTAATTAGCCCTTTCTGTCGTGTCAGGATGACGTGTTGGAATGCCCGCTCTCGGTATCTTAACAGTCAATTCTGGCTTCTACTGATTTCTACCCGTGACTAACAATAGCAATTCGTTATATTACCTTCATTCCGGAAATCAAATACATCGTGTATTTCTTTTATTGTTCTACTGACAATTGCCTTCTACCATTCTCTTAACTCCAGATATAATCTGAGATATGATGATATATGTGTTGGTCAGACTGATTCTTCGAAAAGTGAATGCTATGTTCCTTCCGTAGATATATGAAGCGCTAATATGTTTTTTTGCAAGAATAAACTACCAGATAATATGTCAGATCGAATGTCAATAAATCTCCAAATGCATTAAATCTCACATTATTCTGATACTCTATAATACGGGATTTTTATACGGTTCATTGTGTTACTGCCCATTGCTTGGGTAATTCTCAGTATCACACAATCCCCATGTCTAACGTAAGGCATCCAATTGGTTATACATGGAAAATGATGTCTTATGTTATTTTCACATTACCTGACCGTAAGGCTCATGGCCTATCGAATGCTTAGTATCGTTGGAATACGAGTGGAGAATCAATACATATATAGGGTAGACGTACCGTTAATTTTATTTATATAGCTGCCTATATAAGACCCAGCGGGAAACACAGTGTGTACGAAATTTGAGTAAACGTCTTTTGAGTCTAGCTTGCCAACAATAACTTCACAGAAAGACGCCCGGTAAAAATTGATTATTTGCCGAGAACACATTCGCCTGGATGATATAATAACAATATAGATTATCGGGTCTCAATGGAGCCATTTCAGACACATTACCAGAATCGACTCTGGAAACACTCATGCATTTTTCCTACTGAAATCAATATACGCTACTTGAAAAAGATCTACTTTTTTACCATAAGCTGAAGTAATATTATCACTATAACAAATAAAAAAAATGTTCATCTCAGACAGCGTTTTCTTTTTTGAAACCTCTTCAGTCTACATGAGTGCGTAGAAATCGACGCTTATTGGTTGTGTAAAACGAAATATCAGACAAAATATATATAGTTATGAAGTAAAAATAAATCTAATATTTGTTGTCTACAAATACAAATTTGATCAATTTATTTGGGACTTTTTTTTCGAGATACATTCGACTCACTTCAACATCATGATGACTATTTCATTTTTCATGCACGATAACTCAGAAGTAACCGGGAATTCAAGACGTTTTGTCTTTCTAATAATCAATTTAATTCATGTTGTCTAGGGCATATAATTTGAGAGGGGTGTTCTGGGTAAGTTTGGGTGGTAGATTCTGCAGCTTTTATCTTGGATACTCTTTAAAATAAATAGATATAAAGGACATCACATTTTATTTAATAAATTGTATACAACAGAAAAAATATAATAAGGAAGGAAAAGTAAAAGTTTGCAAATTAGTTGTTGTTTTACCGGATTTATGTGAGGCAGTCTCCAGCTGACGATTTCGTTCAAATCCTTCGTTCTTTTTACAACTTTCGTTGATTTTATATCCGAATTCATTATTTTCAGTTTGGTTCAAAGTATTTGATTTTACTGCTGATGTCAACGTAGCCAACATTTCCGTTAGTTCAACGGTCAACTACTTCTGAGCCGTGTTGTTTTAGTTGATAGTGGTAAGAAACAATGGAGACCATACGCGCAAGCCGATACGCGTGTTTGTGTTCGGCGAGACAGTTCTGTCATGGTCAGTGCTAAATGTGTCACAACTATGGCAAAGAAAAGAAGATAAACGATATACGTATACGGACGTTTATGCATGTTGAATAAATGGAAATGAACAATAGGAGAATGAAATAGGTCAACAGCTAACAAGTGCTAACTTAACATGAGTATAGTTTTATAAATGAAAAATCAAGAAAAACATTATGAATTAACAACACGCACGCACACACACATATACATATATATATATATATATATATATATATATATATATATATATATATATATATATATATATAGCACGTTCCTGTGAAAACTTAAACTGGCTTTTTGAATTATCATCGCTAAGAAAAGCTTTTATTAATTTGTATTTGTTTAATAATTTTACGCCTTCGTGATCCTGGTATTATTTCATGTTTTTATTTAAATTATTTAAAGTTAGCTAATACCATATTAAATATACATGTACATTGAATTAATTACATGTAATTAATAAAACATTAAACTTTACATAACACAAATAGATATAAACGACATCACATTTTATTGAATAAATTGTATACACCAGAAAAAAATATAATAGTTTTTAATTTCCATTTATTCAATATGCATAAACGTCCGTATACGTATAAAACATTCATAATAATTGCTAAAGCGTCTGTCCCGTTACTACTGACGCTAGCTGTATATTGCGTCTAGCAGAAAATAAGTATCGTGTCTAAGGATTTAAAATGGTTTCCGATTTGTCGCAATTTATGCACTGTTTAACAACGTATTAAGCATTTAGTTTTGACAGTCTTCCCACATATTCTATCCGTTTACTTAGCAATGCAATAAGATAGAAATAATAATTAATTGCTAGAGATAATATGAATGTTATATCCCGATAACTTTTAGATATTAGCGCAGGTAAGTCACAACCAGACCAGCGAAGCAAAAGTAATAAATAATAAAAAAGGTAGGATAGGACATTTTCAGTTCCATCCGTGGTGTGGTGTGAAGTTCTTTTAATACTGTTATGGCTGGAGATGTTAATACATTGAGAACGGTATTCAAAACACAATGTGATATCGTAATTCAAATATTTATTTAGAAAGAAAAAACGTCACTGAATTCTGTTTCGTACCAAAATCTATTTGATCGATGTATCGATCTGTTTTCTTTTCGGGCCCTGATTTTAAAGGTCACAAAGTGTGATAATGAATTATTTGTATTGATATATGAAGCAAAACTCGTTAAATTCCACTATTCTTAAAGAAAAATAGGTTGTGATGTCATTGTCATATACGTTTTCATTACTTATCTTTAATTTTTCGTAGCAGTGTTTGATCGGCGCAGATCAGAAAGATAGGGCCATGACAGTATGTCGCGAGACAGTGCATGCAATCCGTCAAATACCTCTTTGCATGACATAATTTTAATGTGTTCCTTGTTTGTCGGAGATTTGTATCGCTCGGCCACTATATCACCGTAAAACGTTCATCGGTCGTCTGTCCGTTGTACAATGTGAACGCCTCATCTCGTCTTCAGTCTATAGGACACATCGAAGACTAACAATTGCGTCATTATTTATCGAATAAAAAAACGTCGAAGATTAAGATTAATGAGGTATATAGCTAGAGTGTTGAAAACATACATTATTTCTCCTTCGTTAGGGGCATCACCTATGATCTTGCGCTATGTCATTCACAACCCAACACCGTCGTCCTGTTTTAGCTGGGACATTTTTCCGTAGCTCTGGGCTAGTAACTTCGGCGCGGCTGATAAGCCATCATCTCATATGTTGGGTTGCAGTGTGGTCGGGACGACGAGTCGGTGCGTTCCTTTGCCCTTGTTAACTAGACTATACCCCGCCCCACGCTGTAATTTGTTGCAATGATGTATAATTCGTCGCTATCCCGGAATACATCGGCTGAAAGAAGTTAGACATATGTAAAAAGAAGAAAAAAATCGAACCAAAATGATTAACATCTAAGGACAGTTCGCACAAGACAAATATTTATAACAACGTTTTTGGTGTATGTTGTTTTATAAAGGTATGCATTATTCTTTGTTTAACGAATTATATTGATTAAAGTCGACTACTGTAGGTTTCCAGCAAGAGCGCTTTTAATTATGGGGTTAGTAGAAATATCATGCTATGAGGATGAGATGGGAATTCTCTTCACAGTCTGACTAAATGTTTACACTTAACTCGCTCTTCTCCTGACTAACTACTGTTTTTTTTTTTAATTTTCGCCCCAACTAGTTTATATAATCAGGTAAGCTGATCTGGCATCGCTCATACAAATCTATTTCGTTATAGCTATTACGCGTTTTGATTAGTCGCCGGCTATTTATGCTCCGGTTTGCTTCCATTACACATATCTAATTCACTGATTATTCCCGCCAGGTATTTCCGACACTCATGCCATATCTTACCCTTAAATAAAAACGATCGTTGTTTCTTAAAAATATGATTTTAACACTTGAGAAACCACATGAATTAGATTTCTCAAACGAGGTCTCCCAAAGCTAATATATTCGAAACTAACCTATAAATAATCCCTGCTAGTATATCTGAATTTTTTTATTTAAAGAACAGACCCTGAGAAAATCAGTAAAGTATGTTTAGCTGTTATTTATTATTGATTATTACTCAAAAAACTCAAAGTGTCTAATGAGGGTATTTCAAAAGCCTAAGTTCAAGTGTTAATTATCCATTGTTTTTATGCTAAACTATCTGAATGACACACCCGCAGCAAACTAAGTTTAAATATTAAAAACATATTTTAAGGGTAGTAATATCTAAAAAAACAAATCTATCTTGAACATTTACTTTTATTTGTAAGTAAATATATATCATTTTTATTCAATTGGACTTACAAGAATAGTTGGTGTTATGTATTTATTTAAAACTACGAGATCAACCAACTTAAAGATATGTTTAGCCACACGGAGAAAGGGTGGGGATTTTTTTTTGAGAATTAAAGAGTTATCACTCCATGTTCATGAATTCAATTCAATCCCAGAAGGATACAGACGGACTCATTTGCAAATTCGCTAAATAGTTAATTTACTTGTTATGAAGCAGTGGCTCTTTTTTTTAATAACCCGATGAGTTGTTGTGCAAAATCAACTGGGAAAACCGTACTCATGTTACCCCTATATCCCTTTTCAACCCCCTATTAAACCACGATGGGCATTGTACGAACATATACCCCATTTATTGAATCAAGTCGAACAGAACCCTACACATCACAAATTAGGTAACCACAGTATCAATTATTTTCTTAAACTGCTATCCCATTGGGTAACTTGATACCCAATACAGAAGGCTAAACTACACAATTCCAAGATACCCTACATGCTTATTGTTTCCTTCAATTTATGTAAACACGCTAGAAAGCTTAGTTTTTTATATGATAAATGACTTGGTTATTAACCGCCAACTCATCTACCCAGTGAGTTCGCACTCACTTCTGTGATTTTTATTTTCCATAGCACACATACATGCTGTGTTGATTCTATACCCCTATTTATTTCTCCTAATACAATATTAATATATAACAGTTTCTATTGTTACTGAGCAATTATAATGTTAACTGTTTAATTCGTAATTATATATATATATATATGTATACATATATATACATATATATATACATATATATATATATTATTTCACGTGTCAACATAAAATGCAATAAGAAGATATACTATATTATGCATCAATTTTCAGTATTTACTTACTTATGGATCAATACATCAGTAGAGCAGAGTTGAACGTTATGTTCAGCTATTTATTGCAATTAAGCTACATAGAGCCTCCCGCACTTCATCGATATCGGAAACCGTCGGACTAAAATTCTTTACGATTTCCGACGTGGATAATGCGCGGAAGCCTCTGTGTAGTTAATTGCCTATTTATTTATATAATTTACTCTATATATGTATATATAATATATATATATATATTATCCACATAGGCTAAGGCATTTTGTTTTCGTATTTATGTAATTAATCCACATTTAAAAATGAGACACTCGATTGCTCAACATGCAACCGAGGTAATTAATTTCAATTGATGTTGTAACGCTGCTTTGCAAGACGTTTGTTTAGTATTTGATAAAATAATTCTATCTGATTTAAAACCAAATATGGTCGATGCGTTAGTAATTTGACAATATAGTTTAATGTTAACTATTTAACGTATCTATTCGATATTCACCTTTTTTCTGCACATTTCTGTGCATCACCAATAAATAACGTTTGTTCTCTACCTTTCATTAAATAACCTTATTGCACATTTATCATTCAGCTACCAAAAGCTCACATACTACCATTACAAGCACATTATTACGTGTACACATCACTTACTTTCAAACACGCATAATACTTAACGTAGAGCGTTATCAGAACAACCTCTTACGGATATTTTAAGTCGGACACACGGTTATTGTTTCAAGTTCTATAGACAAAAATAAAACTATTGCTGTTGCTCAGTAAATAAAATGTACTTTATTTGTAATTGCTGTATTTGTTTTTCATTCAAAAATGTTCTCTAAAATGTGCATCAAAACTGTTTTCTTTGACTTTTAACGTGTGTCATTATCAATAATACTGTAGGCAAGAGCAGACAATTTTGACTACATCTGTTTTAGAATAAACTGATTTTAGCAGTAAGTGTAGATACAGTAAATGTATTGACACATGCAACATCCAAATGACACCTTATGGAACAGTTGGTGCACTTGTCTTAATTATATTCGAAGCCTATAAGTTGCAAACAGTCAAACTGACATACATACAAAATAGGTGCAGTTATAATATAGATGTCATTATCCAACAGTGTTTTATACTATAAACATGGTCTAATTTGCAAGAACATTGAATGCCAAGGAATTCAAAGATTAGCGAGTCCTGTCCAAATATACCCCAATTTTACCGGATGACACTATGAAAGAATCTGGTAATAAAATTACAATTTTTAAGAACGCCGTATTTTGTGTTGTCCTGTTCAGCAGATGCTTTCTTTTCTTTCGATTATGTTCCGTGATGATTTCATTCGTATAATTTCCCTTGAGTTGAAATCGGTTTTGGCTGCGATTCAATGTCAGATTGATTTCAATACCATCGTCTGTGACAAAAAGAAAATCATTGGATTTTCCATTTCTTGTTGTGGTTTATTTTTCTTTCGTCTGTTTTACGGTATACTTATATTTTATGTGTGTTATTTAATACTGGAACTCGATATTCATAACTCCGCCGATGAAGATATCGAACAACTCGAAACTCGACCAATTTTTTAAAGAGGAGATTTGCCCGAGAATCCGAATGTTCCTTGGAACTCAAACTAAATCAACTGGCAGACGTGTCGTTCGATATCGCATTGCATACGTATTCTTCGATACGTGAAAAGCGTCATATGTGAAATATCCGTTCATATATACAACTGAGCACTGTATCTTACGGCAAACTGCTGAATCATTACTAAGCATTAGCTGTCTCTAGACGGCGTTGCCTGGGAGTAAATAGGAAAGTTTAAATAGTTCGTTTTATTACTTCGTATATATACTGGATAAGTCAAGGGAGAGCTCAGGATAATTGCACAAGTTTATACTGTTTTGGTGAGTAAGGGAAACTAAAACATTTCGTAGCAGGAATAAATATTTTCAAGAAAAACTAAATCGAAATAAAATAGATACCTGCCAATAACATTGTGAAAAAATAAATAAAGGCTGGTGCGAATCAAGTATCGAAATATCAGAATAATTGCTATTTGTGTCTTACATTGAAAATCCGAGATGTTGATATTCTCAAGTATTTTACACCCGGAATCGCAAATACACTTCATGTGTATGCTATACGGTGTAATTCCGTCAACTTGATCTTAATCCGCGTGTGTTTTTTAACATTAATCAAGAGTATTAGTATTAGTAGTACAAGTATTATAACTGGTACTCCAATGGTTCTTAAAAAATTGGTCCGCTTCCAACTGCAGAAAGGTTATACATGAAATACATTTACAGTGGAAATAAAGTACATTAGAGCACCCTAGAAGGATACTAGATTGCTCATAAGAGCTCCGTATGCATTCTTCTCGTAGGACTCTACTAAGCTTTTTCAGGATTGTTTATACATGATTTCCCAGAATTCGTTGGGTAAGCATTAGCGGAGTGTTTACATCTATACAATTACTAAAACATTACTATAAATATCCCAAATTAGATATTGGCATTGATTCTCTTTACTCTAACTAAAATATATAATCTCCAAATATTTATGTACATGAAAAAAAAAAACTCTTTTGGATAGTTTAATATTTAATATTAACGTTACAATTGAAAAGAAACAACAACAAAAATCAACGCACACTACAAAACTGAGAAGATTAATTAGTGAAAATGCAACAGTTGGTAGCCTATAACAAAAGTTGGAAACCCATATTTTGGAAAATAATGAAGCAAATATTACTAAAAGAAGGTAATTGGAAATTTTTGAATTACATTTTAATTTCGCACGACACTGTAAACATCTTTGTGTCGGACATACACTTCATAAATACACATTGGAGTATTTTGTATTCATTTACTATTAATCGCATACTGAAATAAAAAATAAATAAAAAAAGGAAACGAAAACATTTTTTTAAATTAATTATCAATTATTTATCAAAAAATAATCGTTTCAAAAGAAAACACAAAAGTATTTAAAACGTAACATTATTATTTTAATTAAGATACTTTTAAGTAAAAATATACTTTATAAAGTTTTCTTTAATAGTTTTATCGAGTATATGTTCATGTGAAATGACAAAAACACCCTAAAATTTATGGAAGGCCAAATACAATTTTTCAGTTCAAATGCAACCTCCGACAAAACGAGTTTTGGAGAGGGTGAGCATGAATTCGGGAGATAGGGAGAAAGGTAGTAGAAAGAGATATATAGAAATATCAACCTGTTAACATGACTGTGTAAAATATTGGACGCCTATTCTAGTCGTATTTTTAAAACATTTGTTATATAAATAGTAATAGACGTATTAGTAGTAGTCGAGAAACCGTCGAACTTATTTAATAACAAACATTGAAACGGGCTCCGATTTCGTAGCGTCATATTTATTGGATTCAATTTTACTTTATTTTTTCATTGTTCTTTTTGTATTTTTTGCTTTCTTTACTAGTATAGACAAATACACTTCAGTCGATATTCTAAATCAATAATTTTTAATTTTTAATCAATAATTATGAAACTTGTTTTGCTTTGAAATAGATGTACTTAGATGTTGACTCATTCCGATTTAGCAAGACGTGAGTGTTATACGCGTAAGCGTGAGAAATGTGGACTCTATTTAGTTTAATTTAGTGTCCGAGAGAAAGCAAATGCAATAAATGCACTCATGGCTTCACACGCTAATTGATAGATTTGTTTTGAACTTTGGAGCCTATGTATACTTTTATAGTTAATGTGAGTAGTTCATAACATCTTCTTCCTATATGCTTAAAAATTAACAGAAATACTCCACACACAGGTCCATTAATACAATTAAAAATAAAAAAGTGTATTTACTTCAATATAACAATGATTAAAATAATAATATTCCTATATAATAATAAAAAGTATAATAAAAATAATACCATGAACCGGAATGGATAACAGATAAACAAGACATATATCTCTCTTTCTCTCTCTCTCTGTCTTTGTCTGTCTGTCTCTCTCTCTCTCTCTCTCTCTCTCTCTATATATATATATATATATATATATATATATATATATATATATATATATTTAATAGACATTGGTTCTTATAGCCGAAAATAATGATAATGCAACAAGAGATAAATGGTGTAACTGATCAGCAACCACTCCTTAGTAGAAAACCCATACGTAGAAGACTGGCAAAACATAAACACTGACATTAAAGAAGACCGATAACAAAACAAATCACAGATATTATTGACGAAGAAGCATCATAAATTAAAAAAACCATCAAACTACTTATGAAGGAAATAAAAACAAACATCCCATTTCGAAGAAACGGAATGATGTTTAAAATTTAAATTCGAAATTGAAAACTGAACAGACTCTTTCAATACATCTAAACGAATACTATCACAGCCATTAACATATGATTCACGCAAGGCCTACATCAGTAAATATGAAAATTAAAGCAGAAACAACACCTCAAAAAAATAATGGACCGAGACATACTGGATATGTAAACAGACTTAGAAACCTTAATCGACAAACTAAAAATAAAACAACTAAATACAAAAGAGCATGACAGAGATCAGAAAACGATGTAAGAAGGGGACTATGACTTACAAAGAAGCCAGACTACATAAGAAACATTAATAACTAAAACAAAATATAGCAGCAAAAGACGAAAGACTAAAACGATACATATAAAACTGAGCTTTTGAAAACAATAAAATCTGATTTCATAAAAATATGACCGAACATAGAACAAGAACACAACAACCTGACAGACGAGAAAAACACTTCTTGCACAAGATATAGAGAACGTGACAAGACCACAACAGAAACTCTGAATAGCTGAACACCATGAAAGAGTTGTTGGTCGTTTAATGTATTGAGACGGAGAGTAATGAAAGAATAGAATAGCTTTAGCAAATTATTAAATGACAAAAGAAAACTACAACATAGTAAACAGTAAGAAGGTACTTAAATAGTCATGGGCCTAACGAGAGAAAGTCTGAACGAGGTGTTTATCCAGTGAAAATATGGGGTTAAGAATATAATTTACAATAAAAAGGAACGGAAATCGAAATTCTGAAAAACACTAATGGAAACACTGAGAAAAATTAACAAGCACCATGCGACGATTGAACACATGCACACTGGTTTAAGAAAAACAAACGTAAAACATGAAATATGTATTCACAAACAAGATACCATATCATATGAATAAAGGAAAGACGACATTAATACAAACAGATGCCGAAAATGGAACGATCTGAAGCAACTACAGAACAATAACCTGTTAACACGCGATGTGGAACATTCTACTTTACAACAGATAAAGTACCCCATTAATAATTGAAAACTACTATCTCAGGAACAGAAAGGATGCAAGAAAGGGGAAATAGGGACGCATGATCTATCATAGACAAATGAAAAAAATCCTAATTGAAATAAAACGCAAGAAACAGAACATAGCCATGGCATGGGTCAATTGCAAGAACGTTTAGCTCAGAATCTCTCAAGCATGGATAATTGTATTCTTTAGCATGTACAAAGTATCCGACAGGATCATGAATCTCATTAAGAAAGCAATGGAGAATGCAAGTTACAGTTAGAAGTCAACAACTGACTGATATAAGAATACAAAGAGACATCTTCAAACGAGACTGTCTATCACTACTACGCTTTATCATAACAACTCAATAATAGACTTAGGTAATGTGATGACGACTACAAGATTACAAACAAGGACAACAGGATAAACCACCTCATGTATATCGACGGCCTGAAGCTGTTTGTAAAGAAAAACAGAAAAAAAACAATGAACACAACAATACTATTCACCCAGGATATGCAAATTAGAGGTAAAATAGAAATAGTGTGCAGTGCTAGCGATGAAAAAGTGAACGCAGCAGGAGACATGGTACATCTCAATCAAGAGGAGATTAGAGTACTCGGCGAAGATGATAGTTATACATATCTGAGAGTTCTGGAAGCAGACACAATGAAATCATTAAAAATGAAAGAGAAAATTGGAGGAAATATTGAAGAAAACCATACCACTATTAGAAACTAAAGTATATAGTATAACTCTAGTAAAACAAATACAACCCATGATACACTGCCTAGACGGTTATTTCTCTTTCAATATATCTACTGGTAAGATATTCTTGTCCATTTATCGGCTGGGCCCTTAATAGGCTGGGCAAAAGTAAAACTTAGGCATCTTGGCCAGAAGACTCGGAAACTGATAACTATGTATAAAACACTCCACCCGGTTAATGACATTGCCCGAGTCTACGTGGAAAACATAAGAGAGTGTAAAATAACTCGTAAGTGTAAAATACTATGCGATGACACAAAAAACGAATTTGAAAAATTCAACAGCCACAACACAGTAAACCTGATGACCGCAGCAAAAGAAAGCGTCAACATGAACAATACAGGAGGCAGCGAAACTAGTAAAGACAAGACTAAAAAAGAAAAGTATGAAGAGGAGCAGATACGTGATCGATTCGTAAACATTACAAGAGCAGAGACTCATAAAAACATCTGTACATTGCTACGAAATAGACCCATAACATGGACAGTGAAACGGAGAAATGGAATCGCTACTGACAGCTGCACGGAACGATACGATCAGAACAAACTATCTGAAAACTAAAATATGCAAAACCCAGGAAAAACAGTAAACGAGATTCTGTTGGCAAAGAGAAGAAATGCTGACTAGACTCAAATTAATACAACCACAGTCACAAGTATGTGGGGAAGGAACCACCATGTGAATTACGCAAACGAAAGAAATTTTAACATGCAGACGAATGGTACAAACATGAGATTGTTGTAGAAAACGAAAAAAAAACATCAGAAAGGTACAACACGATAAACTCATCCAAGCATAGACACCGGATGTCATAATAATGGAAAAGAAGGATGTTGCAGTCCCAGCAGACTACAGTGTAATCATAATGCAGACAAGAACAAAGCAAATACACAGATCTTGCGAGAGAACTAAAATACAAATGGAAGATGAGAAAAGTCAGTATTATACCAATAATCGGAGAAGCATGAGGAACAGTTTTCAAAAGTCTTGCAAGAAATTGGAATATAGAGACTATACAATTAGCATCAATGATGAAAATAGTTAAAATCGTAAGGAACATCAACACCGCATAAACCCATAGGAAGTGAACTGCAAGATATTTCATAAACAAAAACATACACTAAATGTGGTGTCATAAGATTCTGCTAATACCACACAAAATAGTCATAAAAGATCAAGGATAATGGAAATGTCGAGAACGGAAAGCAGTAATTTGACCTCCACTAGAACAGTATGGAGACGCTTGAGACTTTGTGGAGACTTAATGTCCACTCAAACCTAAATAACCGTTGTCAGCGAGAATTTCATGCTAAGCGATGTTGTGAGTACGCGAAATCATGTGCAATGTTTATCGAAAGAATTGGAGAATATTGCAAATCTGGGGAGACATGGTGTCACCCAGATTGCAGAGAACAACACCGGTAATATTCAGTGACCAATCACTGGTCATGAACTGTGTGAGAACACTTACTGAGTAAAAAAGTAAATAATAAAAACAACAACAATAATAATAATAATGATAATAATAATAAGGTAATATAAGAGTAAACAATTTATTGTTTTTAGTTATGCAAGCAGAATGTCTTAAAATATGTGTAACTGTTTATAAATTATAGAATGAAAACATGATAGAAAAAAGGCGATTGTTCCCCAACGACTACCAGCTACGCTTAGTAGGAATGTAATGTACTATGTTGGATTTCATTGTGGTAAGACGTAAGACGAAAATAGTACAAGAGTCAACCTATGAAAATACATGCACCTGTAAAAGTTAGTCAAATGTACTTCAATTCATGGTGATATACCCCCTTCAAGGCGAAAAAATGCTAGTTATATATATATATATATATATATATATATATATATATATATATATATATATATATATATATATATATAATTTTAGAGTATATATAAGTATTTACCAAAAGGCTGAGTTTATTTCGCATATATAATTTCTTATTTTGAATACAACAAATATGTAGTCAAAGTTTTAATATGAAAAATGTATGATTTGTATTTTAGAGATATATGATATTGTTTTATTCATACGAATATATGTATTCACACGTTTTCCCGAACACATTTTTCGTACTAATCATTGATTAATATCTAAATGATGATAATAATAACAGCCTTATATTAGTACGACAGATATCACCTTTTGGAATATAGAAAATATATATATATAATATATATAATATGATATTATATAGACAATATAGATGATCCTTGAAATTTTGCAATTTTTGTAAATTTATATAAATCAGAATGTAATCATTGATTTGACCAGCGTAATTACGTCAACAATTCTGTAATTAATAACATGAGTGTTTCCAAGATTCATGAAAACTATTTGGACTTCGTACAGCCGTGTTGTAAGTTCGCACGCCGCATCGTTATCAACTTCACCACGGCCAACTCTCGAAAGTGTTCCAACTATATATCTTTTTTCGTTTACTGATAAGCTATCATTTGTTTTAGTGTCTATCGACGCATTCTCTATTAAGAATCGTAATTTGTAAACTAACATTACTATGAAAAATAATAGATGGACCAAAGTTGACCTTCCCATTAGACTACGAAGTCGAGATGTAGAGGAGGCCAGCACACATGTATATGTATCGATTCCACTTACCATTGACCCTTACTTTATGGCTTAGCAAGAAGAACCATCAAGTACAGTGTTTGTGTATTGTGTATGACTTGAAATAGTAATACACTCGATTATCCCAGCCCATAAGGAGGCACCCTAACAATTATGCAAATTGGACCTTTAAATATTGACGACCATCTATAAGATGATAATAGCTGAATTGATATATTTTGAAATAACATGAAAAAAATCCCAGGCGGTTTAAATAAGAGAAATGCCTTTATAAAATAATATATATATATATATATATATATATATATATATATATATATATATATATATATATATATATATATATATATATATATATGTTAAACGATATGAACTTATTGGGTGTTTTCAATCATTTATGAGATTTTCCGGTCGATATCGACCATTTTAGAATAATTCCGAACGGCAATTAGACATGATCGGTGTATGTGTGTATAAAACGGTAGTACATCCGCAGACATGCTTTTCAAGAGTCACACGAATCAGGGTATGAATAAATAGTGATATTGGATATAAATAAACTTACTAGATAAACTATAGAATAAGAATATTGAAAGAGAAAAAGAAGGGATATACAATAAACATAGTAACTGCATTGAGGTAATAAATAAATATATAAATATTCCTTTTTATATATACTAAGGAAGAAAATATGAAAAGAGCGAGTCAAGAGCCAAGTACGAAGGAAAACAGAAGAAAAGATGAAAAATATGGGAAGGGTGAAAGAAGGAAGGAGGAAGAAAGACATGCCAGTTTAAGGTATAACGGGCGTATAAAAAAGAGTAACACCTAAAATGATAAATGCAAAAAGAAGGAAATAAAAAAGAAAGAGGACGAAACACAATAAAACGATGAAAGATGCAAATACAGAAGTACATGAAAGCAATATATTGGGAAACAAAGCTTAACATACATAGAAACATTGAAATGCCAGAAAAATAGAAATTAAAGAAATTAAAAACATACGCTGAAAAAGTAAACACAATTAAAGAAATTATTAGAAATAAAAGTGTTAGAAAGAAAACTAAGCAAGTAAGAAAATTTAAAACACGAGCTAATATCGAGAGAAAAAAAGAAATGTGAAAATAATGTATCATATGAAAAAAAGGGAATAATAAAATAAAAGAATGACACAGATAACCGGATAGAGATTAACAAAGAGAAATAAAGTTTGAATACCTCTCTAAAACGAGAAGAAAAATGAGTATGCAATAATGCGAAAACAAATGTTAAACTAAAGAAGAAAATCAGGAAAAAAATTGAAAACAGCAAAAGATATCGGAGTAACCACTGGTGAATAGAAAAATAGAAAGAAAGACACGTACATAAAGGAAAGAAAATTAAACGTAGGAAAATCTGGAAAAAAAGATTAAATTAATAAACGAGTAGCAAGTAATAGGAAGAATGAAAAAATATAATGGTAAAAAAGAAGTTAGAATGAAAGAAAAACAGAAATGAGAAATAACAAAAACATAATCGAAAATATAGCAAAACGAAAGCAGAATATGGGATTAAGATAATTCTAAAAAAAGAAGGGAATATCAGAGATAACAAAAGGGAAAATGAGAAGAATACATGAATAAAAAAGAAAGAAAAAATAGGATAACACAAAAATAGGTGGGACTATTAAATGAAGACAGAAAGACAAAAAATATGATAACAAATTTATATAAAATAGAAATGACACATTGAAAGATCGACATTGTTACAGGATAAATACAATCATCAAACACGAAATGAAAATAACTTTGAAAAGAAAGAAAACAGATTTAAATGAGATGAAAAACGAAAGAGAAGAACGGAAAGAGGGTAAGGAAGAGAATAGGGTATAAACAAGTAAGTTTTTAATGAAATGTAAAAGAATAAATAAAAAAGAAGGAAAAAAATTAACCAAAAAAATATGTAAGAAAAACAAACAATAACTAAAAAAAGAAATGTGACGTATCTTGGTTAGTATCAACACGTCTTCTCTATGCAGAAATGTTATTTAGATATACGTAGTTGCATATATACACGCTATTTGACACAAGTAGAGCGGCGAAGAGATATAGCCCTATAGATATTGTGCGTCAGCGAATATATATGCAATGGGCAAGTTTAAATAAGTCAATGCAGATAAAACTGATTTGCAGTTTTCCACAATGTCATAGTCTAATGAATGTGTTAGATGATCCGCATAAATTTTAAGCCTTTATTTTGAATGCCTTTTTAGCCACACATACGGACATTATATATAGTTATAATTCAAAATAGTGACTTGCGACATATTTTATATTGAATACTCCTTATTGTTTAAACGTATTAAAGTGTGAGAGAATTCATTTATCTGTTCAATCCTTGATAAACTTTTCAAATTTAGGTAAGATAAGAGGTCGAATGTTAGATATAAGATTAAGAGTATTTTAGATATAACAATTGTTCAAAAGCTTTAGCAGCAAAGTCATGCCTCTAAATTAACAGAAATAACATCATATTGCAGAATTAATCTAGTGAATAGAATATGAAGTTTGCCTATTAAGAGGTCCACTAAGCATCATGAGAATGCGTCCAAATAGGTAATATTGTTGACTATTGTGCAATCTGATTGATTAAAATTAAAAGCTTGTAACAGTCACTATGTTTTGTCCGTAACAGTATATATTATACGCTGAAACAGTTGTATGTGGATGAGTATATATGGTTGGCTCGTGTAACTTATATCACGGCATATTAACCATGTGTTCTTTATTTAATGGCAAATAAAGTTGCACAATAAACTCATATATGTAATATGATTATTTCATATTGTTTTTGAACAAAAACATCGAAATTACATTTTTTCTTAAAGGTCCAACTTGTGTAAATGTGCTTATAGTGTGAACGATGTTTTTATGTTTTTCAAATGCATCCTAAAATATAATTGGGTTGGTTTTGTTCTTTAAAGTTGTTGTAAAATCCAACATACAATATCGCTATTTTCATTCCCAGGTTGGACTTATTAAAATCATTGATTGGGGCATTAGAAAAGAGTCCAATTTAAGTTTGATAGAAGATGTAGCAATATTATAGGACTTCATGAGGCTCTTCATTCTAGAAGCCCCAGGGTGCCCCGTATGAAAATCCTTTAACATTTTTTTCCTCAGCGTGGCTGGGATTACCACCCTTTCTCGGTACAACAGTACCTCATTGCACATACAATAAACTTCCGCCGCCGATTCATCTGATTGCATTTTTTGTTTCGTTTCTTTGATGAAACTATCTTCTTCAGCCTCCCTTATTATATCTTTCAAAGTCACTGGTAATTCCCTGATCGTATTGCACAGTATTTGTGTATAGTCCTTTTCACTTTGTAGTGACGCTATTACTGTGTCCTCTAGCGGTTCCCTTGATTTCGGGATTAATCGCGACAATCCGTCAGCGTGACCTAACTTCGCATATGCAAGAAATTCCATACTGAAATCGTAATTTAGCAGGATGGTCGCCCATGTTTGCAGTCTGTTGGCTGAGTAAGTTGGTATCCCTTTTTTTGAACCGAAAATGGTTATAAGCGGCTTGTGATCAGTTTGTAATTTGAATTTTCGACCATGTAAAAAACGGTGGAATTTTGTAACCCCGAATATGATCCCCAGTGCTTCCTTCTCAATTTGGGAATAATGCTTCTCGGCTGGCAGTAAGGTTCTCGACGCATGGGCGATCGGTTTAGTGGACCCATCTGGCATTTTATGTAGAATGCATGCCCATATTCCATAAGCACTTGCGTCGGTTGCGACAATAATCTCTTGTTCTGGATTGAAATGAATCAGAAATAAATCTGATGTTAGTACAACTTTTAACTGCTTATTCTAAGTTTCATCACCATCCATTTCATAATTTTGATTGTAGAAAATGTCTAAAATATGAAGATTAATGCGGTTAGATTATGAACTGAAATTCAGGGAGGCTTGTTTTATAGGTTCATATTACTATGCATACAATTAAATGAATCTCTTATATATTTACATTTTGAAGTGGGAGGGTGTGCACATATGTTGGCAACTAAAAACTCTATAAAATACTCGAGAAAAACTGACATTTTGAGAATATTTATAAATTGATGTCTTATACCTACTGCTAAATTTCACAACAATCTGAGATATCTTAATTTTCATCAAAAGCTTCAACATCGCTTTTACCCTTTTAGCATAAAATTAAATTAAAATAAATATAGTCCATATTATGACATTTTACGACTAGTACTTGTGATTCAGAATTCATAATGATCGGTTAATGAACTGAATACTGTACTGAATTCTGAACATCCAAATATACAAACTTATAAACATTCCTACTTGTATAACTATAGTGTATAGCGTGTGTGTATGAATGAGTCGATGTGGTCCACTTCGGATAAGTTGTATGTGTTTTCTCATACATTTTCAATAATTTATATCGCAAAAATCACTTCAAATAGAAATGCCAGACAATTTCAGTCAATACACGCCCATATATATATATATATATATATATATATATATATATATATATATATATATATATATATATATATATATATATATATATATATATATACTGCTTTGTAGAAGGACAAATGACCTAAAATAGAAATAGTTGCAATGTTTCAGATAATAGTATTCTATATTTGGTTCTCTTATCGATTTGTTTTATTTCGCCCGAAAACATAACCGAGAAATGTTGCTTCGTTCGCGTACTTCACGAAAACAGCCACGTATCTCCACAAATTGTTCAAATATCATCTCTTATTTATTACTGTTGGGATCGGTTTGCATTTAACGAAGTAAAGACAACATTAATGTCCGAAAATAATTTTAAAAGCCGAATTTTTAGTTGACTTCAAAATAGTATTCGCTTGCAAGAAATTAAAATAAAGAATAACACTTATTTTGTGATATGACAAGTTGTGAGGAGATTGTAATAACATGACTCTTTTAGTACTACAAAAAAAGTAAATGACAAATACAAACACCTATGAACTTGTTTAATAAACCAGAAAACCCGTGGCCCGTAGAGTCAGTGTTGGTACATAGTACATTAGTATAAATTATTTATGGCTTTAACTGATTATGAAAATATACAAATAGCTATTTAAAATTAGTCAGTGATTAAAATAAAACGTTACTGCTTCCTTCACTTTAACGGAGACCAGCGATTTTTTACGAATAAACGGCGAATATCCAAGTAATGACAACAGATAAAGACACTGGTTTACTGTCCAACACGTTGCTGCTAATGACTATGATTGTATTTGTTTTATTTAATCGCCCTATGCTCTTATATTTACTGCTGAGACAGACGGCCATTCGTAGGTTGACCTATATATATATATATATATATATATATATATATATATATATATATATGTGTGTGTGTGTGTGTGTGTGTGTGTGTGTGTGTGTGTGTGTGTGTGTGTTGTGCGTGTATTTAGGCAGCGTATTTTAATTTAGACAAACATTATTAAATAACACAGAGAGTTTTCGGCTTGATAAGTTATTTTTAATTATTAAATTTTCTGAATAGTTCATTTAATTGATAACGTTGAGTGCGATAAGCCACTTCTTATTGTTTACAAAAAGATGGTTTTAATGACTAAATATATATTGCTTCCAGGACTTTCAGGTTGAATAGCGAATGTGATTTACTTATGACAGAAAACATGGCATTATTGTAAGCCGACGCAGATTCGGCGCTATTTATAAGATGGTCAGCAATAGCTGACCCGGATGTGTTGACAATATTATTTAAATTATTTAGTCGGTCCTGGCGTATTTCAGGGGTGTGTATTGTTTTATTGTGGATTCAAACCGTTGCACTGTTTTGCCACGTATACGGCATCGAGTAGTAAAAAACAATTCTAGGGTGAGATGCCTAATAACACCGACGCACAGCTACAGACATTTGATTAGCAAATGTTATGCTAATATTACCTAACCAAAGTAATCCGAGCTACGTTGGACGTTTTGTAAGACCAGAAAGTGTGGACTTATGAAAGTGAGTTACCTTGGTAACAGTATTAGAAATAAAAATCTCGAAATATTTTCGGCGAGCACCTCTTTGAAAATTCTGGTTCCCGAATCAATCAGTGATTAAATGTTTTGTTCACCAACCATTTAATCCGATTCATTTTTCTTTGTTTGAGACCAAAAAAGGACCGGTGACAATATCAACCAGTAAATGTTGGTTTGTGGTAAAACAATGACTCCGATTTATGCTGTAGTACATCCAGGAAAAGAAGGGTGGAATTGTGTACCTTCTCACAGGTGAACTGTTAGGCAGGATGTAATTGAGTGAGTGCATTAAGGAAAATATGGAATCTGACTCATTTTTAAACACGCAAAATGCATCGTCAACGTATCCAAAGTAAGTAAGTGTTTTATTTATACGAGCAAAAAGATTATGCTCGTGAAAACCTACGAAGATATTGGCCAACGCAAGACCAAGGGGTGACCCCATAGAAATGCCTTCGATTTGCTGATAGATGACATGATCAAAACTGAATTCGAGGGACATGGTAGAAAACCGCATCAGTTATACGACGACCTTCTCAGAGATAGTGGGACCAACTGAAAAACCACGATATAGTACATCAGCACAAATATCGATATCAGCACAACTATATATATATATATATATATATATATATATATATATATATGTATGCATATATATGTGTGTGTGTGTGTTATTAACAAATGTAAGAGGGAATTCCTCCTTATAATCGTTTTCATCACTATGTGTCGGTCGCTTTGCCCACTGAACTTCTTCAGGTAACTTATGTCGAACTCGGTTAACCTCAGGAAAGTTTGAATCAACACGTTTACTTAAAGTAATGGGGTACACTTGTCGCCTTATATACATTAATACTTTTAGATCCTTTCACTTACTTGTTTAATACCCTGTTTTTAGAATTGCAGACAGAGCATCAAAATAACCTACATAGCTACTTCGGCATCGTAGCTTTACAAGTTTAGGTCGGATTTTCATTCATTGTGTTCACATTATGCGATGATCATTTTCCTCTTTGTCACCTCTAAAGAATGGGATTTTTTTCGGAATTTTTTTACATGAACATTCCTAATTTGTCTGATAGAACATGAAAAAGCTCCACCAGGTGATTAGATAAATGGTCTAGTTAGAAATTATGTTGAAATGTCAAGGATCGGCATGAAGATTCCCGAGTTCAACCAGACGAATATATAGACGATAGGAGGTTCAATCGGCCGAAAAATTGTGACAATAGCGTCCAAAATGAGAACAGTATTCAGAATGATACAAATAATGCAAATTCAATCGTGGCTGTTTATTGTATTTCTTTTAATTTTATCGATTTACAAAAGTAAGTTCAGTTTAAATATATTACGTAGTATGAGGTTTCCCTTTATCTATCTCGTCTATATTTTAGTACGCAATGTTCTTATTCACTTTGTATCTGTAAACCATTAGGTTATTCTCTGTGTTACCTTGACACAAAGGGGTGGTGCTATTTTTTAAGAGGACGCATAATCAAAGCAACAACAATAAAAATAAAGCCGACCAAAATTAGGTAATATAACCAAAAATCATCAATCAACATTGAAAAATATTGAATCAAAGCGAAACGTAAGATGATGGTAATTCGCAATGAAGATCTAGAAATTAGAGAAGAAAACAGAAGAACCCATTCGAAAGAAAATGTTACCATGACATTTAAGAAGAATGAACGAAGACGAAATGGAAGTATTCGCTTAGATGTACAAAAGAACACAGTGAAGAAGAAATAAGAAAAATAAAAATAAAATCAGGATGTGATCTTTATTTCTTTAGCGTTAGGACAACTTAATAGTGGATATTGGATGCTGTAGATAATGAAAATGGCTTTCGTCATCCCAAATCTCTGAAAAACGATTCGTCAAATGAGTTTTTGTATTTCAATAGAAGAATTTTTTAATGCTGACCGATATTTCTTTAACATACACTTAGATTACACATTGAAATCAAACGGGAGTATTTACGTAGAACACGATGTCATTTCACATGGATCAGTGCCTATGCTAAGTTAATCGACGATCAGTTATTCATCTTTAAGTATTTTCGATAGTGCAGTATGAATATTAGAGATTAATCCAATTATTATACTTCTCTTTTCGGCGAGCACCCCTTGGATGTTCGCCATGATATAGATAAAAAATAAAACTGCACCATTTAATTCGGCACTAGTTCCTGAAATAATTATTACTTACACCTCAAATAAGTGATTGAAAAAAAGGAACTTTAAAAAGTCTATATCAAACAGATCAAACACATGTATGTAACTGACTACATACTCGATGACGAAGCCATTATTTTAAACCTTTTAATATTCAGCTCATACTTCACTAAATATGGGCTGACGTAAAGATTTGTATTAATCACGTCCTTTATTCTCATTCTGTTAGAGTAAGTTGTTTTATATCTGTTTACTGTATGCTTCTGATAGAGCTGTGTGTCTGTAAAGATTTGTGAACTATGAGATTTTTTGGGGAAGTGCAAAACACTAAATTTTAACACTAGTTATGAATCCCTAATCCTATTTCATGATATTTTTAACTGGGATCAACAGGTAGTATATATATTCTCTAATTGCAAAATTTAATTTCCCCAACATAAAATATGTAGCAAGTGTAAATAGGTTGTCAATGTATACGTAGATAAAAAGTAAATCATAATTAACATTATAAAGACCAAAACAACAATTTAATGCAATTCTAGTTGACTGTAAATGTTGCGTGCATCTGCTAGTTGTCATTGTAATATATTTTCGGGTAAAACGAGGTGATCTGAACACTCACATCATAAGGTCTACCGAGTTAAATTATGAATAGATTTTGTATACGACGTTTTTTATGTTGGTCAGATTTGCACTTAATTAAGCATATATTTTATTTGGGGCGCTGGATGTTATATATTGACCAGACAAGCTAGTACTATTATTAATTCTAATAATAATCAAATTATTAACACATATATGCAATAACGCTATGCGTTATAATTGCACAAATTTGTCATAAAATGCGCCTGCACTAGTTATAACATTTCAAAAATATTATGACGATTCTGAAATGAATGACTACTAACTATCTGCATATGCTAAATTAAGAGTCACGGTTTTTGAAGCTTTACTTCAGTACTTAAAGTATTATCAATTGACACGTCACCAAGTTTTATAAATTTTATCGTATCACTTAAAATTCTCAACATTTTATCGATGTAGTCGTTAGTATTAAGAATGACCACACCAGCACCCTTATCCGGTTTGGTAATGTAGATCTCTTTATTTGTCTTCAGAAGTTTGGCTGCCTGGTAGTGGATCTTACTCCAGGCAAACTCTCGGGAATTGATAGAAGAATTAGCGAACTTATGTGCTAGTTCAGCTAATATTGCCTTCATATAAAGAAGATCATTGTTGGACCTCGGCTCATGATGATTTAGTTGAGACTGTAACATTTCAAATTCGGCAAATACACTTTCTTTATCAATCCCAAGAGGGGGAATACCCATATCCAAACCTCTGGCAAGTACAGTTTTCTCCGTGTGAGAGAGAGTGGCGTTGGAGAAGTTGAACACATGTTGATCAACATCAATCCCCGTACCATGCCTCGCCCGAATGAGCGCGTCAAGGTAAAGCTGGTTCTTGGAACGGGCCTTGTTGCTGCGCAAATTGTCAACAGCCGATAAATATTTTGAGAATCTAAATCTATCAAAAAAGGAAAGACTGGTCCATGCAGCAGACCATAAACGGTTGTATTTAACAACAATTAAATCAAGGATACGAGCGAAATTATTGCATTCATCCTTGATAAAAGCCCGTTCAAGGTTGAGAGTATTCTTGGCTTTCATTTTGGCAATGCGCCTAGAAATAAAGCCAGGGGCGACATAATTCTCCAAGCAAGACTTGAGAAACTCCATTCTGGCTTTCAACGATGTAATCTTGCCCTTAATTCGGACCAGTTCGTTTAAGTTATTTCGAACAACCTTTGTGTACCTACTCCTGAAATATTTGAACAAATTGTTTGTGGTACAACATTTTATAATGCTTTTAAATAAAATAAACGGAGTCATAGCAAAAGAGGCACTATTACAAGAAATAAAAAGGAGAGGAAATATTAAATATTTAATTGTCGATTTCAAACGAATAAAACGATCGACTAAAATTGACAAAATAAAAACTACGTCCCTAGGTACCTTTCGGCCGACACATTGTCCAGAGAAAAGGTCGGCAAATATCGTTACAAAACGGGGGAAAGAATAACGTTGGGAGGAAAAAAAAAACAAAGAAAAAAAAGGGAAATTAAATAATGCCATTAAACTGCAAATAATAAATGGACATAATAGGCAAAGTATTTATTTTTTAGAAGTCTCCAAATATATCTAATTCATGAAGCAACTCTTTCTGCCTACAGAGAGATTGTTTTCGCATTGTAACACTAACTGCCTCCAAAACCTTGAGATTGTGTTTGGAACGGGCCCTGTGTACAATGCGAAAACATCCATCGGAGTACGCCTCACCGCACCTTTTATTGTTGTACAGGTGCTGTCAAATGGATGACTCGTGGACTTGTGAGCGCCCGGATGTGCTCTGTAAACGCCCGGATGTTCTTTGTAAAGACCCGGATGTGTCAGTCGCTGTACTCGTCTTTACAACACGTGATCTGCGAAAACATGCAGGGATATGCTGGGCCACTCTGACTTCCAAGCGCTGAAGAGTACGACCAACATAGTCAGCTTCACATTGACATTTGAATTTATATATAATTAATCTTTTCTGTAGTGTTGGAAGTACATCTTTCTGAAACGCTGGGAAGGCAGGTCTGGTGCCAAACACCACACGGGGCTGTACTGCATAAAAACAGCGAGATACAACCGATGAAATTTTATCTGAAAACCCCATACTAATTGAACCAATAAAAGGACGTTTCAGATAAACAGGATATTTGGGTCGACCAAAGAAAATGTTGGCATTAAATTTCGCAAGTTTTCGATCAATACACTTGGAAATTAGACCCTCTGGGAAACCATTTTTAATAAGAATGTCAGTTATCTTTCTAAGTTCAGCCGCGAGTTTGCTAGCAGTGCAAATCACCAATGCGCGGTGAACAAGTGTTTTGACCAAACTGATCTTTCTACTCATGGGAACAAATGAATCCCAACTGATATACAGGCCCGTAAACGTCGGTTTCCTATATATAGTTGTAGTGAATTCTTTAACTGGTCCCTAAATCGAACGGTGTTGCGGCAGAGATAAAGAAATCGAAAACAATATTTTTTCATATATAACACAACAATATGCATATAGAATCTCGGCATTCGTTTATTTTATTTAAAATCAATATATATATATATATATATATATATATATATATATATATATATATATGAAATGTTTAAGAAGTAATTAAATATGCGGCATGATGTTGTATTCGTTATGTCTTGTATAATGTATATGTTGATTTTGCATGTAATAAAAATCAAGCTGCTAATTACTTGTCGAAAATTCGGTGATATTAAACATAGGAATAGTCCAAACTATAGCAAATGCATTTTCTCGTAAATCGTAATTCATAGAGGTTATTCGATGAAATGCAGATAACTAGATCAACACAGTTATGCTAAGATTGACTCGAAAAGAGACACGCTGCAGAAATATATTCAAAATAAGAACAATAGCAGCAACTTTACGAGGATTGTCAATCAAAATCGTTTCAAACAGTTGGGGCTGCCTCATAAGAAGCAGCCAGAAACTGACGTCAGTTCATTAAAAGAAAACAAGTGTCCGGAAACTGGATCTGAATGTTGTACCTATAGAATCAAACCACTCCTTAAGAAAAGCTCTTAACTGTTCGACGGCGAAAAATAACAGGTTTCTGCCTGTGTAGCATGCACCTCTTTCTTTAACTGGTCCCTAAATCGAACGGTGTTGCGGCAGAGATAAAGAAATCGAAAACAATATTTTTTCATATATTACTTACAACAATATGCATATAGAATTTCGGCATTCGTTTTATCACATGCCACGTATAGGTAAAATCAGCTCCTCAATCCCAGAACAGGGGGAGAAAAAAGCAGGATATCAACCCATTCGATCGTCAAGTCTGCTCTCTTTTGTTTCGATCTGCATACGTACGTCTGCATTTATGTTATGTAGATTTATGAATCCGTATAACTTAAAATATAACATTAATCAAATGATTAAAATATAGATTTTAGCCCCAGCTCGAATTCATCCGATCAATCTCTATCGCATTCTAAACGCAAGATATACACATACCATGTTACCATCTTCTTTTTATTATTTTTATTTTTGCAACCAGGTTAACTTAGCTACACGGGGGCTAACCTCTTCATTTTTGATGATAGTATATTTACATTTCATCTGTGGTTAATGAACTTAAATCAGGTGATTTACGCTGATTTGCAGGAAAAATAGACAATATAAAACATTCTATGAATTAGCTAGGGTTGTAGCAATATCTGATCTGATAATTGATCTCATTCATCCGAGATTCGTTGAGTCGACTTCGAATGATTTGAAGCGGAGTATTCATTAGAGTGTCACGCAACAATAAAAGTGATGCCACTGTGCCTAAGTAGTTAATGATTAGGACTGAGAACTTGAGTGTTTCCGGGTTCGACTCCAGTTCGTTACATAGAAACACTTTCATCAAACCCCACAGAGAGGAGGTAGATAAAATACAAGTGTCCGTGAAAATTGTTTTCGTCTCTCCCTCACCACATATATATATATATATATATATATATATATATATATATATATATATATATATATATATATATATATATATATATATAATGTAGTAACCCGGTGGCACGTGTTTCATTACACCGCGACTCCCCAGAGCGAACCGATAATGGCAGGTCTCGAAACCCGACCACGGAAACAGTTTTTAGTGCTCTACAAACGAAGAAAAAGCTCTACACGGCTTAGGAAATCCAAATGTATCAGTAGCTACAATATAGCTTGTTATCGTAAAAACAAAAACAACAGATATTAAATCCTACTTATGAAAACGATACAAAATAATGACGTATTTCAGACAGACCTCCTGGCTTAATGGTAGAGCACTCGAGCGCGGTTTCCGTCATAGTCGGTTCTGTCATTAAAATAAATAATACATGTATATGTATATATACGTCCCGACTAATCGAGCGAAATTATGTAAATAAAGTAAGAATACACTTTACATAGCTTAAGAAAGCAAAATGTGCCAGTATCTGCACTATATATATATATATATATATATATATATATATATATATATATATATATATATATATATATATATATATATGTGTGTGTGTGTGTGTTGGGGGGTGTCGAGAAAATAGTTAAAAAATTATAAATTGTGAAAATTACGTGGTCTTCAATAAGATATGTATATATATATATATATCTTATTGAAGACCAGGTAATGTTCACAATTTATAATTTTTTAACTATTTTTTCGACGCAGCGAGCATGTTTTCAGGTCTCACGTACTATTTTTTATATTATGGCTCTAATATCTCTTTTTCTGGACACCTCTCAAGCGCTTTCGATCGTCGTGATCGTAATTAGGAGTTGGTTGATTTTATTTTAGGTGAATCTATTAGATGGGAGTTATGGTTTTACTCGTAAACTCTGAAGTTTTAGCGCAAAAACAGGGAAAGAAAAAACATAAATAAACAACAAACCTACCCCTAGCCCCCTTTTCTTTTTTCTTCCCCTCTTCTCACGCTAAAGCGTTTCAGTGTGCCTGTTAAAAAGATAACGTATTTTATTCTCCAATACTGGATCCGGTTTTTATTTCTATTCGTCGCATTTGTCATAAAATTCAAACATCTTTTAGTGAACTACTTTTCT